>JAALGY010000001.1:1200000-1800000 GCA_032358165.1 Diplosphaera chodatii | reverse complement strand
TCTGAGTACGACTGTACTTGATATGTCATTGCAGGCGCAACAGACAGGGCGCTGCCGCAGGGTGTGCCCGCATACGCCGCCAACGCAGGCATCAGCGCTGCGCCAGCCGTGCAGCGGCCGCAGTCATATCCTACGGGGCCCAACATCGCCGGTGGTCCAGGCACCGGCGACATAGCAGGTGCTCAGACACATGACATGTATTGCAAAAGCTCTCGTGCAATACCAGCCTTCAGTGCTGGGCAGTATCAGACGCTGCGCTGGTCAAGACCCTGCTCACCGCAGTCACTGGGAAGTCCATCTGCTGCAGGCACCACGCTCCAGGCTGCCGGCAGTAAGGCCACTGCAAAAGCGTCAGAAGGCGGCGGCGGCGGCAGCAGTGGCGGCAGGAAGCTGGACCCGCATGCGGCGGCAATGCCGGCGGTGGCAGCCCGCGCCGCAGCTGCCGCAGCGGCCGAGGCGCGTGCCCGCCGCTCCAGTGCGGCTACTGTTGGCAGCGCCGCCATGGCCGATGGTCCGCGGCCCTAGCCCTCCTTGCACCTGAGGGCAGCATGGCTCATAGCATTGGTGATAATGATGCCATGTGGTATCACATGCAAGTTCTTGAGGGGATGGATACGACTGTGTGGCAAGACGCCACAGCAGCCTTTGGGAATCCACTCGGTTGCCAATGCCCAAATGCCTTTGATTGCTGTTTAAACCTTTGAAGGAAGCCAATGGCTTTGGGCCCCACAGGAAGCTAGCCACAACATATCGCTGCTCCATGTGCAACTTGATGAAGCTCGTCCTTGCTGCAGGCGTGCCACCATCGCGGCCAATGTCACTGCCCAGCAGCCCACCCAGCAGCAGCCGCAGCAGCGGCGGGCCCCAGCCGCTGCGTCCCACACGGAGTGAGGATTCGGGAACCCTGCAGCAAGTCCTGGATGCTGGCCCGGATGCCGCCACATATGGGCCAGCACCCACGGCCAAACCGTCAGCGCCATCACAGCCGACGGGGCCAGAGTCCGACTCTTGGTCACCTGCAGCCCCATTGCAGCAGCTTGTGGCCATGGGGTTCACACAAGCGGCAGCCAGAGAGGCTTTGGCAGCTGCCGGCGGCGATGTGTCTGCTGCGGTGGACCTGCTCAGCAGTAAATGACAGGATGTATCTTTTTCATGTAGTTGCAACGGCATAAACATGCTTGTTGCCTGTCATCAGGGACTTGGCAAGCAGAAAAGGCAGGAAAGGTGCAGTACCCAGTACTGTTGCAAAGTCTGGTCATGCACTATGCCGCATGTGCCCACACCACGTGCTGGTCTTGTGTTGCACTTGTCCAGACCAGCAGGTGCACACATTTGCACTCACATGCAGATAGGCTCTCCGTCCTTGAACAGAATGTACCGCTCGCAGAGGTGTTCGTCACACAAACGTGTCTGTGGCTCCCAAACACTCAAAGATCCAGCGCATCAGGGACTGTTAGCACCATGGTTGAAACCTTGGATGCACCCGAACGCCCACGGACACAGGCAGCGGTCCCAAAACCAAACCGACAATCAGTCGAATGGAGGCCGGCTGCCATGAATGCCTGTGCACTTTCAAGTCCTGAGCCAGAGACTTATCATTGACTGAAGATATACATGTATCGCTACGTTGGGTTCCGTTCCCTCTCGCTTGCATCGTCTGCCAGCCTGGTCAACCCATCTGGTTAGAACCGCAGCGCAGGTGCGCAGATCCCGCCCGCAGCGAACAGCAAGCCACAAGGGCAATAGACGCTACACCCATGCACAACCAGTTGCATATGCATCATGAATCGCCATAGGGCGGGTGGCAAATTGCATCTGCACTACATGCTGTGCATATCGAAGCATCACAGTAGGCACAGGATAGTAGTGCCTGGCTAATTGTGGCCCCAAATCTCCGGCACACGCCTGCTCGACCCCGCAAGCTGCGACATGGCGCTGGTCCTGTTCCTGCTGACCAGGCGGCAGTCATTGCGGCATGCCCTGTCGCATGGCCTTGGCGCGCGCCTCCTGCCACTCCCGCAGGTCCTCGTAGTAGGTGCTGGACTCGAAGTCTGGCGGCTGCCAGTCATCGTCGCCATCAACCGGCTGCACATTTGACACCAGTGTCTCATGGTGCTGCACACTGACGCAGTCTTGTCTGTTGGACCACACAAGGATCTGTTGAGGAAGAACGGCAGTGAGGATTGGCAAAACTGAGGAGGGCGGGACGGGGGCCCACCAGCACCACCCTCAGCTGGCCCGTGTGCACGCCGGCATAGCTGGCCATCTGCAGGAAGGGCCCGACCCTGGCAGCCACAGGCACGCCATTGTGCAGCAGGGCCGCATCGGGCCCAAAGAACAGCTGCTCTCCGCCAGTGCCGGGTTCCTGTGCCCACAGCGTGACATGCCTTTGACGGAGGGCAGCATTGCGTTGCGGGTGTGCTGCCAAGCTCTTTTGCACTGCAGGTGTAGCGCCCGCACACGGTGTCGTTGGGGACTCACCTCCTTGAACATGAACGGCGGCATCGGGAGCGCTGGCGCCTGCGGATGCAGAGATGCTCCCCGTGAGGTGCGGCCCCTTCCCGCTGCAACACACCATGAGGTGGAAGCACCAGGCTGTCCCACGCAATCTCACGTTGCATGGGTCCTGGTCAGGATGCTCCTCCTCCCAGTTGCGCTGGTGTTCCAGTCGCAGCTCAGCAAGATTGGCCTTGATGTCCGCAAGGCAAGGCTCCTCCCATGATAGGAAGGGCAGCTCCTGCGATGCGACCTTGCACCGTTCGTGTTGATTACAACAGCGTAGTTGTGAGCCTGCCAGACGTTCTCAGACCGCCGCGCAGCCACTGAGTCGTAGAATCTTGTTGATGATGCGCCCACCATTATTGGACTGGGAGTGAAACTGCGAGTTGATGAGCAGTAACACACCGCTCATGTAGTGCTCACAGGCGAGCCGATGGCAATGCTGTGTTCAGACCATGCCAGCCCTGAAGTAATCACGCCTTGCTCCTAATCTCAGACTTGAGATGTGCATACATATATCTGCGCCGCCAAGTGCACTGTTCGACGAGCTGTGGGGCAGCTCGCTGCTGTGCAGGCTGAGCGGAGGGAACGTCGTGCCACGAACGTTCGTTAGATCGATGGGTATCCTTTGGTTTGCAACACAATCAAGCACCTCACGAGGCTGCTCATCCGAGTTCGGCAGCTCCTGGTGCTCCATGCTGGAGGCCGCGGCCGCGCTGCCGCGTGTCTGGTCCATATTGGACCCCGTTGCAGCAAGATGCGGTAGTGTGGACGCCATCTCCCAGAAGGCGGGAGACTTGCGGACAGCTGTTTCGTGCTGCGAGCTGTGATATTGGTTTTGAGTGGCCGAAGACGGACGAGTGGAGCCGGGATCGTCCCAGGCCCACGTGGAATCGCAAGATTCACAAATCGATGACTAACTACCGCCAAATATTGACGTGACGGCCAATGCACGACGGCAAGCAAATGCTCATAAGGCAGCTTACAGGTGGCGTGCAGATAAACCAGGAATGAAGCTCCGTCTTATCTGATGGTCAAGATATGAATCCCAAACAAAGGTAGCAATGTTAGGAGTAGTGCAGCACATGTGGCATCATCTCCACCGGGGGGCACAGCAGGGGACAATTGGTGCAGGACCATGGGACACCTCATGCCTGCTGAAGGGCTCCAGGCAAGCTGGGGGACACTCGAGGCCAACTTTGCACACAGAATCTCCCCTGCAGGAAAACGATGAGGGACCTGGGGGCAGACTAGGCACATCAGAGGGTGGGCGTGGTGGCGGCGGGGGAAACCCTGGGGAGCAACTTTGGTGGTGAGCAAGTTGGTGGCAACCTGGGGGCATGCGCCACAGGATCAGCGCTGGTCTGGGGCAACTTGGTGGCAGCCTGGACAGGCGGGGTTACAGAGTAGGGTTGTCTAGCCGCAGCATGCTTAACATGTGAGCGCTGGCGCAGGTTGACTAGCGCAGTACATGCAGATGTTCAAATTGTCAGGCGCAATCGGTACCGGCTACAAGGCATGCCAATGCTGCCTGTATTTGCCGTCAAACTGCGGGCAGTACTGTTGCCAAGCAAATCGCAGTGTGCCACCTGCGTCACAGCAGAGTTCCTGCCAACAGCCATACTGGCGCCCCTGGACAGGTAACACCTTGTAGCTTGATCAGCGGACCTGCAGCAGACAGCGCAGACAAAAGTGCAGAGGACAGTGCTTCAGGGCCAGCGGGCAGCAGCTCAGCACGCGACCGTGAGAGGCAGCCGCCAGCGGTGCTGTGGTGCAAGAACCCCACAGCCCGCCACGAGATTCCTGTTCCAGCGACTTGCTACAAACAGGCGCAGCTTCGTTGCCGCAAGCGGCCCCGCTACATCGGCGACCGGCGACGCCCCGCCGCGGCCCGTCAACCACAACCCCATACGGTGAGTGGACAGACTCACATGTTGGTTGGCATTGCCAAAGGGTGGGCAGCTGTTGTTATGCAGGGCGGATCACCGCCTGCTGTGCTCATCGCCAGCTTCGCCTGCACATCCCATAGTGATGCGCTGATTCTTGTGAAGTGCCTGCAGGGCTGGTGGCGTCGCAGAGCAGCAGCAGCAGCAGCAGCAGCGCGGCAAGTTGGATGGTGGCTGGCTGCGGGTGCCGGCAAGTGGACCAGCGGACGCCGTTGCAAGGGGGCTGCAGGCAGCAGCGGCAGTGCTGGCAGCGGCTTGTTTGGGCTGGGTGGCAGCCACGCACAGCAGGGGCACCCTTTGCAGGGCGCGGCCGCACGACAAGTGACTTCTGGCTTCAGGATGCCAGCTTCAAAGCGTTAATTCCAACAGCACCATATGACCATCCCACATGGGCTAGCCCCGCACTGGGCCCACCTATCGCCTTGCGCTTCAACTGAGCAGCTCCATGGCAAGTCTCATGCACCTTGAGGCTGGTCACGATCAGAAATTACAGCACCGTCCTCGGTGGCTTCCTCTGCATCTCTTCTACTCTGTGTGCAGCAAGATCACGTCTGCAGAATTTGGTTGTTGCTGCAACAACAACTGTGATGGCGCGTTGCAGGCGCAGCAGACAGGGCGCTGCCGCAGGGCCCGCATACGCCGCCAACGCAAGCATCAGCGCTGCCCCAGCCGTGCAGCGCCTGCAGGTGTACCCCTCGGGGTCCAACATCGCCGGCGGTCCAGGCACCGGCTTTGTAGCAGGTGCTCAGACAAATGCCATATATTGCGAAAGTTCCTACTATAATGTGAGGCTTCACTGTTGGGCAGTGTCAGATGCTGCGATGATCAAGATCCTGCTCACCGCTTATCGGCATGTCCTGTCCATCTGCTGCAAGCACCCCACTCCCGGCTGCCGGCAGCAAGGCCACTGCAAGAGCGTCAGAGGGCGGCAGCGGCGGCGGCAGCAGTGGCGGCAGGAAGCTGGACCCGCATGCGGCGGCGACGCCGGCGCTGGCGGCCCGTGCCTGCTGCGGCGGCGGCCAAAGCTCGTGCCCGCCGCTCCAGCACTGTTGCTGCTGGTAGCGCCGCCACCGCCCACGGTCTGTAGTCCTGGACCTTTTGCACCTGAGGGCAGCATATCTCAACGCTTTGGTGATGCCACGCGAGGTCACAATGCAAGTGCTAAAGGGATGGACACGTCTGTGTGGCAACAGACCAAAGCAGCCTTTGGGGTTCCATTATGTTGCCAATGCCCCAACCGCTTTGTTCGATGTTTGTTTTTTGAGGGAAGCCAATGGTTGTGGGCCCTACAGGAAGCTAGCTACAACATATTGCCGCCACATTGTGAAAGGGTATGAATGAAGGCGATTACATCCCATATACTCCACTGGGCACACAACAATCAATGCTGGTGTCCAAGAACTGTGGAGCACCAGGGTTTAGCACAATGGCCGACACCCTGGATGCACCCGAAGGCACACGGGGCAACAACTCAAAACCATCAAGGCTCAAATGAGTGCAGCCGCCGTGCATGAAGCAGGCGGCGGGCTCAGCCCGGCAGGGGAAACCCGGCGGGCACATAGGCAAAGCACAGCAGGTGTCTAGCAATATCACCGCCAATGAGCAATAAGCCTAATGAGGCGTCAAGGGCAGCATGCCTGCCGGCCGCAACACAGACGCATGACAGCAACACACCCAACGAGCCGCGAGGCTGTGGGGGCCAACATGGTTGGAACGTGCGGGGAAAACCTCCTAGGAGGGTGGGCGGCGCAGTCCATTTGACTGGTGACTGCACTGCCGCTGCTGGGGGCGCCAACCCCAGCGAGCAGCATACCGCCCTAACGTCATCCTGCAGGTCTCACTGTCAGCACTGTGGTGCAGCAGACAAAGCACCCACCATGCGCCGCTATATGTCCAGTCCAAGTCTCAGTCGTTAGGATGTGACCGCCGCCTCAAAACACACAAAACAACCGCCGCCAAAACTCACAAGCCGCCGCCCGCCAACCGGACGACACCACAAGAGCCTGACACCTCACAGAACCTGACAAAAGGCCCCTCCGCCGCACGCTGCCGCCACAGAGCAGAGGCCATGCCTAGCTGGCAGAAGTGCTGCAGCTGAGCCCAAAACACCGCCACCGCTCGCCTGCCAATGCCCACATGGTCCACCTGCTGACCAGGGCGGTGGCAGGCAAACGCAGCGCGGCGGGCATAATCACAGGCATACACCGCACAGGCATGCCAGCCTCCAAACACCGCCAAACACCCCCGGCTGTGGGCGTGCCAGCCACATGTCCGCCGCTCGCAGCTGAGGGGCCTGCCCTGCCGCCGGTGCCGCTGCCGCCGCTGGCGCCGCTGCCGCTGCCGCCGC
Organism: Diplosphaera chodatii; assembly: GCA_032358165.1. Taxonomy (NCBI): domain Eukaryota; kingdom Viridiplantae; phylum Chlorophyta; class Trebouxiophyceae; order Prasiolales; family Stichococcaceae; genus Diplosphaera; species Diplosphaera chodatii. The sequence continues at coordinate 1,793,208 of JAALGY010000001.1, read as the reverse complement.
CGGCTGCTGCTGTTGCTGTCGCTGACTCCATGCCTGAAGCTCCGACTGCACTGCGGCGACCACCGTCTGTGCCATGGGACACTGCCAAAAGATGTGCCCTAAAATTATGAATGAAGGCGATTACATCCCATATACTCCACTGGGCACACAACAATCAATGCTGGTGTCCAAGAACTGTGGAGCACCAGGGTTTAGCACAATGGCCGACACCCTGGATGCACCCAAAGGCACACGGGGCAACAACTCAAGCGCCCTGAAAATCGATCGATCGAGGTGGTTACATCCCATATACTCCACCGGTCACACAACAAGTAAATGCTGGCAACCATGAACTGTGGAGCACCAGTCTAGACTGCAGGCGAGTCTGTCCTGGATGTGCCCGAACACACGAATGCGCCGAAACACACGGGGCAACAACTGAATGGACGTAAGCAATACGTCTGGCTGGTGGAAAAGCATGTGCCACGAGGGCAGACCAAAGCCCATGCGGGCTGCAAGGTGTCCAAACGGAGAGGGCTAGGTAGCAAGTGGGCAGCCCCCATAGCGCATGATGCTGACCGCGAGCAATGCCCTAAAAATAACGAATGAATGAAGGCGATTACATCCCATATACTCAATGCCCTAAAAATGAATGAAGGCGATTACATCCCATATACTCCACTGGTCACACAACAATCAATGCTGGTGTCCAAGAACTGTGGAGCACCAGGGTTTAGCACAAAGGCCGACACCCTGGATGCACCCGAAGGCACACGGGGAAACAACTCAAAAACCATCAAGGCTCAAATGAGTGCAGCCGCCGTGCATGCCCTAAAAAAATGAATGAAGGCGATTACATCCCATATACTCCACTGGGCACACAACAATCAATGCTGGTGACCAAGAACTGTGGAGCACCAGGGTTTAGCACAGAGGCCGACACCCTGGATGCACCCGGAGGCACACGGGGCAACAACTCAAAACCATCAAGGCTCAAATGAGTGCAGCCGCCGTGCATGAAGCAGGCGGCGGGCTCAGCCCGGCAGGAGAAACCCGGCGGGCACACAGGCAAAGCACAGCAGGTGTCTAGCAATATCACCGCCAATGAGCAATGAGCCTAATGAGCCCTAAAAATGCCGCCGTTGAAAAAATGGCTGTCACCCTATATATACACAAGACCAGTCGATCCAGGTAGTAATACCTGCATAGCCTTTCAAGGATCTGGACCCGATTAAAATGAAACGGGGCCTGTTGGCGCAATGGTAGCGCGTCCGCCTCCAGAGCGGAAGGTTGGGTGTTCGATCCACTCACGGGTCAGATTTGCTTTTGCGGTTTGCGCTGCCGCTGACATCAGGCACCGCCGCATGCGGAGGCACTTGCTCTGCCGCCGCTGCCGCCCGCAGCGGCCGCGCCCGCGCTGCAGCGGGCGGGCCCGCAGCGCTGCAGCGGCGCTGCTGGCGGCGCTGGCGTCTGCTGCTGCAGTGGCCGCCACCCTCCTTGGGGAAGGACTTCAGTGCCGGCGCATGGTAGCGCGTCCGCCTCCAGAGCGGAAGGTTGGGTGTTCGATCCACTCACGGGTCAGATTTGCTTTTGCGGTTTGCGCTGCCGCTGACATCAGGCACCGCCGCATGCGGAGGCACTTGCTCTGCCGCCGCTGCCGCCCGCAGCGGCCGCGCCCGCGCTGCCAGTGGGCGGGCCCGCAGCGCTGCAGCGGCGCTGCTGGCGGCGCTGGCGTCTGCTGCTGCAGTGGCCGCCACCCTCCTTGGGAAGGACTTCAGTGCCGGCGCATGGTAGCGCGTCCGCCTCCAGAGCGGAAGGTTGGGTGTTCGATCCACTCACGGGTCAGATTTGCTTTTGCGGTTTGCGCTGCCGCTGACATCAGGCACCGCCGCATGCGGAGGCACTTGCTCTGCCGCCGCTGCCGCCCGCAGCGGCCGCGCCCGCGCTGCAGTGGGCGGGCCCGCAGCGCTGCAGCGGCGCTGCTGGCGGCGCTGGCGTCTGCTGCTGCAGTGGCCGCCACCCTCCTTGGGAAGGACTTCAGTGCCGGCGCATGGTAGCGCGTCCGCCTCCAGAGCGGAAGGTTGGGTGTTCGATCCACTCACGGGTCAGATTTGCTTTTGCGGTTTGCGCTGCCGCTGACATCAGGCACCGCCGCATGCGGAGGCACTTGCTCTGCCGCCGCTGCCGCCCGCAGCGGCCGCGCCCGCGCTGCAGTGGGCGGGCCCGCAGCGCTGCAGCGGCCGCCACCCTCCTTGGGAAGGACTTCAGTGCCGGCGCATGGTAGCGCGTCCGCCTCCAGAGCGGAAGGTTGGGTGTTCGATCCACTCACGGGTCAGATTTGCTTTTGCGGTTTGCGCTGCCGCTGACATCAGGCACCGCCGCATGCGGAGGCACTTGCTCTGCCGCCGCTGCCGCCCGCAGCGGCCGCGCCCGCGCTGCAGTGGGCGGGCCCGCAGCGCTGCAGCGGCGCTGCTGGCGGCGCTGGCGTCTGCTGCTGCAGTGGCCGCCACCCTCCTTGGGAAGGACTTCAGTGCCGGCGCATGGTAGCGCGTCCGCCTCCAGAGCGGAAGGTTGGGTGTTCGATCCACTCACGGGTCAGATTTGCTTTTGCGGTTTGCGCTGCCGCTGACATCAGGCACCGCCGCATGCGGAGGCACTTGCTCTGCCGCCGCTGCCGCCCGCAGCGGCCGCGCCCGCGCTGCAGTGGGCGGGCCCGCAGCGCTGCAGCGGCGCTGCTGGCGGCGCTGGCGTCTGCTGCTGCAGTGGCCGCCACCCTCCTTGGGAAGGACTTCAGTGCCGGCGCATGGTAGCGCGTCCGCCTCCAGAGCGGAAGGTTGGGTGTTCGATCCACTCACGGGTCAGATTTGCTTTTGCGGTTTGCGCTGCCGTTGACATCAGGCACCGCCGCATGCGGAGGCACTTGCTCTGCCGCCGCTGCCGCCCGCAGCGGCCGCGCCCGCGCTGCAGTGGGCGGGCCCGCAGCGCTGCAGCGGCGCTGCTGGCGGCGCTGGCGTCTGCTGCTGCAGTGGCCGCCACCCTCCTTGGGAAGGACTTCAGTGCCGGCGCATGGTAGCGCGTCCGCCTCCAGAGCGGAAGGTTGGGTGTTCGATCCACTCACGGGTCAGATTTGCTTTTGCGGTTTGCGCTGCCGCTGACATCAGGCACCGCCGCATGCGGAGGCACTTGCTCTGCCGCCGCTGCCGCCCGCAGCGGCCGCGCGCCCGCGCTGCAGTGGGCGGGCCCGCAGCGCTGCAGCGGCGCTGCTGGCGGCGCTGGCGTCCGGCATTTGACAGCATGCCAGCCTTGATGCGACATCCTTCTGCATCTTGTTACATCATATGGTGCATGACCTCTGCGGTGGCAACCCTGCCAGGCACCGATCTGGCGGGTGCTGCACGCGGGCAGCAACTTCAGCTAGAAGAGGCTAGCGGCATATGTGGAGCAACGACGCGTAGGTAAGCTGACATCCCTCTGCACGGAAACATGGACCAGCGGCAGTGCTGTAACACAGACAACAGTGCTGCATGTCGTAGCATGAAGGCAGTCCTATGCAAGCAATGGCAGGCTTTGCCGCTGCAGACTTGACCGGCACATCAGCCTGAGACTCAGGCCCGTGATATGTCAGCTCGCAGCCTGATGATGTCCATCGAAGTGCGATTGCCTTTCTGCAGCCGATGATGCAATGTCTTGCATTGCAGGCGTGAGGCGTCTTGCCTTGAAGCTCTGGGTGAGAGATGGTGGTGATGGTACCAACTTTGTGCACAGCAATGAAGACCATCGCTACGTCTTGCACATTGGCCTCCCGTGCCTGCTGGCGGCCTGCCCACTGCTTGGCGTGCACCTGCACATTGATGGTGCCAGCCCCTTTGTAGAGTGCGACTTCCAGCTACTACCCAAGGTGCCATGCAGAGCAGTGCTTCAACTGCATGTATCTAATTTTGATATGAGCACATCCATTCTGGTGCATGAAGCATACGAGGCAATAATGGCAACTGGCACATGTTGCTTGGTGCCCTGCCACTGGCGCTGCAAGCAACTACGCCCGCACACGCACACTGATTGATGAGCACATCAGGTGCACATGCAATGCAGGACCAGCAACCTACCAAGGCTGCCACACTTCCTCCACCCATGCAGCTTTGGCAACTTGACTGCAATACAACAACTGCACTTCAAGCCAGCCGACCACTGGGTTAACATCACCCCAGCACAGTTCGAGGTGCAGACGCAAGCGCATTGTACGCCTCAATCTACAGATGAACTTGTGTCTGACGCCAAACGTTCTGCGGCATTGCATTTCGTGGGCCTTCACATGACTCACATGCGGTGCAGGTGCTTTGCGGGCTGACCAACTTGCGAGCCCTCACTGTCGAGGCCAGCCCGAACGAAGACCCTGAAGATGGTTATGGCGACGAGTCAGTCTTTGGTGGCCTCGCTGTCATTCCTGCTGCGGTGTCACGGCTGCAGTCGCTGCATTCGCTACGCTTGCCAAAGCACCCGGCGCTGAGCGTGCTGCCTCCGGAGTTGTTCACATTGACCAGGTGAGCTCCATTGCAAGGCGTTGAGCTGATCCAGTCCTCACCTCATGAGGACAGGAGGCAATGCTGCCAGCTGGCTGCAATTCTGCTGCACACAGAGTGTGCGGCACTCCCACCGTTGTGTATAAAGGTGGTGCTTGGTGCTGTGCAGGCTGACCACACTCGACATTAGTGGCACATCAGTCCCAAGACTGCCAGAGGCTCTGGGACGTTTGACAGCGCTGATGGAGCTTTGCATCGATGCATCTTATTTGCACGGCGGCCCCGTGTGTCATTCAGCCTCCCAAAATATGTTGTATATGTAGGGTGCATTGTGTTAGAGTTGAAGGACGTAAACTTGTGCATTGTGAGTGATCCTATCGTATTTTGCATAGCCAAGGGCGGTGTGCGCAATGCGCAGGAACTCGTAGTGGGCGCTGCGCTTGCGCCGCTGCGGCGCCTGACATACCTGTCGTTACAGTGGCGGCCGCTGGAGATACTGTCAGCTCCGGAGCTGCTGCTGCCCTCCAGCCTGTTGCATCTGGACATGCCCAAATGCATGTGAGCAGCTTCAGGCTCCTCCAACTGCGGTCTGCTCCGTATTTACATTGGTAAACCTTCCGTTCCAAACCGGACTACAGCACTTGCAGCTGCAGCCGCTGCTCGTGTGCTGCACCATCAGCAGGCTACCACAGATCTGGCCCTGAGCCATGCGGATGTATTGCTGACGCAGAGCGGTGCAGAACAACACTCTGCACTCAAATGACTGCAATTGTTGCTGCTACATGCGCATTGTTGAGTCTAGAGAAGTGGATGGCAATGCGACAGTCGTCTGAAACCTGGCGCAGATACACAAAACATCCATGTTGCCAATGCCTGTACTGCAGGTGTGCTCACTGTCCTGGGCAGGTGCAGCTGCAGCCGCTGCCGGCATTGACATACCTCAACTTAGGAGGGCAAACACCCCCCTGGCTACCCAGAACTGCTGTGCCACTGCCAGAGGCGCTGACCAGCATGACATCGCTGCGGGTGATTCGCACTTGACTTGTCATGTAGCATGTACGCGCTGACTGTAATACGTCTGCTCTCAAGAGCATGCAAATATGCCAGCGTTGGGCACCGTAGGACATGACAGCTTTGCCATGTGTCTGCTGCCACCCTCAAAGCATGCATGTGCAAAATGCATTGCCTGGCCTCCCTGGTACTCCTAATCTGTGGGGCTGCCTGGCACAGTGGCAATCTATCTGTCGAAAGTCACCTGCAAACAGCAATGCCCACCTGGGCCTCATAGTGTGAGAACTGGCTGTCCACCTGTGTGCAGAGGCTCATCCTCAACAACAATAACCTGCGAGACCTGGGCGGGGCTAATAGCAGTCAAGAGTGGCTGGGGCAGCTAACGGAGCTGGACCTGTCGAACAACTACCTTGCAGCTGTGCCAGCAGCTCTGGCTGCAGCAACATCGCTGCGGCGGCTGCACATGCCGCAACAGCGCGATGAGCAGTGAGAACTTGCGGCATGAAACATGTGTCTTGTCCGCTGTTGGATGCTGGCAAAGGCCTTCGTTGGGGTTGCGCCTGCAACACCCAGATGATGTCACTTCATCTCACTTCGTCTATTTCTCCGCTGCAAAGTCTTTCAGAAACAGCATGCACTGGAGGCAGCATGCGCTGCCCTGCAACGCAACCTATAGCATTAATGCTTCCACCCGACCATGCTTGTTTGGCCTCATTAGATGATCAATGCTGCACTTGCGCGTCTCTGTGCAATTTGTATTGCAGGGCTCCGCCAAATGTTGCCTTCTCAAACATTCATGCGGGGAGCCTTGCGGTGCTGCACAGCATCCAGGCCTCTCGCTGCTGGACCTGAACCAGCAGTCAGGCCGGAGCGGTGTGCAACAACCACCACGGGAGCTGCTGGCTGCTGTGGCGGACCTCAAGCAGCACAACCCCACCCTGAAGGTGCTCGTTCGGATCAGGGTGTGTCCAGAGCTCTGCAGACGCCTCATCCTTGTCTTGGCCGGCACAACACAAGTCGTCGTACTGCATGGCCCAACCTTCGGGGATCCCACCCAGTCATGCCGACTGATGCAGGTGGAGCTGTATGCCAGCCCCCGCAGACTATACGAGCCCAAAAACTGGGTCGGCGTCTGGGACAGCACCTCTGCTGCATCGGAATGACATTCATGGTGCGGCAGGGCTAGCTGAGGCTGGCATATATACACGATCAGAACACTTGCTGATCAGGTCTTGAGTGCTCCATCCGCTGCTGTTTGACACCGACATGCAGCGTGTGGTCAGTAGACCTGCAGCATGTGGTCGGTTCCTTGGGTATGAGGTCCCTCAGTCGCTCAGCACTTAGCCTAGCACATGCATGCCTGCAGATGATGGTCGGTCCTCCCGTTCTGGGAGACCCAGCGCATGTCGGCAGCGTCAGCGCATGGCGGCAGCGCATACATACCCGCATACATTCCCAAGGTGGCTGACGCCGTCTGTGAGGATCAAGCAACTGCGAATAGTGGGGTGCGCGTGCCACTCAGAGTCACACCGTACACGATCGGATGCACACAGATGGCAGATGTTTTGTCCCGGATCGATGCTGGCAGCCAGATTATCTTGGTGAGGTATGATAACAGAAGCTTGCAAGGGCATAGGGATGGCGCCGCTTGAGGTCTATTTGTCGTCGTGCTAGACTGCTTAGGTTGCTATGCAAAGGCGTCAGTTGTATATGAGGCACAGCCAGGTTCGTGCCAGAACTGAATGGGGCCGTCCTTCCTCGACACTTTGCTTCATGACCCACCACAAGCGGCCTGTACGCTGGCAGCTCTTGCAAGAGCAACAACATGATCTCTGATCCGCCATAGGCTTTGTTCATGCAGCGGCTGCAAGGCAGTATCATCGACCTGTCATTACGGCGCAGCTTGGCATCCACCTGTATCCGACAACGACCAGATGCCGTGTCATACTGCAGACCAGTGTATCTGAGCTGGCACCTGCGGGCACCAAGTGACATGGCTGTAGGGTGCATGCTGTGGGTGTTGAGTCAGCCGTGAAAAGTGATCAATGTTTTTGCAACATGAGCATCGGACAGGCTCCTGTGCTCTCTGCAGGGAATCATCCTGGGGCTTTTCTCAGCATCCGCAGTGGGCTGCGGCATTGCTTGCCTGTATGTGACACGCGGTTCTGACGGCTGATGTCCGAAATGTCCAGCATCAGGGGCAGGAATTGAGCAGCAGATGACGGTGAAGCGGACGTTCCTAGTCAGATGTGACAGCTGTGCCCAGCTGAGGAACACAGGCCTGGTGGCTAAACAATTCGATACCCCATTTGGGATCATGTCTGTACCCACCCTGCAGTGCACAGGCTCGCGGGACCGAAGCTGGGACCAGGCCAATTTTGGAGCAGGTGCAGCATGGCTGGGCAGCAGTTGAACCATTTACAATGACAGCACAAGCCCGCCAGAACATGCTGCAAGTCCGTGCATGCACCAGCGCGCGACCAAGCAGCGTTTTCACCAGCATCAAGCAGCTCTGCTTCCCATCCTGTGGGCTGCAGCATCGGCAGACGGCCCGACGAACGGGAGCTACACTGGCAGTAGCTGCGCTGAGCATTGCATCGCTCCGTTCAGCATCAGCGGCCGGTCCAGCTGCGTTCTGGGGTGCCCAGAGGAGCGGCTTGAGCGCCGCAGTCAGCAGGTACACAGCACCAGCGGCGGGGTTCTGCCCGCCGTTGCCGCCACAGCAGCGCAGCCAGTGCCGCGGCATGGCTGGGGGGGCCGCCGCGTCGGCCGCCGTCGCTGAGGAGATACAGCCCGCGCCCAAGACGCAGAATGGCGACGCAACCGGCGGCCAGCGACTGGAGGCGAGTCTTACGATGACCAGCAGCAACAAGACAGGGATCCTGTCCATGTTTCGGTTTTGGCTAACATTTTGACACCTTTCAATGCAACACAGGATCTGGAGGTGTCGCACATCTTCGTTGATGAGCTGCCGGGCGACCCCGAGACGAAGAACTTCAGGCGGCAGGTGAGCAGCTTGGTTGGAAGCTGCAGCACAGCTCCGTTGCTTGGTGTTTTGCTGTGCGCCTTCGTTGGCGGCCACGTAGCTGGGCATGCTTAGGCGTCAGCTGTTCCCTTCCATCCATGCATCCCTACAGTAACTGGAGCACGCTCGATGTGCTCTTCCCACCGCGCCTTGGTCAGGTGAAAGGCGCCTTCTACTCGCTGGTGGAGCCGACGCCGACGGGCACCGAGCCGCAGCTGGTGGCCTTCTCGCCGGAGGTGGCAGCACACATCGGGCTGAACCCTGCCGAGGCGCAGCGGCCGGAGTTTGCCGCTGTCATGTCCGGCAATGCCCCGATGCCAAATGCCGCAGGGTGGGCACATGCACCTTGCATTCCACATCTATCACCAAATCCCGTGCTGCCGGCTGGTGGCACTGCACAGTGCATTCTGCAGCTGTTTGCACCTCAGCTGTGCATGTGTTGGCAAACCACTGCCTTCCTTGCTTGCACCCTGCGAGGCTGTTCTGCAGCGTTTGGTGTGGACGGCCTGCGGGGCTGACACAAGCAGCCTGAGGCTGCAGGAAGACGTATGCGCAGTGCTACGGCGGCCACCAGTTTGGCTACTGGGCAGGGCAGCTGGGGGATGGCCGCGCCATCAGCCTGGGCCAGGTCACCGGCCCCGCCGGCACCTTCGAGCTCCAGCTCAAGGTGAACCCCTGCCTTTGCGCGATGCACTGAAGGCGTTTGGAGACTGGCCGTTTCAGTAGGCGTGGGAGATGGCGCACTTGAGGGCAGTGGACAGCTGCCATGGGGTGCTACCCTGGAAAGGCTGAAGCCTCCACCTGAAGCCCTGAGCTCTGTCCTACTGCAGGGTGCGGGTGAGACCCCATACTCCCGGTCAGCAGACGGTCGTGCAGTGCTGCGCAGCAGGTGAGCTATCAGATGGTGCTGCTGTGTCCAGCAGAAATGACCTCATCAGCTTGCCACCAAGACACCATACGCAAGACATACTGTACGGAAGAGTGCATCTCTGGGCAGTACTGGCTGTGTGTCAGAAGGCCATCTCTGGGTCCACCGCAGCGTGCGGGAGTTTATAGCCAGCGAGGCGCTGGCGGCACTGGGCATCCCCACCACCCGCGCTTTGTCCCTCGTCACCACAGGCGCCAAGGTCATGCGCGACATGTTCTACAAGTGAGCCCTGTCATCCGCTTCAGTTGACGTCCCCTTTGGACCTGCTGATCGGTCATAAGCCCGGAGCATTGCCCACCAGTTATTGCAGTCCATGCTGGGCTCGCTAGCATGCTGCCTCCTCAAGTGCAGCATGCCCAGGCACATTCAATTGTGCTGCCCCGCTGCCCTGTAGCGGCAACCCGCGCATGGAGCCGGGCGCGGTGGTGTGCCGCGTGTCCCCCGCCTTCATCCGCTTCGGCACCTTCCAGCTGCCATCGACGCGCGGGCCCGATGACCTGCACCTGGTGCGCCAGCTGGCGGACTACACCATCCGCCACCACTACCCGCACCTGGAAGGTGTGGCAAGTCTGTTTGCACATCCGAATGCATGTCCCTGCCCTGGCCTGCATCACTTGGTGAGCAGCGCAGTCATGCACGACAGCCGGCCTTCTGAGGCAAGCCGTGATCAGGGCACGGCAGCAGCTTGGTAAGCGTCGCTGAAAGCTGATTGCATAAGTGCGTTGCTGCACATCCTTCATTACGTGTTGCCGCACATCCTGCATAAGCTGCGGGCATGATGCAGCCCTTACCACACTGCTGTGTGTGGGATTCACAGGCGAGGCTGACAAGTATGAGGCGTTCCTGCGGGAGGTTGTGGAGCGGACGGCACGGCTGGTCGCGGCGTGGCAGTCGGTTGGATTCACCCATGGCGTGCTCAACACCGACAACATGTCCATCCTGGGTGGTGCGAGACCTGCAGCAGGATGAGTTTTCTTTTCGGTCCGGTATGCGCTTGAGCCTAGAGCACCAACGCTGAGCTCAGCGCCGATTGTGGGTAGCGATAGCGGCAAAGCTACTGGGCGTCAGTGCTGAGCTCTCGATGTTGCTTGATGTGGCAATTGGGGCAGGTAAGTGATGGCGGTAGCATGTGTTGTTTGCAGAGACTATCGACTATGGGCCGTATGGCTTCATGGAGCGTTTTGACCCCAACTTCACCCCCAACACCTCCGACCTGGATGGTGTGTCCCCACTGCACCTGTTATATGTGCATTACAGACCCACCCATAATCTTGCTGTGTGTGCTCAAGGATGCTTGTGTGCCCACACGGCTAGTCACCGCCGAATTTTGCTCTGACCTGCTGTATGTGTGTTGCTGAATGCACATGTGCGGGACATGCTGCCATGTGTCTGCCATGTGTCTGGGCGCAGGCCGCCGGTACGCTTTCCGGCAGCAGCCGCAGGTGTGCTACTGGAACCTGCTGCAGCTGGGGGCAGCCTTTGTGCGGGCGGACATCATAGACCAGGTGAGGCCCGCAGAACCATCGGGCTATGCTGTGCTCGGGCAGCGGTGGGTGACTGCACCATAGTTGCTATCGTTCGCAAAGCATGCGCTCAAGAGGATGGTCGATCAGTTGTTAAGTTTTATGCTGATATGATGCCGAAGATGCTGCCGTGGGCCTGCAGGAGAAGGCGGAGGAGCTGCTGCAGGGCTTCTCCGACATCATGACGGACGACTACCAGCACCGCATGGCCGCGAAAATGGTGCGCTGCTGCTGTTACTGGCCCGCAGTCTGTGACCCGTCGGCTGTTCTCCTTGCTCGAAGGATCTGTACATAAACATCATGCATAATGCTGCAGCACCTATCAAGCCCATCCTGGAGCGTCTGCAGGTGCAGTGTATGCTGAGAAAGGGGAGAAGGTTCAGCAGCCCAAAGGTGTTGGTCTGTGAGGCTGCCATCATGTCTGACCGGCTGCCTGTCCCCAACCAGGGCCTCAGCGAGTACAGCAAGGAGCTGGCGGTGGGGCTGCTGTCGGCGATGTATGAGGACGACGCGGACTTCACCAACACCTTCCGGGCGCTGGGCGCCATCGCCTCACAGCCGGCGGACAGCGACGAGGACGGCGTCCCTGCGTCGCTGCTGAAGGTGACTCATGTTGAGCGTATGTTGCACCCTTGCAAAGCATTGCTTTTGCACACCATGCACAAGTCTCAGCATCAGGTGGTGAGGCAGTTGCCTCACCCTGTTGCTGCTGCCGATTGCCGCCCAGGCAGCTGCGCTTTTAGCGCCGTTGGTCACGTCGGAGGCACTGGTCTTGCAACAATATCTCATGCTGGGTCACAGGCACGCTGAGCATTTGACCAGGACAGTCAATTAAGCACCATTGCTCCAAATGCATCATCCCTGCTTTGTGGCAGGCAGTGGGCGGCGAGCTCAGCGCCGAGCGCAGGGCGGCCTGGGCGGCGTGGGTGGCCGACTACCGGCAGCAGCTGCAGACTGACTCGCGGCCAGACGAGGAGCGGCAGGCAGCGCAGGACGCCGTCAACCCCGCCTACATCCCGCGCAACCACGTCATGCAGACTGCCATCGCTGCTGCAGAAAAGGGCAACTCCTCCGAGGTGCCCCTGCTGTCCCTTCAGCCTACGTGTGTGTTTTTTGTCACTCTGGTATGAATCGACGAGGCAAGCAGGGTTAGTGGCTGCAGTCGGTGAGTGGACGGCTGCCTTGCACCCCACACCCACAGCAGAGGTCCATCCACCGTGATGATGCAGCAGCTGCTGCCTGCCTGCCTCTTGTGTCTGCTAGAGGAGTGGCTTTCATCAGGCACTCACAGAGTGACATCTCTAATCCGTACCCATGCAGGTGAACAAGCTCATGGACGTGCTGAAGCGTCCCTTCCAGGAGCAGGCTGGTGCAGAGGCATACACCGTGCCGGCACCAAAGGAGACACGGGTTGGAGTGGAGCTGCTCAGCTGCAGCTCCTGAGGCTGCACACAGCTCTGGCGGTGGGTGGCAGGCGGCCTGAACGCGCTTGGCTTGTTTCATGTTGGTGTGTTGCCGCTGCTGCCGCTTGTACAGTAGTTCGATGTTGAATAGCTGCCGCAACAGAACAGGCGTGTCAGACAGTTTGGACTGTGCCATACAAGGAACCAAGCCTTGGCCTGTTCCAATTACGGGATACTGTTGAGGCTGTCGTCAAGTTAAAAGGATGAGGGCTACGTTCATTCATGGTGTAATATGTGTCTGGGGATTGCACAGTGTGTAATGACATGTAGCGGCAGCTGGGCATTTGATGCAATGCTGCATGAGCAGTCATGCCCACGTATGTAAGTAGTTGAGCAGTCGCCTTCTGATCACGTTGCGAGAAAGGAGTACAGCACATTATCGAACCGAGCACTTGGTGCACGAATGATCGTCAGGCAGTACCAGGGGGCCTGGCTTGCCTTGATCTGGGATCGCACAAGTGGTGATCACCGCAGGTGCAGAGCCTGTCTGCAGCACCATTACCACGTTCCTGCTATTTCACAACAGCGTCAACAAGTGGTGCATCGCCGGTCCTTGGGTTCCAGCGTGCTAGCACTGTGGATTTCTTATTGCTTGTTGTCGGCGCAGGGATCTGCTTGGCATCCTCTGCAACACTTTGACCTGCACGAGAAGTACCAGCCTGCGCACAGCGTCCGAGACTTTTCTCTTAGGTGCAACAACATGAGCGCAGTCCGCTTCTGGGATGCTTGGCCCACCAAACAAGCATCCCTGTACAGCGGCAAGCCGCTCAGCAATCAGCTGGGGCCCCGCGGCAGGGTTACCACCTTCGTCAACGCGCAGGGGCTGCAGCTGGCGTGCTACTACTGGCCTGCGCAGCAGCCCAAGGCGGTGATGCAGCTAAACCATGGTAGCGGTGCTTATGTGATGGAGTTTCTCAAGAGCCAGGTACGTGATGGTGCACACATGCACAGTGGCCATGCGGGTCCTCCGCAACCCGCCCAGCACACCGTCAGCACCCCGTCAGCATCCGCAGCCATGCGGAAACTTCTGGAGCATCAGCAAGGGACACGTACATGTACCAGCTGTTGTCCGAGTGCAGGGTGTTGGCCAACCGCAGCTGTATGCTGGGTCCTGGGTGGAACGGCTCAATGGTGCCGGCGTCTCGGTGGCGGGCCACGACATGCAGGGCCTGGGCTTCTCGGAGGGGCTGCACGGCCGCCGCGGCTACTTCGACAGCTTGGACGACATCATCGCGGACGCCATCCAGTTCCGCAGGTGGCGTCTGCATGCCTCGGCGTTTCGGGCAGTGCTGGGCACACTGGACATGATCAGCAGGCTGGGCCAGCTTGCCACTGCAGCTAGCGTCAACAAGTTCTGGGCCAGCGTGATGACAGTCTAATCGTTGTTCTGGATCTGCAGGCTGATTCCAGAAGCAGGTGTGCCCGGCTTCGATGCAGATCTGCCGATCTTCGTTGCCGGCATCTCACTCGGCGGCTGCATCGCTTTGAACTGCATCCAGCAGCAGGTGTGACTTTCAGCCACGAGCAAGCCATAGTGTCAGACAGCGTCATGCATGCCTGTATGGAGCGTTGAGCAAACATGCATCGCAGCCAGTGGTGCACTGTGGCTGCACATGCATCTGCAGCCAAGCTGTGCCGCTAACACACATCTGCAGGCGGCTCTATATAAGGGCGCGGTGCTGCTGGCACCCATGGTGTCGCTGGAGAAGGCTTCGCGGGCCGGCCTCAACCCGATACTGATGTAAGTGGACGCAAGCCTTCCTGCTTCATTGATCCAGAAGCAAACTGCATGCCCATAGGAAGACATCACAGAGTGCACGCGCTATCCCTTGCGATGCACAGGGTGCTGTACCCTGAACTTGGTTGCTGTATTGAACACCGTCAGTGTACAGACTATTTCGAGTGATTGATCTCTGCAGGCCGCTGGCAGGGATTGTCAGCCGGCTGATGCCAATGATGGCGGTGGCGTCAGTCAACAAGAACACGCTGTACCCTGAGCTGCAGCAGGAATTCGATGAGGACCCTCTCAACTTCCCAGGCAATGTCAGGGCGAGGGCGGCTGCTGGTGAGGCATACACACCTGTGCAGATGCACAGTCTACTTAACGGCTTGTAGCTTGGTCCTTAGGTCACAAAGCATGTCAGAGGCTGTGCAGGACATGTGACATTACAGCTGCTCAAGCGTCTGACGGCGTCTGGCGATGCACCGTAGCACTGTCTGCCTGCAGAGTACCTTAGGATAACCCGCATGATGCTGCCGCGCCTCAGCGAGATCACCACCCCTTGGATCTGCTTCCATGGCGAAGGTGCAGTATATCATCTGCTCAGTGATTCAATGTTCCACCGCCCTTGTGGTCATGGTGCCGCCCTGATTTTGTCAGTCCTACTGGCCATGCACTTCAGCATCAGATAATCGTCTAGGTGATGCTGAACTCTGTAGTATTGATTGTTGCAGACGACACGCTATGCGACCCGGACGGGTCAAAGCAGCTCCTGGAAGCTTCGAAGGTACGTGACGTTCTTGATGCTTTGCATACACCTCTCGCATGTGTGCGAGTGTCCCTCTTACTCTGCGACCTCTTTCCTCATACATATCATCGGCAGCGCTGGTGTTGGTGCCATGCAGGCGACCGACAAAGAGTTGGTGATGATGCCCAAGATGTGGCACGTGCTGACCAAAGAGCCCGGCAATGAGAAGATCATTGGTCGGATCATAGACTGGATACACCAACGAGCCTGAGGATTGAGGGCACCAGCAGGCGCAGGATGCAGAAACCGCTGACATGCTGCGGAACGGTTGGCGCATCTGTGTGGCATATCAGGACCAGGAGCTCAGCTGTTGCTGCGACTGATGTACGTTTGATACGATACGATTGCGGTTGCTTGTGGCCCTCTGATTGTTGCATGCACTTTGCACTAAGTACTGACGTCGAACTGCCGTTGATCTTCATAGGTCGTTTGATTTCTAGGACTGGTCAACTGCATACGTGCAAGGCCGAGCAAACCAGCCAGCGTCAAACGCTACACAACTGGTCGAAACCGCACCGCACAGCATACTTGCAACGATGACTGGCATGTCAGCAGGGATTGCAAGCTAGCTGCTCGAACTGATCATCTGACTGAACTCACACCGGTGCAGGTCTCTTTACTCCTTGTACAAGACGGTACACTAATACGCGCCTCATGAGCGCCTTCGGTCCGTTCTGGGCAGCATGGCCCACCACCCCGGCGTCTCTGTATGCTGGTGCGGCAATGGCTCGCCAAATGGGACCGCACGGCAAGGTCACTGACTTTACCAACGCACAGGGCCTCAAGCTCGCCTGCTACTTCTGGCCGGCAGCGGCACGAGCCAAGGCGGTAGTACAGCTGCTGCATGGCGATGCTGGGTACGCCATGCGGTTCCTGCTGAGCAAGGTGACCAGGCGCCAGCCATGGGGCGACACACTTGCGACCATCTGGATCAATGTTTCCACTGCAAAATGGTGTCTGTGCAGTGACATGAAGCACCTAGTGCTGGGCTTGCTATTGCAACGTTTGCATGTCGCATCTATGAAAGCACAGGAGAGGGACGTGGCCCTCAGTCCATGCTGCAGGAGTGCACCGGCCCTGTCGAGCAGAAACGGGCCATGCTGCATGCAGGATCCTGGACAAGCGCTGCAGTACGAGGGCTCCTGGGTGGAGCACCTCAACAGCGCGGGCATCTCGGTGGCGAGCCACGACATGCAGAGCTGCGGGTTCTCCGAGGGGGTCAGCAGCCGCCGCAGCTTCTTTAACGCTTTTGAGGACCTGGCGGCAGACGCAGTGCAGTTCCGCAGGTGCCTACGTTATGGTCAGCGATCTACATACAAATTATGCACCTGTCGGCGGATTGAAGATGTGAGGAGTACAGACCAGTCCTGTACTGTACACACATGACTGTGCAGGCTCATGCCACAGTCGGGCGTGTCAGGGTTCGGTGCCGAGCTGCCGGTGTACGTCTCCGGCATGTCGCTGGGCGGCTGCATCGCGCTGCACGCGCTGCTGTCATCAGTGAGGCCAAGCACATATATGATTGCATTCAACTCGAATCGTCATTTGGTGCATTGCTGACCCTCTTGCTGACCCCGCACATGTGGTAAGGCAGAACAAGCCATCTGCCCACTTCCATATATAGGCAAGCCTGTACAGCGGCGCACTCCTCATTTGCCCTATGATCTCGCTGGAGAGGGCGGTCACCGCGGGGCTGACCCCCTACCTGCTGTGAGTCCGCAGCCGCGCTCCTGAGGGTCTGTGCCCAGACCAGCTGCTTGCAGCTGCATGTGCACATGTGCACGTGATGCACAGCACCAGATGCAGTGGGCTCCCCGCTCTGCTGTGTGCGACATGAGGTGTCTGCCTGCGCACGCAGGCCGCTGTTGAGAGGCGTCAGCCAGGTGCTGCCTGGTGCCCCGCTCTTGCCCTCGGTGCCCCAAAAGCAGCACGCGCACCTGCTCGCGGAGTTCCGGGTGGACCCGCTCGCATACCATGGCGGCCTGCGAGCCCGCGTCCTGGAGGGTGCGCTATGGAAGCTGTGTGATTGAGTCTGGCACAAATGGCTCGGCTGCCGTGCTGTTCCCAAACAGGGGTTGCGGGCGCTCATTGGTGTTCGCTGTGCCGCCTGCCAGCATGGCAGGCCTTGTCAATGTCATGCAATCCATGCACGCTTTTGTCTTCGATGACCTGGTCGGGCTGTGGCTGTGGTTGCAGAGCAGCGCAGCACATGCAGATTCGTACATGGAAAGCAAACGGATAGTCTTGCATGTGTGCAGAGTACATCCGGGCCACGCGCAGAGTCCAGCCTCAGCTTGCTAAGATTAAGGTCCCTTGGATCTGCTTTCATGGCGAAGGTGGGCCACTTGTGGTTACTGTCACATGATGTGGGTCCAGCCAATCACGGCATTGTCCTGCCAAGCCTGGCATTGATTACACATTTCTTTGTGTCGAGATCTGCAGCCGACACTGTGTGCGACCCCGCTGGACCCAAGCAGCTCTTAGAGGCCTCGCAGGTGACAGGACCTTGCAGAAGCAAGTAGCATCTGTATACAGAACTGCCAGGGTACACTTGCCTCCCACAAGTGTTCATGTGCAACCCGCAGGCCACAGACAAGCAGCTGGTGATGCTGCCAGACCGGTGGCACATCCTCATCAAAGAGCCCGGCAATGAGAAGATTGTACAGCAGATGGCAGAGTGGGTGTCCGGGAGGGTGTAGGATGACAGGGCCCCTGTAAGTGTGAACCTTGCTGTACCTGATATGCATTGCTAAATTGGTATTTACTTGCTCGTCAAATACTGAAGTTCGGTAGGGAGTCCTGTACTTCATTTGTCTCTCTTCTTACGGAAGTCGGACCGCGTTTTACGTGTCAGTTGAGGGGGTAGAGTACATGTAATTGGTACCCGGAGTCCTGCGCTATGCCATGACCTTCTGCGAGCGCACTGCCAGCGTGTCAATCGCTGCCCCCAAGTGCGTCAGCGACTCCAGCGCTGAGGGGAACACCGCATCCTGCGCCGGCTCGTCAAACACCTCCAGGCAGCCCGAGCCCGCGTCCAGCGTCCCAGCAAGCTTGCCGTCCAGAATCATCTGCAAAATGGCAGAAATCATCCATGTACATGTGGCACACCAGGCTGATCCCATGCACCAGCTGACTGACAGCTCACATATGCGATCAAATTCCAGAGCTGGGAGAGGGCATGACGTCAAGCGCAGCAGCGATCTGGAACATGCACCTGCGAGAGCTTGGCCTCGACGGTGGGCAGCGGCAGCTGTATGAGGTGCGCGACATGGTCGATCTCCACGCGGCTGAAGGGCTCGATGAGCCGCGCCAGGTTCTGCTCCATTAGGGTGCCGTACAGCGCCTGCGACGCGGTGTTGCAGCTCTCAGCATTCAGTGTTGGTATTGATGAAGGCATGATGGAAGGTCCTGCATGACCTTCGGTCCAATAAACTAATGACCCCAGGGCCCGCATAGGTGATGTGCTTCACCGACCAGAACGTGTCCATGGCAAAAAGGAAGGGTTTTGGATGCCAGGCGGCAGACGGCTGCTGAATGGGCAGTGTATATACCCCAAGAATGGCGGCGTCGACACTCCAGGGAAACCTGAAAAAGGCCGCACCTGCAGGTGGGTGTGCACCACGGGGTCGCCCGCCAGCTGCTCCCGGTGTGCGTCCAGCGCCGCCTGGAAGCCCTGCAGCGAGCGGTTGCCGTACGCCTTTGCCACCGCCGCCATGCTGTCCACCTCATCGCCTGATGTCATGGAGGAGACACCCTTGAGCAGCGCTAATAGCAAGCTGTGCTCTGCTTTCCGACCACAGGGATGCTGGGGACTGTGAACACTGGCATGGCAGTCAGGTGTAACCTCTGCACGAAGCTGATGCCAATTATGTCGGGGGCCACCTGCGTATTTGAGGCCGGCCCGGGAGGAGATGATGGCGGGCACCTCCTCCGCGTCCCCCTTGCTGGTCATGATCTTGCACAGCAGCATGTACTTCAGGCGGCCCACCGCATCGGGGTTGTCCAGCGTGTTCAGGCCCTGCAGGTTGGATGCCGGGGGTCACATGCTGAAGCTCAGGGTCATGCTGCCAGCTGCTTGCGAGCCACACAGCACGAGGGAGCTGGTCTTGGGCAGCACTGAGCATGTGGCCAGTGCAAGCACACCGAGGTCCTGCGCAGTGATGGCGCAGTGAATACAGTCTTGATGGACAGTCTTGGGCGTATTCTTCAAGCCGATCAGTCCAAATGCTGTGCGCATGTCGGTGTGCAGGTATCTGCACCTCGAAGGCCTCGTAGAAGTAGGAGTATGCCGTCTTGTAGTCCTTCTCCTCCGCGTGCAGGATGCCGCTCTGCGTGTCCAGCTCCGCCTGCAGGTGCAGGCCGACATTCTTTGGCATTCAGCATATACATAGAACTGCCGTGTGCAGGACAGACTTCTTAGAGCAGACATCATCAGCTGCACCACAGTCCCATGCACAGCATCCCTCCCTATGGCAACACGTCGGCTCAGCCGACGGGACTCGTCCAGGAAGGGCAGTGCCTAAAAGACGGCGCGCCTGCATGACGGGCGGCATGTAGATGGCGTTGGCGGCGGCGCGGGCGGCGGTGAGCGCCGCCTTGGCCTTGGGCAGGTTGCGCAGCGCGTGATGCGTGCGCGACTCCAGCAGGTGCACCTCAACCAGCAGCAGCTTGTCGTCCAGCCGCTTGACCTGGGGGGTGGGCAGCCGAAAGTGATGGTCCAACACAGCCAGGTGCATATGGAACTCCAGCGGTGGGCCCCTCGTCGCAGCAAACTTGTGGCATCACGATGCGCCATCTCGGCTGGCGGCAATGCAGGTTGCGCCTCGGGCACCTCCCGTGTCATTTTGAGGCAGGCACTGCAGGCGGCGGGGGCGCAGCTGCGTTGCTGCCGACACACACTGGCATGCAGAGTGCATGCACCCTGAGGAGGTTGAGCACCCACCTCTGTGAGCAGCTTGCCGATGAGGGCCAGGGCGGCTGTGAAGTTGCGGGACTGCAGCTGCAGCGCGACCAGCCGCGCCTCGATGCGCTGCCGCAGGAAGGTGCGCTTCTCCGCTGTCGCCCACTCCACTTGCTCCCGGCACACATCGAGCTACAAAGCATGTGCGTATCACATCGCTGTATGTCCAGCTTGTCCCGACACCATCAAGCTGGGTTGTCAACAGGCATTCGTGGGTGTCCAGAATAACACGTGGCATGCTAGGCAGCAGACGAAGGAAAGCAGGTCCATCCCAGCAGCATGGCGTCGAACAGCTACTGCATGTATGCCTATGTACATAGTGAGTGGCATCAGCATTTCTAGCTGTGATCCGGTGCTAAGGTGGTTGTGGCCCGCCGCACCTGCAACTGCGTGGAGTCAGGCACCCGCGAGATGGCCTCGATGAGGCCGCGCACCAACTTTGCTGTCTTCGCCTTGGGAATGGCGCCAAACAGTGGCCGCAGCTCTGTCAGCAGCCCCCGCAGCGCCTGCAACATTTGACGCATACATTACGGCGATACCCCTGGATGTCAATGACATGTTTCCGACATCATGTCAGCCTTGGATGCGCATCCTCAGGGTTAGATGCTGTCATGCAACCCTGCAGCCGCACTCGCCTGTGCATCGTTCTGCTTGGCATAGAGGTCCGCGAGCGCCGTGACTGCATTCTCCTTTACCTGCAGGTAGCAGACATGCAATATCTTGGCCCATATGACCCTGTTTGACGACGCCATACGGACCCGCTATTGCATCAAGGGCAACATGATAACGAGACGCACAGCGCTGCCTGCTCATGGTGCAGCATGCAATTTACCGGTGACAGTTGACAGCGGTTCACGATACGTCCTGACGCACATTTGCTGGCAGGGTCACCTTCACAGAGTCTGCGTCGTTGGGGTGATTGCCCAAGGCAATGTCCCGGAACAACCTGATTGCCTCTGCTGGTTGTTGCGCCTGCGCCTTGACAGCGGCGTCGTATGATGCTGTCAGCTGCTGCGACGCCATCAAGGCTCGCAGTGGCAGAAGTCAACGGTTCCCAGTATTGCAGCTCTGTTATTTCGGCTGCGCCGCTGTTGTCGCACGGCCACTGTAAATGGAACCGACCAACCGAGCAACACAGAGCGGCGTGTTACGTCGTCATGGATGACGCTTTCTCAATGTCTGGACTGTGCAACTGTGCAATTGTGCGCTTCAGATGTGAAGGCATGAAGCAAGTTGGCAGCAATCGCAGCATGCTGCTGAGGTGCAGGGTTACGTGATCACTCACCGACCCCTCGATTGCCTCGGATCCAAGTTGGTGCTTTGCCCAACACTCGTACGCGCCATTCCCAAGTTGCACGTCGCCCCTTGAGCTCACAAGGCCACTCGTTCTGACATGCCTCACAACACCCTCAGCCACTAGCTGCCGCTGCGCCTTCAAAGGTGCAGAGGCTCCTTCGAAATTCTACTACGCGCTTGAATGCTCTCGAAGCATGTCAGACAGTTCCAGCAGCCCGCCGCTAGCCTGCCAGCTGTGCTCGGACCCCATCAACACGGAGCTGGACGACCACATCGAGGCCATATGCAGCAACGCCAACTGCAAGGCAGGTGGCGCGCACGTCGAATGCGCCATACAGTACTGTATGAGACTTATCAACCCTGGCGTCAAGGGCCAACAGAAGAAGAAGACACTGATCCAGCGAAGGCCCCACCAGGAAGTGCGCGGCCACCTGTGTTGGTTCAGCCATACCACGGGTCACCAATGCGACGGCAGGATCTTGGACGCGGACTGGGTCAAGGCGCACGCGCAGGTTCTCAAGAAGGAAAAGAAGCTCGCCGAGCTGCTGCCTGCGCCGGCGCCTAAACCCAAGCCACGCAAGAAGGGGCCCGCTCACCCGCAGCCCCAGACCCGCGGCCCTGCCAGTGGCGGGGTGCAGCCTGTGGGGCGTAAGCATGACATCGAAATCAAACCGCTGGCGGCGCGTGACAACCGCCTTGGGACCAGCGGCAGCAACAAGCTTGCCGTGAACGGGGCAAATGGCAACAAGGCTAAGAACCTGACGATGTGCCCGTACATCCAATCGTCTGTTGGGCAGTGCCCCTTGCACCAATGCGCCTTCGCCCACAGCGAGGAGGAGATTGCCAAGAATGAACAGTTTGCTAGGGAGAAAACACAGCTTCAGCGAGTCAAGAAGGCTTCAAAGAAGGACGCAAAGCGCAATGGCAGTCAAGTGCACGATGTGTTTGAGGAACTGCCTGAGGGCGCGGTCGAGTTTGCTGAAAGCCTTCACTCCGCCTCCATGAACAGCTCCATCTGGAACCATCCACAGGACGGCTGGCCCGCCTCGACACACACTGCTGCAGATGATGGTGGCGGCTGGACTGAAGTCGGCACATCTGGCACTGTTGTGCGTGCCACGAACGGCCACTCCACCAGCAACGGGGTGGACCACAGCAGCAATGCATCCGCTGGCTCCCGCGTCCCGTCCCTCCTGGTTGGCCAGCTGCAGCCGGCGGCCCCACTGCTTGGCCCCGCAGCATCCCACGAAATCATCAGGTTCAAGTTGAACTCGTGCACGGCGCGTCTGACTCAGCTGGGCGTGACATGGCCCATTGCCGAGGCTGCTGCAAAGGCCACTGGCGCAGAGGACAATGCCGCCGCCGAACTCATCTTCTCAGGCACCGACCAGGCGGCGTGGGGAGATAAGGAGGTGGACATTGCTGGCGAGATTGCGCAGGCTCTGGCGCTGATGGAGCCACCTGTCAGTGCTTCGCGGCCGCAGGTCGAGCAGGCAATCGTGGCTGCGCGCGGCAACATGGCTGACGTTGTGCAGGAGCTGCGGCAGCAGATGTCGAATGGCGCCACCTCCCAGCTACTGTCCAACGGCCCACCAAGTCCCCCTCCCGCCCTGGCACCACCCCCTGCCAACCCCACGAGCTCCCCGCCGACGCAGCACCCCCCGCGCGCCCTGTCGACTGCCAGCTCGAACGCGGCTTCGACCTTCTCGGCTGCGACCGCCTCCGGCGCCCCCCCTGCAGCATTCAACGAGGACGAGTGGCTGCCCAAGTGGGAGGACGACAAGCCCGCTGCCAGCGCAGCTCCGAGCCTGCAGCCGGTGACGCCTGAGGCTGCGCCGCCGCCGCAGCAGCAGCTGCCGCTGCCCCCGCAGCAGGCGCCGCAGCTGTGGTCCGCCAACGAGTCCAACCTGGCTGCACCCTCGGACGTCGTGGTAGGCCCCGCCACCCCGCCTGAGCTGCCGCCGCCGCTCGTGGCGGCATCGCCAGTACCCACTGTCGATGCCAATGCTCACATCGCAGCAAGCCCACTCCACGGCGCGGAGGCCACGTCCGCCTTTGCTGGCAACCTCGCCCCGGCGTCGCAGCAGCCACTGATGGCACCCGCAGCACCGCAGCAGCTGGCCGCCGACATGTCTGTTCTGGATCTGGGCCGCGCCCCGCCGCAGCACTGCCGGCCGCAGGAAGCAGCGGCGACGGCGGCGGCGCAGCAGCCCGAGGACTTTGAGGACCTGCTGGACCTGCTGATGACCTGACCCCGCTGAAGGGTTTTGACATCAGGGGCCGATGTCACAAGACTGGTCCCGTGGGGCCAACAGCGCAATAGTCAGCTTGCAAAGAGCTGCTACTGGCTGCTGGACTACAGGCCATGAAAGTATGGCCGTGCACGGCTGGGGTTTCACGATGTTACCCTATCTATGTGTGGTGCCAGGCTGGGCAGACCGAGACAGAAGGCTGCCGGCCACCAAGACCCTGTGAGCAGGCCGAGACAGAAGGCTGCTCGCCTCAGCTCTGCTTGTTGTACCACCATGCCAGACAGAGCGTGCATGTGGTTTCCATCAGGCTTCTTTGTGAGTGGTTGTTGATGCTTTGTGGTATGGTGTGAATCTTGCACAGCAGCATGCTTGCATTTGCACAGTCATGTTCAAATCCCACCTGGACTACTGTATAGCAGGTAAAGTGTCTATCAGGGCATGTGGATGTAGAGGCTTGATGCGTTCGATGCCAGGTACCTCTTTTGAGAGGTTGCGTATGCCACCTGCTGCTTTCTAATGCACACAATACATGGTAAGCCAAAGTGTGCCCTGTGTTGCTGTCAAGATCAGCTAACCAATGACAGGACCTGCACCCTCATGACAATGCGGTTAAAGCTGGTAATTTACAACACCCGCTGACAGCAAGTACGCCTACATCTGCAGCAATGATTTCGTCAAGAGCATGCAGTATAACCCAGCAAGACTGATCCAGCCAAATTCTTTCGAAGAAAATTGCACAACGTGCACCCTTACGTATATCCTATTGCCGCTGAAACACCCATTTCTGGCCTTTGACTGCCTCACCCTCGTTCACATCCTGCTGGCGCACGGCCGCTGCTCACCAGCCGTTGTGCTTGTGGTGGGACAGCATGCGCGAGAAGGCGGCCTTGGCCTCGTGCTCCGAGTAGGGCTGCAGCACACACAGCGCTGATCGGTTCAGGGTGTCCGGCAGGGTGTGCAACATAACATACCTCGTGTTCATTGCCGTCAAAGCTAGAATGACAAAACGTGACTCTTCCGCGCACTCAGGAAAGTCTTGCGTCAACAGAGAGCCCGAACGAAGAAAAACCGGGGGGAAAAACTCGAAAGCGCCCACCGCCATGACGTTGTAGGCGTAGCGGCCCTCCAGGTCGACGCGCAGTGGCCCGCTCACGCCGCCCGGCCCCGTAGCGGTGCGCACGATCACCGACTCCACGTGCAGCCTGCGCACAGGCCAGCAGCAGGTGCCATGGAAGCTTCGGATGCCAAGCAATCGATTCCTGCCAGATGGCGTGTGTGGTGGTCCCTGGACAGGCTGCAGCTTGCATGAGTGTTCACACATCGCAGGTGGCAATGCGGTGAAAGGAGGACACACAGTGCATGCTCGACAGCCAGAGGCCTGCTGTGGCTGACATCAAGCTCAGGCGCAGGAGGGCAACACGTGATGATGGCAGACCAGCGCACATGTTCTGGATGACGGTGTTCATGATCGACTCCACGCACATGCCCGGGTGCCAGGAGTTGGGCGTGCCGCTCTGCGTCAGCACCTCGATGCACACCGAGCCGCCCGCTGTGACGTGCCCCGTGTACCTGCAGGGACGGAGGCTGGGACATATGAGCCTGAATGAGGACGGGGTCAGTGTTGAGCTGCATGCAACTAAAGTCTGTCCTCTTATGGTGTGAGCGACGATGTCATGACGAGCCGAAACAGGCGCAGCCGCCAAGGCTATGGGGGGGTGACCTGCGGATGCCGCTTGCAGAATGTGCAAACGCCAGCGGCGCAGCAGAGCACGTGCAGCTGCAGGATGTTGGATGCATGCACAGGCCCTAGACCCTGGGCGGCGCACCAGACGCAGCGGGGCGTGACCATGCGCAGGAAGAAGGGCGCGTGCGGGTAGTCCCCCGGGAAGCTGACCTCCATCAGCAGGTGGTCCTGCACAGCGCAGGAGACCCCAGCTGGATAGGGTGCAGGGACCTGCGTAGGGCTGACGTGGCTCTCGTTGAAAGCGCTCTTCATGGCAGTGCTGTTGTCTGTCTGTTGCTGAATGCAGCCATGCACACCAACGAGAGGTCTCCTTCCTGTGCAGCAAGGTCCTCACCTGACCATGCATGGCAGACAGCACGGACAGATCCTCGTTCAGGCGCTTGCCACCTGTGCGTGGGCAGCGGTGGGATCATGTCAGCAACACAAGACGAAACAGAGAGCCAGATTGGTCTACTCTGTGCTGGCAGCGGCACACAGGCGCTCGCCTTCACAGTCGTCGTCGAAGTCCTTCAGCTTGAACTGCACCATTGCCACGAAGTGCACCGTCAGCCAGGCAGGTCTGACTCTGGAACCGACGCAGGTGCACATGGTCGTGGGCATGGTGGCGCAGTGATGGCGCGGTGTGCGGTCAGCGCAGCATGCCTGCCACGTGAAGATGTTGTCGCCGACAGGCGCCAGGTCGTGCATCTGCGTGACCCTGCCGGCGGCGATCTGCTTCGTGAGGTACTTGAGCTCCGCCTGCAGCCGCTTGGCGCCCTGCATGTACAGGTATGGCAACTTGCTGGCGGCGAAGTACAAACCACTGACACCACGCTTAGAGGTGTACACTACACCAGATCGATCATTGTAAGCTACTGGCAGCACCTGCATGCTGTGCCATGCTGGCAGCTCGTCGGCGGAAGCCGAGCCGTTCGCCTCAGCAGCAGGCGCCGGCGTTCCACGGGACCTGACCATTCATGTGTCTACTAAGAGGTTGCCATGTGGGATTTGTCACATTGCAAGGTCTGGGTGCTGATGGCATTGGGAAAGAAAACTTCAGCAGTGTGCGGCGACGTGGTCACCATGCAGTTGTACCTGAAGAACATCATGGAGTCGCTGCCTGAGGGCCCTGCCCCCGCCGCTGTATCCTCTTTGCCTGCCCCCTTTTCAGACAGTCGCTTGCCGCTTGACTCCCTGCGGCTATCCCTCCTCCCCTGGTCGCCGTGGGAACAGTCTGGTGCAGCAGCCGATGGCGCAGATGTGGGTGCAGGCAGCCCTGGGGCACGGGCTGCTGCGCCGCTCCGACGGCTCCTGGCTGGCGACTCTGGCGGCGAGGCGCTGCCTGTGAGGTCGACCACCTGGCTGGCGTCAGCGGCAGTGGCAGCTTTAGGCCCGCCTGAATACCGCCTGGAGGCCGAGCGGCTGCGCTTGCTGGCCCGCGGCGAGGCGTCGCCGGCGATCAGGTCGCTGGCAGCCTGTTGCTGTTGTGCCTGCGAGTGATTCTGGTGCTCGCGTCGCTTCCTGCTGCTGGGCGTCGAGGACATCAGCAGCGAGGCCAGGTGGCTCAGCAATGCCATGCACTGCCACCGCACAGGCTACTTGGCTGCAGCGTTGTCACTGCTGCGCTGCTGCTAGGCTGGAGGCAAATTGTGCCTTTGCCAGAGCAGCTGAAGCAGACTAATCCTCGTGGCGGGCCCTGCATGAAGGACGAGTGTGAATGCCTTGGACAGCACCTGGCAGAGCAACCATCTGCCTTCGGATAATCGATATTCTGCACTGCTTGGGTTATGTCTTCCTCTGATGCATGAGGAAGCAGCAAAGCATCAGCAGCTTGCAGCCAACGATGGCACAATGTTGGCCTGACGCATGTGTCATGCTTGCTGTGCACAGCCAACGATGTTATTGGATCTGTCCAAGTTCGAGGCGATCCATTCTCTTCCTTCACACACACATATAGCTCCCATAATCAACGACATTCCGCCATTGCTCTGCACGTTTGTACCTCACCAGCTGATGAGACGAAAGAACTTCCGAGTGTCTGCAATCCCTTGTCCTACGAGGGACTGAAGACGGTCTAGTAGTTCGCCTATCCTCGTAATCTGCTAAACGTCGGTTAGCGAAAGTACGAACGATGCTGCAAAGCGTATGATCGACAGCACCACCGTCACACAGAGGTCGAGAGGTGCGACAGAAACGTGCGCCAGCAGTTCCAGGGGCCGCCCTCTGGTGAAATGTACGCATACGCCTTAATCCCAGCGGGGCAGATGAGTTGTGCACTGGCCTGATTCCTGAGGAGCCAGGGCATATGGTAGATACACTGACCACGAGAGATATATTCTCAGTAGCGCCCGATGAGGATAGCGGGCAATGGCTTGTGGCGTATGCTGTGCTTGCATCATTGGCTTGACTGGCTGGCGACTGAGGTCTTTCATATCTGAGAGCGTGCTGAAACAGAAAGCGTGCGCAGTCGATGCCAACTGAGGTACTGACTGGGAACACCGAACCGCATCAAGTGCTGCATGCCCCAACTAAAGCGGCCATGCGCAAGCAAGCGCTGCTACTCTACCATGATGATGCCTACTATATTAGTCCTTTCTGCTGCCCGCCATATATTGTGCAATGACTGAATGCACCTGACTCCCATTGCTGAGGCCGAGCTTCAAACTGGCAGATGTCCAGACGCTGCCCTCAGCACCAATCACCGATGCGACTACGTACCGATATGACAGGCGTGCAATATATGTCACCAGTCCAGGCCTTGCTCACCACTGAAACGGAGAGAAACTCTGGCAGGATGGCCAGGAATATCAATTAAGATCAGAAGCGAAAGCTGAAGGAGAAACTGCAAGAAGAGCCCACTGCACATACGAGCAGCTGACGAGGGGTGTCACATCCGAGAAAGAGGTGTGGCAACATGCAGCGGTGGTGCAGAGCAGGGTAGCAGGCTGTGATGACTGCCCCTGCTCTACCCATGCCAGCTGGCAGCACATGACCCACAGGATCGTGCTGCTGTCTGAATCTATGCCCTCAGGTTGCTGCTGCTGCTACATGCAGCACCAGCAGTAGGTAGCTTGCAGAGGCATGCTGCAAGCTGCGCATTCCTCTGCCGCCAAACCAAAAGCTGCAGCGGCTACATTGGCTGCTGCCCAAATATCCCCATGCCACATGCATGATGGCCTCGTGTTGTCATCGCCACAGCACCCCCGGCTTGCTGTGTCTCACTATGCCGACTGCTTGAAGGAGCACCGGTTCATGAAGTTCGCCACTGTTGCCAGGGCGCCTCCTGCCGCCATGGCTGAGGCATGTTCACTCCGGGGCCTCCGGCAGAAACTCCAGGTCAGGGAAGGTCCCGCTGCCGCCTTCCAGAATATTGTCGAAGATCGCTGCCATCTCATCCAGAGCGCCTGATGACATTGGCGCCAGTGGCCCCTGTGTCATAGCATGCGGCAAATCACTGCTGCTGCTTGGAAGTTTGGGGGCGTCAGGCCTGGCGGCTGTTGCAAAGCTCGAGCAGACTTGCGCCCTGGAATATTTGGTGTGTCGTGCAGGTCGGAGCTGTATTACTTGAGTCATGAAGCAATGACGCATAGTGATGTCACTTAACAGATAGTCATGCGCATGACAGTTGGCCTCTGGATGCTATGAGCCAGCTTGAAGCCGTGGCAAGCTAGTCCCACCTGCTTGCCGGACGCAGCCTCGTCCATGATGCTCCTGCCGCTGCTGGCGGCCGCCATCCCGGCCGACATGCCAGGGCCGCCACCACTCTGCACTGGCTGCTGTGAGCCTGCCGGCTTGCAAATGTTGATCTGCAGCAACAGCCCCGCATGTCATCTGCCAGACGTGCCACGTGCCCATGAGGTCAATAATGCTGCATCGCAAGAGGTTGCCACAAGCGTACAGTAGTTGTTGCCAGGGTAGCCACAGATGACTGATCAACAGGACGCCTGTGCAGACGAGCACATCTACAGCCGCATACCTGCAGTCCGCTAGGCGCCGAGCACAGCCGCAGCCCGCTGACTTGGCCAGGCTGGCCAGGTGCGCCGTGGCCGGGCCCCAGTGCAGGCGCCGCCGCGGCTGTGTACTTGGCCACCAGGGCATCGATCTCCGCCAGCGACATCAGCTTGTCCGACTCGCCAGCCGGCTGCGCTGGCGGGAAGGAGGACGCCTGCAGGGAGGTGTGCAGCTTCTTGCGGCGCTTCCCACTGCCAGTGCTGCCGCCGCCATCGCCGCTGCCGCCACCCGCCGTCTCGCCAGCAGCATGTTTGGGGCGCAAATGCACAATGGCGGCTGCAGCGACTGCTCGCATGGTGGATGCTCCGCCGCTGCCATCCTCTGGCGGCACAGCCACTGCTGCCGCCCCGGCCGCTGCTGCCGTGGGAGATGTCGACGTGCCCTCCAGCGCACTGTTCGACCGTACAGCGATGGCGGCTGCTGACGTCACGCTGCCGTCCGTGGCGGAGCGCCCGGCCCGCAGGGTGGGCAGTGCGCCGCGGGCGGTGCCCGACTGCACCGGCGGCGCCTGGGGCCAGGCCCCCGCGAGCGCTGAGCCGCTGCGGATTGACGGTACCCGGCTCGGGCGCCAGGCGTCCGCACCAGTGGACACGCTCGGGCCACGGAAGACGGGAGCGGTCACAGGCGGTGGGGCGGCTGCACCGTCCGGGGACTGCTGGCTTATGGCGGGCGCCGGGGCAGGGCCGGGGACCACATTTGTTTGCTGCTGCGGCGCCCGCTGCTGGCTTGCAGACTGGTGTTGCTGCTGCGCGGGCTGCGCATTGCTTGTGGGTTCCGCCTGCGGCTGCTGCTTTTGAGGATGTTGCTGTTGCTGTTGCTGCTGCCGCTGCTTATGCTGAGGTTGCTGCTGCTGCTGCTGCTGCTGCTGCTGTGGTGGCGGGTCCTGTGGCGGCGGCGATGGCATCAGCTGTTGTTCAGGTGCGCGATCGAGACGAGCATCGCCGCCGGCGGTCTTGCCTTCCAGATCAGAGCCGCCACGGCTGGCGGCGTTTTGATCATCGCTCCAGTCCATCAGGCATTCCCAGGCCGCAGACTCCGGTTCAGCGGTGCCATCAGTCGCCTGCTGCAGCTGCTGGCCCGACTGCTGATTGCCAGGCTGCTGCGAGGGCGCACTGTAGAGCAGCTCCGGGGAATCGCAGCGCTGGCGGCTGACTGCCTGCTGCGCCGCCATGTTATCTCTGGTGTCAGCTGACCCAGTCCGGTGAAACATGCTGTCACCAGACATCCGCTGCGCTGGGCCAGAAATAGCCTGCGGCAACACCAGGAGGGTGTAATGTGCGTCGGTTGGGTCGATGACTCAAAAGATTTTGGGAATCGTGTGCATTGCGCCATCCAGCAGCATGCAACCATGAGGCAGGATGCAGGGCAACAGCAGGGCCTACGGATATCGCAAGACCCTCATGCACGAATCTTACTTTAATAGCTTGCATGAGCACATTGTTTGCAAGGCGTCACCTGGGCCTGCTCCGAGCTGGTGGGCGTCACCGTCTGGCGCAGCTGCTGACACTCGCTGCGCAGGGAGCTCATGTCCCAGTCTGCAGCCGCCAGCTGCTCCGACAGCTGCGTCATGTGCGAGTGCAGCGCCTGGTTCGCAGCGCCTGCACGGGACACAGCGCGCCTGTTACACGTTGTGCAGCTGAGAGGGCCCGTCCCTTGCAGATATGCACCGCAGCCTGATCACAGCTCGACTTGACGGCCTCAGCGCCACAGCTCCAACTGAGCTGTGGAGCAGGCGCCTCAACATGACGGGCACACAGATGGGGCAAGGCGGGATGAGAACGCACGCAAGGCGGTGTCATTGCAGGCGAGGCTGTGCAGGTGCGCCAGCTGCTCGTTGACCTGCGAGGTGAGGGACCTGACCGACTGCTCCAGGCCGACCACATATGCACGCCGCCGCTCCTGTGCACGGCAGCAAACTACCCGCTTAGCACCACTGTGGCGGGGCCTTCTGTTACGAGCTATCGAGCTCGTCACACTGGCGCAGCCACTGCGAGCATGATGCAGGCAGCTCCTGCATGGTCATTTCCCTGCATTGGCCCTTCTCAGATGTTCAGCACCAGCCCGGATGGCGATATGCACCAGGACATCAGCGGCGCACCCTGCTCAGCCGCTACTACAGGGGAAGTCAAGCACGGCAAAACAGGAGGGCAAGGAAGGACGGAAGGCAGACCACCCCATGCATTCCGTAGCTGTTGGCACCCGGGTACCTTGGATCGCGCAGCCGACTGCCGGTTGCACAGCGCCCGGGCGGCCGCCTGCTGCCCGACGACTGGCTGCGGGCCCGGCTCCCGCTTGACCGCCATGCCAGCAGGCCCAGGCACATGGCCGCTGCTGCCCCCGCTCACGCCGCTGCTGCCATCGTACGGCACGGGCTCCAGCTTGATGGCGGCTGTGGCGATTCGGAGGCCGCCATCGCTGCCGCTGCCCGCCGGCTGCATCACGCACGAGGCGACGACCGACACCGGCGGCGGCGGCGGCTCCAGCATAATGGCTGCTGCCGTCGCCGCCGTCTCGCTGCGCGGCGGCTGCTGCGGCTGCTGCGGCTTGCCATCAGGCGGCGGCGGAGGCATGAGCTGCTGCCGGGTGTCGGTGCTTGCGAAGGAGGCCTGACGCAGCGTGTGCCGCGTGCTGCCGCTCGCCTCGGTCCCGCTACTGTCGCTGGCAGCAGGCGGAGCTGCGCAGATGGCAGCAGCTGCAGCCGCGAGCTGCTTCGCAGGCAGGGCGGGCTGTGCGGCACGGTCAGCGGGCAGCACAGGCCCCGCAATGGTGCTTCCCATCAGGGTGTCCCAGCGGCTGTGGTCGCCTGCGATGGCATGAGCACACTACAGGCCCAGTGTCGTGTATGGACGTGTCTGTGCTGTGCTAGACATGCTGAGCTGCCAGCAGACTGGAAGGTCAACCAGCTTCACACTTGCCTCAACAACACGGAGCTGCGAGGCTGGCTCGGCGTCGCAAGCACGTCAAAGAGTTCCTGAGACACCAGAGCCGGGCTCACCTGTGCGAATCTTGTGACTTTCCAGAAGTATCTGGCTCGCCTGCAGCCGGGATCAGCACA
Organism: Diplosphaera chodatii; assembly: GCA_032358165.1. Taxonomy (NCBI): domain Eukaryota; kingdom Viridiplantae; phylum Chlorophyta; class Trebouxiophyceae; order Prasiolales; family Stichococcaceae; genus Diplosphaera; species Diplosphaera chodatii. The sequence goes on along the minus strand of JAALGY010000001.1, from coordinate 1,760,934 downwards.
TCAGCGTCGCAGGATGCGGGCCTTGGGCAAGGCCCGCAAGTGTCGGCAGCTGGCAGCCGCTGCAGACGAGTTCTGTGCCGTTGTCGCCAGTGAGTCAGGCTTGTGACCAGTGTCAGTCACAACCTCAACACTTTCGCTGGGCAGATAAGGCCTGCGAGCCGTCGAAGCAGCATGCACCTACTAATTGCCAAGCCTGTACTGCTGTAGAAGATCCACAAAGCTGCATATCAGGGCCGCCGCAGGCGCCGAGTTTTGCTTGACACCTCGGTGCGCCGACCCTCCCAAGGCAAAGACCAGCTTCGCGGCAGTGTCACCGCTGAGTCCAGTACGGCGCGCGAGGCGCACCTTGTCGGCAATCAGCTAGCAGACTCCTGTGTATCCCTAGGCTTTCACCTGTATTGCAGCAGCCGCGGCGTGCAAACGCACTTTACAGGTCTGCAACCCCGCGTCCCGAGGCGACAGAAGACATTTGCAAGATTCGGCGCCAGCCGCTGCTCACACAACTACACAGCACCGTGGGTGGTCTCTGTCATGGTGCGGCAGCATCGGCAAGCAATACAGCGGCAATATTTGTCTGATGTTGTTACGTGTGCTTGACGTGGCAGCCTGAGACGGCAGTTGCCGTCGCAAAGATCTCCGACAGTGCAGACGGACACCCGCCAAGCGGACGTCCTGCAGCTGTGTAAAGAGTGTTGTCGATGGGCTCGCAAACAGGAGCAGGATCGGCGCTGGACCATAAGGACTGCATCCTAACATCGACTGCATGCCTTGATCTGTGGGTTTTTAATGAGACTGCTGCGTCACACATGCATGCTGCATGTGTATGCGTGGTATGCAACAGCTTGCATTTGATGATATCAGGCGCGATGGTATGCCCAGGTGATGGTGCTGCACCGTGGTATCCAGGCTGTCAAGCGCAACACTTTGATGAACTGCTTACAGCCCGCAAGCACAGGTACGTACCAGGCACAGCCTTCGCATGAAAGCACCAACGGATCCGAGCCATCATCTTACAGCCTGAACATTGCTCAACGCATCCCTACATCCTGCCAGAACCGGCATGTTATGCCAGCATATCTTGCAGCGGCTGCATCAAAGCCGCGTGACGCCATGGCATTATCGCGGGCTCTCACTTGATATTCGAGATAATGTTCTCCCTGAACGACAGCTGGAAGCTTCGACCCTGAAGTGTTGGCGCCTGTGCGCCCGCGTGCACGCCTGCACTGCACCGGTGCATGCTCTGTGCACCTCTCACCGCAAGGCGTTGAGCGATCATGCACACCAGCAGATTACACCATCTGTTGGGTGCTAGGCGATCCTCACCTAGATGAACCAGAACCATAGCGCAAAGGCGACCATGAAGCACATCAGCGGCGCGTCAATGCTGCAGGGCTGTGCCTCATGCCTTGGCACCGCCACCTGTGTGCGGAGTGCACTGGATGCATCTGAGTTCTGCACGTTGCTGGAAAGCAGGTGCAATGGCTTGCTTTGGCGTACATGCAACTGGCTGACTGACCTTGTCGGCGGACATACTGCGATGTGTGCCCTGCTGTGACAAGACAATGCCCCACACGTGTTAGCACTATGGCGCTGCAGCACGAGAGGGTCAGGCGGCTCTGCACTGGACTGTATGATCCTGGTGGTGCGCACTGTGCAGAGCGCACGATCTGCATCTGACAGCTTCCTGATTTATCTTGGACCGGTCACATGCACATGCAGCTTCTGCATGGGTGAATGTCTCGGAAGTGCGAGTTTCAATACTTGCAGTTGAGCGCTTGCACCGAACCGGCCAGCATAGTTTACGTTGATATCCTGAACCTCTTCCGCGGCGTCATGATGTCAGCCACGGCCCAGAAGACGTCAGCGTCCAGCCATGTCAGTGTTGAGGTAAGACCAGCAGCTGCTGCTGCATGCCTCAGCGCTTGCATGGCCTTTAGCTTCCTCACCTTCGGATCACCTGTGGCTGATGGCTGACTACGCGGCTCATCCGTGGCATGCGTGTCTTGTACGGCATGCACTCTGCCATCCGCTGGAATGTCGTGCTGAAGTGCAGGAAACGCTGAGGGCTGCCACCGAGTGGCTGCAGCAGCAGCCGGGCACGGATCAGTCCGCAATCCCCCCGTTTCTCCAGCAACACCAGACCACCAGCACCACGCAGGTTGCCCAAGAGTCACAGCCCCAAATGTCGCAGGATGGTTTGCCCGCAGGCATTCGCAAGCTGCAGACTGTGCCGACGCCGCCCGTTCCACTGGACGTGCAGGCAAGCGTTGCTCCACAACCATCATGTGCTGTGACAAGCATTGCTTTGTCAAGGGTTGATACTCTTTATCGCGCGATGTAGCATTCTGACGTCAGGACCATGTCATGCTGCTGGACAGGCACCAGAGACTGCATACACTCCAGGCGGGCAGCAGCAGCAGCAGGCTGCGCAGCAGTCAACAGGCGGCACGGGCTTGATACCCGAAAACCTTACATCAACGATGGCAGGGCCAGATGTGCCACCAAACCAGGTGCTTGCTCTCTGGCATCTTGAGCTTCGGCAAATTGCTGATGTTGAACTCTGTTACTGCATGCCTCAAAGTGTGTAGCCGTCCTCTTTGACCATTGTGCTCTGTGTGCAGGTGGCTGAGTCTGCGGAGGCACCTCTGCTTCCACCTAATGTCCCAAGCTCAACTGGAGAGGTACCTCGCAGCTCAGCTGTCACAGCGCATGTTCACCATCACAAACTGTTCCATGCAGTGCTCGTCCACTGGATGCCAATGATGGGACATGCTGCCATCAATATCAAGCATGGTTGCACCCTTGCCTTGCAGGCAACAATGGACCCAGTGAACAATTCAACAGAGAACACGGCCATCGACCCGGTGAAGATCACCCCATACAACACGGTGGTGCCACGCAGCGACAACCCCTCCGGTGGCACAGTTCAAGGCGCTCTGGTGTGCAGCTTTCTGTGACGCTGCCCGGTTTATACCACAGACACAGATGCATGCTAACATCTGACATGCCTCATGGCGATGTTGCCAGCAACACGACGACCGATGCACGCCGTCAGCCCGTCATGTTCATGAATGCAGGAGAAGGTGGCAGGCCTCAGCGATGGTGATGCCGCAATCGCGGCCAGTGACGTCATTGACTGGAGAATTGGCACTGCTTCGCTGGTGTTCGCCATCCTGTTATGGTTCATCTTTGCGTGACAGCCCGCTGTGTCGCCTGCGTACAAGCGTTTGTGGACAATGGGTCAACGTGGACCCTTAGCGAATCATCATTGTTGGGCTTGCTGAACCAGTTGTCGTTAGAGATGTAAGGACCGTCTAGTACACGAACTCTGGGAAGGTAGCGATCATTAAGATGTGCACCTTTTTGCATCATTTGTTGGACGGCCAACAGACATGGTGCACCTTACAGTTGCGGGCCGAATGACTGGTAGAACGGTGTCCGTAGCATATGTACCCGGCAGGCACACAATCGCCGGGCAGCCTCACCAGGAAGCAGCCAAGTTCAGGACCTTCTAAACCTCAGCAGCTACTGCTCCTCGTGACTGTCGTGGCGCTGCACCTGGTGACTGGCCACGGCGCTGCAGACCGGCACAATCACATCTGTGCTGACAGCCAGACCCTCGCTTCTGCGCTGCTGACCAAGGACGTGCAGGACGTTCGGATTGCCGGTGAGAAATTTTTTACAATGGCAAGCCTGCGCACACCGAGTGCCATCGGCAACCGGTTGGCGGTCAGTCAGTGTCAACAAATGCATTGCTGACAAAATGGCCTCCTTCACAGTCACACCGCCGGCCTCCTGGAAGATAGTTATTTAGACACTTGTGCTGTCGTCACTGCCGTCCGTCGGCGGGCGTCGACGCTCTATGACCCTGCGCGCCATGTCTGGCTACAGGAACTGTGCGTGTGGACCCTCGGCACTTCCGATCTGCGGCTGCTGTCACATCTGGCCGCCATCTAAGAATCGCCACCGCAGGTGTGCGCCCCGATAATGTAGTACTTTTACCGTGTCATGCAAGCCGACCTCGGATGCAGGCTCCTGCAGGTCAGATATCTTGCATTTGGCAGCCTGAGACCCCAGTGCTGAGCCCTATAGCCATGTTGCTGTGGTGGGGAGGCTTGTACCACACATCTCAGTCTGGTGGCGCAAGCTTCCAAACCATGCTACTCTTGCAGATGGGGAGCGCCCCGGGGTGTTGGACTTTGGGGGCACGTCCGATGTGCTGTTCGTCGGCGATGGTGGCACCATGGCCTTCGAGCGGGTCACAATGGCGGGCTTTGCTCCAGCAAACGGGCGGGGCAGCCCCATTGCAGACAGCGTCTTCTGGCCGTCTGTGCAGCTTGCGCCAGGCGCAACAGTGAGTCATGTACATAGCAAGACACCACTGCATGCACGGTGCAATGCGCTGGCGAACATGCTGCCTGTGTCATGTGCCAACAGGGTGCAAGCATTTTGCAGGTACATATATGCTGCGTCTGCGAGATAGCCGACTTCTCAAGTATTTGTGCTTGATGCGTGGTGCAGATCTCGTTTGACTCAGTGCTGCTGAGGTATCAGCGTGGGCAAGAGTATGCGGATTGTGGCGCATATCAGGTCTGTATGGGGTCCTGATTTGCAATGCTGGTGCGTGGGCTGCTGCTGATGGTCCGAGTGCCTGCATGCTATGTTGTCGCACTGAACCTCCTGCATGCCCCCTTTTGCAGGCCAGCCTCACGGCCAAGCTGGCAGGTCGGTACGGCAGCACTGTGGAGGTCCAGAAGTCAGGCGCCCTACTGCTTGCCGCCGCTGGGACCGTCTCGACACAGCTGCAGCTGGATTCATATGGGCAGATCATTGGGTGCGCATGGATGCAGTGGCTCTAGCCGGCCCCCTGGCACCACAGACCAGATTGACTGACCCACCGTGCTCCTTGATTCTGGAGCCTCACCCTCACTTTATGTATACTGTCGCTGCAGGGCAGCCACTCTAGTGGCTCGGAATACCACATTCATTTGTGCTCACGAGGGCGAAGTCTGCGACGACAGGGGCTGCAATGACGAGAGCCTGTTGGCAGGTCGGTCCCTGATGCCTGTGCATGACTGCCCAGGGTCACGCTCCTTCTTCAGCATCAGGTCGGCCGCAGGAGCAGTGGGAATGCTCAGGCGCCACCATTTAATAAAATGCGGGTCAGGGGCGTCTTTCGCCAAGCCCTTGACTGCTCTGCTTGCAGCTGGGTGGCGGTGGGTCAGGGTGGTGCTGCGCTCGGAGATCATCTCCGCAGTGCTCGGCACAGCCTTTGCAGTCATGGCGGTGTCCGTGTGCTGGCTGCTGGCAGCTCGCACCCGGCGCGAGAAGGTTCACAGCACAGCCCTCGCAGCCGCACATGTGCGACTGCCCATTACTGCCTTACAGCTGATCCTTTCCACAGTGCTGCAGTCACCGTGGCCCACGAGTGAGAACACTCAGTTGCTGGTTTACCACACCATCATGGCCGTTGCGAGACGGCATCTGCCCAGCCTGCATGCTGATGTACCCCCGCACGACCTTGCTCAGTCTGTAACAGCGGTTTCTACTCATTGTCCGGCTAGTCCGATGCGCAGGAGGCGCTGGCCGCGGCGCAGCAGACGGCGTCCGAGGCGGGCGGCACCGCGTCGCTGTCGTCCCTGTCGCGCCGCAGCAGCCAGCGGCTGCAGCGCACCTCCTCGGAGATGCTGTCGCCGCCCAGCTCCAGAGGGCGCAGCCTGGACGGCTCTGGTCCCAGCAGGTGCTGTGGCCTCGAGAGCTCAGGGCGCCTCCGCTCGCTGCGCCTGAGAGCACTGCATTACCACAGCACGCACATGCTGTCATGCTGTCATCATGGCTGTGCTGGCACTTCAGTACACGCTGGGCTGGCACCCGTGCCTGGGCCACGCCTGCGCTTTGCGCCCGCGCAGGCTGCCGCTGTCGCCGGGCGTGGCGGGGCAGCGCGACCGGCAGCAGGTGTCCGACCTGCTGGGCGACCAGCACCACCGGCTGATGCGCATGCGGCTGGAGGGCCTGGACGGCATCGAGGTGGGCCCCAGCCTGGGCCGCGGCAGCTACGGGCGCGTGTACAAAGGTGAGTGGAACCATTCTGTCAGCGTGGAGTGAACGGTTTCGGACACGACTCGTTGTGCATGTTGCTCTGGGTTATTCCGCCAGAGCCTGTGGCTAGGCCAAAATGGCCCACCACCAGTATGTATTCAATGTCAATGTCAATTTACAAAGGTGCCAGCTCCTGTGAATGTCACGAGAACCCCCGATCATGCACACTGCACACTGCATGCAATGCTCCTGCCGCTATGGCTGCCAGCACGGTGTACACGATGCATCTGGTTGCACAGTAGTGGCGTCTGGTGCCGCTGGCGGGTCTTCGACAGGGAACAGGTCGTGCTGAAGCTCGGGGCTGCCGGCGCTGTGCAGGCAGGTGGAACGGCGTGCTCATCGCCGTCAAAGTGGTCGAGCACACCGGGGAGCAGGAGGGCGGTCGGGCGGACATCGTGGAGGGCGCTCGCGAGTCGCTGCTTGCCGCCTCGGTGTCGCACCCCAACGTCATCCCCTGCTACAAGGTGGGTGGGTGGCTACTTAAGCATCCAGTCACCGATGCAGGCCCGCAGGCAGTGGCACTGCCAGTTCTGCATGCACCTCAGGCTGTACGCACCTGCTGCGCCCTTCTGTTCGTGTTGTAGGAGGACTTAAAGCTAACTTGAAACAGCCTGGCGCCTTGTTCCAGCAGGGTGCAGGGCTCAACGCTGCCTGGCACACACCTCCATACCATGGTGGTCACAACTGAGGATCTGGTGCTCTGCAACACAGATCTGCACGGTGGCAATCAGGCGGCAGCGGGAGTCGACGGACGCCGACGGCTTCCCGAGGCAGCGCGACGGCGGCACCAACAGCGGCTCCAACACCCGGACCACCGCCAGCGTGGTGTCGTCAGACCGGGCGCTGGCCGTGATCGCGGCCAACAAGGCGGCGTCCACCCGCTCCAGCAGCGAGGTAGGGTTTAGGGGGTTGGGACTTGGTGCCCAGTAGCTTGTCGGATGCAAGCACTGCACCGCGTGCCTGTGCTGCCAGCCTGCAGGTCTACACAACAATCGCGATCCTCGGTTGACCAGCCTGTGGCGCAAGTCAGTTGGCAACCGTTGCAGTTGGCAACCGTGGCAATATCACCTATATCATGGTCTGCTCCCCAGATCCAGTCCATCAGCGACTACAATGGGCCGGGGACGCGGTCCACGATCGGGCCGCTCAGCGCGGACGGCATGCTGGACAGCCCCGTGGCGGGCGGCCGCAGCAGCCTGGGCGGCAGCGGAGGCCTGCTGCAGCACGCGCACAGCGCCAGCTCCGGCGAGACAGAGCAGCTCGCCGAGCTGCTGTACTCATCGGACCCGATGCGGGGTGCGCCATGCAAAGCCATCCGCTGATGTGGAGCCTGTGCTTGACCACACTGAGCGCAACAGCTGCTGGCCTCAGGAGTCCATGTTACATACCGGCTGGCCAGGACTGCAGGACAAGCAAACCGCTCGCCGTCAAGCGACATGTAGCGTTGCCCCAAGCGGCAGGCAGGATGCGTTCAAATGGAACGTGTCCACACACTGCAGGCAGGGCCAGGGCGAACCGGCACGGTCGCAGCGCCAGCATGGAGGACTTTCGGCCGGCGCGCGTGGAGGTCGTGGACGACCCGGCGCTGCACATCCCGGCCGCCGCCGAGGTCGCTTCTGACACGCAGGTGCCAGCAACATTCTCGGCACCACACCTGGCAGTGCCCCTGCCATTGTTCCCGCCTGCGTGCTGCAGCATTCATCTACACTCGTGCACGTGCGCTCTGCACAACCTGTGACGGAATGAGGGTAGCATTCCACTTGGCTTGGCTTGCGGTGGCTGCACACCCGTGCGAGGGAGTGAACCCGGTTGGGGGTCGTATGGCTCGCGCTGCGGCACGGCAGCACGGACGGCTCTGTTGACACTGACGTCCAGGAGAGCATCGAGATGTGGATGCTCCTGGAGTATGCGGACAAGGGAAACCTGGAGCAGGCGATCCAGCAGCGGCGCTTCGCCCTGCGCAGCGACCCCAGCCAGCTCGACATGGTGGGCGTCAGACATACCCCACGCATGAGTTGCCTCGCACTCCTACTCGGCGCATGAGGCAGCAGTGTCTGCGCACAGTGGGTTCACGCTGCCAGCTCTCTTGCAGCACCGTCCTGCCACATCGTCACGCTCGGTCTGCTCCTGCATCCACACGGCCTCGGCTTGCTCCTGGGTAGACGTTGTTTAGCGTAGGGCATGGCTGAGCAGGTGTCAGTGTGCCGCTCGCTGCTGGATGTGGCAAAGGGCCTGGAATACCTGCACTCGCTGGGCATCGTGCACGGCGACCTGAAGCCCGCCAACGTGTTGCTCAAGTCCACCACGGCGGACCCGCGGGGCTTCATCTGCAAGTGCGTCACTGATATTGGTCTGCAGATCAGCTGCCAGCAAGGCATTGCACAGCATGAAGGTGCAGCATCCTTCGCGCATATGTCCCCGCTTGTGCTGACTGGCGCTGACACTCACTCAACTTGACCATACTGCCATGTCAGCTCAACTGTCACTTCGGCTACAGGCTGGCAGACTTCGGGCTGAGCCGCATGTTGGATCTGAACAAGACCCACGTCAGCACGCAGACCTACGGCACGCTGCCCTTCATGCCCGTGGAGCTCCTGAGCGAGGGCCACATGGGCAAGTCTGCCGACGTGAGTTGCACCTCTCTGCAATGCAGTACTTCGACCGGTGACCAATCAGCGCAGCACTCCTCGGGTGCATGAGAACACCTTTCACAGCAGGGTGTGCACAACAGGATGTAAGTCACCTATGCTGCTGAGGCTGCGGTCCTCTGCTGCGCAGGTGTACAGCTTTGCGGTGGTCATGTGGAGCCTGCTGACGGGGGATCAGCCGCACCACGGCATGAACACCATGCAGGTGTGGCCTGCTGGCCTGCAGCAGGCCCCACCTGTCTACGCATTTCGCCGCCCATGTTCAGCGAGTGAAAGATTTTTACACAGTGCCCCAAGCACGGTGGGTGTGTTGTGTTCATGCAGGTCCTGTTCAACGTGGTGAACAAGGGGATGCGGCCGCCTGTGCCGGACGCCCTGCCCGCCCCCTACCGCCGGCTGATGGAGGCCTGCTGGGCGCAGCGCGCCGAGGACAGGTGCTGATGTGCCTGCGTGCGGGTTGCGGGGGTGCCAGCAGTCAGACCTGCTGCGCTGCCTGTTTGCGGGGCGCCGGAGTGCGGGGGGCGCACAATGCGTGCATTGTCCGCTATGCAGTGTCACATGCTAAGTGAGCATGGCAGGCTGCCGACACAGGCTCTCGTATCATCGTCCAGGTTCGCTGGACAGTGACCGCAGCGTGCAACAACTGACGCTTGGTGCATCAGACCTGTGATGCAATGTCGCAGGCCCACAGTGCAGCAGCTGAACCGCGAACTGAGTGCCCTGCTGGAGGTGGAAGTTGCCGCCCGCCGCCAGGCAGCCTTCCGAGACAGGTGTGCTTCTGAATGAGCAACTGCAGCACCTGGTCAGCCCTCAGCTGCTCATGTGTGAACCAATGCGTGTTGCATGCCTGCGTGCAAGCTGTGGCTGGCGGTGCACTTGTTGCTTCTGGAGCTTTGCCTGGGTATCAAGGTGCGCACTGTGCACTGCTGATGTATTTGAGTGCCGATCTGCAGAATCGGATCGCCAGGCAGCGCTAGTGGCAGTACGCGGTCGGACTCTGGGTCAGAAGCAGCTGGCCGCATCCCCGGGCTGCTGAACATCCCAGGTGTGTGGTTATGGGCAGCTGGTCGCCCTCCCGCCACATTGCTGTGCATGCCAACAAAGGGGCTGGGCAGACTGCCAGGCCAACCTGCACTACGGCTCTGAGCCGTGTGTATCTTTGCTGTGTAGGGCGGCTGGAGGCTCAGACTGGCGATGTGCCAATGGTGCTGTCGCCACATGCTGTCGCTGCAGCAGCAGCCGCAGCCAGGCTCAGGGCGCCGCCACCTGGCGCTGCAGGGGGGCCGCAGCGGCCGGATCGCATGCCGGCGGCCCTCTCGCCATCGCAGCCGCACTCGGTGCCGTCGCCCATCCCCGAGGAGGAGGATGTGGCAGCCAGCGCGCCGGCACGCCTGCCGACGCAGCCAGCCGCTCTGCAGCCGCCTGCGCCAACTGCAGACGCAGCGGCAGCAAACGCACCACCGGCAGTGGCTCCGCAGCAGGGTACCGCTTTCCAACCGTCAACCCACGCCGCTGCTGGGGTGCCAGAGCGGAGAGCAGATTAACGCGCTGTGTGTCGTTCATCCTTGTCGCACCTCGGCACAGACCTTCGGTCTAAAGTTGGGATTGCTGTCACCGGCTGGCATGATCTGGCCCTGCCGCTCCAGGGTGTCTGCCACGGAGCAGCGGGGTCCGGTGGCCCGAGCTGCGTCGCGGCTGTGGGTGACCATCATGCTTGATCAAGACGAAAGTATGCCAGCTGCTTAGAGTTTGTCCAACTCCCTGTGAAGTGCCTCCTGGCATACACAAAGCGCGGCTGGTCTACGGACAATCCTTGTGCTCATGGGTGCTACTATTATTTCTGAGGATACAAGGGCTGATCTGCACTCGGTGATGCACACACTCAATTCTTTCTCTGGGGTGTACATATTGATTGGATCCGTATCTGTGCTTGCTGCTTTACTGTCAGGCTGTGTGTTGAGCCACGCCCCATGTGCGCATGGCCATGCATAAGTCAAAGTAAAGCGTGCAATGAAAGCATACACTGCCAGTCTGGTGCTCTATCATGCGTCCAGCTGTGCAACCGCCAGGCCTGCGTGGCAAATGCCTGTAGTCACCTCAGTGTACCGACTAATTAAGCTACACTGCAAAGCCTGCATTGCCATGTTGGCATGGTAGATTAGGGTTTTGCCGGGCAAGCGCAGCAGCTGCCCGACAGGCACCGTGTTGCATCTCAAAGCTGAGAAAAGTTGCGCGGCCTAAGGTCCAAACCTCGCAGTGAGGCAGTGTTCTGTAACCTTGTTGCCCTTTTCAAGCTGTGAAAGCAAGTAGCATTGAAGCCTGTCAGTGTGTGCAAAGCACAGCCTGAAACGTGGAAAAGTTCCGCCTGACGTTCGGAGGCCAGCTTGCGGCTGTTGCGGGTTGTCAGGAGCATTAGCTCCGCCTGTCGTTGCCTTTCGTGGGCAGCAGACGCGGCTGACCCTCAGGTCCTAGCCCACAGTCCGAGTACGGGAGAGCGCGTTTGGGGTGACGAAGGTGGCTCAGCCGCAACGCTGCACCTGAGCACGCACCGGCGGCCGAGTGCAGGTGGGGCTGTCAACACCTCACTACGGTTCAAGTGCGCATCAGATGGGGGCAAGCTACTGTCATCTTGGTGCCCTGCCTCGGCTCTAGTCCGCTTCTTAGAAGCTCCTATTTGCCTAAAGATCGCAACTTCGCAGCCCTTCATCCAATTGCCCAGCAGCCCTCAGCCGCTGCTGTATGCTCTGTGCCGTTGTGAACGCGGGGGCGCCACACTGGCATGCTTGCCCCGAGGATCGATGATCTGCCCGTGCCTGAGTTTCTCTTGACAGTTTGGGTTGCGGGCAGCCCGTGTCCATCACCGTGCCGTGTTCGTCCATTGCCTCCCGTGATCGACGCCGCAGCGTTGCACGACCACGCTGTGGTGATAGCAACGCGTCAGCCCGCGTCCTTCTGTGCCCTGCCCTAGTTTATCGGACGCCGAAGAAGAATGACTACCACCTTTGCTGTTGGCTTGCCCTCGGTTTTGCCCTGCTTCACTGCAGCGTTGCGACTGTTGGCCTCAGGTGTAAGCGGTGCGATGTCCTGTTGCGCATGCAGACGGCCACGTGGAGACGGAACCCGCCGATGTTGGTATCTGTAGCGGAAAAGCACCGAGGCTGATCGGCCACACGCAGCGGCAGGCGGCATGCAACCTCAAGGGGATCATCAGAGTCGACACTCGGAGGTCGCCACAGCATCACCCGCATTCCAAGATGCGGCGGCAGCCGCTGGCGCCACTGGTGCAGGCGCTCCAATGCAAGCTGCAGCTGGGCCGGTCCAGATGACCCCCGCAGAGGTGGCCAAGGCAGCCACGAAGGCGCTCAGCGCCATGGGCAGCAGCGGCCGAAGCGCAGGCAGCTCTTTCAGCAGCGGGCTGATGATCGATGGCTTCCATGTGCCTCCGCATGTGCTGCAAGCCTTACAGGTATGCTGTGTGCGCCCTGCCGTGATGTAGCAGCTTGGCGCCTGTATGTTGCAGCGGCATGTAGGATGTGGGCGCATTCGTAGGCTGTTGCGTGTTCATGCCTGCTGTGTCCCGCCTGATGCGGTTTTCGATGTTACCCGGAGTGTCACTGGTCTGGCCTGCAACGTGCAGCGACTGGATCTGCAGGAGCTACGGCTGCAGGCGGGCGGCAGCGCGAGCCCTCCGCAGCCTGATGCTGCCCTGCAAGACGTTGCTGCAGCGGCTCAACAGTCGCCACCCGAGCCAAAGCAAGGTGTGTTAGAGCCCCCCTGCTCCCAATTCTACATGCTTACATTCTGATGCCTGCAACCCCACTGTCCAAACTTTGCTGCATGCAATGTCCACATGATCGTGCAATGGCTGGGTTGACATCAATCTGTCATGGTCATTTGGCTGCATCAGATGCAATGTGTGTGTTCTTGTTGTCCAGGTGAGGTGAACATCGACCCTCGTGAGGTCCAGGAGCCACATGATGAGGCGTCACCAGACGCTGCAGGCAGCAGCCCCAGCGGCAGCGGCCCCTTCCTGTCGCCGCCCAGCAGCGAGGCCGCCGTGCAGGAGCCGTGCGGCAGCCCGCACTACAGCAGCAGCAGCGGCCGTGGCCGGCACTCCCTCACAGGCAGGCAGCTGCCAGAGAGTCTGCCTGCTGCAGGCCCCCAGTGTCATTGCTCGTTGTCTGTGAAGGTCACTACAGTTGCGCATCGCACTGTCAATGTCACCACTTGTCTGCTCGGCTCGTTGTAATAGGCTGGTGACTTGTATTACAGCAGGGTACAGCAGCCGGGGCAGCAGCCGCTCCTCAGGGCGTCACAGCAGCCGCAGTGGCGGCAGCGGCCGGTCCAGCGGGTCTGGTCGCTCCGGGCACTCTGGCCGAGGCGGCGCGGTGGTCCATTCTGTTGGTACAGAAAGCGAGTCCGAGGAGCATGTGGCGGTGAGCGCTGATGAGCTTCCTGTAAGCGTGGATGCAAAGTACAAAGTGAAGGACAGCTGCACCTGCTGCAGCAGAGATGCGATGCATGGGTTTGCTGAACATGCGCGCGTGTGCACTGATAGCCACTGTGCAATGAGGTGCAGGGCCTGGAGGTTGCGGTTGCCGAGCTATCGGCGCGCTCGGCTGCCAATGCGGCCGTCATCTCGCAACTGAACACGGACATCATCTCGCTCAGTGCGTGCCGCCTCGCCACGACTTCCCCCCGCAGCAGTGGCTCGTAGTTCCTTGGCTTTGTTCGCAGGTGGTGTGGATCACAAGCCTTGGCAGCATGTGTAACTCTTGTACATGTGGTCCATCTGCAGGCACGACCAACGAGGCGTTGCGGCAGCGGCTGCAGCTGCTGACGGGGCAGCTTCGGCACCGGGACGTGGAGATCGACAACCTGCGGACTGATGTACGCCGTCTGCGGTCTGTGATGACCGGGCCCATAGACAATAAAGCCAGCAAGGCCAGCGCCCGTGGCAGCAGCAGTCACGCTTGACCTGGGCCATATGCCGCCAGAGGCGTATGCACTTTTGTGCGCTATGTGAGTGATGGCCGTTGGTTGTAAGGCTAGTTGTTTGTGGCTGCCCTGGCGCACTCCACAGTTGGCAGTGGATGTGCAGCTTGTGCACGAACCCGCCAGTGTGCGAGCTTCCGCAGTTGCCTGGTTGCTCGCCCTTGCAATGGTTTTGGGTCCATTACAGCGGACACCCTCATGTTGAGCTGTGCATGCTGCCGACAGCTCCTTGGAGAGTCGGTGTAGCTGGTGGGTTGCTACCGCAGGGGTCATGAATGTAGGTGTTGCCTGTGGCTGTTATGCATGCGTCCTACTTGGGAGCAGGTGGCTGGTTCGCAGTAGGCCACATCATACGCTGGCTTGCCGGCACCAGTCCATCCTGGGGTTTTGTTTTGTGTGGCTGAATCACCTTGCGGCTGCCTTAGTACCTGGTGGGGAGGTGAACAAGTGCTCTTTGTGTGGGGAGGTGATGAACATGCGCTGGCCTTGTGAGTGGCATCCACCTGCTCTCGCCCTCGAGTGATGTTGGCCACTTTCTCACACTTTTGTTGCCTGTCCTGTGCTGCGATGCGAACAAACCATGTGCAACGCCTTGGAAAATGCCAGACTTGTTCCACCTATCTGACTGGTGACGTATGCCCACGCTTTTTGCCAACTTTTGCCAGCCGATCACTCGTTCAGGGCAGTACCCCTGGTAGCAACCCTGCCCCAATCAGCAGCTGAGTGTACATGCTGATCGCCCACAACCACAAAGCGTGCTGCGCAAGATGCTTCGCCTTTCCAGGTGCTGCGCCACCAATATGCCGTGGGCATAGCCCAAAGGTTGTGGCGGCAGTTATCGGATGGGAACGAGGGCTGCGGCCTTGGGCGCGCCGCAGGCGGTCCAGCTGCTCCTGCTTGCTTCAGTGCTCCTCGTCTGCAATTGCGAGCAGAGGACGGCGCTGGTGACAGACAGCGCGGGCCTGGCCGCGTCCCTCCGCGACAGCAGCGTGGACAATATTGCTGTCAAAGGCGGGTGGCTCCTCCCTTGAGCTTCAGCTGTCATAGCGCGCCGTTAGTCGCACCATAGACACAATGTAATGAATTACACGTGCCGCTGTTGGTGCGCATGAGAGCCACAGCAACAGTGTGGCTTGGCCGACTGGCATTTCAGGATGTGTCGCCCAGCCATCTGCTGGTAGGTCTAGTTGTTATGGTGTTTGCCGCCATCACAGTGGAGCAGTGGGCCCTAGAAGGTAAGGCGTGGACGGCAGGAGGTCATTGACATAGGATGCAGGCGACGCCTTTGTACTGTACCTGCGGCGGGGGCGGTCTGCCACAGTGTTTGCATGCGCTCACTTCTGCCGCCATGTGCCAGTCGCTGCATGCACACATTGCACAGGCGTCACTGCTTGGATCATCGCCTGTTTGCTGCACGACGGGCCGAAGCAATATGGCAGTCCTCTCGGGACTACTGTCACAGCGCTGTTTACAGAACAAGAACAGTCTGCCAACCTTGCTGTCAACAGAAGTCACCTGTCCGCGTCATGTATCATTGAGTTCTATGTTGTACCCTGTAGGAACCGTGACGGTGGACCCTCGGGACTTCCGCACAGCTGCGGTCATCGCAGATCGGCGGGGGGTCGCAATTGAATCAGGTGTGTCCACCCTGCTGCAAACCTCCACATCCGGATAATGCAGCTGCCTAGCTGCACGCGCCCACCTGCCACTAGCAGCAGCAATGTGCAGGGGTACGCACGACCTGCGTAGCAGATTCTATGTGTTGTGGTTCTGCTAAAACCCCGCATTGGAGATTTCCTCAATGGACGATGATTCTCAGTGGGGAAAAAGTCAAGAGGAACAGAGAGGAAGTCACACGGTGTTTTTTGCCATCGCAGCTTCCAACGTGCCAGCTGAGCGGGGCGTCATAGATTTTGGTGGCACAGCGGACGTGGCGCATGTGGCGGCTTTCAGCACTTTGGCGGCAAGGTCTGTTCAGCTCAAGGTGCGCGCAGCACACACAGCGGTGCATGCAGCAAGGCACAGCGGTGCATGCAGACTGGCATACTCGTGCGAGCAGAAGGCGTCCAGCCTGCATGCGGTGCTTCGATGGCCAGACTGGACGCAGTCAGACTTGAGAGGCTGACACCGCAGGGCCTCGCGCCTCCAGATCTGCGCACTGGGTTGCCACTACATGCAGCGAGCGTTGCGCTGTGGCCCTCAGTCCGAGGCGATCCTGATGCGACGGTGCGTGCGCAGCGCATCCACATCGGTCGGTGCCTTGCCTGTGGGAATTTGAGCACAGTCACCTGAGATGCAGGACTTCTATGATGCAGTTCGAGTTGATGGAGACGTGCGTGACGTTCCCGCTGCCAGAAGGGTCTGCCAGCTGCTCTGACTACTGTTTGGGTGTCGCTGCGGCGCTTGGCGATGGTGTGTCAGTTGGCGGCAGCGATGTTGAGCTGATGGTGGATGGGCAGATGGTGCTGCAGCTCCCAATTGTTGCATATGGCACCAAAGCTGGGTAAGCATATGGGCAAGGCATGCTTGTCTAGCAGCATTGTGCCTTGCTGTTGGATCCAGTTGTGCATGCAGATTCCTCTTTTTGGATTAGATGAGTGTCATGCCTGACAATGTGCAGGCACATCACGCTCAAGGTTGCCAACACCACCCTCGTGTGCCAGGAGCATGTTCTGGCAGCCCCAGGTGCAGCTTTGGACGATTCTGCTGGCCACATTGCCATTGCAGACATTTACTTCCACACCTTGCTTATGCATGGTTGCCGTCAAGCATGCAAACACAGATACATCCCTAGACCTGCAGAGGCTGGGAGATCGGAATGAATCCTCTCACACACACCCGTCTTTGATGCAGAGTTCGAAAACGTCGCCAACAGCCGCAGCTGGGGGGCGTGGCTCGTCAGCAAATTGACAGTCAGGTTCCTGCTGATGCTGGCGCCGCAGGCTGCGCTGCTTGCAACCGTACTGGTGCGCCATCGTCCAGCTAATGCTCAGACTGATCCTTCTCAGTGTTAAGAGCCACTTGCAGTGTGGCTTATGCATACATGATATCAACACGAGCTACCGAACTATGAGTTCCGCTCTCATTTGGTGCTCAGTATTCTGCGCCATATGCAACCATCATGCCAGCGCAGGTGATGACGATGGCGTGGTGGGTTTCGCGTACCAAACGCAAGCAGTGCGAGGCAGAGCGAGAGCGATCAGCTGACACGCTAACAGATGCAGCCATCGATGCAGCGATGTCGGTAAGCTCAGGCATCCTGCCAATGCTTGCACATGGTCATTGCTGCCCTGGACAGCATGCTGGTACTTGTCTATGTCGCCAATCCCAGCATATCGTTGTTGCTGTTAGTGCATGTGCTGTACTGTGTACAGAGCCTGATTTGTAACACTTGCAGGCTGACCAGCGAGGTGCTTCGGGCTTCGCTCAGATCCCTAACGAGGCGAAGATTCTCGACGACAGCATGGACACACAGGATAGCCCTGCGCTCGGGGTGCGCTCCACTGGGCTCCTCGTGGTGTTCTCGTTTTCATGCTGTTTGAAGGCACATGCCTTTCACTTGCCTCAGGCTTGCAGGACTGCCACATTGCAACCCCACATGCCCTGGCTCATGTGCCTTCATGGTTGGTGCAGTCAATGCAGGCCAGCCCAGGCGGGTATGGCAGCCTGCGCACTGCATCGGAGCTGGCGGTGCGCAGCGGCGGTGGTGCAGGTGTTTCGCTGCCTTGAGCCGCGGCTGCATGTCACCCGTGGCATAGAAACCTCCCGCTCCGGTGCTACAGCGTCCGCACCTAGTACAGCATGAGCATCACAAGGGGGCCACGTCGATACTCGAGCCGTGTGAGCGCATCACATTTTGTTGGTGTTCACTGCTGACTCATACCTGCCTGATGGATGCCAGGGGTGGATGTGCTGGGCGACCACCACGGCTACCTGCTGCGCATGCGGCTGGAGGGCGGCCTGGACGGCATCGAGCTGGGCCCGCAGCTGGGCAGGGGGAGCTACGGCAAGGTGTTCAAAGGTGCGACGGCAGCAGTCGTGTGTGACAGTAGGCGTGCGTTGACATCGGGCTGAAGCTGACTGGGGCTTCAGGAAGGGGACTGATAGTGGAGCGTAAAGGGGACTAGGGGCACCAGCCGCTCCCCCTGCACATCACAGCCCCAAGCTGGTCATGTCACGTTGGCGTGCAGCAGCGGTATCATGCTGACAGCCGGTGCTGCTGACAGGTCGGTGGCGCGGCGCGCTTGTGGCTGTGAAGGTCGTGGAGCACACCAGCGGCGGGAAGGCCGACGTCATTGAGGGCGCCCGCGAGTCCCTCCTGGCCGCCTCGGTGTCGCACCCCAACGTCATCCCCTGCTACAAGGTGGGTGCAATTGCAAGTCCGCCCGCCTGGCATAGAGGTGCTCTCTTGTCAGATATCAGACAGTGCACCATTGCAAGCAGGTTGCCACATCTACACAGGCTGGGGCGCTTGGCAGCAACCACGCTACCTCTCCATGCAGACTGCTGCTGATCTGGCACAGGTCAATGCGCCTGACATGTATTTTGCTATCAAGTGGTGGTGCTTAGCTGCCTGCTGTGCCGCCTGCAGATCTGCACCGTCGCAATCAGCCGTCGGCCAGGCTCTACAGATGCCGAGGGCTTCCCTGTGTCGGGCAGCAGCAGCAGCGGCCCAGAAAGGACTGCATCCCTGGTGCTGCCGGACTCGCCCGTGCGTGAGGCAGCCACATCAGGTGTCGCCGCCCTGCCAATTCCGGGGCAGTATCCATCGTCACACCTGAAATCCAGCTCAGGACTCTGATTTGCTGGCAATCAGATGCTGACCAGCTGGTGTTGTCACCCTGCAGGGCCACCAGCCAGCAGCCACGAGGTGGCCCAGCGCTCATGGGAGCGCCCCTCGGAAACGACGTCGCCGTCTGGTGCCAACACCAACGCATCAGACGGCCTGCAGAGCATCCCTGACCCCCGCTCGCCGCAGGACCCGGCCTTGCACTGCAAGGTGGCTATGGCACACCAAGCTGACAGCGGCGGCGCTGTCAGTGTGGAAGAGCAGGTCGAGGCTCCACCCCTGTGCCCTACTTTGCAGTCTACCCTACTTGCCCATCTTTTGGACACTTGACTGGCACTGTAGACCCTCATACCTAGCGCCTCTACACAGAAGCTCATCTTACCAATCGTGCTATACTTGCCTGGCAGGGTGATGAGTGCAGACTACGATGGCAATCCCTCTGGGCTGCGGTTGCTGCAGCCAGCGGTGCAGGATAGGCCTTGACGGCGATGCAACCTGACCCTGGTCATCCATCCGCTGCAGATGATCGACGATGGGGGCATGTCTCCAGCTGGCGGCCTGCCGCCAACCGCAGGGATTGAAGGGATGCGGCCGATGTCCACCGTGAGTGCTGCTCCTGGCAGAAACCCTAAACTCATGGCAGTATGAGCAGTGCATCTCATGCTGGACTGGTCAGCACTGCTGTATCTTTCTCTTTCACCTATATGCCTGCTGCAATGATCACCTGCTGCAGGATTCCGTCGCATGTGTGTAGACTAAATGAGCATCAACAGCATGTTGCACCTGGCACAGGGGAGTCGCAATGAGTATGGTGCGCCTGACAGCCTGCCAATGAGCGTCGCCACTGCCATGACCAGCGGCCGCACGACCAGCGCGGGCGACACCAGTAGCAGCAGCGAGGTGTGTTCCCTGCCTTACCCACAGCTGCAAGTGTCCAATCTGTTCGATGACTGCATGGGCATGAGCTGCAGCCTGCTAGCGCGCCTGGCCTACACCTGTGACACTCTGCATGACACATTCCTTCACGGTGCGCTGCAGGCCACCATTGAGACTTGGATGCTGCTGGAGTACGCCGACCGTGGCAGCCTGGAGGAGGCGATCCAGAACAGGCGCTTCCAGCGCAAGTCGGACAAGAGCCAGCTCGACATGGTGTGCCATGCGTGATGCATGTCCTGGTCGCAGCCAAGGGACTGCTGTTGCTAACCTCTGCGTAATGTGTCGTCTTACTGCGCCCCTGGCTTGCCACCTGGCTATGCTTGGCTATGCCTAGCTTCTAGGTATTCCGATAGTGTCGACTTCCATTTGTTGCTGAGCGCCAGTCTGTTGTCCATGCAGCTGAGCGTGTTTCGGACGCTGCTGGACATCGTGTCCGGCATGCAGTATCTGCACAGCCTGGGGCTGGTTCACGGTGAGATGACCGTCCCGCAGAACCCATCCAGTGCCCTGGCTTGCATTTGGCAAATGCTGCCTGCTGAGGGGGCTCAACTACGTGGCTGCAGGCGACCTGAAGCCTGCCAATGTGCTGCTCAAGTCCACCGTCACAGACAGCCGCGGCTTCAACGTCAAGTGAGGCCCCTTGCACTGCCCCTGCTGACTTGGCATCGCATGACGATTTAGCACATTGCTACTGCTGCGTTGCCTTGACGGCTTGCCTAGAATGCCAATCACCGACAGGTGGGTGTGAATGTCCCAATCTCGTTTGTTGGGTGCCGTTTGGCATATGATGAACCTGCTGACGCAGGTTGACTGACTTTGGGTTGGCGCGCATGCTGGACCTCAATAAGAGCCATGTGTCAACCAAGAGCTTTGGTGGGCCCAGTATATCATCAACCTTTCAGCCACTGGTCAGGTGTATGTGGCATTTTTGCCTGCATCATGGGCTTGTAATGAAAGTGGGTTGACGATCTGCTCATGCAGGCACCATCCCCTACATGCCGCCTGAACTCCTGTCAGCCGGCAAGATGTCACGGAAAGCAGATGTGAGTGTGTGAACAAGGTGTATGATGCCCCATCTTGATGCAGCTGCTACCGCTGATGCTGCTTGTCATGTTCCTGTGCGCCGTCCGACCCCTGCTGGCTCTGTGCAGGTGTTCAGCTTCGGCGTCATCGCCTGGCAGATCTTCACTGGTCAGGGTCCGCACAGCGGCATGGCGCCCATGCAGGTGAGAAGCTTCCACGCTGTTCACAGGGAAGTGTGGCAGCTCATAAGCTTGTCGAAGGCGGGCCGCGGAGGGGGTGCTGACAGCGCGCTTGGTGTCACCATGCAGGTGCTGTTCAACGTGGTGGAGGGTGGGCTACGGCCTGATGTCCCTCAGCACTGCCCGCAGCGCTACAGGGCGATGGTGGAAGACTGCTGGGCGCAGGACCCTGATGACAGGTGCGCCGGCTCGTCTGCTGCCCAGACTTGGGCTCTGCATGCGCTCCTCCTCCCCCCTGCCACTCAGCACCGCATGTGCACATGGAAGCAGTCACTGCAGGGAGACGAGCCTGTGCGCTGAAACTGGTGTGTGGTGGTGCCTCGCCTCCTGCAGGCCAACGTTCGACGAGCTTCGGGTCCGATTGAGCTCCATGCTGGAGGACGAAAGGGGACAGCGTGCAGCGGCAGTTCGACGAGCATCCAACCCGCAGGGCAACAAGCCACGCTCCAGCTTGGCAGCGCAGCAGCAGGGCGGCCCGCAGCCGTCAAAGCGCGCTCCCCAGGCGCAGCGGCCGTCACAGCCGGGGCAGGCAGAGCCAGAGCGGCAGCAGGCGCAGCCGCAGCGCCAGCTGACGCCGCCGGACAGCCTTTCCATCGACATGGGCGAGGTGTCGCAGCTGCTGGACAGCGGCGGTGGCGACGACGGTGGCGGCGTCGCGGGTGCCGGCGAAGGGGGCGCAGCCGGTGCAGCCGAGGGTGACGAGCTTGTCGATGCCGAGAAGCTGCGGCGTGCGTCCAACGTCGCTCGCCGTGCGTCAGAGAGCAGCGCCCCACAGCACCCCTTCCACATGCAGCAGGCGGAGCGGCAAGGAAGCCGCCCCATGCCCAGGTGGGCGTCAAAACCCTCTCACTGCAAGTCTTAATACTCCGACTCTCTGTGCATTGCGATGCCTGATGGCGCCACCTGATGCCGGACCCTGGGCACGCCATGCCCTGACCGGCAAACGCAGGGCACGCAAAACATGCCTCCTCAACAGAGGACTCAACCAACAATGTGAGGTGGTGAGTCTCCCTGATCTGCAGGCCCTCGCTGGTGCAGCGGCGTCATGACAACCGCAGCCTGAGCGCCGACGACGCGCAGAACAAGCGGGTGCGGGACTCCATCGGCCGCCGCGTGCGCATCGCCGAGCCCATGGAGCGCATGCGCTCCACCAGCGAGCCGTCCACCAGCGTGGACCTCGGCCGCATGTGCAACTCGGCCGCCCAGCAGGTGGGGCACAGCCGTGCGACGCTGTTGAGGCAGGGTGCCGCCGGGGCCCGGCTTCTGCGGGTCGTTTACCGACAGGACCCGCTCGCATCTCCTGTCGACTTGCATGCCTACCTGGAGCCTGCAATGTCTGTGCAGCCGCCTGTATGCCTTGTTTAACAATGATGCTGGCGGGGCGATCGGCTTGTCGAGCGTGCCTTCCACCGTCTTTGCAGGAGCGCGAGAGGCAGCAACAGAGCCGGCGTTCGGGCGGGAGCCGTGCGTCCACTGCCGCAGCAGCCGCCGCCCGGCTGCTGCACGCCCCGTCGCGCCTGCTGCGGGGCGGCCTCGACAGCCAGGTGTGCTCCTGGGTGCCAGGGCAGCAGAGAGCGCACCACCATCCGGCGTGCACCATCTCAGCAGCATGGCGCTGGATCCTGGACATGCTTGCTGATTTCAGAAGGACACGCGCACAGCATCAGGAGACCAGTGAAGCTGAGGCCTGCGCTGGTCTCGACCTGCAGCGGCAGTCGCTGGAGGCGTCGCAGTCGCACTCCCTCGCGGGCGGCAGCCTGGCAACCATGAGCGAGAGCACCGGGACGCTGTCGCTGCCCGACAGCGAGCCCAATCCCGACGCCTGGGACAGCAACCCCGCCGCCGGGCTGGACAGCCCCCCGCCAGGTGCCTACTGCATGGCCTGCTTCGCAGACAGTGGCAGCGGCTTTGCCGCTTCAGGGGCGCCATGCTGATGTGCCTGCCCTGTGCTGCTGTGCGCAGGTGCGGGGAGCCCGGCCGGCGGCTGCGCCAGCTCCAGCCTCGAGTCCACCGACAGCCAGCTGCGGCCCGCGGATTCCATTGAGGCCCCCCCGCCGCGGGACAACGACGCGGAGGAGGCCCGCTTCGTGCGGCTCGTCAAGCAGGCTGCAGAGGAGGTGGGGTGCAGGGTTTAGGCCTTCACAAAATGAACCCTTGCCAAGGTGGCAGGTCATGTTCCTGGCTGCACATGCCGCCACGTCCCCCTGGCGCCTGGTGCACAGCAAGGTGGCAGTCAGTGAGCAGGCGTGCACCCATGTCTTTTTTTTTGCCCTGCTGCAGGGTGGGCCGGCCAGATACAGCCTGGAGATGGGCGATGGGCGGAGGCGCAGCAGCAGCAGACGGGGCCGTCGTAGCAGCAGCATCGACGGCGGCAGCCGGCCCATGCCGCAGGGTGGGCTCCAGCGCATCGCACAGCCAAGCGCCTGCTGTCGTGTCAACTGCTTCACGACGAGTCTCTGTGCTCACGGCTGATGCACGCTGCACCTGTGTGTCTAGCATCCACTCAATCCTTGGTGTTGTCCATCAGGTGACGAAGGTGCCGACGGTGCACACCGCCGCCACAGCTTGGATATAGCACCCAGCAGCGACGCAGCGGTCCGCACGTCGTTTGGGGAAGCCAGCGGCGCGGGCGATGCATTCGACTCCCACCAAGCAGCCAGCCGCCGGGCATCCAACATCGAAGGTGGCTCAGTCATCTGTCCTGCAAAGCTGCTGCTGCTCATGGCCTTTCCAATGCAACCAGCGCAGAACAGCGGGCACTACTGCATGCTGCACTTGCCTGGTTTGCTACCTGCTCTGCCTGAGCATGCCAGTGGGCCCTGCGGCCACACACGCCTGTCTGCTACAGGGGCTCCCCCTGCCGCGCCGTCCTCTGGCGCCGCCGGCGTGCTGAGCCCCTTCACGCACAATCGCTCCTGGCGGCTGCGGGAGGCCTCCATCGGCAGCGGCAGCAGCAGCAGCCAGGTGCCCTGCTGTGACACTGCGGTCACTGGCGCTCTCCCCATCCCATGGTGCACTGCCTGGGGTGCCTCTGCAGCGGCGGCGTGGCAGAGCTGCCGCTGCCACGAGCGCCCAGCATTGCGCGCCTTGCATCACACGATGAACCTGCCAGCAGGGCACAGCCGCATGTGAGTTCGTGAGCTGTGAGTACAACAGCCCTAACCCCCTGGTCCTCCTGGCTCCTCAACAGGACACGCACTTGGACGCGGTGGCGGCGGCGCTGGCAGCAGCAGAGCGGGAGACACGCGGCGGTCGGCGCAGCTCGGACCAAGGCAGCCTCAGCAGCGCTGAGGGGCTGCGCACGTCGGCGGACCAGCCCTCGCCAAAACAGTAGTGCAAGTGGTAGCATGCTGCGGTTGTGTTGCCGATCCAGTTGGCTCTGGCTGGCAGACCGTTGCGGAAGGCAAGTGCAGCAGCATGTTAAATGCGCAGCGGAGGCGAGGCAGAGCTGCTGCAGCCCGGCTGCAGCAGGGCCGACTAAGGGCCGATCTGGAGGCCGGACTGGGAGCCCGCTCTCCTTGTTTTGTACCATACATTACCGGTGTAGGGAGGGAAGATCCAAGGCGACACACATCGATTCATATACCGTGCGGCTCATGGCCAGCACCGAAACACCGTGTCCGCAGGTGCGGCACCGCATTTGCAGCGATTCTTTGTGGCACTAGTTGTGGTCCGGGCCCGCCGCTGTCAGGCAGCCACTATTCCAGCCGGTTTGGCGGACTCACAAGTTCAAGCACAGTATCTGTTTCAGTTTGCCGTTCAGGGCTTGGGCAACCAGATTGCGCACTCGCAGCCGTGTCTCGTCCCCCAGTTGAGTAGGAGCCCGTGCACCGTTTCGCTTTGCCGTCGTGGTTGCTCGGCGGCTTGTCTAGGCAGAGTGTGGAAGCAGTCTCAATGCGCAACCTGCCGATGGTAGAGCTCCCTGATGTTTCCTGGATGTAAGAGAGATGGAGTCCTGGGTACAGATGTGAGATTGTGACCTCTCAGGGGCCTGCTGGCTGCCATTCATCCCGTTCCTGGACTTGGCCCCTGTGCGCTGTGGCGATTTCACCGAGTATTTGATCCGGCCCTGATCCGCCAAACCCTCCGATCGATTGCGGCTGAGGAGGCGTCAACAGCTGACTCGTAGCTGACCGGTCACAGATCCCGGCCGATCGCAGATCCGCCTCGCGCAATCTGGCAGACTTGCTTGCACTGACGCGTACCCGGCCGCCACAACCACGCCCGCGCCGTCTCTGGACAGTCTGTACTCTTGTATATTGCCTCTGCCGCACATCATCTGCCCTGAAGCCGTCAAGCCTGCAGCTCGCAGCGCAGCGTCCCAAGCTCTGATCCCAAAACTGCAGCCCGCGCGGCCCAGCGCCCCATAGCCCGGGGGACGGCCGGCAGCCTGTCCTGAAGCCACTCACTAGCACTCAAAGCCGGCAGCCATGGCCATGAGCATGCAGCAGATTGCCAGCCTGCTGTGCGACGCCCCGCCACGGCTGGTGGTGAAGTCCCGCAAAAGGCGGCCGACTTCACCGCCGTCGCAGCCGCAGACGGACCTGGAGCAGCGGCTGAGCTGCATTCCGGGCGCCCTGGCCTCCCGCTTCCTGGGCGGCATCAGCCTGTGCCAGGTGCGTCTCCACTGTTGTCCTAACCGTACCAGTAGCCCGCACGGCGAGCATGTCAGGCAGCTTGGGAGTGCAGCAGCGCGGTCTTCCTTCAACGAGCTGAGCTCTGAGACGCAAGATTTGGGCCCAAACGCGTCAGGGCACTGCGAGCGTTTCCTCCGTCGGCGCTTTGTTGACTTGCAAGGCACTCTGCGACTGTGTTGCAACAGCGGCGTGCACCCCACCCCGATCGGCCATGCCACCCAGCTTCAGTCGGTGCCTGATCGCACGATTCAGCCGGGTTCATGGGCCCGTACCAGCACAATGAGCTGCCCGAGCCCCGGGTGTCTTGCACTTCAGCGCATTGTCGTGGCACGCAATTCCGACAGAAGCTTGCGTATCAATCTGCCTGCGATCTGATCAGCGATGAACATCTTACACTGGCCTTGCAGCACGATCATTGTGCAGCGGATGCGACCTTCTGCAGCTGCAACTAGCACCGTCATCGTCGGTTGGCTGCCCCGTAGGTGTGGACGCTCTGCCAGGAGCAACAGGGCGCCCAGGGCGGAAACAACGGCGCCGTCTTCCGCACCCAGCGCATCGGAGCAGCCCTGTACGACCCGTCGCTTGCCCGCTTCCGGCAGGACTGGTGAGTACTGGTTTGACTGCTGCAGCTTCCGGGACGGCGTCCCGGGTGCACCGCCACCGCATACCAAAGTCAATGTTGCAGCCTTGGTACCTCCTGGACCTGGCAGTCTGGCATGCAGCCGCAGTTTTGCTCAGCCTGTGCTGCTGATCGACAGAGCTATGGCAGTGTGTACGCCATCCGTGCATGCCGCCTGTGTCAGAAGCTGACGGCCTGCATGTTGCACGGTGCAGCTGCGATGTGGGCGTCCCACAGAACCTGGCCGGCATGCTGGCGACCACCTGGGCGTGCGGCGCGCTGGCCATCGTGCAGAAGCTGAACGTGATGCCGTCGTCGCTGCACCCCTGCAACAAGCTGCTGGCAGGCGCGCTCAGCTGACATACTAGTGCTGCAGACTTGCGCTTCGGCCGACCTGCTGCCAGCTGCACCTGTTGTCTGCTGCCCTGCTGTCTCGACGCCAGTGGCAAGAGCTTCTCGGGCATGTTTGGCTCCGTCATCCGCTGCCCTGCATGTCTCAGATGTCTGTGAACAGAACACCGCCTCATGTTCTTCCCTCCTTCTTGCAGGCGGCGTCGCAGATGTGGTCTCGGAGCTGGCCTACATCCCAGTGTACGACCTGCGCAGCCCGTCCATCAGCGTGGTGGCGTGCCTGGAGGTCATGGTCGCTGCGGTGGCCGACAGCACCTTCATCGCCAACATCATCACCACCGCCAGCGACCTGCTGTCCGGCTATGCGGTGCGCACCCTAAACCCTGACAACACTTGGCCCACCCTGCATGTGGTTGCATCTGCCAGCGCCACACCATGTGCACTTGAGCAGTTTCCCTGTTGGTGGACCCCGCACCCTGCCTTGTTGGCCATGCACTACAAGGTCCCGCCTCCTCTCAACGTGCTTTGTGCCCACCCTGCAGCTGTCGCTGAGCAAGCCGACCCCGGCGCCGGCGCCCGCGGCCACCCCCGCCCCAGCCTTCGACACCCCCTTCCGCGCGGTGGCGGACGCCTGCGCCGCCGACGACGGCGGCAAGGGCTCGCCGGCAAAGCAGTCCACGCTGGCGCCGGCGGACTCTGGCAGCTCGGTGGACAGCTGCCCGGCGCCCGGCACCCCCGACGCCGCCCGGCCCATGTTCTCGCGGCCGTCCATGGTGCGCGTCGGCACCCGCCGCTCCCTGGAGCTGCCGACACAGCACATGGACGTGTGCTAGCCGGCGGGCGGCAGCGCTTCGGCAGGGGTGACCATGCCGGAGGCGCCCCACTGTAGACCGAACATCAATACCGCCGCCGCAGCCGCAGCACCTGCAGCAGCAGCGGCCAGGCCTCATAACTCTGTCAACCATCGGATGTTGCGTTTCCACAACATCGGCGGACGCTTGCTCGCCGGCTGCATGCGTGCCTGAGGCCAGGGCCGCCCCAGGCTGTCTGGCCCCCGGGGCCTGCAGGCCGGCGAGCAGGTTCTGCTGGTCGTAGAAGGCAGTAGTCACTGCGCAGGGCCCCACAGCAGTGGGCCTCGATGCAGCTAAGAGATAGATATCGGACATCAGCAACCTAGCATAGCAAGCCTAGCGTCTGCCCGCGGTGTGCAGGCATTCTTAGAACAGCAGCGCAACACTGCTCAGCAGATTCCTGCAGTTATGTCGACAGCAAAGTGGCATCAGCCTGCGAGCCGAACACACGCCCGAGAGCTGATTCGCTCTCGGTTCACTGCAGCAACTCCTTGCCTTTCTTCCGTGTTTCGTCTGACCCAGGCTGTGTTGTCACCTCAACGAGTTGTATGCGGGGAACGACTTGTACATGTTGTGGTCGGATCCCCGGCTGTGTTTGACCTGTTGCTGTGGCTGAGAGCCCAAGATGACAGTTGAGTTGTGTGTGGCTTTGCTCACCCAGTTTTGATTCCATGGTTTTGCCAGTCATGCTTTGATGTAGCGGCAGTTGGGGCATGCATGCCCATTTGGCGCAACATGGACGGCTTTCATGCCGTGTTGTAACCCTATGTACGCAACACATTTATCGCTTCCAGCCTCGGAGACGAGCCGTCCCATTCACAATGCTGCTCACCTCTGCTCGGACACCATGACCAAGGCCAGCTGCTTCCAACCGCCCCCCCGGATCCAGCATGCGAGCACAGAGGAAGGCATCAACACGGCAGTCACAGCCCAATCGCGCTCTATCTAGGGTCCACTTGCCAGCTGCGTCGTATACTGCTGCGAGGATCGATTTGCCTGGCGACGTGCGTGCACTGAGTCCATGGCAGCGATTTGAACTGCTGTCGTTTGGACCACGGCGGCGCCCATGCCGCCATGACGCCCTGCTGTGGGGCTCTGCGCGGCGCCTGCGATGCGCACGCCCGCCCGTGAGCCCAAGAACAGGTCGCCGGTGCCCAGAGGCTCGGGGTCCAGGGGCGAGGCGGGGCCATTGGGCCTATACAGCGCATACCGCCATCTCAGAGCGGTATGTCGTCCTTTTCATGCATATTGTGCCACCAGCCTGCAGTGCCTGCATGGTAGGCAATTTCTTGTTTACGTGCTTGCACACTCATGCAGCCTGGGTGGCACAATCTAACGATCGAACTTGATCTGGTGTGCTGCAGCGGGCGTTGCCGCTGGTAACGGCGCTGCTGGCACTGAGCCTTTTGGTGCAGCTGCCGCGGAGCAGCCCTACTCGGTTCCTGACCAGGCTCAAAGGTGGACCATTGTAGCTCCCTAGTGCACAATGGCACTGCTGCCAAGCTATGCTGGCATGCTGTGTGCAGTTACAGCCCGAGACCAGCTGCATGAAGGGCAGCGGCGGAGGCACTGGGGATCTGCACTGCGGCCACCTGACACTGGGCCGATCCTGTGTCAGCAGAGCGCCGCTGCGAGTACGGCAACCTGCCGGGGCGGTGGGTGGCGGACAAGGCCGGGCAGCGCCATTGGCGCCTGTTCGACGAGAGCTGCCAGCTGCAGGACCTGCTCGGCCCACACATCCAGGCCGGCCGCAGAGCAGTGGTGGCCTCAGGTGCAGGCGTCTACAGACCTCGTTGAAGGTGGCAGCCCCACCTGTTGGATGTATGTGCTGTCATGTGTCCTGTCCTCATGTGGCGCCAAACTGGTGTTAGTCGAGCTCCTGTGCACAGCCTCCGCCACCTCTTGTGCCTCGTGCTGCGCAGGGAAGTGCCTGCCGACGGCCCCCCAGGTGCGCGTGCTGTTTCTCGGCGACTCGGTGGACCGCACCATCATCAAGCACACCTGCCAGGCGGTGGATGGCCTGCAGGAGAAGCAGGCAAGACACCCCTTTGCGGATGACTCCCGAGTTGTTCATCGTGAGATGGCGGAGCCGCTTACAGCTGGCGTGCACACCCATTTCGGGTTGCCTGACAGTTGATGGGCAAGAGTGCACCGGACCATGGCTTTCAAGCAGCTTACTAGAGCTCGGCTGCAGATGCTGTCGCCAGTGCTGCTGCTGTTGCTGGTGCGGCTGCGACGCATACTGTAAATACTACAAAATAAAATATACCGAAAATCAACACAGCTTGAAATTTTCTGATGCCACTGTAGTGCACGTGCAGGCGGCTGGGCAGGGGGATGCGTGCGTGCAGCAGTTTCTGGAGGATGAGGGCTGGGCGTGCCGGCTGCCCGGCATTGTGCTCGCCAATCAGGCGAGCCTTGCTACAGACTCCGCTGACACTCGTGGGCACTGGTGTCAGGCCCGTGCAGTACTGGCAGGAGGCAGCAGTTGCCTACCGAGTGGTTCACCTTCCCCTAAGGAGCGTTGGGCAGCCCTGAGCGCACCTGCTGTGGGCACCTTCCACGCATGTTGCACAGAAGATGCCAGCAGGCGGCACGCCAAGTCACGCTGCGCAGCCATGTGTGAGTACAGCGCTGCAGCGTGCCAGACAGGGCACTGTGCTTGCTGCAGGTGTTTTGGGGCGCCTCTCCATTGGGGCCATACAACCTAAACCGGTCGGGGTCACCTGCCCAGCGGCTGCAGCGGGTGAGCACCAGGGTTCTGCCGTGCAACGCACAGATGCGAGTGCCTTGGCTCAAGGAACAGGGTCAGCACGTTGCAAGTGTACACATGCACATCTGGCGGCCGTGACTGAGGAATGCTGCGGGCCGCTTGTCAGGCTCTGGCGGCATTCCCAAAGGCATTTGGCGGCCAGCCGGACGTGATCGTGCTGGGCGTCAACCTCTGGGACCTGGCACGCTGGAAGGTGCAGCCGTGGTCAAGGCCTGCTGGCCCATCTTGGGGCAGTGACACTCCCAATGCACTGCTTCCTGCATGAATCGTGTGCCAAATCTGGCTAAGCCCACACCCAGCTGACATACCTGCCATCATACTTGTCATGTGACATCCGCAACCTGGAGAATTAACCTCTTACCATGGAACAAGTATGCTCCGCTGTTGCTGTGAAGCGCAGCTTCTCCAAAGCAAGTGACGGCGGATCGGCTGGTCCACCTGCAGATGATGGACGGGCGGGGCATCATGGCGTCCAATGAGCTGTCGGCGGAGCGCATTGCTGAGTGGGTCGCCAACGCAGACGCCGTCTTCTCCTTCGTCAAGGTGCCTGGCTTTGAAGTGCTGGCGGCTGCTCAGTCTGACCGCCTCCTGACGTGTTGCTGGGCGACTCACAGCCAGGGGCTTCCGCCAGTCGCGAAACCACAACAAGTATTTCAAGATCACACTTGCTCTGCCGCACCTGCAGGAATGAAAATGTGAAAATGTGTGATTGAATCTGCATGTTTGCGTGTGCCTGGACTTTCGCTGCAGGGGGGCGCGGCGCCGGGCACCGCGCTGGTGTTCCACACCCTGCACCTGCCCCGGCTGGACGCCGCCAAGCGGGACGGCACGCTGGCGCACGCCACCATCAGCCGCCGCGCCCACGTGGCGCAGCTCAACGCCGCGGGGCGCCACCTGGCGAGGCGCCACGGCTTCCAGGTGACATGATGTGAGGTCTGCAATGTGACACGTCTCTGCTGTTCATCTGGGGAGCAGCTGCAGCGGCCGCCGGGCCCGGATGGCAGCTTGCGGTGGCGGCGGCAGCGGCGGCGGCGCTTCCTGTTTGCCCGTCAAGCAGCTGCCAGCGACCCGGCGCCGGACCAATGCGCAGCTGTGTGTCGAGTCAATGAACATGGTGTCCGATCCCTGGTGCTGAGACGGTGGCAGCCAAGCAGATGCACTGGCATGCCACGTTGAGAGCAATTTGTTTGGAAAGTGGGACCTGAGCCTGGACGTGCTTGGCCGTTACTGCAAACCCTGACGCCTCCGTGTCGTATGCATGGCAGATTCTGGACCTGGAGTTGATGACGGTCGAGTTCCATGATGCAGACCCGTACCTGATGGACAACACCCACCCTGCAGCGTGGTTCAGCAGGCAAGCCAGCTTCAGCACCTGCAGCTTCATAACTCACGATGGCTAGGAGCATGCTGCAGCAAAGCTGTGCATTGCAAGACACAGCATCGGGCAGTCGTCAAGAAGCGCATCCGATTGCGAGTTGCCTCACTGACAGCAGCAGTTGTGCTCCGTCCTGCAGGGAGGTCGCCAACCTGGTGCTCAACATTGCGGCAGCGGCTCAGCAGTCGACCGGAGGCCTCAGGCGCTCTCACGGCTTCCGACGGGCGGCAGCAACCCAGGCGGCTGCAGCAGCGGCTGGGGAGTAACGGTACATCAGCCAGCTGGTCTGGGGATGGCTATGGCACGAGTAGGTAGCAACAACAGTCTCTCAGAGGTTAACACTGTGCTGGACACTGCAGCCGCAGCAGCGACATGCATCGGGTTGGCAACAGTTGGTTTCTGGTGCAAATCGACCGTCTGGCCAATACTTGCACGAGTGTTGAGGAACCACCTCTGAGGTCCTGCAAGGGTGCCTGATCCAGTGTTGACGATAGTGGCGCTGTGCTATTGAGTGGCTGAAGTGCAATAAGTGTTTACGTAAAGGCAACCATGACTGTGGTCTTTGAGCGGCGGGGTGCGTGTGGGCCTTTCTGTTTGGGCAAGTTTTCTGTTCAGGCCCGAGTGTGCATGCACATGCACATGCGCAGCAACAATGTGTCGTAAGGCAGTGGATGGCCACGGACAAGCAGCAACACGCAGCTACTGCATGGATACCAATGTATCCGAACTGCGCTTAGATGGATCAGAATGTGTGGTTTCCAGGGGCCCAACCAAGCGGGGCACGTGACCGTGTGCCTTGCTGTGCTTCTAATGAGGTGCAGCCGTGATCTGCAGCGGTACATCGCTGCACATGTTGCTCGGTCTTCACTTGAATGCTGATGAGCGCACGTACGATTGGTTGCCAAACGCTGAAGCGGCCTAAGATGTGCAGCTGAACACCTTCAACCCTTGCAGGTCAAAGTCTTTGACGTTGGTCCAGATTAAAACTGTCGCTGTCTCCACTGCAGCTTTGATTCCACAAGTAGGCGGGACAACTGTCAGTTTGGCAGCGTATGGTGGGCGGTGGCCCTTTGCCAAACGCCACTGCAAACTGTCAGGGTCTCATCGTGTGTTGTGGGCGTACCAGCGGCTGCAGGCAGCCTCGAAGCGCAAGTCATGCAGCTCTCAGACCAGTCAGACCTTTTGCGCGCCTGCACGTGCATAGCAAAGGCCATCTCAGACAGTGGCAGTTACATGGATGCCGACCTTCCAGCGACCTTCTGGCAGGCCAGCGAGACTTCTATGGCACTACATCGAGGCAATTACTGCAAAGCAGACCAGGCAGACTGCAGTCGAGGCGGCGATTGCAGCCAGGCAAGCCTAAGCCCACATGCACATGGTGGTTCTGCAGCCATACCGGCAGTGCTGTCCCCAGGACAGCAATGCAACATGCTAAAGGGCCGCGGCCCTGTACCCGTAATTTCCATAGCATACTCAGGCCTTCAGCAGGACCGTGTGACGTCCATCATCAGGCCCTGAGTTGAACCTTCTTCTTTGACAGGTGCAGCGGGCATCACACACCCAATAACAGCAGCGGCAGCTATCTTCGGGTCAGTGGCCCGCTCGCTGCTGCGATCGAGCCCGCGGCAGCTGTTTCGCGCCCTGGCGCGGGTGCTGATACGGGTGGCTCGGCCGCTGTTGACGGGGCCGGGTTCAGTGGTGCGCCCTCTCGAGTCCTGCTAAGCTGATTGTAGGGTCAGCATGTAACAAGACAATGTGCTGGGAGGGTTTGATGGCACGCATGGTGATCAAAGCGCTCATCGAGGATCATGATCTATAGCATCCGGTTGGCTGTGGCAGCTGCACAGCAAACATGATGCTGACCAGCTCACCTGAGCAAATGCAACATCTGCGGCCTGCAGTTCATCGTGCTGTTCACCTTGGTCGCGGGCGTTGTGGCGGCCATCCGGGCGCGTATGTGGAACACCTGCCGCAGCTGCAAAGCCTGCCACGGCTTCGGCATCGAGAGGTGCGGCGCCTGCTGTACACAGCCTGCAGGAGGCGACCGTCGCTGGCTGCGCTGCAGCGTACGGGGATGTACCTACTGCAAGGTTCAGTGCCCTCCGTGGCTGAGCATTGGTTGCAGCACTCACTCTGCAACCTGAGGTTGCAGGTGCTCGCTGTGTCGGGGGGCCGGCGTGGTGGGCTGGGAGGGCAAGTGGTCGCACAAGGAGCTGTGCCCCAGCTGCCTCGGCAAGCGCTTTGTCAACTGCCCGCACTGTGGTGCGCCACCTGTTCTGCAGACCCTCAAACCTGCTTCGCATACATAGAGTGCGCGTGTAGCATGCGTGTGCACAGCACATTTGCGTGACATCTGTGCAGGCTGGTGCAGACTCCTCCGACACAGCAACATAGCATCTTCGCAGCATGTGGGTTGTAAAGGTCACTGCACCCACGTCTGCCGTCACGCTGTGCTGCAGGCGGCCACTTCCACCGGCCCACCTTTGTGCATGCACGCTGCCGGGGGCGGGCCGACGCGCTGGCCAGCATGGATGAAGAGGGCGGCAGCAGCGACGCCTTCCTCGCGGTGAGTGGGGAACATCAGTTGTCCACCATACTATCCCTGTTACACAGCATAAGAGTGGAGCAGGCACGATGGGGACCGCTGTCGATTGGGCATACACGACGGGACTATTGAAGAGCAAATTCCGTCGTAAGGGTAGCCCGAAACCGTGCCAATTGAAGGGCGGGCTGCACCTCGTGATGCATGGTCCAGTCTCTTTCACGCCCTGACATTCCACATGGTTTAAGGGGCCACATGGTGGTCAGGCTTCGAGTCTGATGAAAACATGAGCGAACAAACGTGACAGCAGGCTTGCTCGTGTTACAAGGCTGCATCGCAGCTTCTCTGCACGAACATCTCTCACAGCGCAGGGACCCACCCGACGTGCACTGCTCGTTGGCCGTGAGTCGATGAAGGGCTTGTCATGATGCTGGAAGCTGACTGTTGTGTTCTGCCGTCCTGCAGCGGATGGTCACGGATTGAGGGCAAATCAGCTTGCCTCCGCATGGCCGGAACACAGCAGAGGCCGCAAAAGGCAGCATTGGCGTAATTGGCAGCTGCAGATATGAGCTGCGTTGTTGGCGAGGGTGCGCAGAATGGCGACTTTATATGAGGACTGCGCACTCATGGTGGCCCTGCAGCTGCTGTCGCCGCGTGGCTGGATCTGTCGGGTCACCTGCACCGTGAGCTCCGCCAGAGTCAGCAGTGTGGTTGCAGCAGAGGCCTTTTTTTTGCTGCGCAGTGTAATTTTGACATCTGGCCACCGTGTATCAGGCATCAAGGGTGCGCTAGTGTGGGGAATCTAGCTGTCAGGCCTTGGGAGATGCTGCATGCAGGACATTGGGCTAGAGATTTCCTACGACTGACCACATGCGGAGTGATACAGAGCTCGCCTGGGATTGGTTCACAACTATGTGCAAGACGACAGGTCGACGGCCTGCTGCACATGCTTTTTTGACGTCTGCGGTGTCAGCATTCGTACTCTGTGTGTCGTGGCATGCGCACCTTACCTCAATCATCCAGCAAACATGACCGGAGGTGTACGCCTGTTTGTTATTTGACTGTGTACGTCTGGCGTACGGCAATAAGCTGACACATGCCGAATGTATTGCACCACGGGGTGGGGTCGAAATGACTCATAGCAGGGGAGCTGAATAATGCGCTGCCACGCAATTGTCAGAGATCTCACGCGACGGTGGCCCTGCGCAAATCAGCCCTCAACAGCCTTGGACGTGGTGTCTCTTGACTGCCGAGCAGCTGTTTGAGACACTTGGTGAACCTAGCATGCGATGCGCACGAAGCGATGGCCACCCTCAGGCGAGGTACAGCTCCGCCGACCTGGTCCCGTCGCCGCTTACGTTGCGCCTTCATGGTGAGTATTGTCTGCCATGTTCGGGCTTGAACGTTGCCGCTGACGCTGTGCACGCGTCCAAGCGCGCCGACATACTGTGCATGTCTTTGGGGCAGGGGCCGTATCTGTCATGGACCAACACGGAACGGAATCGCAACACTTCTGAGCGCTTAAAGAATCTGTCAGAATCTGTACACGTCTGCTGTCACCGTTCCGCCTGTGACAACATGACTACGGACTTACCTTATACGGCAGTTGCCGTCGCAGCCTTCGTAATATGCTGATGTCACTGCAATGCACGATTTCGCATCGGGTGCAGATGGGCTGCAAGCTGCGGTCCGGGTGCACCGCGCAACAAGCGCGCCGGTTAGGCAGCCATTGCACGTTTTCACACCTTAGATGGCGTTGCACGACATGTGCTGGCAGTCGTGCGCCCGTGTGGAAGCAGAACAGGTACCAGACACAGTGATCGCAAGCTACCCTCTTGCAGGCTTGGGGCCTGCGCAAGGAATTCTGTGCGTGCAGAATCTGTTACCTTGCAGCTTCAAAGGTCCAAAGCTCACCGTGGGATACTATTTCGTCAAGTGTAGGGTCACAGCAACAGCATGCATGCATGACATGCATGGGAGGGGACAGCGGCGCCTGACGCCTCTATATGAGGAGCAACTTGGTACCTTCGCTGATATCGTATGACGCGTCGCGATGAAAGAAGCGGACAGCGCCAGCCTCAGGCGGCAGATGTGCACTCGGGTGCTGCATGGTCGCAGCCGCCCACACAACCGCACCCGGTACAGCCAGTAGGAGTGGCGACAGCTGCTACTGCGGCGACAGCGCTCGCATATGGTAGCATGGCAGCAGCTGGCACCAGCGAAGCGGCATCTGCAGCGCATCAGCCGCCTACGACGGCTGCGCAGCTCATACGGGAGGCGTTCTTCCAGCCGGGCGTCATGCACGACGGGCAGCCAGCGGCGGGCGGCACACCTGCGGGCGAGCTCGCCGTATATGACCATGCTGCCGGCGGCATCGTGCGCGCCTTGGCGGCGCAGCAGGTGCCGGGTGCCCTTGCAGCGCTATGTGCAGCCACATTCCCAGGCGTCATCGGCATGAGGTGAGGGTGTAGCTGCGACCGGCTGCTGACCATGCTGAAGGCGCACCCGTTGCACAAGTGACATGGCAGAAGCTGCGCTGCAGTCAGCAGAAAGCTGCGGGGGCATGCTGGCATTCAGCCTACACTGTGCGTCTTGCTCACGGACCACTGGTGAGCAGGTTGGGTCCTCTGGATTACTGCGCAGGCTCGCCCTTCGGGTTGCGCCAACGGTTCTGGCAGTGACGGGCAGCTTCATGGCCGCCGGTGAGCGTTAGCATGCAGCATGCACTGCAGATGCTGCTAGACAGCCTCCAGCCACGCAACCTACAAGCATGTTAGTACTCCTCTGGGTCAGTGTAAACAGCGGACATCAGCTGTGTTATACATGCTTGCCATGCAGTGGCCCTGCCTGTGATGTACTGGAAATTCTGACATGATATGACTCGCATTGCAGGTGCGCTGACGGTGGCATTGGCGCCGGAGCATGGCAGCGCCTCGGGGGCCTGCCTGCGCACTGCGCTTCCCCAGCTGGACGAGAACTGCGCTCATGGGTGGGTAGTGCCTGTTTCACAGCAGAGTCGACAAACTCTGGTTCTGTGCTTGTGCACAAGCCTAATGACTTGGCACGGGATGAGTAACCTCACAGCATTCTGGTGAACTGCAAACAGAAGGCGTATGTTACCCAAATGCGTTAGGACTGCATGTGCACTTCTGGCCTGCAGGCGCCGCTCGCCGCTGCCACAGCAGCCGCAGCAGTGCGTCGGCCGCTGCCCCTGCTCAGTGCACGTGCCCTGCGTGCCAGCAGCGGCGCAGCAACCGGCTGCAGGGGCTGCTGCAGGGGGTGCTGCGGCTGGTGGCGGCCTTGCCCTGGACTGCTCACCACCAACAGCTGCTGAAGCCTCAGCCGGGGCCTCAGATGGCATTCCCGTGGCGACCGGCGATGCTGCACCGCAAATGGCCCAGCCCAGCCCAGCTGCTCGCCGTGTCAGATTTGCTGCTGCAGCCAGTCACGAAAGTGGAGCAGGCGGTGCAGCGGTACAGCAGGACGTTACCAGCTGCGTCATCCTGGACTTCCACTGCCACCTGCTGCCCGATCTAATGCAGTGCGTCTCAGGCACATGCGCAGCTGCGACTGTTCGGTTGCATGATGGCCACTCTCGGGGCTTGCTGTCAGCGTTCTAGCTGTCGCCATCGATGCACTGGCGCACGTTGAGGACACTGCTGATGGTTCCATGTTCAAGCACGTGACCTGAATCTCGCTGCATGGCCAGAAGGGTGTGTTGGACTACTGCCAGGCGTTGTAATGCAGTGCCACTCAGCATTTTTGCGTGCGTGCTGCATAATGGATCGTGTCATGCTGCAGGCATGTGCCGGCAATGGCCAGCCTGGCGTTTGCGCTGCGAGCCCAACTGGACAACCATGCAGCCGCGCACCTGCCGCAGCAGCTGCTGGCGCCCATGACACCGCCGCTGCTGGCAGCTCTGGCAGCAGAACCAGTTCTGGGGGGCAGGCAGCTGCCTGACCACTCTGCTGCGGGCGGAGGTAGCAGAACAGCACGCAGCAGCAGCAGCGGCGACCAAGGCGCGCGACCTCTCTCTGGGCATCGGACTAGCAGCCCTGACGGCAGTGGCGGCAGCAGCAGGCAGCGGCTGCTGCCCACAGAGCTGCAGCCGCGGGGCGTGCGGCCGCGCCTGACTTAGGAATGATCAAGGGCTTCTCCGGCATGAGCAACGACCTCGATGTCCGGTGGTCAGCTCAACACCACAGCATGGCCTGCTGGTCATCTATGAATCTGATGACCTGCAGGCCATGCTGTGCGTCGTTTTCATAGCAGACCCCGCTGCATGCTGCAGGGCAGACTCGAGTGGCAGCAGCAGGCATGTAGTAGATTTGAACATGCATCATGCAGTGTGCGCACGAGGGTTCTGGTGCGGGTGCATGACCACATACCAATTGCTGGCCCCCAAATTTGTTTGCACTGGTTTCAAACCGAAGTCCTCGCACGGTTCTTGCGGGTCTGATGCACAGGTTTTCCAGTATGACAGCATCCAGTTGTTTTCTTTGTTAGTGATTTGACGGTGAACGACGACTCGTGGTGCGGACAGCGGAAATCATGCAATGTAGAGCAACCCGCGCAGCTGCATTGAGCATAGCGGTTGAGGTCTTGCCACCGTTCATTGCTGCCTGAGAGGCTATGACCACCGTTGTACCTGGCAGCTACGCACGCCACCCGCACTCAATATGTCAGGCTGCAGGTCACCTGCCATACTCTTCAATAGCCTCGTCGTTAAGCAGCAGGAACCTGCGTACAGGTGTTCAGCTCGTGCGATTGGCAAGTGCAACTAGCAGCAGAGATGTGAGGCTGCATCCGCTGCTTTTGATGGCAGCGGCTGCAGTACAACATCCACTTCCCGTGGACTGATGCACTTCCACACTAACTGTCCAGTTTTCAACGCGTCCAAGCGGTGGCTCAGGCACCACCTTGCTCATCTTCGCCTGAAGGTTCGACCTGTCGTGTCAAGCTCTTGGGGCAAGCGGCGATTGCAGCTGAAACTTTGTGTTGATCCGATACATTTACTGGATTCACACGGTCCAACACACAGCAATAAGCATGCATCCAGGGACACGTTGCAGGATGCTGCTTCTGCTCGTCGCTGCCGCTGTATCTGCTGCTCCATTCGTTGCCGATGCCGAGGTTGTGCAGGTGGGGTCTGCAGCACAGTGCAATGCAGTCATCATGCGCAGCATGCACACCCCTCAGCCCGCCCGCAAGCTGACAGACCCTGCGAACGACCGCTTGTCATGCGCCGACCGGAGTCTGCACCATAAACTGATAGACCTGACTCAGAGGATCAGCACCATCCGCCACATGCCTGCAGGTGACGTGCGGAAGCGTCATCAAGGTGCAGCACAGCGCGACTGGCGCGCTGCTGCACTCGCACGACATCACGTACGGCTCAGGCAGCGGGCAGCAAAGTGTCACCGGCTTCTCCGGCGGTGACGACGCCAGCAGCTACTGGATCGTGCGGGGCACCGAGGTACCGTCCGCGGCATCCCATGCTCAGGGACCCACGTGCAGCTCAGCACATTCATGCAGTTGGTCCAGCACGTGAAGCAAAGACAAGAGGAGCTGCGTAGCGCACTTGCACCATGGCATGACACCCGCTGAGATGTGCATTGACATTTGGGTCGCAGGGCAAGCACTGCGCACAGGGCAGCGCGGTCAAGTTCGGGACGCAGGTGCGGCTGCAGCACCTCACCACGCGGCGCTGGCTGCACAGCCACCAGTTCAGCTCGCCGCTGACAGGCAACCAGGAGGTGCGCCGGCCTCGTGGACAGCTCGGTCCGGAGGCATAGCTAGGAATTGTGTTGTTGGAAATGCTCAGAGCAGACCCTGTGCAGGGGAAGGATCTTCAGGACACATGACCCCAGTGCACGCACACCATGTGATGGGGTGTCGATGCAGGTCAGCGCCTTTGGGGACGACAGTGGCAGCGACACCGGCGACGTCTGGACAGTGCATGGCTACCATGCAAGGGACAAGGTCTGGGAGCGGGATGCAGACATCGAGCTCAAGTGCGTCGCTATCCCAGTAGCTGTGCCACACATATGCTCACCGTCACTCTTTCCACACAGTGTTCACACGGCTGTCCTCCACACGAAGTGCTTTCCACCTTCGATGGCAATCTTCCACGGCTATGCTGAACAGACACGAGGACACGGGGGTACTGCTGGCATCGGGTTCGCGGAAGTATGGCCGCCCCATCTCTGGGCAACAGGAAGTGTGCGGCAAGAAGAAGCAGGTGGGCGCCGGTTGCTCTCCCGACTGACAAAGTCAAGCAGTCTGCTGCCTTTATGCCTACGAACAGAAAAGGGACCGCATGATATCTCATCAGCGCTGGCTGCAGCGATGGAAACTATTTCCTATTCTCTATCCCTGCAGGCAGCTGACACGTGGTGGCGGGCAACTGAGGGCGTGTTCTTTCCACAGCGAGCACAACAATGAGCAGACGGCAGCCTGGGTGAAATGTCATTGATGCCATCTGTTGCACTTTGAAGAGGATCAGAGTTTGATCCCTATGGTACACCAGCCGGTGTTGACCCGACCTGTAGACAGCATAGGCAATGCAGGAGGCATGCAATTCTGCTCGTCACAACATTCCCTCCGAAAGAAATCGTAAGCCCATTGGATGCTCAGCACAAAGGTCCACAAGAATATAATACAGAGCTTGCATAAAAACCAAGGGAGGACCACCAAGGGAGGGTGTTCGTTCAACTCCTGTATATGCACGGTAGCGCATGTGGGCTGTGCATCAAAAACTCAGTGCGCCCATGTGCTACCGCCGCTTGCCTTTCCGGGGGCCGTCTTGCCTCTCAAACCACACATCTGCCAGATCGCCGCTGGTGTCGCTGCCAGGCAGCGACAGTGGAGGCCGCTGTTTCCGCCGCTGCCGTGGCCTGCCAGGGCCACGCCTTCGGCTGCCGAAATCAAAACCTGCACTCAACAGCACTACATACTCATCTACAAACGGGCATCAAGACGTCATCTTGCTCAGGGCGGGCTACATCATGTGGAGCTCCTGCTCACCTACCCGCCTTGCCACCATCTCCGCCACCCAGCAGTTTGGACGCAAGCCACAGGCCGAACACGATGGTGCCGATGGTTGTGACAAGCTGCAAGCGTTTTCAACACCATCTTACAGCAATGAGAAGACTCTGCATATGCAGCAGCAAAAAGCTTGCACATTGGTGTGCAAGCACGGGGTGACATTCTTCAAAGGAGCACTGACCGACAACAGGCTGCGTGCGAAGCCCAGCACAACCAACGCCAGGCCAGCCTTCACTGAGATATCCACCTGTGCATGCGAGCAGTCTAGCAGGTATGTGACCTGCGATAGGAGCGATGCGCGCAAAAGGTTACAGCATGAGGTTCGAGGTGATGCATGCAGAGTGCGTCGCACACCACGCCGCGTGGCACGCTGGCTGGCAGGCTGCGTGCCACGACGTCCGTGATGCCGCCGACAGCACCGAGCGCGCCCCCCAGGATCCCAGGCACAATGCCCAGGCCCTGCGCAACAAAGTCCAAGGTGAACACCAGGGCGCCTCAGCCCATCTTTGCACAGCAAGCACGCCTGATGCAGTGGCCGAACAACTGATAACGTACTGGGCCGTCGTCCCATTCCTCATCGTCATCATACTCCGTGCGTCGCGCTGCCAGGCTGATGCTGCGATGCTGCTTCCGCCCCCAGATGGTGCAGCCACCTGCATGTACATTGTGATCTGCCTTGTGTATCCTGGGAAATACAAGTTCAGGCGTATTGAGACAGCGGTTGCTTTCAATCAGGGGCAGCGTGCGAGGTTGCATCTTGGGTCAATGACGGACGCACCAAACAATTTGCGGTGGTTGCGCAGTAAACCCACGGCAGCTGATCGTGCTGGATAGGCTGCGAGAACCCGTCTCGTCGAACATCTAGGTTGCCGAGCAGCTGCGTATGTCGCGCTGCGGCCACTCAGCAGCGATGCTGTTGCCATTGTTGGGTCGGGAAGCTGCAGCCTCGGCTCAAATGAAAATACAGCACACAAACCTGTTCAGCGCCAGCGTCCCGCACGCTCTGCAGT
The DNA here is from genome assembly GCA_032358165.1 of Diplosphaera chodatii. Taxonomy (NCBI): domain Eukaryota; kingdom Viridiplantae; phylum Chlorophyta; class Trebouxiophyceae; order Prasiolales; family Stichococcaceae; genus Diplosphaera; species Diplosphaera chodatii. The sequence continues at coordinate 1,719,000 of JAALGY010000001.1, read as the reverse complement.
TGACAGATCAGCACCACTTTCAGGCGCCAGAATATTGCGTGCTGCCGTCCTCCTGGTCGATTGTCGCGCTGTCTTGCGTGTCTGACCAATCGCCGGGAAGCAAGACACAGGAAGCAGCATGCACGCCTGAACACGTGTGGACCTTTGCCCGTGCACCGTCTGCAGAAAACACCCTTTCTAATAACTGTTTGTCAAGACTTGGGGGACGTGCCAAAGACTGCCAGGAGTTCAGACCCATCACTAGCATGGACGCCACATCAATGCGGCGCAGCGCTGCTGTTGGTTCGGTGCTGCCATGCAGCCTGCAGCGGCCCAGCCCCTTGGCGCCGCTCCGGTCACAGCAGGTGCGCCTGAGAAATGTGAACTAAGTTCAAGAGCTGCTGAATTAGCCGACATGCAGCCCACCAGCCAGCTGCTAGCTGGTTTTGTTGGCTGATGGTTCTGACGTGAACTTCCGTTACATGAACTTCAACAGCATCGCCTCAGTGTGCAATAGAAGTGCACATGTTTGCTGCCACCTGCTTGTAGATCGTGCCAGTCGGTCTGCGCAGCGCACTTGCCGTGAGGAAAGCGGCTGGCAGTGTCGTCAGTCAGAAGGGAGTGTTCTGTTGCCACAGCCTCATTGATGTGTCCTGTATGTGCAATGCAGACACGCGCTCAGCGGCGAGGGAAAGCGCAGCGATGCTGCGCGGTGCTGGAGAAGGCGGCGGACGCAGTGCAGAGCGCTGTGAACGGCGCGCCAAAGCTGAACATTGCAAACGATGTCACTGAACTCATCGGTGCGTCTGCACGGCCACGGCGTCAACACGAGTATGCAGAACTGGGCTCGGTGGTAAGCGAGGGGTAGCAGTGAGGCGGGGCCATATGCACCGTCCGTGTCTGTGACTGCTTTCTGCACTGTTGCACGCCGGCTGTTCAAAAGAGAGGGAGTCAACCAACATGTTTGTGTGAGCCCCTCTGCAGGCAACACGCCCATCGTGTACCTGAACAAGCTGGGCAAGGGTGCCGGCGCGCGCGTGGCGGCCAAGCTGGAGAGCATGGAGCCGTGCTCCAGCGTCAAGGACCGCATCGGCAAGTCCATGATTGAGGGCGCCGAGGCCGCCGGCAACATCACGCCCGGCAAGGTGTGGCACCGCATCCGCAGAAATGCAGTGCCGCATCGACCCTGTCACTGTGCCCTGGGCGCTGCGCTGCGCTGTGGCATGTGCGAGCAGGCACTGTTATCACCTGCATGTGAGGGAGATCCGATGTGCTGACCCTCTGCAACAGACGACGCTGGTGGAGCCGACGTCGGGCAACACCGGCATCGGCCTGGCCTTCATCGCGGCGGCCAAGGGCTACAAGCTGGTGCTGACGATGCCAGCGTCGATGTCGCTGGAGCGCCGCATCCTGTTGCGTGCCTTTGGCGCGGAGCTGATTCTGACGGACCCCGCCAAGGGTGAGAAGGCAGGGAGGCTGCAGTGTTATAGTCAGCTGCAGCGTTGCTTGCAGACCCAGAATACTGCATCGCCTGGCTGCGACAGTCAATCAGCAGACATATGTCTGCTGCCTGCTACCTGCCAAAAGTGTGGGGTTTGACATGCTGTCGGTTGCACATGTGAGCAGGCATGAAGGGCGCCGTGGCAAAGGCAGAGGAGATTGCAGCAGCGACGCCAGAGTCCTTCGTGCTGCAGCAGTTTGAGAACCCCAACAACCCGAAGGTCAGCTCAGGGACAGCTTCTGGGCTGCTGTGGCAACGTAGCATGTGCAGGCTGCCTACTCAAGGCGCCAAGGACAGCGTCAACAGGCTGATGCGTGTCATTGCGCAGGTGCACTACGAGACCACAGGCCCTGAGATGTGGGACGGCACCGACGGCAAGATCGACATCCTGGTGGCGGGCGTCGGCACCGGCGGCACCATCTCGGGCGCCGGCCGCTTCCTGAAGGAGAAGAACCCCGACATCCAGGTGGGACCCTTGGATTAAAAGGCTCAGGAGGAGAGACTCCTCCCAGCAACAGATGGCCTGGCAAAGGCCAAGCTCCTGGGGAAGGGTCAATTCCAGCCTCACACTTCGTATGGCCTGCTTCAGCAGACCTGCTGGCTGGCATACCAACAGCGTCGTCATGCGACGGCTCGCAGATCATTGCGGTGGAGCCGACAGAGTCGCCGGTCATCTCCGGCGGGCCCCCGGGCCCGCACAAGATCCAGGGCATCGGCGCCGGCTTCATTCCTGGCAACCTGGACACAGAGTTGCTTACAGAGACCATCCAGGTGAGCCAGACACCATGTGGCTGCCAGTTACAGAGTGACATTCACGCACATGTGATGGTTGCGGGCATACCGCAGCCGTGCTTTGCACGCGATGAGCAGTGGGGTCTAGATTGAGGGATATGTAAAGGCTGATGATCAATGCTGATTTGAGACACGCTCGTGCAGATCTCCAGCGATGACAGCATCGACATGGCACGGCGGCTCGCGTTGGAGGAGGGCCTGCTGGTCGGCATCTCCTCGGGAGCGGCAGTCGCAGCGTCATTGCAGGTGCGCTAACACATTTCCTTGGCCCTACAGTGTTGGTCAGCCTTGCGCATCCGGTGCACCATTGCATGCATGAGTGTCGTGCATGCTGTGTCATGTCCGAGCTTGCGCTTCAATAAAGCGCGGACGTCTGCTGCAGGTCGCCAACCGCCCCGAGAACGAGGGCAAGCTGGTTGTGACCGTGCTGCCCAGCTTTGGAGAGCGGTACCTGTCGTCAGCGCTGTTCCAGGTAAGCAGCTGAACAGACCTGGCCACTGGTGCATGCGCTTGCTGCCACTGCAGTCCTCGTTCCGCAACCAGCTGCCAATCAGCTGCGAATCGAGTTGGTTGCCAATCGAGTGGGTTGCTGGTACGCAGTCGATTCGGGAGGAGGCAGAGAAGATGACGTTTGAGAAGGCAGCGCCGACTGATGACGGTGCCAAGGGAAACCCCACGCCGACGCTCTGAGCGTCTTAAGCATAGGCTGTTGACAATTGCAGAGCCGAAGTGTGGGCTAGCGTAATGCATGTATCATATGGGGCGTTGTCACCTCAAGTGTGTAGGTACCAGGGTCCTGTTGCCAGTTGCTCCACCCTTGCACTGTTGCCTGCTGGGCATGCAACACCAGCTCACTGTGACTGATTCCCGGGACGCTATGAACAGCGGCAGGCTGGACGGACAATCAGCAACATAAATGCCGCGTGCGAGCACGTTGTGCATCGTTTGTTCGAACGCCCGCCCGCCAGCCCAGTTAGCTGCTGTTCATACGAAGGGAAGGCCGCAACCGGACTAGACCCGCACACCTCTGTCGGAGATGCTTACAAACACGGCCTGCAGTGGCCCTCCAGCTGGACATCGATCATTGAAAGTGCACAGCGACCAGAGCTGCCCAAGGGACACGGGCATGCCTGGCATGTTCAAGCAACTGCAAGGCGTCAGCTGAGGGCAGCTTTGATCTGTTGCAAGCGAGGTTACCAGCGAGGTGTCTGCATCCAGCACCAAGGGCAGGCAGCAAGATGACGCAGCCGGGCCGCTTAGACACCATGGGCGCAGCAGTCGACGCGCTCGCAAACAGCACGCCCTCGGGCAAGGTCCTGTTCGGCAGCATGAATATGGTGCGGCACTGTCATGCATCTCACACATGGTCCCATCTTGCAACACAAGCGGAAGTCTTTGCCCAGCCTCCTGCAACCCGCATGTTGAGGTCTTTCCGTCCCTTATTACACCTGTCGGCTGTCCTGCGACGCGCTCGATGTGAAGCGCAGCCTGCAGCACCGTCCCAAGGGATCTTCCCAGCGCCGATCTGACATCGTGTCCTGCAGCTAGCTTTGCCCAATGCATGCTGCATGCACTGAGTTCACCGTGCCCCTTGCATCTATCAAGCGCCTTATGCACCTCGCATTGAGGCCAGCCTCCCAGGCGTCCTTTTGTGTCGAGGGCATTTGCTGAGGTCATGGCTGGGCTCTTTCGGCCTCGTAGGGCCATGCAGCCCTGTGCCGGCCTCGTAGAAGCAGGGCTCGCAATGCAGAGCCGCTGCCCATTCCTGCAAGCAAGCTGTTTGCAATGCAATCCTGGCTGACGCATGTGCGATGCTGCCGCGCAGGATGCATTCCTCCAGGATGTGGTGCGTCTCCACTGTCCTCATGCTGCTGCGCTGCGCATGCATGAGGGGCATGATGGCGAGAGCACCTGCTGCGTGACGGATCACAAGCTTGCACTGCTCAATGCAACCATGGCATGAAGTGCCTTGTGGCCTGACTTTGTCACCTGCGAGTGTTGTCGGCCATGCAGTGGGGCAAGGATCCATCGCTGCAGGAGACCATCGGCTCGTTGGCCGGCAGCTTCCAGCTTCCAGAACCAGGTGACGAGCGCACCTGCGCACACAGCAGGGTGGGCCACCTAACCGCAATGCGCACGCTGCAGAATGGGGACGTCTTGAGCGGGTCTGGGTTCCTGCAAAATTGCAAACCCATGATCACTGGCGGCAGGCAACTCGCTTGGTGGCGAGGACTCGACCCGCCGCAGCAGCAGGGTGATGGTGGAGCTGCTGGCCCGCCAGAGGCAGCAACTTCAGCACCAGCAGGTGAGCCAGCAAGTTGAACTGAAGGATGGCGAATTGACATGGTGCATCCTCACCAGCATGCTCGGTGTGTGCACCATCCAGAGGCTTGCCAAACCTGGTTGTGGCTGCCATGGCCACACTCACGGCTGAACAAACCGTCTGCAGGCGGAGCAGCAGCAGCCGGCGGCAGCTGCGGCGCCGCCAGTGCAGCCAGACCTGGGTGGCCACACAGTCATCGCAAGCACAGGCTTTGCCATCCCAGCAGATTTCAGGTGCAGACCTCCATCCGACTCACCATCAGGCCTTGCAACCGAGCCCTTCTCAGGGTGCATGCTCTTCGTACATCGTGCTCAGCCACCTGATATCATGCCAACTGCTGCCTCGTGCAGCGGGCGCACTGTGGACGAGGTGTGGACGCGGATCCACGACGCTGAGGTGCCGTACGACAACCTGCCGCTGGGGCAGTTCCTGGAGAAGATCGGGGTGCGCTCTGTGGAGGAGTCGCTGGTGCCGCCGGGCTTCGCCGGCAGCCTGGCCGTGCAGCTGCCGCAGGGAGCCCACCTGCCGCCGCCGATGCAGCGACACGAGGTGCAGCCAGCCACATGTCCAGCACGCAGCACGCTCAGCCTCTGATGTCGGCTCCGCTCTTGTCGCAGACCCCTTGCTGGAACACAGCTCTGCCTGCCGTACTCATTTGTGTCACTGAGAAACTGGGAACAGCATGAGGGGCAGATCTTCATGCTGTGAGTGTTTGGCTTACCCTGCAGTTTCAGCAGCAGCCGTACGCTGGCCATGTTCTGCCGCACATGAATGGCGCAACGGCTAACAGCGAGCAGTTCAACGGCGGCCACCAGGCAGCGCTGGACCAGCGGCTGGAGGCTGAGCTCCACTTGCAGCAGCAGGAGCACGCCATCCTGCAGCAGCAGCTGGTCAGTCGTCTGGCAGACCTCGTCATATGCTGTACCTGAGCGCGTATATTGCCACCCCAGCGCTTAGCTGTTCAGCTCTGGGCTTAAACCTGCATCCCCTCCTGGCAGACATCACATATTCACCTGGGCGCTCTGCAGCTGCCTGAACTTGCCAGCACCAGTATCAGCCTTCAGCAAGGTCCCTCCTTCACAGGGACTGTTGATTTCAGTTCATGTACACTGACATCCAAGTCCACCCCTGACGTTGCAGGTGAGCATGCAGCAGGGCGGTGCCCCAGCCCCAGCAGCTGGCAACTACAGCCAGGCTCCGCTCAGTTACCCAATGCCCACACAGCATGAGGCAAGCACTTAAAGCGCGTAGCCTGTGCATCTTCTCAAGCAGCCTCCATGCATGTGTCGCCTCGCTGCAACACCACTCAACTCGGTGACGCCTGTCGACTTGCTGATATAAACCAGTCAACCATGCAGTATCAAGACCAGCAGCTGCCGCCTGACTTTGGCGGCGTGTACAGCAGCGGAATGCAGAGCGTCCAGTTCCAGGTGCGCAGATCAGTGGGGTTATCTTCAGAGCATGCGCGTCAGGAGTTGTGCAGAGCTGATCGCCTTGCATATTGTGCATGGCATGATCATATCAGGGTCCGCCCAGTGTTGCACAGCAGCAGCCGTTGCAGCGGCATCTCGTTGAGTCCACAGGGTGGAATCAGCCCAGCAATGGGGCTGCCGCCGCCCCATGGTGGTGCACCGGCCTCACAGCCGCTGCAGGGCATCCCGATTGAGCAGCCGATGCACGTTGCCGCCGGCCCCGCCCCTGCCTTCGACGACAGGTAGCCCGTCGTGTTAAACTGACCGACTGACCACCCACCGCCCGCAGTTGCAGTGCATTCACAGTGCAGCACAAGGTTACAGGGGTACCTGTGCTGGGCAATTGACACACAGCCAGCATCGAAGCGGCTGTTGTCTGACAGGGGTGCGTATGGCGGCGCCGTGGCAGGCAGCAGTCTGCCAGAGCTGGACGTGCGGCAGGCAGACAGCGGCAGCCCGGATGCCCCTTCACCGGCGCCCGAGGGCTCGCCCTTCCCCGACAGCCAGCCGATGCCCGAGGTCCGGCCCCCTCCAGTGTTTTGCCCGACATGCGGTCTCATGTAGCTTGCCGCGTATGCACATGTTGGCCCACCTGCCCTAACAGTGGGCGGGCACCAAACCGCAGCAGCCCGGCGTCTCTGGACTGCGCCTGCTGCTGCTGCAGATCCCGAACACCCGGGCGGCGGGCACGCCGGCCCCGCCCAGCGCTGCGGCCACGGCCGCGGCCCGCGCAGCCCGCAAGCGCAAGCTCAAGGAGGCGCCGGCCGCCGAGGAGCCTGAGAACTCCAAGGCCGAGCTGCGCATGGTGGGGCACAGCCGCCTGCGTGTTTCAGGAGGCAACCGCACATCAATGCGCTGTGATTGCCCGAAGCCGGGTCGCTCAAGCCGAGCTCGCTGCGCAGCTCCGGGCTGGTGCGTGCATAGTTTGCCTTGCCGAGCTGACCGTCCTGCACGCCTGGTGCGAACCGTTTGTGCAACCGCACTGCAGGTGAAGAACCGGGAGAGCGCGGCCCGCTCGCGGCAGCGCAAGCAGGCCTACACCACCGACCTCGAGGCCCAGGTGCAGACAATGTTAAACCCTGTATACCTGCGTGCAGCACGGCATTGGAAACCCTGCAAAGCGCTTGCCCCCATGCTTCTTTGGTGCAAGTGATAATGAAAGCAAACCAGGTGTCGTCAGGCATGTCGTTCCAGGCAGCGTCAAGCATCCAGTCGTTGGTGTTAACCCCTCATCTGGTCCGTGACGACCTGCACGCCCAACCCTACACCCTGCACCCCGCTCCCAGGTGGAGCAGCTGCGGAAGCAGAATGCGGAGCTGCGGGAGCGCGTGATCAGGGCGTGCCCCGCGCTGGACGCCGCTGCGCTGCGCCGCGTGCCCGTCGGCGGCAAGCCCATCCGCCGCACCCGCACCGACCCCACCTGAGGGCTGCGGGCCGCCGTCGGCGCCCCGGCTGCGGCGGAGGCGGCGACTGCGGCGGCAGCGGCACTGCTCTGGCGGTGTCTGCAGCAGCTCAGGAACCAGATGAAGAGATGCAGAGCAAGCAGAGCAGTTCGCCGCACCCGCACTGACCCCACCTGAAGGGAGCGCCGCCGGCGGCGCCCCGGCTGCGGCGGTGGCTGACGGCTGCGGCTGCGGCAGTCAACGTGGTGGCTGCAGCAGCCGAGGAACCCAGCTGCGGCGGTGGCTGCAGTGGCCGAGGAAGCAGATGACGAGCCGCTTTGCTGCAAGCACTCCCATCCGCCGCGCTCACACTGACCCGACCCGAGGGGTGCCAGCACGCTGGTGCAGCGGGTTGCCACGTCACCAGGAAGCAGTGCCGCACGTGCGACCCTGCTGTCAGCGCGCTGCTCATCACGGTGCCGGCAGTCGCTGCAGGCCATGTACAGTCGGCACATGCATGCCAGCTGAGCGATGGAGCGATGATATCTGTGCGGGCATTTGGAGGGGCAGGCGGCCCCTGTGTCATGCTTACACAGTCAGACATCTCGGATTCGATGACTGCGAGAGACTTTCAGCTCCTGCAGCCATCGTGTCGTGCAGAGTAGTACCCGATCGTGCCTATTTCGTGGGCCATGGTCACGTTTCCTTACTTACTACATGCCCAGTCGCTGGCCTCTGAGGATGTACCCAAGGGCTTAGTGGTCTGCTTTTCTGCTTAGATGGTGGTGCTGCTTCCATAGCACAACTGGTATCTGGTAGGCGCACGAACAAGATGTGGTTGTGCAGGTGTGATGTCGTTGTTACCTACATGTGCTTGGCTGCTCGTTCGTCTGCCTTGTACTGGGAATGTTGCTCATTAGGAGGCACAACAGTGGCACTTAATGCAAGGGCACGTCACTGCCATCGCAGTTGATGCAAACTATCAGGGTAGCATGGTCGCAGCTCGTTGCATCACACTGTCCGCTGTCAACAAAACTGTCTCGTCTTGCCCGCATGCTTGGCGCTGATACTGCGCCTGCTCAGCAGCACCGCAGCATCGACTGATCACCCAGCCGCTGCCCGACCCGCTGAAGCCGGCACACTCGCCATGTGAATACTGCCCTCTGCGATCTCTGACTCTGCGGCCTGCAGTTTGTCTGCTGCCTAAGAAAGCCGCCACACACCACGACGTCAGCGACAACCTCCCTGGGATCCCATGCTGCTTCATGGCGTCACTCGCTCATACGTCCGGCGGAACTCAGCATCCACCCGCGAGAGCTTGTACGACCCAGGCCGCATATGCTCTCCCCTGCAGCATAGGCAGCAGTCTTCCATTGTGGCATGTTCTTGCTATTCTTGCCATGGCTAGTTGTGTCACAGCCTATCTGCACGCAGGTGCAGCAGGAGGCCTCACTGATTCACCTGCTCTCCGGCTGCCAGTCGGCACGGCCCCACAGCCGCTGCGCCGCCTCGGCTGCCGCGTGAAACTCCTCTGGCGACCTGCGCACCCGGGCTGCCAGCCGCGCCTCCAGGCCCAGCTGTGAAACGGACTCGGCAGGTCAGCGCTTGCCTCTGTGATGCTCACAGCTTGGCAGCGCTGTAATGACTGCCTGGGATCATCGGCCCGCGTGGCCATGTGGTACTGCACTGCCAATGGGCGTGCAGAAACTGTGGAGTGGGTGGGCAGCTGGACGGACACAGGCATGTCAGTGACGAACATGATAAGCAAAGTGGTTTCAATGACGAGGGCTTTAGCAGGTGTGGGAGTCAGGCGTGGGGGTCGGCATTGCTACAGCACCTGAGAGGTGCAAAAATAAAGCCCCAGGAGCATGACTAGCTGATCACACATTGAGTTGCTGCTTTGTTGATCGTCATGATGTGTGACTACTCAATGTTGAGTACAGCGAGTCAGGTCACCTTGCGGGACAGCAGGTCCAGGTCGAAGCGGGGGTTAGCTGCGCGGCGGCCCCGCAGGATGAACATGCTGCCGGCGGCGCCGCTGCCGTAGCTGAACATCAGGACCTGCAGCGCAGCGCGCCCGGCTGTCAGGAACGCTGGTGCTAGACAGCCAAATACGATGCAAAGGTCACAGGGAATGGAAGGAAGGCGTGGATGAGCAGGCGGGACACGGCCAACACTTGAGGTTGCTGGAGGCGGGTCTCGAGCCTGAACAAGCAGTGAGTGAAACTGCAGCGAATCCGCTGCAGCATGTGCGCGACCTGTGGCACAAAGTGTCACCTGGCACGCCAGCAGCTCGTCGCCCAGCTCGCTGATCAGGGACGCCAGGCCCGCCCACAGCGAGGCCGTGTACATGTTCCCCGTCTGCCGTGGCAGCTCCGCCGCTGATGCCACCTGAGCAGGTTGACAGCAGAGTGATGGGTGAAACACAGTGGTGGGCAACACACCTCAGTCACACGGTGTCGATATCTTCTACTCGCTGCCGGATGTGAACTGAAGGGATGGCAGCCGCCCTTGTGGGTGCATAGTGGCATGCTGCCTCTTGTGATGTCCCCAGCCTGTGAGCCTGCGCGCAGCCAGCATGGGCTGCAGATGCATGTCTGCTGTACCCTACACCCCGGCCCCTGAAGTGCGAGTCAGCCCGCAGCTGCACTGCGAATCGGTCCTCATAGGCCCTGCTGAGGCCCACCCAATCAGAAGCTCGAGTAGCAGCAAGTGCATTGTTTGCTGCTATTGTCACGCACCTTGCCGTGGTAAAGCGACTCTGTGCCATCGAGGCTGACGGTGGCTGCCTGCCCTGTAGTGTCCACCGTGGCGCGGCTGCCATCCAGGGAGGTGCGCCTCGCAGCCCGCCTGCAGTCGGAGGTGCACACACTCCCTGTGCGGGTCTCAGGCCACCATGCATCTGCCCGGAGGCCAGTGCTGGAAGCATGTTGACAGTGATTAACATCATGGTCGTCTATGATGAGCAGAGGGCACCGGTGCTTGCAGCTACCGCTGTCGGCTATCGGCGTACGGGGCTGGTCAACCATGCAGCACGAGAGGCACCTGCGGGTGTCTGCGTCGGCGAGCGTCGCCACAGCCTTGCGGGTCATGCGGTTGAAGGGCGCATGAAACACCGCGTAGTCCACCCTGTGGGGACACATCTACAGCTGATGAGCCGCCGCATGCACGTACCTTGCTGGGGAAACCGGCTTCCTGCAGTTGTGGTAATGCTGGTGCTGGAAGCGAGTCAGCAGGCTTGCACGATGCACCACGTCAGGCAGCAGCTGCTGTGGTCACGTGGAGGCGTCCGCATGGGGCACGCCGCCAGGGGCCGCAGAGTCAGGTGATGCCTCAAAGGACATGTAAGGCAGCAGCGTACCTATCCAGGCTGAAACGTGCGGCCTTGCCGGAGCGCCCGGCGGCCGCCGCCGCCGCCGCCGCCGCCGCCGCCGCCGCCTCAAAGCGCTCGCAGACGGCCCCGTAGCAGCGGCGCAGCGTGCGCAGGTAGCTGTCCACCGACTCGCGCCCGTCCCACTGCAGCGGGGTGCAGGTCCATGTCATTTCGTCTTTGCATGAAGCGTGACGCCAGCATTGCGGCAGGTGCCCACCAACTCCTTAGCCCTGCTCCTCTTGCCCGCAATCCTGATCAACACCGGCACTGCTGCTAATGCAGATGGTTGGCACGCTGCGCTGAATGAGGGCAGCACACCACTGCTGCACCTGTTTCAGCGTTTTGAGGGTTCAGGCCGACAGCCCATGGCCCAGCCCAGCAGGCGAGCAGGTGCGCCAGCCAGCAAAGCATGCATGTCCGAGAAGGCTGCAGTCCTCGTCGACGCGGCTCAGCTGAAACACGCTCACCACCGGGAAGAACTGGCCCGCCGGCTTGTAGAAGTCGTGCGCGTGCTCCGAGTGGGCGGCCATCACGCCGCGGTCCAGCACCAGGGGCGCGTCCGGCCCTGCAGCAGCGTTGAGGTTGTAGACTCCAGCATACGGCCAAGTCCTATTTGGAAGCTTTCCACCTGCAAGCAACTGGCAGGCAGGCTCCTTTGATACTCTTACCTATCAGCATGGCGGCTGCACCAGCGCCGCCAGATGCCCTCGCAGGCCCTTTTGGGTACAGGGCGATGTCCGCCGCCACCTGCAGTTGGCAGCATGCATCTCACCAACAGCCGCTCTCAAAGCGCTCACTGCAGCGCGTCCGCACAGTCAGCCGACCTGCGCGCCTGTACCACTATACAGTTGATGCCATGCGATGATGTGCTACAGGCTGGCGCACCACGATGGCGAGGCGTCCATCCCAGGCGCGCGACTCCATCCAGTTGACAGCGTTGAAGAAGGCGGTCGTTGCACCCAGGCATGCGCCCACACAATCCACGCCCTGCAGCACCAGCGAAAAGCAGCTATGCTTCAGTATGGCTACCTGTGCAGTGTCCTCACAAGGCCCAGCTGGTAAGGTCAGGCAGAATCAACTGCACACCTCAATGGTGGAGTTGCCGGGGAAGAGCGGCACCAGGTAGCTCTTGATGGGTTTGCTGCGGTCCAGACTGGACTCAGTGCCCACCTCCAGCCTGCAGGTTGATGGCAACAGCACCGCTGTGGCACACGACCACTATGAAACCTTTCACCCAGAAATTGCTGCGCACGCCTGCGATATTGCCGCCGAGATCGCAACTTTGCTGCCGTAGCATGTGCTTGTTCATGGAAGCCAGTAGCAGAGCGCTTGCTGAAGCCGGGCTATGGCGACATCGCTGCACCTGCCGACGCGGGAGGGGTCGATGCCGTGCTTCAGCAGCAGCGCGGCCACGGCGCTCATGGCCAGCGACACCACGTCCTCGCAGTCCTCGCAAAATGACAGCGCCTCCTGCGTCAGTCGGTGACAAGCCGAATGCTGGGTAGTGCAGGGGTGTCAGGGGTGCGAGAGCATTGCTTGTGCCACCGGCGTGATGTTACCGTGGGCAAAGTCCCTAGACCAGCAGCTGACCATCCCATGGCAACATGCAAAGACAAGCAACCCTGCTTGAACACGTCGCCTCTCCTGCTCACTGCACCTAACAGCACCCTGTGCTGCTCGCACCTGCCCGAGACCGGCAGTGTACTTTCCGGCAGGCACGCCGTCATGACGTTCCAGCTCCTCCTGCGACACCTGCAAGGCAGCACCCTCGGGATCTTGACCCTGGTACATGATTTTGCCAACACGGTGTGCTGCCTGCAATTGCACAGGAAGAGCATGTGCTGCACTGCGGGGCTACAGACCCTTGACGATCGCCGCAGGGGCGTAAAGGTCTGTGCCGTGGCTGCTGCATGCTGCGACCACAGGTCTGCAGTCTTACGTATGTGGGCGGGATGTAGACCTCCAGCGCAAGGATACCGATGTGCTCTGGCTGGCTCGGCGCTCCATTTTCCTGCATGCCGCCCGTGGGCGGCGTCTCACTACCTACCCAAGCATGCTTACCGTCACCACATGCAAAGGTACGACAGTCCCGAACAGTGGGACCTGCCCTGACCAACACAGCAGCTCAGCCGGCAAGTGCGCAGCAGACGTCAGCCGATACAACCAGCTTGTTCAGGAGCCAGCAGTTGCGCAGAGCGGTGCTCAGCAGTCAGCGGTGAAGCAGATGCGAACCTACACTCGAGAGACCTGAAAGAGACGGGATGTGTAGCAGCTTGCCCAGGCTGAAAGGTGCCAAGGATCTTGCACGTGCAGATATTTGATCGGACCAAGGCTGCTTGGCATTCTGCGCTGGCGCTGGCGGCACGGCCAGCCGTGCCAGTTTGATGGCGAGGCGAAACTGCGTGACCAGCACTTCATACCATTGACAGCACCAGACGGCTGCTTTGAGTGCAGCCTTCCGACCGGCCATATCCTTCGTGAAAGCCATCCAGGAGTTCCAGTGCACACTGCGATTGCACTGCTCCAGATGCTGCTGCAGTGAAAGCACTTCACACTGTCGGAGATCCGTCACAAAGATGTGCTACACGTATGCGATGTAGAACCGTCAACGCTGTGAGCTCAGCAGCCAGATTTTGCCCAACCAGTCGCTGCGGCAATGCGCGAGGACGTGGTCAGGCGCATCAACCTGTTGGAACACCTCGAACAGCAGCACCCAGAAGTCCCATCACCTCCTGAAGAAGCTGCTGACACGTGGACAGAGGCGCAGATCCAGGCGTACTACCTGCGCAGCAGCCGGCAGTGTGGCCTGCCTCTGAGCAGCACCAGCAGCACCGCGAACGGCCCAGCTGGTGTACCAGCTGAGCACCCACCGGAAAATGGGCAGGCTGATGTCCTTGTGACAATGGCATCGACACCAGAGGATGCGGATCCAGCTCAGCCTGGGGGCGGCAGAATCCAGCCGCAGCGGCCGGACCTCGACCCAGCCAATGCGCCGCCCAATCTGCGGCAACACCAGCTGACGGCCACCGTGGCGGGGTACCGAGCGGCAGCCATCGCCCATGGCATTCCGTTCAGGTGTAAAAGACCCTAACTGTATGTGTCAGCGATTGTGCTCATGGTCAGGTGGCCTGCGTAGAACCATGTCCACCAAAGCATCAGCAAGACACTTGCACGCACTGTCGCATTGGGTGCAGGCTACATGGGCTATTCCCGCCAGGAGATGCTCTGCTGACAGAGCTGATGCAGCGGCCCGGCAGCCATGCTTTCGAGAAGCACATGGCTGGGGAGGTCAGCAGCTACCAGGCGCTACCAGATGGTGGCTGGACCACCGGGGATGGCGCCTGCCGTGCTGGGCTCGACCTGCGCATGTTTTATCAGGTGAAAGAATGCAGTAATCGTGCTAGGGTATGGTAGAAACAGTCTGCACATGGACGTGATACAGCTGGTCTTCGTCCATGGATTTCCAGCGTGGAGCTACCAAGCAGGTGGCCTGGGATGTGAACCTGAATGATTGCACAGACCAACATGTTACAGGAGCCACAGGGAGATGAGTATGGACTGCTGCTAGCGGCCGCGCGGCTGGGTGAGGCAGCCTCCATTGGCGCGGCCTGTTGGGTAGGTTCTGCCGCTGGTGCTGCCATGGCTGATAGCTTCCCTACAATGTGACAAGGCTCGCGACTTCGTAGCACCATCCATTGGTGCCTGCGCCACCGATGCAGGTGTCTGCACATGGTGGCGCAGTGGAGAGCCTGCTGGACGAGGCGACAGCAGAGGCTGCCAAGATGGCGTGGGCGCCGACGCTGGCCACGCTGGAGGCGGCCTTTCGGATCAAGAAGGCGGTGCCGCTGAACACCACACTCCGCATCGCCTGCAACATCAACAGGAGCCAGGGCGTGCGCTGCTGGGTGGATGGCAGCATCACCAGCGCAGATGGCAGCGTGCTGTACGCCACTTGCGAGGCGCAGCTTGTGGACCTGGCACAGCTGTGGGCCGGTTGACGGCCCGGCTGCGACGTGCTGCGTGTGTCGCTCACAAAGGACTGCAGGCAGCTGGGGACTACACTTCGGGCAGGTGACGGAGCGTTTGATTCTGTTGGCCAAGTCGGCAGCTGTTGGTAAGGCGCAACAGTACGGCCACGGCCATGAAGTTAACATAGGAAGAAATTGATAGAAACTCCCACTGCCTGAACCCTAAACATATGCTCCTTCACTAAGTTCATGGCCGTGGCAGTACTGTTACACTCTAGCTGGCTATTTAAAAAAAGCGGGAGATCTCTACCCACGTGTGTCGTGCAACACATGGTATCTGCATGGCAGCTTGACGGCAACTCCCAACCTTGGCCCCTCAGCTGTGACGCCACACGCCACCCAACACCCGCAAACGCGTCACCGTCCATCCGGCGAGCACGCTCTGCGTCAATCAGCCGGACTATTTGGTCAGCGGGCCGGCTGAGCGACCGGGCTTGTACCCGACACACAACACACACAGGTGCGTGCCTTGAAACGAGCATTACAGTGTCACCTGCCACCTCAAGTGTGGCGCACAGGCAAACCATTGATGCGTGATCCCACAACTCAGACTGATGAAGTTGCCAGTATCAACCGGCTTCGGTGTGAGCCTGTCGGATTGCTATCTTATCAGGTGTTGTCTGACTCACATGCGGACCATCACGCCAAAGAGCTCAACGAGCTCTGATTAATGGTTGCTGATGGCAGGTCGCCAGCCGCGTTGCAACGCCAGCACCAACATGGCCACTGAGGGTGCAGCGCGCACCAGGGAAGACACCAAGCAGCGGCACCCGCTGATCCAGATGCCGAAAGTCTCATCAAATGACAAAAAGATCATGCTTGGTCTGCAGGTGTGACTCGATCTTCCTTGGTCCAGAGTCCCATGCTGCGCAACACTGTCTGCTGACATGTTGCCTCTGTCTTGTGGGCTGCACTTCTGCCGATGAAGCTTTCACATGTTAATCCTTCCGTGCAGACGCCAATGTGGGAGTCAGTCAATGGAGCATTCTTGAAGGTGAGGAGTGAAGATAGCCGGTTGCATTTGCAGCGTTTGAACGCACATGGGGGATGGTTGTCAGACCGTTGCATCCCTTGTGCGCTGCAGGCTTGTGCTGCCGAGTTCTTCGCAGTGGCCTTCTTCATCTACATTGCAACGGGTACGGCTGCTCCTGCGTGATTCTTAGTTCCGAATAGCTGTAGTGGTCATAAGGCGTTGGGCAGAACTTGTGGCTCGAGCACTCCTGCAGGCCTGATGTCCCTTGTCCTAGCGCAGGCACCGTGGTCTTCGGCTGCCACTCGGCAGACACCTCCACTACAAATGCCAGCGCCGCAACCGGTCAAGTTGGTGCGTCTTGGCCACAGTTTGCCTCCAAAACTGATCGTATCACAGCCATGCTTGGGATGAAGGAAGTGCTTCTGAACATGGAACAGTCATAGATGAGACTGTCCTACCGTGTGCTGTGCCTGCTGCAACTTTTTGCGCAGCCAGCTGCGTACAATGCTGCGTCTCCCACCAGTGGGTACTGCTTCTGTGATGCAGTCGAGCCGGAAGACTGCTTCCTGAACAACAGCCGGGTGCTGACCATTGCCACTTCCTTCGGTTTTTGCATCTTTGTGCTGGTGTACCTCAGCGCATCCTTCAGCGGTGCGCAGCATTTGTGGCTCAGCAGAACATCAACAGAGCAGCAGCGCCATGTGTGCATATGAATTCTGCCCACAGCACTGCACACTCTCTGAGAGTCTTCACTGATATGTTGCGCTTGTGTTCAGGCGGGCATCTGAACCCAGCTGGTGAGCTGCGCCCCAGGGTCGACACACATCCCACTCTGACAGCTCCCACAGCATCCCTGCTGTGCCTGTGCATGAGCAACTGTTGCACTCCAGGCACCGCTCGCTGCAGTTGACATGCGGCATGTTGGCACCATGTTGCTACATGACTGGTCATACGACTCTGTTGCCGCAGTCACCCTGGCCTTCCTCATCACCAAGAAGGTGACGCTGCTGCGCGCATTTGCCTACTGGTTCTGCCAGCTGGCTGGCGCCATCCTAGGATCGGCATTCGTCTATGCGGTGCGCACCGGCTACAAGTTGAGGGTGTGAGGGGCAGGGGCAGTGTCATTGATGCAGCAGCAGCAGCAGCTCATGCATGTCATGTTGCCCAGCAAGTGCGGCTGAATGTCTGGCTGTTTTGACACCCACAGACCGACAGAAGTGGGTGGAATGCATCAACAGGCGGCACCAATCGGCTGCTGCCTGGCATCTCAAAGGTGGGTGTAGGTGTCTCCTCGGCATTCAGCAAGTCACAAGCAGCGTCAGCATCGGTTCACCTGTTGGCCACATGTTCTCGTGGCACTTGCAATTCTCGTGGCACTTGCAAAGCGCATGGCTGTACAACTTGTGCAGGCTTCAGGATGGCTGATGGAGACACTGCTCACCCTGGTGCTCGTCTTCGTTGTGTTTGCTGCCACGGACGCAAACCGTGCCAAGATCTCCACGCACTTGCCGGTGGGTTCTGCAAACTGCATGGTTGCATACGCTGGCTGTGACTAACTGCCCACCCACCCACCGCACAGCAGATTGTCAATGGATATGTCAAGTTGATATGAGCAGCATATTAGCGTGGACATCACACGGTGTGGTGCATTACGCAGATCCTAGCCCCGCTGGCCATTGGAATGACAGTATTCATCTGTCACCTGGTAAGCAGCTGGTCTGAACATTGACCACCACTCGAGTGTTGCCTCAAGATATCGCCTAGCAAATGCTTGCGCCCGTCATATCACGGCATCATCGCTTGCATTTGCAGGCGGCTGTAGCCATCGATGGTTGCAGTATCAACCGTGAGTGGCTCTCCCTGAAGGCATCGGTCCAGCTTGTCATGTTGCTTCACTGCAAGCTATGCAGACATGCACACATGAGGCCTCTGACGCTGTGATTTCTCGAGACTCCGACCTGTTTCGACAATGAGGCCTGATGAATGGTGTGCTCCTCACAGCTGCCCGCTCGTTTGGGCCCGCCGTGGTTTCGGGCGTCTTCACAGATCAGTGGATATTCTGGGTCGGGCCGTTCTCGGGCGCTGTTATTGCCGCGCTTCTCTACGAGCTGTTGTTCCGGCCATCAGGCCCCATTGTGAGTAGTCTCCAATTGTTGCTTACTCTTACCAACCCGTGCAAAGGTGTCTCATATACGGCGGCTGCATCTTTGTGCCACAACAGGAGCAAGTCAACTGCTGTGCAAAGATGGCTGGAAACTCGTCAGAAGCGACCTGGGGTCCCAACCATATGCTGCATATGCAGCCATGCAGCACAGCACCCACACAGTTGCACCCCGCATGAAGCAGCTGGCCTGCGTCTGTCACCCGCAGAAACACGCGGATGACGAGGGCGAGAAGCACCCGCACCAGGACCAGGATGTTGAGGCCGCGGGCGACATGGACGACCAGAAGCCCGTCCTCCAGCTGCCGCCCTTCAGCGGCGTCCGAGGTGCGCGACGTGGCTGTGTTGAATGTCCAAGAGCATGCACTGCTGACAAACTATAATATTGCTTTTCTGTTTAAGGTAACGTTAGTAGCTTGTATTAACTATCTGCCAATATTATGGCGCGCACCTGTGAGCTGGTGCGTCTATGTGTCGGCAGCTTTCATAGACCACGCTCCCATCATGCAGTACACCTGAACATGCAGCAGCAGAACATGTAGCATGCTGATGCTGTCTGCTGCCTGTCACAGCAATGTGGGTTGATATGCGAGCAGGTGCATACAAGGATTCTCGGCCCATCAAGGTGGTGTTGGCCGAGGAGGCCCCCGGGGGCGCCAATGGACTCCGTTCGGAGAATGTCGGTGTGCGTCATGAGATGGATCCAGCCATAGCGGCACACATGGTCCAGCAGGCACGCTGTAGCATTGTATGCGCTCTGCTTCTACATCCCACGTTGCCAAAAATGTGGTGTGCTCGCCACGCTCCTGACGGGCCCAACCTTTGCTGGACTTGAGCAGCGCTGCTCCTGCTTGCAGGATGGCATCCGACCGCGTGCCGTCGCACCAGAGCACCACATGTGAGCGCCTGCGTCAGCATGTGGAGCATGACGAGCGATGCCTGGAACTGTATTTAGCACAAGAAGCAGTAGCCAACCCTGTGGATAGCTTTGTTTGTCTATCCACCAATTGCGATGAGCGCAAGCCGCGAGTCATGTTGCCGGTGCTGCGGCAATCTTGTATCTGCACATTTCTTCGGTTTTCGATCGGATTTTGGCTGGATCTGACTGACCATTGACTGAGTGTCTTCGGCAGTGTGCATGCACAGCGCTGCCGCAGATCATTCACCTTCAAAATGAATGTGTGCGTTGATGTGTGCCTTGACATTGACCATGTCTAATCGCTCAGAGAGTTATAGCTTGCTGAGTTGACAGACATGCGTAGAGTAACCCTCTTGATAGTTCGTGCAAGCAGTTCTAGCACGGTAGACAGCCCGTCCGAGCCCCTGCCCTGGGTCATGACCAGCATCAGCATCACTAACCTGATGACGACACCTTCCATACAGCTGCGCCTGCACCAGCTTGGCTCAGAGACTTCGTGAATTCTGATGCACTTGTCTGTCCGCGTGTACTCATCAGCTGGTAGAATAGCAAACCCTTCTTGTTCTCGCCACTCGCAACGATCACGGGATCAAGCGTTCAGCCGCATCCCATCACAGCGAGCAGAACCAAGCAGGGCCCCTGGGCCCCTTGACAGAGTTGTGCCGGTACGCTGCTTGGCCCCTCTGTGCATGCTCTGGCAGCTGGTTCATCACAGGGCATGACCAGCTTCAGCAGGGGCGCAAGGGGCCGAGGGGTCAGAAGGTCTCACTCGGATGCTGGCCGTGCAACGCTCTTGTGTTGCCGATAGCGGCCTATTGCACGGACTCTCCGCAAGTTGGCCTTTTGGCAACATTATCAGCGGGATGAGACCCCTGTCGGGCTTGCTGCAGCCTATGCACAGAAGCACCTCAAGTAATGCCTTGGCCCAGGATGTTGCCAGGTCGCCCACCGAGTCGGCTTCAAGCACGAACTGAGCATAGTATCAGCCGTCTCATTTCAACTATCTGCTATGCTGGCTTCTGGCCGCGACATACAGCCCTCGGTGCCTCGAAGGGTTGTCAACAGTGCCTTTCAAATGGTCTAGTTCTGAACAACTGTCCGCGTGCCCTCCAGGCCCTGCTCTGCTTCGTCTCAGGCGTGCTGTAGCCATGGGTGTCAAGGAAGAGAAGGCTCGCCAGGTGTGGCTCCGGACCCTGTGCACCCACTGGCATCCTGCTGACATAAGCCTGGGCACATCAGCACCTGCCTCCCACCGACTGCAACGCATTCCACACAGGCCTTTGTGCACGTAACTTGCAGAGCTGCTGGTGCTGGACGGCCACTGGCCGCCAGTTGGCGCCCGTCAAGCCGACGCGGTGCCAGAAGAGTGAGCGCGGTCCAGTGCTCTCATGCCTTGCGTGCAGAGCAGCGCCTTCGTGTATGACTGTGTTGTACCGCCGTCATGGCGTCTACCTGGCTGAGCGTCCCGTGCTCTTATGCTGTGCAGTGTTTGATGAGAACACCGCATTCTCGAGGCGCCTCACGACCTGCGAGCAGAACGTCAAGGGCCTCAAAAAGGCCAGCGATGGTGCGCAGCAACAGCCACATCGTGCCTGTCGGTGTGGAACGCGTCAGACCGTCAGAGCACTGGAGTGCGGCAGCTGGCAGGCCTGTCGGCTGCATGTTGTACCTGGATGAACACCTGTACCTAGATGTGTCATGCGCCTGTCTTGCTGACCACCGCATTCCTCACGCAGCTCTGCTTGGCATCTCGGAGAAGACCATGTCGCAGCCGATGCCACAGGTGCAAAGCTCCCCTGCTGCCTGAAGTCAAGACCCACTGACCTGCCGCCGCACACCCTCCAACGCACGGGCATTGAGCCTTCAACTGAACTTGTTAGCATGCATGTCCATATATCATCATTAAGCAAGCGCACTCATGAATAAAGGGTTGTGCCTGTCCTAAGACTCCGCAGTGCTGCGCAGGTCTGGGACAACTCTCCAGATGGCACGACTGTGAACCCAGTGATGGGCACTGGCACCCCCCTCATCAAGGCCGGACAGCTGCAGCGCTCTCACGTGAGTAGGTCACAAGGCACACCTGCCGCTCGCACTGCAGAGCTTTCACGCGTTTGCTGTGCATGCATGAGGGTGGGCAGGGGCCCCCTGCTGCAGTGCTCATGGTCCCAGCTGCACGGCAGCGGTGTCGGAACAATCAGTTTCGTCAAGATCACGGCAAACGTGTTGTGTTGTGCCGCCGCTGCAGAGCCTGGAGCTGCAGTCCAAGGTGTACGACCCGATGGCCTCGTGGCAGGGGGAGTACGCACGCATGAAGGTGTGCCGCCTGCTCCGGGGCGCCAATTGTCCACAGAATGTCAAGCTCGGCATACCAGCGCAGCTGTGTGCTGTCAGCTGCAGGCAAGCTAGACAACCAGGTCATCAGCAGCCAAGATCTGATCAAGTTTAAGGTCTTCAAGCATGCTGTAAACTACAGGCACGGATGACTGAGCTTAACAAGCAGCGCCTGCGCCTGGACGCCGCACGGCGTGCACACTACAAGGTGGTCCCAGGGTTTTGATATTGTACCTGAACGGTTCATGTTTGCGGCTCTCGCTTGGCCGCTGTTGGCTCAAATCCTTGATGTGCTACCTTAAATTCCACTTGTCTGCCTTGGGTTGCAACGGCTCGAAGAGCAGCCAAAAGGCAGGTGCGAATGCCCTGTGCTGCTGCCGTGCAGGGCGCGCAGCAGCACCTGAAGGAGAACGTGATGAAGTCGGACAACGTGTCGGTGCCGGGTGTGAAGGAGGACGAAAACCCCGAGCTGCAAGGTGAGCCTTTATGACGACTGCTCAATAAGGCTCGCTGATGGCGGCAGCTGGCTGGCGTCAGGAGAGACAAAAGCCACAAACGAGAACAGAAACTGCAACCGCCCCGGGATGCCCACGCAGCACAGTACTCAGCACCGTTGCACATGCAGCTGTGGGGTTGGGCCTACTTGATGCAGTGCCTGTGAGCCTGGTGTGGCGAGGCCTGCCGTCCATACCGTGCCCTGCATGTCCTGCAGCGGCACGGTCTGGGTACCAGAAGATCGAGGGCGAGGTGCACCACGAGCTGACGCAGCTGGCCGAGAACGCACGCCAAGTGCAGGTGCGCAGCACCGCAGATGGCCCAGATGTTCTGCGGCGCTGTGCCATGCACACAGCTCCGTTCGTGGTGTGTCCCCTGAGTTCCACATCTCACAGCTTGACTGCTGCTCCTGCAGGGGTACCTGACCAAGGCGATGGAGCTTGTTGCGGATACGCTGTCTGGCGCGGCCGCCGTGCACGCGCAGCCATCTTTCGCCGGCAGCCAGGGCGGCACCCCCATGAGCGGCATGACCATGGGCGGCACCTCGGCGCCGAGCTCCCTGCGCAGCAGCGAGGTCGGCGACTCCATCAAGGGCCTGCCCTCCGCCCCGCAGCACACCATCCCGCCGCAGGTGCTCCCGTTAGGTTTAGGGTTTACCTCGACATCCTTGCACACATGATACGGCTCACTCGCAGCACTGTGCTGCGAGCTGCTTCTGCTGCATTTGGGTACATGCTGCTTGCACGTGGCGTCTGGCGACCGATGATGCTATCTGTGGCAGGCTGGCGGACAGGGGGTTGGGGGCGGTGTGCAGACGCTGTGAGGCAGCAGCCAAACCACACGAGACGGCCAGCCGATGCCCATGCAAGCAAAGCTTGCAGCGACTGCTCAGCATCGCAATGAGGAAGGGTGGCAGGACAGTTGGTGGCAGAACAAGTGCTCAGCAAGCCTGACGAATTACAGGTGGCGGTGGCATGTGCCGCTGACACAGGTGCGATCGAGAAGGCAGGGAAGGCACAAGACGACGCTGGATGTCAAGCATCGACGGCGGCACGGTCTGCCGTTTTGCAGGACTGCCAAATGGTCATTGCGCACTGGAAACCATCAGGACGTCGGTATACTTCTGCATTCTGTTATGCCTCTGGTAGATTTTGCTCATAGCACATTGCTGTCTGGTTCCTACAGTGCCGCGGCAATATTCAGAAGTTTGAGATTCGCAGCGCTTTGAAATTGATGTTGTGCATCAGCGTCTGTCGTGTGTCTGGTGTCAAGTGGCTTGTTCGTAGCAGACATCAGTTGCAATGTTTGCAGTGTGCAAGAATGTGATACTGCAGCAAGTGTACCGTAGCTGACCAAACGGCCACCAAACACCTTGAGGGCTGCACCAATGCACGACAATCTTTGCTCACAGATCATCTTTCTCATCATGCTCACTGTGCTCAGCAGAGCCTCAACTCGGTCAACTGCACTGCGTGTGCTCCAGTCAGGCAAACCATTTGCACTTGGCAGCACTTGCTGCGTCGCCCAACCCGTTGCTGTTGCGCTTTCTGTAGGGTGGTGCATGCAAGGCGCTGCGCAACATCAGCTCATGATTGGTGGTGACTTACGGGGGTAGGAGCTCAGTGAGAGCTCAGCGTCTGATAGCATCGGCAGTTCAGCAACGCCCTGTCGAGACAATGCAACGATGCAGGTCTGAGTTACGACTTTTGCATGCTGCGCTAGATGTAACCATATGCATTTCGGCACACTCGCTGAATGCTGCCATTACATCGTACAGCTTGCATGTGCAGGATTTTGCTGGTGCAGAAAGACATCCGCAGTGCGCTGGGTACATTGCCAGACGTTGCACAGACCTTGGCCATTGCTTCGCACGGCCACAGCACAGCAGCAGTGACACTCCTCGCAGCTGGACGCCACACCAGGTGCCGTGTGCACACGTTCATTGCCGATTGAACATCTGTACACGCGTTCACGGCGTACAGGTAGTGTAACATCTCTGCATGTGGCTGCTGCAGGGTGGCGCCAATTGCCAGTCTTGCAGCCCTGCAGCACCTGGCACCGCGCCGGCAGCCAAAGGGCTTGATCAGGGTTCCAGGTGGGGCAGACGACAATGCGGGATGCACCAGCACGCGGCCAGCACTGGCTGCAGTCGGCCAGCGGCTCGTGCACAGCAGGCCGGCGCTTGGGGAGCCAGCCGAATCAGCGACCCATGCATCCGCGCGGCATCCAGCACCAGCATTTACAGCAGACGAGGGCCTTACTGCAGCAGCTGCCGAGGCCGCGCAGCTTGCGGTCGCGTCCGCTGACGATCCGGCAGCTGCGCAGTTAGGCGCACATGCCGAGAGCACTCCGTCAGGAGATCCAGTGTCAGCAGCAAATGGCACGCCTCAGATATCAGCAGCAGATGAGGGAGGTCGAGTACCAGAAGCTCATGGGAAGGGCATAGCAGCTCGAGCATCAGCACCGCGAAAACATGCATCAGCCAAGCGGTCAGCAGCAGCACCTGCGGCGGACAGAGGCAGCGACACAGCCAGGGTCTGGCGGCCGAACAGCCGGCTGCCGCCTGTAGACTACACGCCGGCGGTGGAGACTGCCGTCCTGGACTTTTGGCGACGCCGCGGGCTGCTGCTGTCAGCGGAGGCGGTGACGAACGCCGCGACCGCCGGCGAGCAGCAGAAGCTGCGGCGCCGGGTGCTGCGGTTCGCAAAGAAGTCCAGCCACCACCGCGACGTGCCGCAGCTGGAGCAGCGCATGGCCCGCTGGGACGCCGCAAAGCTGGAGGAGGGGTTAGGCGCTTTCCCCTGCCGTGTTGGCCAGACACGACTGCTGACCGCCAACCATCGACATGCATGCATAGGCTGCATGCACATGGACTGCATGCGTGCGCACGCAGCCCAGGAGGCTTCAGGAATGCCGGTGGCCTATGCATGCATGCACACTCAGGTATCTGCTCATCGTGCTGACGGGGAATCAGAAACTCCCTACATGCAGGTGGTCGGGCGATGTGAACCGCACAGCCATGGCAGACATCAGAGCATTGGGACGCGACCCATTCACACAGGTACACCCAAGCACCTGCTCCCTGCATGCATGCAGACTGCATGTTGCTTGGTCAGGCTGCAATTCGTCCAAAGGTTCCGTTTAAACATGTCAGGTGTGTGCTGTTTTGCTGACAGTGTCTGTACACCACTCGTCATGTGTCGTGATCACAGTGTATGCTCCTTGCAGCTGGGCAAGCTGAAGCTCATCACTGCAATGTTCGGGCGCTTTGGGATCAGCGTGAGTTGGACACCCTGCAGTTGGCCCTCTGCACGTAATCTACACCTTGCACCGCTGCGTGCGCATATGCTGCCTCGATTTGTGGCTGCCGCTGCACAGGCAGCTCCGCTGCTGTCACGATCATGGTGCACTTTATGACCTGCAGAACCTGTCTGTCCCATCCACCTTCCAGCTGCTCAGCTTCCGGCCGGAGACGCTGGAGACAGGTGCCTGTCGCATATCTGCAGATGGTTCCCGTGTGCAAATTTCAATTTTGACCTACCTGTGCCAAAGGCATGCTGCACGAGGCGTGCAGCACAGCTGTATCGAATGCACACAGCTCCCAAGAACGCAGCATACAGTTCTGTTGTTGTTGCCGCAGCTGTGCCAAAGTTTCTGGAGGCGGCCCGGTCCTGGGACTTTGGGCGGGACCCAACGATCCTGCTGCAGAAGACGCCCACGCTGCTGCAGGTGGGCCCCGACTTGGGCTCTCTTTCGATGCGATCTGCTAGCTGAACGGATCACCTGGCACGTCCTGGACCGCAACACAGGCGCACAGTCTGCCTTAACCCTGTTGCTGCATGCCCACCCCGAACTTGCTCCTTCGTCAGTGTGTACAGCGTTAGTGGAACGCTCGTCGGAGCTCCAACCACGAAGACAGCCCCATGTGCCGTAAAAGGGTGCTGTTGGTGCAGTGTGCGGACTTCAGCACGCACACCGCACGGGTGGCGGCGCTGCGGAGGCTGCATCCGGAGCTGGACGTCGGCCGGGTGCTCTGGGGGCAGCCTAGCATTCTGAAGGTGCTCCTGTGCAGGTTGTAAGCAGTACTGCCTAAGCAGCCTTCATAGCTGCCGCCCTGTGGGAGGTTGGCGGTGCGGCAGGACCTTCAATAGATGCTGGACATGGCAACCTGCAGGCTTGACGCTGCCTTGCCCTGCAACACAGTTGCGGGGGGAGACATTGCAGCAGCAGTGGGACCGCCTGCGGGATGCGGCAGGCCTGGACGACGACCAGATGAAGACGTTGGTCGAGTACTCCGCCTCGGTCCTGAAGCGGAAACCGGGTGGGCAATCAACAGGGCATGGTCCTGCATAGTGAGCTACAAAACTTGTTTGGCCCACAGAGGGTTTGACGTTGCCAAAAGGAAGTGTGTCAATACCATCTGTCAGACATCTGTTTCGGCTGCCAGAAGGTTTTGGAGGGTGACATTCTACCTCTGCAGAGACGCTCCGGCGCAAGCTGCAGGACGTCAGCCGCTTCGATGCTGCACGGGCTGCTGCGGGGCTGCCTCCGCCGCCGCAGTTCAAGTTCCCCGCCTGGCTGTCCAACATGCTCGCCAAGTCGCAGCTTCGATTCCTGCGACTGACATTCCTTTTGGAGCAGGTGCGCATGTGAGATGTTGCCCGACAGCTATGCAACCAAATATGATGTGTGTGGCAATCTCTTCATGTCCCATGGCCAACCCTAATGGTTTTATATGCATGCAGCCAGTGCTTCCTTCCCTGATGAAACAGCACCATCTCACTTGCAACTTGCTCATCACCTGTGGACGATCGTGTGCCAGCAGGCGAGGGATGGGCAGGAGACGGCTTTGGCGCAGCCTGCACTGACAGTAGTGGAGCATCCGGACACCAGGTTCAACAGGCTGTGGCCTGGCTTCAGCACCTGGTGTGTGCAGCATGTGGCGGCAGGTGATAACAGCGTTTCAGACAGCAGTGCAGGGCTTGGCAGTGAAAGCAGCGCAGATGGCAGGCGAGCGCGTAACAGTGACGGCAGTGAGAGTGACTCGGATTAGAACGGCAGCTATCCTCTGTGTACGTACGGTATGCATCTTACTCTGTGAAAAGCGACGTACCACTCGGTAGATAAAGTTTCTGTGCGGTTTCGATACTGTTCGCAGGTGCAGTGGAACCCAGTGTTACAGATTTCATTGTCAGTGGGAACGCTCCAAAATTGGCCATTTGGCAATCAAACACCTGTTTTGCATGCATGGAAACCCAAAACCACAGCATGACAAACCCAAGCAAAGAGCAGGTCGCTACGTTACGTGCATGTCACTGGACAGTGGTATGAGCTATCTACAGTAAGTGTGC
This sequence comes from Diplosphaera chodatii, assembly GCA_032358165.1. Lineage (NCBI taxonomy): Eukaryota > Viridiplantae > Chlorophyta > Trebouxiophyceae > Prasiolales > Stichococcaceae > Diplosphaera > Diplosphaera chodatii. The sequence continues at coordinate 1,691,920 of JAALGY010000001.1, read as the reverse complement.
TTGCGCACCCCATGTCTGGCCTGCTACAAGGTTGCCTTCGCTAGCTGCAAAGGTTGTTGAACGAAAGACACTGTCATTGGTGTTTCGGCGTTCGCTCTCCTGACTAGCTGCTGCACAGGTTTCGTGGTCTCTGCCTGCAACAGCTGTCGATTGCAGGGCTTTGCCCGTCAGCTGAGATCCATCCGGCTGCATGGCCGCCGTAGTAGCACCTGCTGCCATCTGCATCTGCATGCAACTGTGGCAGGCAACACCTGTGAGGGTGCACGGACATGGCGCAGCTGTCCATGTCTGCTGCCAGCCACAGTCACCGGCCACACTAGGCAGCTGCCCACTGCTGCTGCTGGCTGCGCGGGCTCAGGCCGGGATGCTGAGGCGGCAGATCTGGGTGACCTCGTTGGTGAAGCGACGGATGTCACTGGCTGCAATCTGCACATCCGAGAACAGTGCAAGTGCATCACTCTGGACAGAACGATGCTGCATCGGCTGGTGTCCTGTGGTCATCAGGACACTTTGCCATGAGCTTGTGTCTGCGCTGCAAATTTGTGCAAACACCACCGTATGCTGCACCTCAATGATGGACGAATCGAACTGGTCATGGCGTGCCGTGGCACTGATGGCTGTTGCCGCCCGCTCAAAGGCCATGCCGAACTTTGAGCCCTGCCATGTTGAAACGACTGGGGTAAGTGTGCTGCTGCAGATACAAAGTCGTGCATTAGAGCGTCGCAATACATCAGGGGTCCACTATCCAGGGCTGCAGCACATATGCTGGTTGCATCCACACCAACCGTGCACTGCAAATTCTGGAACATGCTACCAGGCAGCATCTGTGGCAGGTAGGCGAACAGGTGGCAGGTCGCTGACGCACCGTGCCGGAGCGCGGGTTGCCGGCGAAGCCCACGACGAGGCAGCGGGCCTCGGGGTTCTTGGGGCCGATGACCACCACGGGGCGGTCGCGCTTTTTGTCCTGGAAGTGCGCCTCGTGCAGGAAGGCCGCCAGCTTCTGCAGCGCCAGCGGCTGCGCCTGCAGCGCCAGCAGCATGAAGATTCAACATGGTGTGACGGGAGAACCAGTTGTTGAGCCGATGGCGCTTGGCCAGGGCTGTGCCTCTGGCAGGGAGCTGGCAGCAGCTGCAACGGCAGAAATCGGTGCCAGTGATCTAGACCCCCTGCATGCAGTCCGCTGGGTGACACATGGAAAGCTTGCCTACAAAGAGGCTACCATACATAGTGCCCAACATTATGGCTGGTAGTGTGATGCTGGTGTCCAGTGGGCAAGCAGCGGTCAGGAATCACCATGAGGTCCCGCTGTGCGATGTCAGCCTCTGAAAGGTTGAACATGCGGATGTTGCGCAGGCCGATCACCATCCTCCTTTGGATGATGAGTCCACCGTCCCTGCGCCCCACCAAGCAGCATTGTGTTGAGACGCGTCGAACAGCTGTCATGTGCACGCCCCTGAGCCAGCACCTTGTGCACCGCTCTGGTGCCCGCGCACAGCCTGCATTGGACCCCGGCTGCATGGCCCCAGGGCCACCACGCATGCAAGCGGCGCAGGTGCCATGTGAGGCATGCCACATGCGGCGCGGTGCGGGGGCGCAGACAGACGCACTGCACGATCGCGCGCTGCAGCTTTTTGGCCAGGTCAAGCCCGGCCCGCAGCCGGCCGCCATCCTTCTGCCCCAGGGCCTCCCACGCACGCCTGCATAGCACAGGCAGCAGACGGTGTAAGCAAGATCACACTCGCGTGCCCGGCTGTCACCAGGCGCCGGGCGCATGCAGCATGGCAAGCCTGCCTGCACCATGTGAACAGGACCACCCCTCAGCCTTGCAGCCCTGGAGAGTCTGACTGTGCACCGCACCCCCTTGGCCACCACCAGTGCTGCTGGAAAGGCGTGGACGTGCGTTGCAACGCACCAGAAGCGGTCGCGGGGGGTGGCGTCGTCCCGCGCCGACATCGGCTGCTCCAGGAGGGCCGTCAGCGCCGCCACCACGTCTGACGCCGACAAGTAGGTTGCCTGCAACCCATCATGTCCCGTCCGCAGGTGCCCGGCATACATGTGAACAGCTCCAGAGGCCATCCATCAGAGCTCCGGCAACTCTGCATGTGATCCTTCAGGGTGTTGGGTGCAGGAGCGTGTGTGACTCCGCACCCGGTTCCAGCCGTTCTGCAGCTCGAAGGACGGGAAGGCGACCTCTGCCAGGCCGAAGCTCGGCGCGTGCTGCGCCAGCTTCTCTGCCAACTGGCGCCGGAACTTCGGCGCCATGTTGCCTGCAGCGTGAGACCATCAGAAAGTACGCATGGGGGACCTTGGCCGCCACATTAAGGATTGCGGCCATGCTGTCGCCGTTTGACATTGCGCAGGGGCTGGCTGCAGCTTCATGGGTATGCTACTCCCAAACATTGGCACGAAGGAGCTGGAACCCCGGGGTTGGAGTGGCACATCCGCGCTGGAGGGGTTGGCTGTCTCACTGTAGGCGAGGCGGGACTGCGCGAGCGGCATGCCGCACACCACGAGCAGCTCCTGCAGCAGCTCCTGCCCGCGATCCAGCCACGTGAGCAGCCTGGTCGCCACGTAGGGGCTGTTGGCCAGCGCCTCAGACAGGCTCCAGTGCCGCAGCAGCTGCAGCCGCAGCTCCTGAATCGGCCTGTGCATGAGTGCCCAGGCTTCAGGATTGAGTGAAACTCTGCTGCCAGATCATTGGCACAGGGTGCCCTATCCACCTTGTCACCCTTGCAGCTTGTCATAGATGGGGGCATGTGGTCCCGCCAGCTTGGCACGCTATGGTGCAGACAGTACGGTTGCAGGCCAGCTGGCTGGTCAGCAGCGGGCGTACTTGATCTGGAAGTACTTTGGCAGCCGCATGGTGGTGGTGGTCCCAGTCACGGGGTCCGTCACCACTGTGTCCTCCTCCACATCAACGTCTGCATGGTTGAGCACCTGTCGGCATGGCATGTCAGGTTGTCAGTTGCAATTGCATGATGTGGGGGGTTGGGGATACCGGCATCAGGTTTCAGATGCAACTATGCTGCCAGATGTCCATGGACATATTTCATGGGGAGGAGTCTCACCTCGGTCTCAAGCATCTGGCTGGTCTGCAAGTAACGGTCCTTGGTAACGTGCTGGTGCACCAGCTGGTCTGTGACGCCCACAATGTACAGCCTGCAGTGGCGGCATGCAGCACATCAAGACTTGTGTGCAGCCGCAGGTGCTGGTCATGAGGCTGCACCTGCTCACGGTGCTGCACTGCAGCTTGTCCCCATGACAGGGAGGGCGACATGCAACTCATGCACTGAAGACAGGTGCATGCAGGCAACGCGATGAAAGTACCACAGGAGCCGGTTGTCGTCGAGGTGCATGGCGTGTGCGAGGCCGTACAGGATGCCGCTGGCCGGCTTCCCCCAGTAGGTCCCGCGCTCATAGTAGTCTATGCGCGCCTGGTGCAAGGCCACATGCAGACTTTGCGCCGTGTGCACAGCGCTCTGATGTCAGCCAGAGCTGTTCGACGACAGGAAGCGTCTTCATCTGCAGGCTCAGGCCGCGCACCTGCTGCCGTGCTGCCTTTGCTGCTTTCCGCTGCGCTCGCCGAGAGGCTGCCGGCCCGGGTGCGGCTGCAGCGCCGTTCTCGGTCCGTAGCCTGTCGAGCGGAGGGTCATACAGATGTAAGCCATCTTAGGACGACTATACAGCATGCTCCTGCTGCAAAGCAGATGGTTGAGCGGACAGCTGAGGGAGGTTGCAGCCATCATTAAATTGCAGCTGGGGCCCACCTCTGGGCTGGCCGCTCCTCATCGCTGTCACTGTCATCGTCGCTGTCTGCAGTGCGCCATCAGTCGCACGCTTAGCACCCTGCCCCTGATAAGCACCTCCCAATGACAACAGCACTCTGCTTCCCCATCAGCCACGTTCGATTGTAGATTGATAGCCAATCTTGAACCCACCTGATCCGGACTCGGAGTCCGACGCCAGAGGGATGTCCTGCGCGGCCGTGCCGTCGGCCGGGTCGTGCAGGAACAGCGTGTCGACGTCGTCCTCGCGGTTGTAGGAGTGGTGGATGGGCCGGTGCGCGTCGATCACGATGACGCGGACCTTGCGTGGCAGCTCCAGCATCGCGCGCACGTCCTCGCACGCCCCGCAGTTCACCAGCATGACCGTCCGCTCGACCTGCATGCCAGCAGAATGCGCTGGTGCCTGTGCTGTCGTGCAGATCCCAGTCACATCACCAGCAGGTGCTAGCGGGTGGTCAGATCACCAGTACCACTGTCCAATGTTCCTGCGGACAGAGCACTGTCTAGGGCTGCTTGCTGTTAAGACTCTTTATGGCGGTTGTGAGAGTTGTTGCAGGTTGCAGCAGCAATGCCCTGGTTCAGGTCGTCCGTGGCATTGACATGCTCTCAGTGTACAACGTGAACGCACCTCTGCCTCTGAGAACTCGTGTCGCGCGATCTCCTGCATCTCCGTGTAATTTGACACTGGGTAGATGGTGAAGTACACGCTGTGCGCCCGCAAAACCGTCTGCAGCACACATGATGCGCAAGCTTTATACAAGTTACTGGGGAGGTGTGCACAGCCTTGCGGCCCTGAGTCTTGTACATGCATGCGAATGACGGTGCAGAATGGCCCGTCAGAGCACTTGTGCATGACACGCTTGCACTGGATATGCAGACCACCCGGGATTCTCTCCTCACCTGCAGGATGCGCGTCGCGCATACAGAGTCGGCCTCGCCAGTGGACACGAACACCAGCAGCTTCTTGTCCTCCTGCGAGGCCAGGTCGTCGCGCAGCGCGCCATCGAACAAGTCCTCAAACTGGCCAGGTTCCACGAGCATGCCGCCAGGCCGCCTGTGCCCACCCCACCCTGTGCCTGCCGCTGAGTGCTGTCTGGGCTGTGTACAGTGCGCGCTTTCGGCGGGCTGCTGATGTGCCGGTTCCAGCCGCTGCCTGTCCGCCCGCTGCCGGAGTTGCTGCTATGCGTGGCATCAGCTCCGGCAGCAGATGCGGACCATCCGGGGTGTGTGGCCCGTACGCCGCCGCTGTCCCTGCTGCTCCAACGCCAGTTAGTGACCCGATGTGCAATCCTTTCCTCCTGCTGCCTGCAACGCAGAACGCGTTCAGCAGACTGCCAGCATGGTCTTGGCCCGCTGCTTGCTGCTAGCACATGCGCCGCATATTCAAAGTCACTGTGATATCGTTCAACATGAGCAGTCACAGCGGAGACACCGATTGTATCAGCAAGATAAGTGGTGCGATAGAAGCGCTGAAGGGACTCACTGAGCTGCCAGGCTTGCTGCAGCGTCTGCACTAGGTGCCAGAGGCTGACGACAAAGGCGTGTTGGTACGCCGCTGCAGTAGCCTCGGCAAGCGTCAAACCTTGAGAAGCGTCAGCTGGTCATAAGAGGTATGCTCATCACGCCAGTCCTGCTCCGCGACGTGAAAGTGCTTGTGTCGAAGGTGGATGACCCGAGTTCCAGCAATGAACCTGGGTGCAGCGGCCTCCCTACCTCAGAGCAAGCTATCTAACCAGGCTTCTGTGTAATCCGTTATCGCAACAACTCATGTGACGGTGTGACGGACGAGCACGTCGTTTCATCATCAACAGCCACGCTTTTGAAAGTCAAAAGCTGCCAGCTGCCAGCAGCCACCCTGCAGCGGCACGCTACAGGCACCCTGGCACCGCCATGTCTGCCGTCTGCAACGTCAAACACAACTGAATACTGCAGTCTGGCTCCGCAGTGAATGTTGCGAGACACGCTGGAAGTCATAGGATCCATAGTGAACATACTCTGAGGTTGCTGCTGCTGCATGTGTCATCTTGTGCCATGCATGCACTTGATCAGCCGCGCTGCTGCATGGTGAAGTATACGAAAGCGTAGTCCGTTGGTGGTTCAGTCTGCGCTGCCGTAGAGAAAAGCTGGTTATCGTGTTGAGGCTCTTGCAGCGGCTGTGGACCCACAAGCGCTTGCGAAACTTCTGTGGCCATGCAAAAGGGCTGGAATCAGCGGCCTGAGCCGCTGCTGAACATCGCTCGACCTACGGGCGGCTTGTCAGCTGTGGCAGGGCGTACAGCACGGCGCAGCGCGGCTGCAGCGGGCGCATGGTGGCTGTCAAATCGTGGGTAGGTGCCGCATCTGATATTGTATACCAGTTGTCAGGACCACTCCTGTCGATTGAGTCGCTTGTTTCCGATTGGTGCTCGGGCCTATAACAGCCGCCAAGCAAGCAGCCAGCAATGAGGCCAGCACCATGCTTGCAGGGTGGCATGGGTGGCATTGCGGCTGGCCAAAGCACCGCACCTCGCCGAAGCTGCTGACAGAATATCAGGTACCCAATAGCGCAACACAAGCCAGAGCCACATGACGGCTATTTTGAACGGTGTACACCATTGTGTGCATGCTAGCTGTCAAGGTTGCTACAGCACTTTCATGAATATGCTGACCTGCTCACGCAGCGTGGGGTTGGTACCTGCTGACCGCCTATCTGGCGATCTTGGTGGTCGATGCTGCATGGGCAGCGCTGCAGCTGGCGCGCCCACAGCTCAACTCCACCTGGGCAGATGCCAACCTTACTGAAGCTCAGGTGAGGCACCGCATGCACATCATGGCAGCCAATGCATCTGGGTTCAACATGTGTGACTGTTCTTGGGACTTGGTGCACGCTCCCCGTCTTCTGACCATCAGCTGGGCTCTGCAGGCAAAACTGTGGGGCGTGCCAGCAACCGCCATGCCTTCAGCGGCGCAGGGCTCACGGCAGCAGCAGCAGCAAAGACAGCAGCCGCAGCAGCAGCAGGGACACCTGCAGCCAGCCATGGTGACGCCGCTGGTGAGCCTGCCTCTGCACCTGCGCAGCCCTGCCTCAGATTGCCAGCAGCCAAGCAAATCGCAAGCTGACCATGCAGCACAACCTGGGGTTGTACTACATTGACGGCTTCAGTTATTGGCTGCTGAAGGTCTGAAAGTTGGAGACTGATGCGCCCTCATTGTTGGCCAGAGGGGTTGCCACGACAGCTGTTCTATGTCTCTAGGAATAGTGCTCGTTATTATACACATGTGTCAATAACACGCATCTAATGTGCTGCTGCGTGGCTGGCAGCGGCCGCAGCGGGTGGCAGCCACGCCGCCGGGCGGCAGTGGCATGGGTCACGAGCAGCAGCAGCAGCCGCAGCAGAATGGCTCGGCGCCAGGCCGCATCGGCTCGATGCATGGCTCGCCGTATGGCGGCGGCGCTAGCCCTGTTGTGACCACCCCGGAGCAGCTGCAGCGCTACATGGTGCGTGTCACGAACCTACAGTCTTGCAGCCAGTCATGCACACAAGTAGAAGCAAAGCTTGGTTGTTGTTGTGGCCACAGTGAGGATCTCACCGTGTATGCAGCAAGAACAGACGCACAATTGTCGTAGTGATGCAATATTAGGTCTGCAACAAGTGCATCATGCATCTCACAGGATGCATTTGATGCGGACACATCAGCGCCAGCAGATAGTCCGGACCTGGGCTTTGGGGCATTCCCTTTCGGCAATGCCAGCGGGGCGACGCCCAGGGCGCAAGGGTTTGGGGCGTCGCCCTTCGATCAGCCGCAGCACCCTGGCCAGGCAAGCCACATGCTTCAAAGCGTTCAACCTTGTATCTCCCAGTGCAACTTATTCACATGCACCACATGGCGTCACGTTGTTCTATAGCCAAGATGCACACAGAATCCAGCATCAGTCCGAGCACCTCGCCAGGCTGTGCACGTCAGTTTTGCCATTGGCCGCCGGCTGCAGGATGCTCGCAGCCCGTCTTCGGTGCTGAAGACGGGGCCATCCGCGCCCACCTACCGGCCATCGGTGCTGCCGATGCGGGTGGGCGCCGGCGGTGGCAGCCGTGGCAGCCGCGGCAAGCTCACGCCATCTGCACCGGCCGCCGTCGCAGCCGCGCTGCACCACCTCGTGACCGACCGCCGCACCCTGGAGGTGGGGCCTCAAACCCTGAACCCAATGGCATAAGGTTTGGTGGCACTGTTTGCTACTTGTTCCCTCACATGCCTGGGGTCGCAGCCTCCTCCCACAGCAGGCAACGGTGCCGCCTTTGAGGGCAAGCCGCTGGGATGATCGCCTATCTGCTGCAACAGGTGTGGACGGAGCGTTTCAGGGAGTGGATGGCGGCGCACGTGCTGCAGCCGCTGGTCCGCCTCGTGGGCAATGCCCACCAGGAGGTGCGCTGCATTGTCCGCACCTGCTGTCACCTGCCTCCTGCTGCATCTCTGAACAATTGCTAGCAGCTTAGCTATAGGAATGGACGGCTTCCTCAGGGCTTATTCAGTGTGCCGTCTCAAACTGCTCTCATGCCTGGATTTGATCATGTTGGCGCATCAATCGGGCATCTCAGGACCGGGTCCGGCCGTCACCTTGCAGCTGCAGGCCAGCCCACGGTCCTGCCTGCAGGTCATGGACAAGACTGCGGCGGCCGGGTGGCCGGGCATCAGGCTCAGCGAGCTCGGCGATGCGGAAGAAGCCGCCGCAGCAGCGACGCCCATGAACCGCCCCTCGGCAGCAGCATCAGCCGTGGCAGACGAGGAGATGCTGGTGCGCCAATCTCTTGAGGATGCATCCAGGCAGAGTGATGTGCGTCTGGATAGCCGATCCGGATGGCCGATCAGCCACAGCATCACGGTCTTGCAGGTGCGGCAGCTCAGGGAGGCGCTGAGGGCGCGGTCGGCTGCGCCGCCCGCCAGTGCCGAAGTCAATGCCGCGCTTCAGGTGTGCAGCTGCTGTGGCAGGGCACCACTCTGTTGCAGGTAAGTGAAAGAGTTCTTCAACAGGCAGCATTGTGTGCCAGCCCAGTGCACCTTTGGGCCCAGCACTCGTCGGCGCGGCCAAGGCCTTTGGTTGTTTCGCTGTACCAGGCGGTGGAGGTGTACCAGCGGCTGGCGTCGCTGCTGGCGGGGGAATCGCCCCGGGGCCTGCTGCCACCTGCGCCCCGCGGCTACGTGGCGCTGCGCATCCGCAAGCTGGCAGGTGGGCTGCAGCCTGCATAGTGTGTGCCAAAAGAAGCCGCTGCTCCTGCTTGTGTCCTCTGCCGAGCTGCTGTTCCTGTACATTGTCTGCTGGCTGACAGGATTTTGAAGTAGGTGCGCTATGTGTTATTATCTGTGTAAAGTCTCGGCTGGTCGTCGGTCATCTGCAGCTCAGGTGGTCACGAGTTTGCCATACGCTCAAGTGGTATGTTTCATGGAGGACATATACAGGTAACCCTTCGAGTGTGTGGACAATGCTTTGCTGAGCGCGTCACTCATGCTGCTCGACTCTGCCTTGCAGAGGGCACCTGCGTGAAGGAGTTCACGTGGAACGGCGGCGGCCTGTGGCAGGGGCGCGCCTGGACGCCCGACCTGCCCACCGATGCGGCGCTGCTGTTCTACCTGTTCGCCGCCTTCCTGGAAGCACCTAGGTGCGCTGCAAAAACACTGATGCACTGAGGTCATGAGGTTGAGGAGGGCTGGCTGTGTTGCTTTTTGCCGCGTGCGACATGCGCTGCACGTTGACACTGCCTGCATGGATGTCCAGGCATGTCGCTTTGCCATCTGCTTACATTGTGGTGTCTGCGCCTGCTTGCTCATCTGCGCCCCAGTCGAAAGGGCTGCTCGTCAGCTGAGCACCTCACTGGTGCAGCAGGGAATGCTGATCGCTGTGGAAACGATGGCATGCAGGTGGCTCTTCAATGACGAGGCGGCAGCAGCAGTGGTTGCGGGGCCGCCACTGTTCCTGGGCTCCCTGCCGGCACGCCAGCCGGAGCAGTTCTACGCGCTGCTGCCCTTCCGCCCTGCATCCCTGGCAAAGGTGCAGCGGCAGCACCGCCCGAGCCCTTGCTGTGAGCTGTTCAAATGTTCTGGCATTTTGTCTCGGCAGCTGCAGGTCACAGATGTGACACACATGCTGCAGCAGCGAGCCAGCTGTGGTTACGATTCACAGGGCGTCACACCGGTGCTGGCGCTGGAGCTGCGGGGCCGTGAGCCATGCCTATATGCAGATGCAGGCCCTGCAGCCTGACGAAACCCTGACATCCCTGCAGTTCACAGGGCGCCACGGCGGTGCTGGCGCTGGAGCTGCGGGGGCCACAAGCCCCACCAATGTGCGGGTGCAGGCCCTGGAACCTGATAAAACCCTGAAATCATGGTTTCGCAGGGGGCCACGGCGGTGCTGGCGCTGGAGCTGGGGGGCCGCGAGCCCCACTTCACGCTGGTGCTGGGCGGCGAGCCGCTGCTGACGGCCGCGTCCCACACCGCGCCCTTCCACGTGCTGCTGCTCTTCCTGCACGCCGCCAACACAGCCCACGGCGCGTGCCTGCATGCAGTGCATCTGACTACTGGAATATGGGTGTCGTTCCCAGCGTTAGCGCCTGGCAATGTTGGCATGACAGCAGGGTGTGAATGGCCATGGCGGGCATTTGGAAGGGGCACTGCCTCACACAAGCTTGCTGTGACTGACGAGACAATTATGGGGTGCGTCACGGTGAGCAACATGTCATGCTGAGCATGTGGCGAATGATCTGCAGGTGCTGTGGGCGGTCGCAGCCTGGAGTACCTGCGGCTGGCGTCAGTGCTGCGGCCAGCGGGGCGTGTGCGGAACCTGTTTGCCGGGAGATGGTTTGGCATGTGGACATGATCATGGGCGTCACTGCATGTGCAACGCTGTCGGCAGCCTAATGAAGGCAGCAGACGAGCAGATAGATCATACGCTGTGCAACCTCAGATCACTCCACGCATCGTCTACACAGCGTTACAAGCGCAACCGCCCAACACCCATGTTAACACCGTGTTAACATACTTGCAGGACTACTGCTGCCATGTGAGAACTGCATTCCTCAGTGGGTGCCATGAGTCATCCTGCTGCAGACTACTCGTGCAACGATGGACCTTGCTCGACACTACTCGGTTATGCGCAGACAATCAACAGCTTGGCATTGACACCGTACAAGCAGATCGAAACCTCATGCTCTGGCGCAATGGCTGGAATTTGGCTTTAGTGTGACATACTAGCAGTGCGGCGTTACCGGTACAAGCTGTCCTCTTCTGACATGTGTTGCGGTCACACACTGCAGGCATATGCAAGTGATGGTGTTGATCTCTTCAGTTGCTTCTATTGGTGTGAACAGCATTACTTTGGCAGGTGTTGCTTGCTCATAGCCATGCAGCAGCGGCACAGCAGTGCGTCACAAACAAGGATCGCGCATGTCTGATGACGGCCACGAGCGCCCAGCACAGCCCGTGAAGGCTTCCAGATACTGCGGAAGATGCACGTGAGTGCGCGGGGTTTAACAAGCATGTCACACTGGGTGTCGATGTCCTGCTGCGCTGAGTGCAGTGTCCTTGACAACACATCTTGCGACAAGAAGGTTGCCAATCATCATCGGTGGTCAGGCTCCGGCATCGGACACCTTGACAGGATGAAATCCTTATGCTTGCAGGCGGCCACACCGGGTGTGTGTGTGCGACGCGTTGCCACGTCCACCGCTTGCCCTGCATGGCCGGGTGCTGGTGCTGCAGCACCCCCACGAGGGGAAGTGCGCTCCCAGTCCTGCACAGTGTAGTGCATTTCGGTCGCGCAAGCCCAAAGGCATGGTGCCTGCGCCGAACACGGCAGCAAGGATCGTACAGCTGTGCCACTGGCAATCGCAGGAAGCACCTGGGGACCGTGAAGCTCATGCGCAAATGCCTGGCAGAGTGCGACGTGCTGATTGGCCGCAAGTTCAACGTGCGTGCACCACCCCCATGCTGCATGGCGCTGCGCGCTTCAGCTGCTGCTTGGGTGCAGCTATACAAGCTGCAGCGCATGCCCCAGCACTGCATGCACGCTTGTGATGATGTGTCACCAGTGGTCAGCCGGCGCCTGTACTGCTGTGCAGGAGGGTAGGGAGCCAATACTGGACAGAGCACTGACAGATGCTGCAGCAGGCCGCTGCCCGCTGTATGTATTGTACCCAGGTCGAGGTGCGCTCTGTGGCTGCCCAGGGTCACTGCTATTTTTGGGCGTTATGACCCAGAACGTGCATTCTAGCACAGCGAGTGCGAGCATGTCAGGACAGCTCGGTGGTACTCCTTCTGCAAGCATGGTGCTAGTGTGATTAGAACGGTACTCTGTACAGGCGCACGCTTGCTGGACGAGGTCATTGTGCCTACAATCAGTGAGCTTGCAGAAGCGAAGGCAACTTGGTGAGACTTGATGTGATGCTGTTGATTGTTGCATTCAATAGGTTCGTGCTTACTGAACGCCTGAGAAACATCATGCCTATGCCATAGGGCTGGAGTTGAGGGTGGGCAAGCAGCCTACACGCTGCTGCTGATCGATGGCACCTGGCCGCAAGCGAGGGAGATGATGCAGGTGTGCGACAGCACGGCGTTCTGTTCTGGTGCACCTGCTGGTTGCACTCTGCTGTCTTCTGCCTCGAGCTGGTCCTCCCAGAACGTGTGTCGCCCACTGTGCAGAGGAGTGTTGCAAGTCTGACGTGCTGTGCACCTGCCGCCTACAGAAGCTGGCGCCGAGGGTGCTGCCGCCGAGCGGCCCTGGGGTGGCGCTTGTGCGTCTGCCGGACTTCGGCCCATCAGCCTGCCTGCTGCGAAAGGTTAGCAAAAATGTGCTTGAATTGATGTTTAGCTGGCTGACTGCCTTCCATCGGAGATCTAGATCGGTGTACACGGGTGGATCAAGCCCCACGGCAGGGGAGCCCGCTCAAAGAGCGGTCCTGTCGTTACTCACCCCTGGGCTGGCAACTGCGCAGGAGAAGCGGGGGGGTGAGGTGATGACGATGGAGGCGGCGGCGCGTGCCCTGGGCGCCCTGGAGCGAAACCCAGCCGTCTGCGCACAGCTGCTGGCGCCACTTGAGCGCATGACAGCCCTGCAGGTGATCACATCTGCCATTCCGCTGCCCGCATGTTGGGTTGAAGATGCCAGGACTGAAACATGCAGCTGCTGAGCTGATGTCCAGAACCAGGAGGGTTCACGCAGACTGGTACATGATAAGCGGCAGACGGTCATGCTGCACATCCGTTATCACCTTCCCTGCTTGAATTGCGGTGCTGCTTGACACAGGCAGATTGGAGCCCAGCCATCAGGTCACGCATTGCTCCGGCGCTGCAGGCACCACCAAGTGCTGGGGTGCAGTAGGCATGGGCATGACAACTGTCGGATCTGACGAGTGCTCGTACAACACCTGTACAGGTGATAGTCACCGTCGGCCTGCTCTGGCTGGCTTGACTCGAGTTGCTGTACCTGTTGCCGTATGGTCATCATCTAGATTGACCATGACACTTGCTATATATAGGCCAATGTGCTGACCTAGAAGAACATCAAAATGTAGCTGCAGATAACTCAAATATCCTACAAATGTGCCACAACAAGCAGCACGTCTGCACCAAAGGCCACGAACCTGACCTAACAGCAGAATCTATCATGACGTTGGCATCAGCATGGTGAGCCACTGAAGGTGTTTTCACCGCAAACATCACTCCCTTGTCTACATGCAAGCAGCAAGTCCTAACTTACAAGTCCTACACACCCTGTAAACCTGTTCACACCCTGCTGACGTCCGAACATTGCCTGCTGTCCCCATCACAAGAGTCGCAGCTGCCTGTTCCGACAGCACCTGACTCACGTCAAAATTGTACCATCAGTAAGCCATTACAGCTCTGGTGACGCTCATGCTGCCATGCGAACTGCCTTGATGCTAGCGTCTTCACGCTTCATATCTGGTGCTATGCCTCAGTCTCGCAGCAGCAGTCGAGACAACACGTAATGCCGCAGCTCGTCTTTCACCTGCAATTCACCACAGATGAACCATCACATCGCTGTGTGCACCAGCTGTTGAGGATCGCATCGGTCACCCACCACTTCAGAAGTCCTGAATGCGGTAGGCAGGCTCACCGCAAAGGTGAAATCCAGGTGCCCGAAGTCGAACTCCTTGTAGGTGACGCGGGCACCCTCCTGCCTGAACGCCTCGTAGTGCAGCAGCACCTGCGCATCCCAGGGACAAGCAGCCTTCGGCAAAAGGGAGTTGAGCGTCAAACGGGCCTGACAGCATGGAGTCGGGCAAGAGTTGCTCCAGTGATAGCTGCAGCCACCGCGGTGCTACACAACCCTAAACCCTGACTAGCATACTGCAAGAGGAGGGGGGTGGCGCACGTTCTCCTTGGCGATGACGCCGTCGGCGCGGCCGGCGCAGATGTCCACCGGGCAGTCCAGCAGGCCGTAGTAACCCGCCACATCCGGGGGCTGCGCCTCCCCGTAGTGCTGCCTGCGGGCGGCATGTCACTGCATTGCCATGGTTGTTTCGTGCCACAGATTGTGTCTGCACATTCCAGCGCCTGCTCCAGCTGCATCTCTCTAACACTGAGGGCGTGAGGCGGCTTCGTGAGCACAAGCCATGGCCCTGCAGGAGGCTTTGCGCAGTGAAAGGCGGGTGGCATGGCACGCAGCTCCCGGCGCCCACTTGTTCAGCGCCGCGGACCCGTAGTCGTACAGCGTGAAGCGGCCGGAGCGCGCCCACTGCACCAGGTGCACGCCCGTGTGGAAGGAGATGGCGGGCATCGCGCGCGCGTTGTAGTGCGGCATCTGCAGCGCGCGGTCCCACTGGCTGGCGTCCCCGTTCAGCAGCATCCTGCAGGCAGCGGTGCCGATATGTGACTTGTCGCCACTCCGGATGACGGTGACAACATGTGATGATGCCTCACAAGGTGGTCTGCAGGAAGCGAGCACACAGTGCGCAGGTTTGCTGGCAGCCACAGAATGCACACGAGCCAGGGTGCAGCGGCTGACGACCCACTGCTCGTATATGCAGCGACACGGATGATCCCAGAATGAACCACAAAGCCGTACCGCATGCCGGCGAGCGTGAGCTCGTTGAGCGCAGGGATCTGCTGCAGGTCCACGAACACCTTGAAGGTGAAGTACCGCAGCAGGCTGCTCGGCACGTAGGCGGCCGCCCCCGCGCCGGGCCACTTCCAGTCCACCAGCCGCGCCAGCGGCGGAATGACCTTGGTGAACGGCCACAGCGCCTGCAGTTCAGAGTACGCCTTTCAGCACTCCATCATGGAGTCTGCAGCCCGACAACCCCTCCTGCAGGCGCCGCGCTCGTCCAGAGGTGGAACAACGGTCTGGTGAGCTCGCGGCACCCTCCTTGTGGTCATCGGGAAGGAGGGTGCATGACCCGCACCCAGGGCGTCTTCTTGAGGAAGCCCGCGGGGGTGAGCAGGATGAGGCGGTACAGGTGGTGCGGCCGCCCCGTCTTGCCGCACATCGCCGCGTAGATCTGCGCACCAGGATAAGCAACAGCGTGAGATGCGTGGACCAGAGTAGACAGTGAGCACTGCAATGGCATCCCCTGGATGATATGATGGCAAAGCCCGCACTCCAGGTACACATGCACTCCGTGGAACAAAACATCAGTGAGGCGTCCAAGACCTCTGATCAACATAAGGCGAAAGTCACATTGGTACATACATATCCTGATGCAACATGACTGGTGCTGTGTGGCCATACTAATATAGCACACCAGCAGGGAGGCGCCGCCCAGGCTGTGCCCCACGGCGCGCAGGCGGTAGGGAAGCTTCTCGGGGCCCAGGCCGCTGCCGGGGGCGGAGGGCCGCGCCGAGCAGCCGCCGCCGCCGCCGCCGCTGCGGTGCGCCCACGCCGCACGCCGCTCCTCGCGGTTCGCGCCTGGAGTCAGAAATTTGCCAATTTCTGGATTAATATTGTCTATGTACAGTCTTGGCACTGCTGTAACAGCAGTGTGGTGCGCTTGACTGGCGAGGGCGGCCACGCCATGGGTCGCTCGTCTCTGAGGAGGACGTAATCCACGCGCACATCTGGATGTTGGACACACTGCAAAGTGCCTACGTTGTACTGTTGATCACTGCTTGGGAATGCAGGCTGCTCGGGACTGCCTACTGGCACGGACAGCAACGTGCATGCCTGCTGACTCAGCCTGAGCAGGCTGCCAGCGGAAGCTCCGCAGGCATGCACTCGTGTGTGGGCCACCTGTAGGCAGGCATCAGGCACAAGCCGAGCGGGGTTGCTGCCCAGCATGGAACAGTCAGAAGAGGACCTACACCATGCAGATACGGATCCAGTCGCCCGGCCGCCCGCAGGGCTAGGGGCCGCACCTGTTTTGCGCACGGGCGTCTCCAGGCCGCCCACCGACTCGCGATCCGGCGTCAGCTGCTTGAACGACTCCACGGGCCCCAGGGCCTCCAGCTCAGGGTGGGTGGCTGGTGGGCTGGTGGGCCGCTCCTCCTCTGGTATGCTGCTGATCAGGCCCGCTGCCGCACCTGCGGCCGTCAGCGAATCTTGGCGTGCTTCCATGATCACACATTTACCTGCCGAATCCGTTCAGGCCTACAGGGTGGACGGTGAGCTGCTCACAAGTGAATGCAGATGCGCTGCCAGGCAGCAGCTGCACCCGCAACCACTCTGATGCAGCGAGATGCCCACCTGGCGCTCGTCTGCTCCGCTCCTCCAGTGCAACAGCTGCAGCTGCCGAAGCTGCGGCCGCCTCGAATGCGGTGGCGGCCTGATTCTGATCCTGCACCAGCTGCCGCTGTTGCTGCTGTGAGGTGCCACCAGCCGGTGAGGCTGCATCGGTATCTGCGGCGGAGCCTGCTGCATGACGTGCTGTGTGCTTGCTAGCCAGGGCATCAGGCCGCAAGGTCTTCAAGGGCTGCTCCTCCTCAGCTGCCAACGCCTCAGTCACTTCACCGCCAGGTGGTGACCTGTGCTGCGGTGGCGCCGGCACTTTGTCACCATTGTCATCCTGCAGCCGCTGCTCTGCGCTGCTGTGATGCCGCACCCCTGGCGTGCGGGGACTAACTACCATCGACCCAGAGCTGCCCTGCCTGCACACGCATGTGATGCATTGGTGACAATGGTCTGCTGGTGAGGCATCAGGAGAAGCAGCTACCCATAGCTGCAGTGAAGTCCTTCAGGGGACAGGGGACCTGCGGTGATCATTTGGTCAGTCTGTGAGACCTTCCCTTGCAGAAGCAGCAGGGGCCAAGGCTCCACCCGTCGCATTGTTCAGTCGTAAGAGTTGCCTGTAGGCAGCTCTGTCACCATGTGGGATTGTACGCTGCTTGCAGCACACCACGCATCCCCACTCCCTACCTGCTTGGGCTGCTGCCAGGTGTGAAACCAAAGTCGCTGTCCGACTGAGTGGCCTCGGTAGCTCCCTCCTCCGACAGTGCGTGGCTGTCCAGGCGGTGCGGCGTGTCATGGCTGGTGCCGTTGCTGAGGACCTGTTTGACATTCATGTGAAGTGCTCTCCAGCAATGCCATAATTACATTGGGCAGCATGCCAGCCATGCTGCATCCTGACATGCTGTAGCTGGACTTTCCAGGCAGCAGTAGCCAGGTTCACTACCAGGCTGGTGTGTAGCAGACGAGACTATACTCACTGGATTGGTTGACACGGCTGCGAGCTGAGATCGCTGCGGGGGCGCATGTGCCAGGGAGTTGAGGGCGGCTGCAATAGCGCCGCTGCTTGTGCGTGGCGGCGCCTGCGGCAACTTGCTGGTGGGCTTCTGCGGTGAGGCCCACTGCGAGGGCCGCGGCGGTTGCTGTGAATGGGAGGGTCACAAACGATCAGAGACGTGGGTCCTGACGCACAGAGGCAGTCTTGTCTTGTCAGTCTTGTCCTGGGTCAGCAACGCTGCAGTCCATGTTATACCTCGAGACGACAGCCAATAACGGTTTTGCTCAGGCGGCAATGCAGGTGCATAGGTGAATCCCCTGCAGTTGTCGCGGGCAGCGCAGTCTTACCCGGGCGCTGTTGGGCGGCGTCCTGTTGCCCGCGTCGCCATTGATGCTGCTGCGGCTGCTGCTGCGGCGGCGCAGGAAGCCGCTGAGCAGCTTCTTGGCGCTGCTGCTCGCCTTGAGCGGGGTCTTCGGCTCTGCATGAGCTCGACAGCCACGTTTCACAGGCTGGCCCACGTTTCTGTCTGCTGCTGCTCCCAACAGTGCTGCCAGATGCATCAGCACTATGCTGACGCACAGACTCACCTCCCCCAGGTGAGCTGTTTTGCTTCGGCTGGTGGCTGCTCTGTTTGCTGTGGTGGGCCTCTGCATCCTGCCCATCTGGCTGCCGCCGAGCAGGGCTCTTGACCGACGCACGAACTGAGGCCTCATTGGGAGGCTGCACTGCAGGGTCAGCGTACGGCTCCGAGGCGGTGGTGGCCTCCACGTGGCGCTGATCCAGGGCTGTGTCGCTGTTCGACCGCCGCATCCTGCAGCACATGGCAGGCACATCACATCACAAGCGGGCTACATACGGCTTTCCGATTATGCTCTGTACAATTTCAAGAGCACGCCGACGTAAAACCACTTCGGACTCAGGCTATTGTTCAGGCGCATCTGTGATCCACAGCAGGTGTGCACTCACTTGCCGCTGCTGCGGTCGATGGATGTGCGGCGCTGTGTGGTGCGGAAGAGCGCATCGGCGGCTGCGCGCGGCGCGATGCTGCCATTCGGGCCCAGCGATGCCGCCGTGAGCTCTGTGGTCTTGATGATGTGGATGTGGTCGATCTGCGACCATGGCACGTGCTCCTCATGGCGACACTTAGTGGTAGACAGTGATGACTCACTCTGTACTAAGCAGAGAGTTCTGTGGCTGGTCGCAGAAGATGAGATGAGCACCTGCGCAGCAATGTCCTCCATGCCGAGCTCATTGATCGAGTAGTGCCAGTACCGTGAGCCCTGCTTTGATGGATCTGCATGCCATGGGCATCCTGTCAGGATATAGTTACCATGGTGAGGGGCACTTCTGTACCCTTACAAGCATCATGCACTTGCTGCTGTCCTACTGCCATGCATATAATGCTCTGCCCAGTTTCAATGCAGTTGGCCAATCTCACCCATGTGCAGGCGCGGCGGATTGGCGCGAGAGTTGCCTAGCCACACATCGAAGCCAGCGTCATATGCGGCAAAGGCGTTGCTGCCGGTCACGCCATTGCACACCCAGCCCATGGCCGTGTCCAAGATGCCATGCATGAAGAACACCACATCGCGTGCGCCTGCACGAGTAGACGAGTAATCAAATTGACAGACCATGCACATTGCCTTTTACAAACGCCAGTCTCATTGCTGCAGATAGCGCTGCGCTGGCTAATCCATGTTGGCTCAGGGGCAGCATGGTACAGCGATAGCCACTTTCTTACAACATAACTCAATGTGGATATCGGCAGGCACACCATCCCGGAGCCAGTGAGCAAGTGTTGATACCTATGCTGACTAAACCTGACCCAACGCCCACGACAGATACAGCAACCTGCTGTGGTGTGGGCCGCCCACAAACAGCTCACCACGGCGCGGGATGCGCTCCATCTGCATGATGTAGCCGTCGCTGGTGGTCACGATGTGGGGCTCCATGGGGTACCCCGCCGACTGGATGACGTCCTTCGCCGTCCACACGCCGTGCAGCGTCTCGTACGCGCTGAAGCTGGCGCTGCGCCGCAGCCGCTGCGAGCGGTACGTGCGCGACGCACCCTCCTCTGGCTCCGCTGCAGGGTGTCCACAGGCAAGATGTTGAAGCGTGTGAAGAAGCTTGCAATGCATGCATACGCAATGACAGGGCTGATCTTCCTCCATCCTATGCCTGAAGCAGCTCAACGATGAGGATGTGATGGTGTTCACCTTCATGTAATGGAGTCCGCATGCGTGCACCACATGGCTGAGAGCTGCTGGTGCAGACCTTGCAGCAGAAACCCCACCTTCAGGGCCGCCGGCCACAAGGCCCCGCAGCGCGGGCGACTCTCGGTCCTGCGGCACCCGCAGCGTGCTGCGCACCAGCCAGCGCACGGTGTCGAAGACCGCCGTGACGGCCAGCTCGCACCTCAGGCGCAGCTCCTCTGCGAAGCCCCGCCGCTGGATGCCCTCCGACACTGCCCACCCTGGAGTAATGCAAGGCAGTGTTACCATGAGGCATGCTGCAGTTGCCGAAGCGTCAGGAGCCATGGCAGCACAAGGCAAAGAAATGCTGCTCATTGTCATGCCTCAGCCCAGCGGGCGGGCAGCTCAGGGTGCCAGGTGCGTCACACAATGCAGCTGCCCGGCACCTGGGTCAGATGATCACCTGATGGCCTGTCGAAGAGATCACTGCCGCGGCGGCGCAGGCCGTTCTCCGGCCGCTGGTTCCCGGCGCCCGCCAGCCAGCTGCCACCCGGCAGCCGCCGGACCAGGGCCGCGACAGCCGCTGCCGGTGCGCTCGCCCACTGCAGCCATGACTGCTGCTGCTGCTGGCGCGATCCGTTCCGTGGCCCTTTGCTGTTGAGGCTGCTGCTGCTGCGCCGCAGCATGCCTGCCGAGGAGAAGAGCCTTCAGTATGGTATTGCTTCCCTCATCATGCAATGGTACAAGCCATGCCATTCAGCACACCTACACCTCAGGGCAGCCGCAGCTCTTATCTGCTGCCTTGCAGCAGCACATGACCATCCACTCCTCACAAACGATGCAGCATGAGTGACGCACTGCTGCGGGGTGTGCTGCTGGATCTGCTGAGGCGGCCGCTGCCGGGCCCATTTGGCAGGCTGCCGCTCCCGCTGCCAGTGCGCCCATTTTCAAGCGGCGGACAATCACGCTCAACTATGGCGTTGAAGGTCGAGGGCCGCTCCTCGCGCCACCAAGACTGCCACGCTTGCGAGCGGAAGGTGCGCGTGCGCAGCGATCTGCAGATCATGCATGCAGGTGTCGTTCCAGGCTTCATGCCTTCTTACTTTTAATGCATGTGTGACAGCAGTGTACCATCATTGGCCAAGGTCTGTACGCATATACTGAATATGCTCCGCTTCTGCATCGTCAGAAGTCCTATCACCTGTGCAGTTCCCGCCTGCGTGGGAGCGCGGCCAGCACCCAGCTGAAGAAGCCGTTTACGATGCGGGCAGCGTTGGCGAACGCCTCGCGGATGATTGACTGCAAGCAGCAGGCACCCACTTGGATTTTACTCGTCAGCATGCATGCCCTGAGCTGCTATCCCAAGGATGTTCGGATGATGGTGTCAAGCCCACCTTGACGCTTTCTTCCCAGGTGCCCAGTACCGTATCGATCCACCACTCGGCCAGCGGGAACCACAGCTCCTCTTGGAACCATTTAGCCTGCAACAACACACGACGTTCATTGGGTCACCGTCAATATTGGAGCCCTGCTGCTGAGTGCCATAGCGGCAGCCGTGAGCGCAGCACCACATCAGTGCCCTTCGGCAGCCTTCTCGCTGTATGTGTTACATCCACGTACAATGCTCGCAGCACCTCTTAGGCACATGTACAGCTGGTGTCGTTCGCAAGGCCTTGCGTTTCGTTGTGTGCTGAGTATGCTCACCACGAGCAGGATGCAGTATGTGACGGCGGCCGGCCACTGCGTGGGACGAATCATGGCCCGTTACGACATCAGTGGTGGAGCATTGCTGGCGTGCCCACAGCGTCGAGATGCCTCGCCGCCTTTGTGTATCCAAAAATGCTTCAGTTCGAAATGCCTTCTGCACATGTCGCTCTTGCGCACGTTGGTCACGAGTCTTGCATGACAAAGAAGCTTCACTAGAGCCCAGTGCGAGACACAAATGCCACGAACAAACTGCACCTGCAGCCTGGGCCGAGAGATAAGCTGAAGCTGAGCTCAGCATGCACGTGACCTCAGGTGCTCACGGGCGGTGGGGACATGCAAGGGCTGCAACACTAACTGACACATTTACACCATCGCATACAACATACAGTCGATCATATATAGATGCAAAGATAGGTACACGATCCTGCGACCAAAATCCACATTGGCAGTCTTGCTGCATCCTTCGTGACCTGTGAGCTCCCGAGGCACTCGAAGCGCGCTTGAGTGAGTCCATCGCTGCCGACACGCTCTCATGTCTCAGCGACACCGCCAAAGCGCGACTGCTCCCCTGCAGCAGACGTTGAACTCGTTGGAGGTGTGCATGCACTCCATGCCAGCATGCCCTGCTGCCTTCATGCATGCACAGCCGTGCATAGGCAACCTTGCGACCCAAAGCCAGTGTTCTCTGAATCGTGCTCGTGCAGGATCAGCTAGCTGGTCTCGATGGCGATACGCTGCGGTCCAGCGCGGAGCAGCTGTCGCAGCAGCTGCAGCGCCTGAATGCGCAGCTGGATGATGCACTTGGCGCACCCAGCCCTCTGCCTGCGCAGGTGGGACACGTTGCTGAACATCGACCGATGCTGCGGTCCTGTCTAAAGATGCACGGTGCGACGTCACCCAGTCAGCAGCTGCAGTGCCGGCGGTGCAGGGGCAGCGCAGCCGCATCGCCAAGATGAGCGCAGAGGTCGTGGACGACAACCCCTACAGCCGGCTCATGGCGCTGCAGCGCATGGGGATCGTGAAGGACTATGAGCGGATACGGGAGAAGACGGTGATGTCGACGCCCATGTGTCAGTAGCATGGAAGTGTTCAGTGATATGTGGCTGGTCAGAGCATGCATTGGCATGCACCTATCTGGATGCGACATCATCAACAGGTTGCGATTGTCGGCATTGGGGGCGTCGGCAGCGTAGCGGCAGAGATGTTGACACGCTGCGGCATTGGCCGCCTGCTCATGTACGGTGCGCTTCGTCGGCAGGTCTCAGCAATATTGCTACATGTGCAGGGGACTTGCACCTTTTTGTAGGTGTAGTTTACTTGCATGCTGCTTGCTGGAAGGAAGATTAACTGCTTCACAAGATGCCAGTGTTGTATCACAGTCTGCTAAAGCACACAATGCCGTGCAGACTATGACAAGGTGGAGCTCGCCAACATGAACCGCCTGTTCTTCCGACCGGAGCACGCCGGCATGACGAAGACGGATGCAGCGGCACAGACCCTAGGCGAGTCGAGCGACGCGACGCAACTGATGTGCTGGCAACGAGCTGCATGCGCTATGTCGCTGTTGCACCTCGCTGCACAACCATGTGCCTAACGCGTCTGCAGAGGGCATCAACCCTGACGTCCAGCTGGAGGCGTTCCACATGAACATCACCACGCTGGACGGCTTCCAGGCCTTCAAGGACAGCGTCTGCCGGCCCGGCACCGCAGACTCGCGGGTGGACCTGGTGCTCAGCTGCGTGGACAACTACGAGGCTCGGATGACCATCAACCAGGTCTGTTCCATTGCTAGACGGTCGGCTCACGACGTAGCTGGGACAGGCACACGACCTCTGCCTGCCTTGGTGTTTGATGCGCCCCTACTGATTATCATGTTCAGGTGCTTATCAGCGAAAGGCTATTGTCATCTCTCAAAGGTGTGCCTCGAGCTAGGGCAGACATGGATGGAGTCCGGCGTGTCAGAAGATGCAGTGTCGGGCCACATACAGGTGATACAGTCTGCTGGCACTCTGTGTAGTGGGTGACTGAATTATCACATCACGTTCCTTCACCAAGACGCATCTCTGACAGGCGCCCCGTCCACTGCTGGAAGCTGTGCTGAAGGTTGCCTGCTATGCACCGCAGGTGGTCATACCTGGTGAGACCGCGTGCTTCGCTTGCGTGCCGCCGCTCGTCGTTGCCTCCGGCATCGATGAGCGCACGCTGAAGCGGGAGGGCGTGTGCGCAGCGTCCCTGCCCACCACCATGGGTGCGTGGCTACATGAGGCTGACCAGTATGTTTGACCGGCGTTTGCAGCCACTACAGTTTTCGCACAATGCCAGCAAACAGAGTGGGCAGGCACGAACTGCGGGGACAATGGTCAGCACATTTCAGAGACCCTGTGTGTGTTGCGCCCTGCAGGCATTATTGCAGGTTTGCTGGTGCAGAACAGCTTGAAGTACCTGTTGGGCTTCGGGCAGGTGAAAGTGGCCACCTGATCCACAATTTGTAGGGGTGTCAAAGGTCACAGGGACAGGGTCTCTAGAGCACCAGACAGCCAAATGTAGAACCCCAGCCCACTTTGCATGCGTAGGTGACGCAGTATCTGGGATACGCTTCGCTGAAGGACTTCTTCCCGACAATGGACATTCGGGCCAACCCGGGGTGCCTCAACCCTCTGTGCGTGCGGCTGCAGGCTGCCTACAAGGTGAACCTGAACCACACAGCTCTCGACATATCTACTTCTGGATAGTGTACACATTGCACAAGACAGAGTATTAAGCCGTGCAAAACTGTTGGTCAGCTGCCATCGTGCCAAGTCGATGTACATGCCGCTGTAGGCAAAGGCAGAGTCGCCGGAGGCAGTGGCAGCACGGCAGCAAGAAGCAGCAGAGGCAGCCGCAGCAGAGAGCGTAGCAGTGGTCCACGAGGACAACGAGTGGCACATAGAGGTGGTGCCGGCAGACGCGTCGTCGCCGGCGCCCACGGCAGCCGGCAGTGGTGGCGAGTCACAGCCGAGGACCGCTCTGCCAGAGGGCCTCTCCTTCTCGCATGTGCGCAGGAGCATATGCAGTGCTACCTTCGGAGCATGTAAAGGTTCCTCATGATATGTTTCTGCTGCAGTACGATGAGTGCTGGCAAGATGGCGAAGATGTTTTTCTGTGGGTGATGCGAATGCAGGAAGAAGGGCGGCCAGATGCCGCGGTGCTGGCGTCAGAGGGGGTCCAGGACAGCGGTGCCGATGTGGAGGACCTCATGGCACAGCTACAGTCCCTGGGGCAGTAGGTGAAATGCACAGTGCAGTATGCTTGGCGAACGAGCTAGTGGGTTTTGTTATGTAGCCTTCAAACCAAAACCATAGGCAGCGTCACTTCAGTCATAGCTAGCTCGTAGCATATCCGACACTGCATCACTGTTAGCTTTGACAGACATACGTACACGACAGATGAATCACATATCAATGCTATAACGAGTCAGCTGTTGTTCAGTTGTTCCGCTTGATCGTGCAGGGCTGCTCAGTAGCCTATCGTCACGGTAGCGACGGCAATGTACCAGTCGCCCTTCTGCTGGCCTGTTCCAATGACACCGGCGTCAGCTCTGTGTCAGCTGCCGGCTCGACCTCGGTGTATATGTGCCTTACTGTCTGAGACATATAAAGTGCAAATTGCTCTATGCATTGATTACGGCTGCGATCTTTGGGCACCGTTTTCTGTGGTGGGCGGAGCTTTCAGGCCACCATCCACCACCTCTACTGCCACACGGCCGTGCGGGAACACCTGCCTGACCTCCGACACGTCCACTGTGCTCTGCGCAACACACACGCGCCAGTGCTTGAGCAGTCTGCACAGTGCAGGTGTCACAGGGCCATTCAGTATGCAGGATGCAGCCTGCAGACCCCATTCCTCTGGATCTGGAAGTGTCCAGCAGCAGGTAGCAGAGAGAAGCATTCACCGGATCTGGCACTCCAATGCGCACAATAACCTTCAGCCCATGGTAGCCACTCGGCACCTGCGGTTGCCATGCGCTTACTTCTACCTGTGGCCATGTGACACAGCTGACAAAGGTGTTTGCACATGAGCTGTAGGGTCGTCCAATGATGGCAGGCAGCCGTGCAGACAGCACCATCTTTCGAAGGGCTGGCAGGCAGCTGGACTGGTTGGCATCCTGGCACGCCCGCACTGCTGCTGTCTGCATGTGCAACAGTGCTAACCTTGACAGCACGTTGGCTTGTTGGCGTACTGGACCGACACATGCACAGAGTCAGCATCTGCACAACATGATCAATACATCTAAAGAGCACTTCGTGGTGGTGCTGCACAGCAAACGCACTGTGGCATGTGTTGCATGCTGATCCTGGCCGCATCCAGTCTGTACGAGCAGGACCTGCAGCAGTGGGCAGCAACTTGACGAAGGATCACATGTACAGCATCATCACCTAGCCAACCTCACTTAAATCCACGAAAAGCTACCTACCATGCATTCCAGCAGACAGAGGCAATGTATCCGCCTGCGAGTATCCTATGAGCCCACCCCATTCAGCAGCCAGACACGGGGCCCACCTGTTTAATGGGGAACGCCGGTTGTCCAGCACCCCGCCGGGAGCCGCGCCCTGCCCTGCGCTGCTGCTGCTTCTGCTGCTGCTGCTGTTGGTGCTGCGGCTGTTGACTGGGGTTGAGTGGCGGCGCAAGGTGCGGGCTGCCACTCTCTGTCTGCTCATCCTGCAGGGCGCAGCCATGCAGTGGCTGTAAGCGGCTGTAGCTATGGCAATGGAGGTGTACCAAGCAGCTGACCCATGCTGCCATCACACAGATTGCTGAGCTGCGCCTTTGCTAGACCCAGCAGCATCACATGCAGCTATGGCAGTTTGTAGCTGCCGCACCTCGGAGCCTGCCAGGTCGGCGAGCGTGGACAGCGTGGCGGCTGCCTGCTCCTCCATTTCTGGGGCCAAGGCACCAGGAGCTGCAGGAGTCGGGTCTGCAGCAGTAAATGGACATGATGCTGCTATGCATATAGATTTCCCGAAATGCAGCAGACATGTGTCAGGCATCGACCAGCAAGTGGAGACTGTGTCATGTGACGGCAGCAACAGCTGATAGATGACCTGCAGCGTCTCTTGACGGCGAGTCTGGCCGTTCGAGATCAGTGGCCTCGCCATGCGCTGCCGCTGCTGCTGGGGGATCGATATCTGTTGCCTGCAGGTGCTTCGCATGCGGCTGGCCGTTCTGGTGCCGGCCGTTGAGCTGGTGTGACTGCGTGGCCGCGGCTGCCGGCGGCGGCTGCAGAAAATGTCGTGGCGTCTTGAGGCTGGAGACCACGGCGTCATATATGGATCCTAACGCGGCCTTGTCTCGGCACAGCGCTGCCACAGCTGCATCACCAGCCACAGATTGCATGTCAGTGTGAGCGGGAGCAAAATGGTCAGCCTGCAATTTGCTGAGTGGGGCGTCACACCACAACAGCAAGCCTGTATTCAAGCACTGGACCTACTTGCTCCTGCTGCATTCTTCCGTGCGCAGGTGCAGGACTTCTGATATAGCGACGTGACATGCCTGGCAACGCCACACACCCATATGAGCACACACTCACCAGTCTCAAATGGGGGCATACATGCAGCAGAAGCACACATGTCAAACTGGAAGCAATATGGCAATTGCAGAGCGCCAAATTGCAGGAGGCTCACTTCTGAGCCTCTTCCTCGGCCCGTGCCTCTCGAGCGTATCTGTCGGAGATGGCACACGTCAAGGCTGCATCCATGAGCTCAATGCAGCGCTGTCGCATGTCGAAGCCTAGTCCCGTCCATGATGGCACCTGAGGAAGCAAAATCGCCATGCTCTCTGTGCATTTTGTCATCTGTACATTGTTGTGTTGGAAAAGGGGCGCAAACAGGCATCATTTGACACGGTGTAAGCTCGTGCTCAGACGGGTATGTCTGCTGTATGTACCGACACTCGTTCCGCAGGGGAAGCCACGGCAGACACCTGGCCATTCTGAAGGGCGCCATTCCTGGTGACCAGGAGCTCCCGCTTGAGCAGCGACTGCCCCAAGTTGACGGCAGCCTGCGTGTCATATGTGCCGGCATGCTCCTCAGGCTGAGTCACCAAAGCCATAGAACATGAAAGACGGCCGCTCTGCAATGCGCCATTCGGAGATGCCAAAACGCTTCTGAAATGGGTTCGTAGAGAGTTACATCACCTCTGCCGTGTCAAGAGGCGACGTCGGAGGCGTCGGTGGCGGTGCACGTGGCTGTGCCGCTGCCGGTGCGGGCTGCACAGAGCTGTGACACAACTGCATCGGCTGCGGGGCATCATGAGTCAGTGGCGCAGCACCATTCAGGCTGATCATCGGCGGCGCCGGCAAGGATCCCATGAAAGTGTCTTGATGATGTTGCATCGTGTCATCAAGCGGGCGCTTGCAGCCGAGTGGCTGCATGCGTAATGGACACTGTTGTTCGAAAACTGTAGGGATCAGACACCAGGGTCGGCCTCAGCAGTGTTTTATGCAGCTCAAGGGTCGAGACGCTTCGCAGAACAGGCAAAACAGGCTCTGTGTGTGGACGGCCCAAAGGGTGTATATGTGCTTGCAAGCCGGCGCATGTCCTCGAAGCGCCTGTTTCCCAAAAACTGCAGAACGCAGTACAGGGTGGGCCAACCTGGGAACACAGTCTACCGCCACCTTGCATCCCCAAGTACAGCGGGCAGTACAGCAAGCTCAGAGTTTGCTTTGCCCACACTGAGGTGTTGTGGCTTAGTTGTATGCAGCTGTGATGAGCACCTAGCTGAGTCTCACCATATGTCGAGCAGCAGGAGAGGCAGCAGGCGCGACAGTCTCCCGGAAAGCCGCAGAGACTACGAAGAGGCATCACCGACCACCCTGCAAGCAGTTCGAGAACGCCTGCAGCCAGAGTGGGACCGTCGGGGCAGTTCCAAGCGGGGCGTGATGGCGATGGCGCTGCCTGCGACGCTGCTGATTCTGCTGGTGTCCGTGGCGCTCGGAGGGGTTTGCCTCTACTCGCAGAAGCAGCTACAGGGCCTGCCACGGGCGCGCCAGTCGCCATCAGACTGGCTGGAGGAGTCTGGCGCAAAGAACC
Source organism: Diplosphaera chodatii (assembly GCA_032358165.1). NCBI lineage: Eukaryota > Viridiplantae > Chlorophyta > Trebouxiophyceae > Prasiolales > Stichococcaceae > Diplosphaera > Diplosphaera chodatii. The sequence goes on along the minus strand of JAALGY010000001.1, from coordinate 1,663,526 downwards.
AGGGGCGGTTGCGGATCTTGTCATCCAAGCCGGACCGTTTGGACCTGCACATAGAATGCCGGCCAGGCTCGGATGGTTTTCTGAAGGGCAAGCCCTGCAGCCCGCCGATCCACACGCATGGTGAGGCCACCGAGTTTCTGACGCTCCGCAACGGCGAGCTTGGGTATCTCATCAATGGCACCGAGCACGTCGCCAAGGGGGGCGGTGGCAGCGTGCGGATCGAGCCTGGCGTGCCGCACACCTACTGGAATGCGGCACCGGACACGACTCTGGACTTCATTGCCACGTTCTCGCCGCCCGGCAATGCAGAGCGCTTCTTCCGCACCGTTGCTGGGCTGGGCCACGATTATGGACACTATGACAAGGTGCCGATCCCGCAGTGGCTGGTAACATTCGATGCCAATGACATGCGGATGTCGTCGGTTCTACCGCTGGTGTGGAACACAGTCGTGAAGCGTGCCGCAGTGCCGCTCGCCAAGTTCGCTGGGTTCCGGGCGTTCGAGGATGAGTACCCAGCAGTGCAGGCCTGACGTGTCTTCGCATTAGGGAAGCGGGAAAGGAATGCAGCGCTGCTGGGTGAACAATGTAGGACTAATGCGAACTGCAGTGTTTAATTGTGAAACTGGAAAGTATGCTACGCTGATATGGCCTCGTACTTGTACCCGGCATATGAATTTGCAAGGTTGCCTCAGAACTGACATCTGCAGGATGGCTTAGACCCTGCATATCGTATATGAGACCGACCTCAAGCAACAACTTTGCTATCAGATTGTCTGGCAATGCGAGTAACCCCTGTCCATACCGTCAAAGCCAAACCACGAGCAAGGGAGATACTTCAGAGCTACAACACTTGGCCACTCTCTGCTACGTCCCTCTGGAAACTGCAGTTGTGCCTTCAATCCCCAGTGTACAGCTGTGTCGTGATCAGAAGCACCTGAGCCCACCCCGTGCAATGCCCAGCTGCCAACTCCAGGCAACCTGCAGCTGCTACACTAAGAGCCGGCTGGTAGTGCCTCCCGCATCTGATGCAGCCCATGGCATTGCCTCACGAGAGGCCTTCCGCCTCACTTCGCCTTCCTGAACTTACTAAACAACCCCTTTGAGGCCTTGACATCGCCATTTTCGCCACCGCCGCCGCCGCCGCCACCGCCAACGCCGCCGCCGCCGATGCTCTTCGCCGCAGGCCCCGTGGCTCCTGGCTTGCCCTACAGCACACAGGATGTGCAGCCACATCAAGTACACTCGTCCAGGAAGTGTCCATGACGGAGCTTCATCGACACACATCCAGCAGTGCAACTCGAGCACCTGTGTTGTTGACCCATTGACATATCCTATGAGCAGCAGGATGGTCGTTGTGCCCATGACACATGCAGTTCCTCACCTTGCGGGGCATGTTGTCCAGCAGATCCGAGAGGACCTTGATGACAACCAGAAAGCTGGGCCGTCTCTCCGGGTTGGGGTGCCAGCACTGTTCGATCAGGTTCTTCAGCGTCTGCAGTGCAAGAGGCTTGAGTCAATGCAGGGACGCTATGGACCTGTCTGGACCGTTCTGGCCATAGCGTGATAGCATCTTGGCTGCATCTCAGGAAATATACGCCGGGTGAATGCTTGTAGAGTACAGCCAGCACGCATGCATGGGTCAACAGCATGCAGGGTTTCAGGACTCCGAAGAAATCGTGTACGTTCTGAGCTCAGTCTGCTGCTGTAGGTGCCAAACTCGACCAGGTGCAGGCGGCCACTGAGCCTGCTGGATGGCAGTGAACACAAGCAACCTGCAGAGGCAGCTGGTCAAGACACTAGCGGAGGGATGCACGGGAAGTCACCGGGAAGGGCTCCAGGCGGCCCTTGAGCTGGCTGAGCGGCGGGCGGTATTCGTACAGGGCCGCCTGGCGCGCCGCCTCCACGGGGTCCGTGCCCGCGAAGGGCGGCTGGTGCTCGAACAGCTGGTACAGGATCATGCTGAAGCTGTAGACGTCCACCTGCGTACGGCAGCACCGAGCAGCTGAGGTGCGGTCTGCTGCCAGCGTATAGCCTGCGCTCCCTGCTGCGGGGGGGCTGAAGACCTCACGAGTATTTGTTGTGAAGCGTACGCAACCATATGTCTCGGCTGCATCCGGTTCCTTGTGCACTGCAGGGCCGTGTTGCGAGGCACCTTGAAGTTGTAGGGCTCGTGGCGGAAGACCTCGGGCGCCATGTAGCGGTAGCTGCCCGTCTCACCCGTCAGCTTGAACTTCGACTCCAGGTCGAAGCCTGCAACGAGCACCATCATCAGAACATGCGGGGTCTGGCACACCACTTGTGTGCAGGCTGTTGTGAAGCACGCGGCGTATGGAGCAACTGCAGGTGCAACAACAGCATGGTGGTGCAACCAAGACCAATTTATAGCACAGGCACACCCGCATGCTTGTTCATAGGCAGCGACTTGGAGAGCCCAAAGTCCGCCAGCTTCATGACGCCTGTTGAGTAGACCAGCGAATCGCGGTCCTGCAATTGCACACATGACTCGTCGCTATAATCGTTGAAGACAGCAGACGGAGGATTGCATGCATAGGCCTTCAGGACTTGGTGGCAAAATATCAGTGGGGCGCTCTGCTTAACTGTACCTGAGTGAGCGCGCCAGAGATCATGAGGTTCGCGGGCTTCAGGTCGCGGTGCACGATCGGCGCAGGCTTGCGATTGTGCATGTAGGCCAGACCGCGCGCCGCGTCCAGGGCCAGCTCCACGCCTCGCCGGAGGCTCATCACCTGTGCGCAGTCGGGATCCAGCGTTTCAAGACTCCACCTCGTCCCAACGTTGCCCCGTACAGCCCCCCACCGCCAGCCAGCGTGGCACATCCCTTTGACAGCGCAGCCGGCCCCGTCTGCCTGCGTCCCATGGCCGGCGCGTTCCTGCGACCCTGCTGCTGCTTTCCCACGGCAGCTGGTGCTGTGCGGACACCTTGAGACCCTGCATGCTGGAACCGAGTGCGTGTGGCGGCACTGGGAACAGCCCGCCGGCCTCGTCACGGGGCTCTTGCATGGTACCGCCAGCTGTGTGGCCTGCCCAATGACCTATGATGGGACGATGGTTCACTCTGACTGGTGTGTGCAAGACCGTTAGGGACATGCACCTTCATCATGCGGAAGGTGTCCGCCATGGAGCCGCCGGGCATGAGCTCGGTGACCAGGATGTACGGCTCCTGCTTGGTGCACGCGCCCAGGAACTGCACCGCGTTGGGGTGGTGCACCTTACGCAGGACCTCGATCTCGGCGCGAAAGTCGCCCAGCGCGATGTCGGAGGTGTTCTTCAGGATCTTGGCCGCCACGACGGTGCCGTACCAGATGGCCTTGTGCACCACGCCAAACTCGCCCTCCCCAATCTTGGCGCCAAGATCCAGCGAGGCGGGGTCCACCTCCCAGTCGGGGTCCAATTCGAAGGGCTTTGACGGGATGTTGATGGTGGCGCCCTTCAGTGAGGACCTGTCCAGCGGCACCAGCTGGTTGGCATCGTAGAGCAGCGCGCCCCTGTCAATGAGCAGCTTCGCCAAGTCATTGAAGTCGCCCCGCACTGCATCCTCAAGTGGTGTGCGCTTGAATCTGTCCAGCGCATTGATGTTTGAGCCGTTGTCCAGCAGCCACTCCGCAACGCTCCACGACCCCTCACTGGCGGCCAGGTGTAGAGGCGTCCGTCTGTCGTAGTCGCAGCAGGTCGGATCCGCGACCTTGAGATTCCACAGCCGCACGATACGCTGACACCGCCGCAGGTCGCCAACGCTGGCGAAGAACAGCAGCTCTGTCACGGCTCGTCTCCTGGCAGCCTACATCCCAGGTGAACTGGGTGTTAGAACCAGATGACGGGCTGCTGCGGCATGATCTACAGGACTGAAAGTGTTGAGCCCTTGTCCCCACCCAGAAGGAGCCCAGGGCTGCCGAGAGACATATGAGATCATGACACAGCCCATGCCCAACACAGGAGGGCACCGCAAGCACACCCACTGCTGCTGCAGCGTGCCGAGTCACTGGCGTGCAAGTCTCCCCAAGATCTTGCATGACAGCCTCGTGTGGCTATCACTGCTGTGTGCGGACGTCTTACCTTCGAGCCTATTGCAGCAGCTGTCAAGATGTGCGGCGAGGGACCACCAGGGACTGGAGTTGCCTTTTGGTGTTGAGACATCCAAACAGGACGCTTCCTTGAGGGCCGCCTCTCACCGTGTCTCCATGCAGGCTGATGCCATAGGCGTGCGAATGGCTGGCATCATCCCCCGAGTCGCTGTGGAAGTTTGCAGACCCCGCGCGGCCCAGACCATTCGGCTCATCGCCCACAGCGACGGGCTTGAGCTCGTCCAGCACCGGCTGCATTGGCCCTATGTTGGCGGCAGCCGCATCAGGTCATGACCAGCGTCCCAGCTGCTTGCCGATGCCTTCAAGTTTCTGCGAACGGGTGCGGCCCGATGGGGGAGGTGGCAGAACGCAGCGGACCGTCCTGCCGTGCGAATACAAAGGTCAAGGGCGAATATGAGGGAGCAGATACAACAAGTCGAGCGTCGACGGCCGAGGCGTTTGCCAAGGCGTACACTAGGATGCAAGGTCTCTTGTCAAAGATCCGTGGTCCGGCTCACCACCTGCGCCCCCGTGGTCCGGCAGGCACAGGTGCATCTCCCCAAAACCCTTGGTTAGTCACTTCAGCTTCCCGCCAAACTCGTTCGGCGGCGGCCTCCTTTCATGGCCTCCCTGGATCTGCTTCCGTTGGCGTGCTTCTGAGCACTAGCTTGGCGTGTGGGGAGTTCGGCATCCCAATGCGAGGAGCATGCGGCAGCAGCTTGCATGACTGGTTTCAAGCTCACAGCTGCATCATCACAACCAGCATGAACGAGTTGAAACTGCCATCACACACAAAACCTGACAAAAACCGCGCAAACCGCACGGGGTGGAAGGACAGAAGTCACCAAATCGAACCCATGGCAGTACAGAAATGTTTGTGCCTCTTGTTTTGATCCCCAGCTGCTCATTGAGGAACGCTGCTGCCGTCGTGGCACGTGCCAGGATGACAGGAGCTCGGGCAACATGCTTGCCGCCGATACAGTTTTGCCAGCACAGTTCCCTCCCCTCTGTGCATCACCAACTGCTGGTTTCTTTCTTACTGAGCACCTTGTCGTTCTGGCGGCCACCGGCCAGGGACGCGGATCCGTCCAGGTACTCTGTTGCCAGCTGCACCCGCTTCACATTCTCCTGCTCATCCACCAGCAGGTTGCCGTACTTGAGCAGCGTCTCCACGTTCATGTTCGGCTTGTCGAACTCCACCTTGCCTTCCCGGCTGTTCACCAGCCGCTTGCCCAGGTTCTCAATGCCGGTCTTCTCGACCCACTCTCGCACCTTGTCATCGTACACACGGGCACGCATGGCGCCGAAGAAGTCGATTGACTGTCCTGGGAAGCTGTCCACGATGGTCTCCACCTCGCCGCGGTTCACGCCGTCATGCTGGAAGATGCCCATGCACACGCCAACGCGGTCCTCGCGGGTGGGGTTCCAGTAGTACTTCTCCATGCGGCCGTCACGGATGAGCGGCGCGTACAGGGTGGAGAAATCGTTGCCCGTGCACACAACCGGCACACGTGGGATCTCCTCCGTCTTGTAGACGCCTGGCAGCTGCACGTTGGTGGGCGAATCAGCGATGTTCATCAGCGTGGCGTTGACCATCTGGTTGTTGACGGTGTACTGGGTGCCGTCACCCATGCGGCCAGCGCCAGCATCCAGATCGTTGATGAACAGGGAGCAGAGCTTGCCCTTCTTGATGACATCAGATGCCTCACGGTACCGCTGGCGCACTAGCTTGGCGGGCTCGCCGGCGTTGCCGGACTCCAGCTCACCAGCGGACATGACGATGGGGTTGATGCCCAGCTTCTTGTATGCGAGCGTGCACTGGAAGGTCTTGCCCTGGCCCTTGCCACCCCAGATGCCAAGAATCAGCGGCACCTTGATCTTCGGCAGGTCCATGAAGTTCTTTGCCACATGGATGGACAGCTTGTCCAGGAATGCTGGGCTGATGTAGAAGCCGTCCTCGATGTTGTTGAGCGTGCGCTGCGCCTGACTGAGGTAGTCCTCGGACGACAGGATGGCATTCTGGGTGCCGCCCAAGCCCTGGTTGCCCTGGTACAGAGTGTCCACCATGCCGCGGCCGCGGGTGATGTCTTGCTGGTCATCAGAAGCGTCATTGCCGGCGTCCATGCCAGCCCACCGGCCGCGATGGCTCTTGGACGCCATCATGTGCACCTTGGAGCCATTTGCGACCTGAGTGCGCAGCTGCTGGCCTGCAAAGCTGGGCTTGAGGGCGCCCTGGCGGCTGACCACGCCAGGCCGGCACACGGGAGCCTTGCACTGCATGATGGCGGCTGCTTTTAGTTTCGTCTGGCCTCTAAACCGGGCAGCAAGCAGGTGTCTGTGACTCTGCGGGCGTTTGCGGCGTGCGAGCGTACGAGTGGCTGCTGGGTGGCCGTCCCGAAACCTCGGCTGCAGCATGTGGTTTCCAGTTCTTGATCACTGTTGACCTTGCCGACCCCTGGATCAGAAGGGTTTTGCATGGATGAGCTTGAGTCATTTGTAGTCATTTTGTCAGACACATGCTAGGATGCTGACATTGCACAGCGACCATCAGCACGATACACACGTATGCAGCTGCTTGAGTATTGCAGCACGACATCCTTTCATATGCTGCGACAACGGGCGTTCTTGTAGCAGTGCGTCAGCTGATGCCTGTGGTTGAGCCAGGTTCCGAGACTCTTGAGAAGTTCAAGATCGGCTCTTTGCAGACGTTGTACTACATACCAGAGTACATCACAGAAGCCGAGGAGTCGAGCATCCTGCAGAACCTTGACAGCACCAGGTCCCGGTGGACACAGGTGCATCTCACCAGCTGGGCTGGCGCTGCCATGCATGACCAGTTCCATGAACTTGTACAGGATTAAAATGTATCGCCCTCCAGGTGTCTGGGCGCAGGCTACAATACTACGGCGGCTCGGTCACTCCAAAGGGCCTGCTAGCAGCAAAACTGCCGGCATGGCTGTCTGCATTGGGTACACGCATGGCGCACAACACGGCTGTTTTCGGGGACCAGCGCAGCAACACTGTGGGAAACGATGCACCGAGCGTCACAGCACCTCCCAACCACGTGCTAGTCAATGCGTATGCCCCAGGCGCTGGCATCATGGCGCATGAGGATGGGCCGGCGTACTTCCCAGGCGTCTGCATCCTGTCTCTGGGTGCACCGGCCATCATGCATTTCCACCGCAAACAGCCAGAGGGCGGTATGACGGGGGTGGAGGTTGCGGTGGCGCTTATGCCGCGCAGCCTGCTGGTCTTCAAGGACGACGCCTACTCCAGCTGCCTGCACGGCATCGAAGCTGTGCGGGAGGATGTCATCGATCGCCTGGTAGCAAACCCAGAAGCAGCAGGACTGCAGCCTGGAGACGTGCTGCCCCGCTCTGGCGAGCGTGTGTCACTTACATTCCGGAGGGTGCCACGGGTGCTTGCAGCGCTGCGCTTGTGATGTCCGAGTCCACCAAACGGTTTGCCAGATGAGTAACAACCCTTCAGAATGATATCTTACTAAGCATGGCCGCTGCTGTAAGTTTGAGTTGCGCATGGTGAGGGGCTGAGGCAGCTTGCAGCCAGTTCGGACAGCGAGCATGCTAGCAACTTTAGATCATCAAATTCATGCACCACGTGCGATACGACAACAGCTGCACCAGACAGACAGCGCTGAAACGAACCACGCACAGAGAAAGTTCGCAGATCTGTCATCAAAGTCCATTCCACGAAGCAGCCAATACTCTGTGCATTCCTGTTCACTGATGGCCAAATGACCAACAAAAGTATCCTGATTTCCTGCCCCAACCTTTGCCAGCGCATGAAACCCCTTTTTCTTGACCTATGTGACGCCGTACTGCCTCTACTGCGAGCCACTGTATCCTGATCAGCCGGTAGGAAACGCCAGTCCCAGCTCTAAGTTGTTTTACATGCTAGTGTAGTAACCGCTCAGCGCTTCTGGAAGTTGATCCGCTTTAGCGCTGTGGCAGAGCCCAGCCTGCAGAGACGGAAAGCGTCGTTTCAAGGGCGAGATCAGCAGTGACGTCTGCTAGCACGTGCAAAGGATCAAGCACAGCCACCAGGTGTAGCCATGCACTGTCGGAGCAACACCCCTCTGCGGAAGCAGTGAGCTGGATGTGCAGCACAATTGGACCCAGCAGGGACGCACCAAAAGATGGCCAGGTAGGCCAGCAGCACGATGACGCAGATGTACAGCCGGTCGTACTCGTAGTTGAAGTTGTCCTTCAGGAAGGCCTTGACCGTCGTCGTCACGCCGTCCGGCTGCAGGTGACACCAACTTGGTCAGTGAGTAAATCAGCTCCATCAACAAACGTTCCAGTTCGGGTTCTGTGCGTCTGCTGTACCGCGCATGGCCTCTGCCGGCAGACACTCACCGTGACAAACAAATCCATGTCCTGTCCCAGCTGGCTGCCCACAAAACCTGCGGTCACAAATGAGATGAGGTATTGTCCGTTGCAAAATGTAGAAGGTTCTATCAGCGAGTGCTTGTCCACCATGTGGTCCAAATTGCAATTCGATGGGGAAGACGGGACTCACCGTAGAGCAGCCACGATACCGGATTCAGGTAATATAGCCACACCCACCACCCGGGGAAGTCCGGCTCAGCAATGATGAAGCCGCACATCAGGCTGAACACTGCAGGCGCGGGGGAGATGGTGGTCATACCATGCTGTGATCGGCCCCAGATGCAGCAGCGCAAGTATCAGGCATTTCAGCTTTTGAAACGTGGTGCAGCACTCACTGAAGTAGATTGTGCCGCTGAACATGTAAGCGACTGGCATGTTGGGGGTGATGCAGATGGACAAAATGCCGAAGTAGACGAAGATGGACAGTGCCAGGTACTCAAAGAAGAGGAACCTGAACATGAGACACAAGCAAGACTCAGCAGCTGGTGCTCGCTGTGCATAATGGTTAGAAGCAACCATCCATACCCTGAATGCAACCTATGAGATGCACAGCATGAGCGGTGCGGAGGAAGGTGAGCACGCACCAAAAGAACTTGGCTGGCTGCCAGTCGAAGCCTGCAGTGCCAGCGTCGGTCGTCGTCAGTCACACAACAATGCTGCTCACTCCAGGCAGAAGCCATGCAATACATGAGTAAACGTTTCTGACGGGAGGCCTGCAGACGACTCACCGATCATGGCATAGACGATGACGCTGTAGTAGGTTGCCATGAACAGCATGTAGGGCACCTCGATCAGGAACTGGGCCGCCGAATACTGTGTGGAAAGGCACACTGGCTCAGGGGCGGACATTGCGAGCAGCAGCACCTCGGACATGCGCTGTGTGGAGCTTGTATACCGGCAGGCTGACGATGTTGCATAGCGTGACAGGCACACAGATGTTCACCGGCAGGCAGGCGTAGTAGCCGGCGGCTCGCTCGCGGTAGAACACTCCGCGCTCCACTGAGATGACTGGCTGCACCAGGCATGCGTTGAGGCAGCCCAGGAACATTGTGCTGCAGGGTGTAGGGTTTCGGGTCAAAGTGGCAGCATCAAGAGACGTTGGCTGTCGTGAAGACACTCCGCAAGGCTGCATGTAAGTGATGCACTCAAGATGCCACATTGCATGCCACCACGCTGCTGAGATGTGACAACAGCAGCAGCAGCTGTCGGTCTGCGGTGGGGTGCGCACGAGATGAACATGGCGCCCGCAATGGTGAGGATGTCGTTGCGGTTGCTCTTGCGCTCGCCCATCTGCCAGAAGGCTGTGCCGAAGAACAGCGCCATCACGAAGATGAAGCACACCCGCAGCGTGTTGTACTCTGCGGCGGGGCAAAAGTAGTCTCAGTTGAGACTGCTCACACTGCTGCTATATCATTTGTGCACAAGTGTTGCACCATCCCAGCAGTCTTGCCGTTCTGCGAGAAATGCTGCGTGCAGCAGGCCAGGGACATGATGTCAAGGCAGCAGCGCACCTGTGTAGCGCCAGTACACCTGGCGGTTCTTCCACAGGATCGTCTTCAGCTGGCTGAAGCGGCTGACGGCAAACTTGTCGGGGAAGTGCACCGGCTCGCTGCCTGCCTCTGGCTGCTCTAGCTCTGTGATCATGGTCTCTGCCCGCGTGCGCAGCGCAAGTGGCACAGGCTGGTCAGCATTCCTGCCCCTGGGCGGCTTCCACAGCAGGATCCTCTGCCTTCTCGGATCCCTGCAGACATTCTGCTGCGCAGTGCCAGTGTGCCAGAGCTGCTTTCTGGCAATGCGCTGGCACATGTCATGCAGGCACACAGTTAAGAATACAAATGTGGCCCTGGGGACCTGCATGCAACATGGGCCACATCAGGGCTGGCACACACGAGGGCGGCGGCTTACGTGCGCATGTCGGAGTTGTTGTACAGCTCGGCAAAGTCCTGGCCGGTGCGGGACTCCACGCCGTGATTGGCCACCTCCAGCATCCAGGTGGCCGGGTTGTAGCCCTCGGAAATCTTGGGCACATTCTCGATTGCCTGCAGCGAGTTTTCAAGCATCAGGCGGCAGCATGTATCTACTGCTGGAAGCGTGCGCTTTCTGCAGCCAGCAGGAAGACTGGTGTTTGTGGTCTTTTGTGCAGCCAAGCACGGGCAATAACAGAAGGCCAGCAGCCCACCTCGAAGTAGTTGATGAGGTTTGCTGAGTAGTGGCCAGTCTCGCCGAAAAAGATGGTGCGCCCGCCGCGCTTGATGAGCAGGAGCTCATCGAAGGCCTGCACACAACAGGACGAACGGTGCGCATCCGCCATTGCAGCTGGCGAGGCCGTACATGTGGTTGGAAGATGGACGTGGGAAGCAGTGGGGAAACCAAAGGGATGCAGACTACGCTGTGGTGCGGTGCAGTGGCACAAGGCTTTGCCACAGGCAATGCAAGCTGGGCGCTTTCTGTGATACTCCTTGTGGCACTGCTGCTCACCTCGAAGATGTCGATGGACGGCTGGTGGATGGTGCACACGACGGTGCGCCCCGTGTCGACGGTGTTGCGCACCGTCCGCATGACGATGGCAGCAGCACGGGCATCCAGGCCTGTGAGGAAGGCGGTAACATCTGAGCTGCAGCATCTGCAAACGTGAGTGTTGCAGCAGTCCTTTCCGGCAGCTGCTGCACATGCCGCCGCCCAGCTTTGCTAGATCCATCCTGACAGCATCAGCGGCACATCAAGGCACAGACGGTCATGGAAGCCAGGCAGTACCTGACGTCGGCTCGTCCATGAACACGATTGAGGGGTTGGCGACGAGCTCGACGGCAATCGTCAGGCGCTTGCGCTGCTCGACGCTCAGGCCGTACATTCCTGATGCAGAGTGCAAAGCAAAGTCAGCCGCACACCATGGACGACCGGGTGTCACAGCAAGGCGCTCAGCACATCAGCGCTGTGGGATTAGACATGCCTGTCGGCATGAGGCATGCCAGGCGAGCAGCTATGGTGCAGTATGCTGACAACCGTGTCACCTGGCAGCCCGACAATGGAGTTGCGGATTGGGGTCAGCTCCACCACCTCCATAATCTCCTCGACAAAGGCGTCCTTCACCTTGGCAGCCACCTGCACACCGCAGGAAAACTTGCAGTTACTTTTCGGGGGCTGCAAGGGCACAAGGCACGCAGCTGCCATGTCCCCCTGATGTTTGTGCATTCAACAGGAGTCCCATACTGCAGCAGAAGACTGTGCACTGCCCAGCTTCTCGCGACGAGGACACAGGCTCCTGCGGCTGGTACCTTGCCGGGCAGGCGCAGGTACGCGGAGTAGATCAGCGCCTCGTGCACCGTCGTCTGTGGCGAGTGGATGTCGGTCTGCTCCACTGCAGGGTTGAAACAGTGGCGAAGTCAATGTATGGCCCCTGGGTGCAGACACATGCGCATGAACCAGAAGGCTCCCGGCAGCAGCAAGGGCAGGGGTGCCGAAGCATGGCAGGGGCCGCACCGTAGCCGGAGACGCGGGCAAAGGTGTCGGCCACCTTCGTGTGGCCGTTGACCCGGATGTCACCCTCAATGTGGCCGCCTGTCTTGCGGTCCGCCAGCACATCTAGCAGGGTCGTCTGCAGCGGGCACGCAGAACGACCATCAGGAATATGGAGGAGCCATTGACACGGTGAGACCAGGCTGGCACGTACCCCTATGTGGATTCGATCACGCTGCGCGGCTAGCTGCACAGCAGGAATGTGCGGGCACATCTAAGGAAACCCAGATGGTGTACCTTGCCAGCGCCAGTTTCACCCATGAAGGCCGTCAGCACGTTAGGGCGGAAGGCGCCAGAAATGTCCTGTGCATACCAACCACAAGGGTTGCCACTTTACCATGCTCACATGTCCTGTCTGTGACTAGAAATGCAGAGTCACCCTTGACCGTGCAGCATCACAGGCAGCCGCTCTGTAAGAGCGCAAGTACAACACAGGGTGGACGGCAGACTGCTGCGCGCACGTTGATGATGGACAGCTGGCCAGCATCCTCAGGGCGCTGCCCGGCGGGCTCCTCCATGCCGGCCGGCAGCGGCACACGGTAGTACACATGGTTGAATGTCTGCGATCAGTTGAACGCCACTGTCAGCTCAGACTGCAGCAGGGGCAGCGCAAGACTGGGCCACATGCAGCACAGAGAGAATGCGGGGCGCACGGCCTGGGGCAACAGCCTTGTTGCAATGAATCTGAGAAAGTCTGCACTCACCATGTGGAGTTGATCAAAGGGCAGCGCGCTGCTTGACCCAGCCATGTCTCCGGCAGCCACCTTGCCATTGCTTTGCAGCTTCACGACGTCGATGGCAGCATCCGTTGGCTTGTCCATCTGCATTGCATGCTGGCAACATCAGCATTGGGGAGGCGCTGTGCTGTCTGCAAGACGCTGGCACGGTGCCTGCTCATGCCACACGGTCCTGCGAGAGCTCATCGGCATGACTGACATGGCCCATGCTCACAGGAAAACCCTGAGCAGAGTCAACATTTGCAGGTGGACTTCATGCTGCCGCTGCTGCTGCTGCTGCAGCACAAGACGCACCCTTGGCTCGCGTCGACCAATGCAAGCGGGCTTGTGCTGCACTTCAGTGGAATGCATGCTTGAGCTGCATCACAACACCCTGGCTCATATGCATCACCTGCTCGACGCCATCCTCCTCGCTGGACCCGTCCAGCTCCTTCTTGCTGGCGTGCACGGTGGCGGGGTTGATGTCCGTGGACCGGCGGTTGACGGCGCCCGCAAGTGTGCGGCCAGAGCCGGGAGGGCCGTCCAGCGACGAGCGGTTCACGCACCCCGCCAGGCTGCGACTGGACGTGGGGTGACCCTCGCTCCCGGCCTGGATGGAGTTGCGGGAGGTGGCGGCGTCCTCGGCGACCTTCGCGCCGCCCGCCACGATCGCCTCCTTCTCGGCCAGCACCTCCTCCGACATCACGCCGGCCGGCTGCTTCATGTCTGCGCACCACCCACACTGCTTCAGACACAGCGTATTGTGCACTATCAGCACTCAACCTGCAGCTGGACACCCCCTTCGTCATAGCGTTTCCCACTCCTGCAGCATGACACGCCACTCAGCACACCGTCCGATTGACAGATCGTTCGATGCTGCGGTGCTGCAAAAGCGCACCCTTGAGCACAGCCAGCGCCAGCCAGATGCAGCAGTTGAGCAGAATGGTGTAGAACAGGATCATGGCGACGCCCGCCCATTTGTAGCCGATGGTCGTCTTGTAGGAGTGGTCCGACAGCAGCTGCTCGCCGAGCGTGAGGCCCGGCACCAGGCTGGGCACGTTCCAGCGCGGCGCAGTGAACTCGTTGATTGCCAGCGCCTGCTGCGCCCAGGCCATGGGGTTGATCCAGTACATCTGCATGGTGGTGGCACAAAGCGTGAGGGACGGATGAGATCAGGACGTCAGCAGCATCCGTCACACATGGCCACGGCACCCCATGATGAAGCACAGGCTATGCAGCCTGATTGGCAGCCGATGTCACCGCTGCAGGAGCGCCTTCGCTTCGTCGTGTAAGACTGTGATCCCAAAGCAACTCACCCAGACCCACCACCCTGGGATGGTCTTGCGCGGCATGATGTATGCGCCGGTCGTCATCAGCACGGAGGTGGCGAACACGGCGGCAGTGACAGAGTAGGTCGCGGGCCGCACCGCAGCACCGCACAGCCTGTGCAACGAGGCCCATCGCGCTGATGCATGCATGACGGCAGCTGATGTGGTGAGGATGCAAGAAAGCGGCACATGGAAGCATCCAGGTCCTTTGAACATGCTGCAGTGTGCTGAGCCCAGTTCGCTGTGGGGCTCGTTGGGACTGGTCGCACCGGAAGATGCTGACGGCAAAGGTGTGGAAGCAGAAGGTGACCAGCCAGAAGAAGAAGAAGCGGCCCGCCTCCGGCGCCAATCCGACCACCCAGCTGCAACAGCAAAGAAACTGAACGTCACACTGCTGCTCCACAGCGCCTCAGCATCTCAGCATGTGTGATCGCAAGCGCATTGCACAGACATTCATGCTGCACTTCATTCCAACTCAAGAGCCGAAAGTGCGCACTAGGAGATGACGCTCCAGATGAGGCTCTCAGCAAAGCCCTGCGGCATCTGCAGGAGCACGATGTTCGGCAGCGCGAACGACCAGGTGGGGTAGAACTTGTTGTCGCGCTGCTTGTAGAACAGCGACAGCCGCTCGCCGATGATCGCAAACTCCGCCCAGTTGTTGAACCTGCACATCGCACAGCATGAGATGTTAAGCCGGCAATCTTGATGCACCGGCTGCATGCAGACATACCCAACCTCCGTGGGTCACCAGCAGAGCCAAGAGGTTGTGCTGCCAACAGTCTAGATGCGGAGCGACCATGGCACAAATGCTTTTCACTTGGACCCAGGCGGCCAACTCACATCATGCTGGTGAGTGTGAAGAAGGTGACGGCCAGGTACAGGTTGGCATCGTCAATGTTGTTGGGGTGCAGCCGTGTGCGGAGGAACAGCGTGGAGCTCACCAGGGCATTGAATGCAACCTGCAGGCAATGCAGCCGTCAGCTGGCAGCACCATCAGCAGATGCCTAAGCAGCATGGGCAGCTACCATACACCGGTGGCACCACAGCTGTGGCAGCCATCAGGCAGCAGTCTGTAGGTGACCGATCACTTGAGTCGAGCCCCTGCAATTCGGGTCAGGTGCTGAAGTAGTCAATCCCCAAACCCTGAAATACCCAAAACGGGTACCTGGGTGGAGCGGAAGATGTAGATGAAGAAGATGCGCTGGATGAGCGTGAACTCGCGGCGCAGGGTCGCCTTGAGCAGCTTGCGCTGGGTGTTGGCCCACGTGCGCTTGGTCTGCAGCCGCCCAAACACAGCAGGTGGGCAGGGGGCAACCGAGCTCAGCAGCGGATAGGACCCTTCAGTGCTCGCTCAGCGACCAGCAAGACAGCATATGCCCGATGCCGGTGGCGCAGCCAAAGGCACGGCAGACGCAACTTTGGACAGCTCTCGCACCAGAGGATCCTCGGCCTTCTCGTTGATGACCGGCGGTGCCAGCAGCCTGGACTGCGTCCGTTTGGCGGTCTCAGTGTTGACAAAGGCGCTGATGAAGTTCTGGACGGAGACGTACTTGTACTTCCGCTCGGTGTCACTGCAGGTGATGAGCCACAAGGAGGCGTTTAGCAGCCACAGAACCGTTGTTGGGAGCTCAACAGGGCTGTTGGCTGGCAAGGGCAAGTATAATACGCAAACATGTGGCAGCGCTGCAAGTAGCAGGCTGAGGCGCTGGGCTGAGGATGCACACTGGGTGCACCCAGATCCTTACCTCCAGTATTGACCTGCAGATCAGCAAAGCACTGAAGTCAGCACGTGCACCCCCACAACGTTGAACTCCTATCTGACGGCAGACAGGTGGCTGTTCAGCGCACCTTGGTCCTTGGGCGAGGTGACCTCTTGCAGGAAGTCGGCAATGCCCTTGCGCTCTGGCAGCTGGAAGCCGACTCTGTTGAAGAATGGCATCACCTGCAATGGAGTGGGATATCGAGTCCAGGTGCTGTTGGCACACAGTGATGCTGGCACACCATTATTCCACCCTTACCTATCGTGTGAGCAGACAATTTTCTTTGAAAATTGTGGCGCCACTGCATAACAACCTCACCTCCTCCTTAGGGCCGAAGTAAACAATGTGGCCCTCTGCCAGCAGCATGATGTCGTCAAACAGGGCGTAGACCTCGGGCGCTGGCTGGAGGAGAGCAACCATGATGGTCGCCTGCGGAGGGTACAGACATATGCGTCATATACCACAGATGTCAGTGAGCTCAGTGATTTGCAGAGCCGTCACCACATTTGAACAGTGTTCTAGGCAGACAACACGTCAAGCACACCCTGCCTCCATGGATTGCACAGCAATAGTGGGCGGATGCCAACAGTTGCACGGCATTGCACCTTGCGCTTGTGCGCGTAGTGCGAGAGGTTCTGGATGATCTGGAATGTGGTGCTGCTGTCCAGACCAGTTGAAATCTCATCGGCGAAGATGACCTTGGCCGGGCTGACCAGCATCTCGCCAGTGGTCAGCCTGAGCAGAAGTCATTGGCACAGGTGTCAGCTGATAACTGATGTATGCTTCAGTAGATGGCCTCGAGGTATCAGCAAAATCAGTGAGCAGTCAGTACCTCTTCTTCTGGCCGCCGCTGATGCCACGCAGCATGGGCCCGCCCACGAAGGTGTCTGCAATGGCGTGTTTGCAACTGTTGGTGGAGGTCTGGTAGCAAGCCAGCACAACAGCCGCTGCCGGCAGCAGCAGCACATCGGCAACAGGCCGAAACATCTGGAAATAGGCCGAAACCCTAAACCCTGCTGCTGGAAAAGACCCTGTGCAAGCGAAGCACACCTGCCACATAGTCGAGGCCCAGCACCTTCAGCACATACTCGGCAACCACACTGAAGCGCTTGCCCAGGATGGCCTCGCCCTGCAATGCGGATGAAGTTGCTGGGCTGCACAGCAGGCTGGCGGACATGACAGCAGGCAGCGGAAATGCACTCTTATTTTTAGCCACACTTGCCCGATGCCACCTAAAGATGTTGCTTCCTAGTGCCACCAGTCGATCTGCCAAGCTCAATCTGTGCGCCAGACAGTGATGTCTACGCACCCTGAGGAAGGCGTCGATCTCTGAGTCGGACGGCTCGCCGGCGCTGCCGTTCTTGGCACCCTTCAACACGCCCGCGACCTCGCCCGGCTGACCCACCGTCCCCAGCACCTGGTTCACACGGTGAGACACATGGTCACAAGCGCACTGTTGCGGGAGTATGTACACCCGCCGGCAGCAGATTGGAAGAGTGCAGGACCACGATGCTTAGTCGTGTATAAAGCATATGAGCGAGAGGCACACCCTCTGCAGCTCCTGCTCGCGAATGCCGTTGCCCTGCACGCGCGCGGCAAAGTCGATCGTCTCGCGCACCCTGTGGCACAGCATTATGTCATGTGAATGGCTGCTCCTGATGATGCGGCTCAGCATGGAACAACGCAGCTCCCTGTACTTCCTGATGATGCATCGTGGCACCAAAGTCAGCCATCTCCATGCCAACTGCTCAGCAGTGCATGGTGGCCACAAAGGGACACAGGGCGCACGTGAGCTCGGCCATGTGCTCGTCCACTTGCTCGATGTAGGTGCTGGCGCGCTGCACGACAAAGTCGTCCAGGGTCCTGCCATTGTAGGTGACCTGCGGCGGAGAAGAAGACTACGGGTCAAGCAGGCTTCCGAAAGTGGGGCAAACCCTGCCAGAGCCTGGTCATCATGAGAGGGTCGTTGGCGTCAGGGTGACCAGCAGTGCATCGGATGATGGGTGTTGCAGCTTTGTTGGGTGTGACTGTTGCCAGGCAGCGGTGACCAGTGCAGCCACGGCATCACTCACGCTGCCCTGGATGTCAAGGCCGGAGGGGTGCAGGCGACCGGACAGCGCCTTGAGCACCGTGGACTTTCCGCTCTGCGGCGGCCCCAGCAGCAGTGTCATGCGCCCCTGTAGCCAAAACGCCAGAGCATGCTTGCATGGCGTTCAATGTTGCAACTGCTGGCCTCAGGCTGGTAAAACAGGTTCTTTTACTAACAATTTTAATCCATCTGCAATTGGTTGAAATATACCAAATACACCTACTACATTAGGTCCTTTTCTACGCTGCATAGCCGCCATAACTTTACGTTCTGCTAAAGTTAAGAATGCAACACCCAGCAACAAAGGAATTGTGATTGCAATTATTTTTAAATACAATATTTAAAATAAGATAATTCATAATGTTTTTTTTAATTCACTCGGCTTCTCTCGACACTTTAGCCAAGTTCCATGGGACAGTTTCACAGTGACAACTATTCAGGGTCGTCCTGCAGGAGAAGAGGGCGAAGGAGGACCCTCAAAGTCTCACCGGGGTCAGCACGCCGCTCACATCCTTGAGGATTTGGTAGGGCCGCCTGTTGGCGAACTTGATGCCCACCGCCGACAGCGGCCACTGGCGACAACAAAAAACTGGGAGGTCAGCAGCAGGACATGAAAAGGAGCAGGGAGCATCGAAACCTCCACTGTTGACACGTGCGACGGTACCGCCATACGTTTGGGCCACGAACAAGGACCAAGGTGTGCCTGACAACCTGCCGCAAGCTGCACAGCATGCACAGCACACCGCAGCAAGCACAGCATACTGCAGGACCAAGCACCTGTGCCAGTTTGATCAGATCGTTCACGAGCGACGGCAGGGAACGACTGCCAACGGACACGGACCCTGCGATGCTGAGGTCCGTGAACCGGACTTCTGTAGTGCTCTGCGGCACGCCGGCCCTGCGCAGCCAGCACAGCATGGTGCCTCAACAAGTGCCGGGCCTTGGTGGCGATATGTACATGGAAGGCTTGCACTTGCTCGAATCGCAGCTTGAGACACGATGGTGGCGCTGCCAAGGCTGCGATAAGGAGGGGAGCTCCAGGGCTGCATGCCAAGCTGTCAAAGGGTTGCATCGACATGCAGAGCACGATCCCAGGGCACTCACTCGTCGAAGCGCTTCTCGAGGCGCTCCAGCAGGAGCAGGTTGCTGGTGTCATCCTGGCCCAGCGCCCGCTTGACGGTCTGCTTGATAGCGTCCATCTGCGCCTTGTGCTTGTCCTCCCGTGTTGTCTTCTTGTCCAGGGCCTGCCCCGCGGCCGCGGCCGTCTCAAAAGGCGCAGCAGGCGCGCCGGCAGTCTCCGGATCCCGGTCCGCCGGCGTAGCCATGGTGATGTGGTTTTGCGCGTCGACAGCAACCAACTTACAGGCGGCGCCACGCGCTGGTAAAACGGCGGATCCCTTGGTGTCAGAACAATGATCGGCGCATCGGGACACCTGCTGCGATGGTGAAAGTGTGGCGCTGCTGGTTGCGGGACGTATGGTAAGCGGCTCACCCGTGAATGACCCTAATGACTTCGTTTGTGCGCCAAACGGTGCATCACTGCAGTTCAAGCTGAAACCCTAGGAAACTCATGAGGCTGCGGCCCCGGGGTTCGCTGCTGTGACGTGTCAGATGGGGTGTTCCTTTCGTCAGACAGCCTGACTTCGAGATGAAGGGCGGAGATGCCGGATCCGTATAATCTCGCACTGTAAAGACTTTCAGGTTGATACTTAAGGAGTTTATAAGATAGAAGCATACACAAACAGAGCTTCGTCCCTCAACCACAACCTCCATGCTTGCTGGACTTCATCAGCACGTCCGAGTTGGAGAACGCCGCTTCCGCTTCTTACCAGACTGCTCGTCCCGCTGTTTGTGTTTCGACTTCCTCTTCCGCTTCCCCTTCTTCGCCCTGCGCCGCACATACCCACTGCTGCCAGTCCCAGTCGTGGGAAGCTTTGCAAGTATGCGTGCAAGTTGGCAATAATCCATTGCCTGTGTCAAGCATGCAGTTGTTGCTGTCGCCAGCTGCATACTGCAGTTCGCCTTGAGCATGCTGCAGTCAGGCGATCACTGCCCAACGCTCAGAAGTACTGGGCGGGGGACTGATGCATTCCTGCTGTAGTGGTCCGAGACGAGTGCCAGAGCCCGCTGCATGTCCATGCTGGGCTGCGGCTTGTCTTCACTCGATTCACTGCTGCTGGCCGAAGCTGGATGCCGGGTGGCTGGGCTGTACGTGGGAGAGCTGCGGGGCTGAGCTGCAGGTGCGGCGCCATTCTGCCTGCTGTCGGCTGCTGGTGCTGAGTGCTGGTGCATCCCACTCCACCCTGGTGCACGCGGCTGCGCTTGTGCTGCTGCGCTGCCGTCATGCCACGCGGGCATTGCCAGCCCTGCAGCGGCGGCTGGGTGCTGGTCGGCCCCCGGGACAGGCGAGCGGTAGGGGTGTGAAAGCAGGTCCCGCGGCACGCGTTGGCGGATGGCGGCCAGGTACTTGGCCGCATTTTCGTCACCAGGCTCTATTTCTAGCGCCACGTTCAGGGCTGCCATGGCCTCCTGCCACTGCTTCTGGTTGGCCAGCGCTGCACCGCGAGCCACATACGCATCCACATTCCGCCGGTCGAGCTCCAGGGCCTGCGTGCAATGCAGGGTGTGCATCAGTCACGGCCATGCTGGAGGGCAGGCTGCACGCCGATTGGTACATGACGAGACCGCGCGGGTGATCTGATTAGTAACAGGAGGCGGCAGCTGACGCTCCAGCTGGAGCAGTAGTCTTGCACATCACCGCATGGCAGATCAGCATTATCACAGCACTCACAGCCTAAGCCGAGCCAACAACGTGGTGCCTGTGCTGCCAGGAACACGATGGTGCCGTTGCATATTGCCGCCAATCCTCAGCCAAGCAGGGTGTGGTGCCACCTGGGAGTAGCACTTCAGCGCCTCGTCATAGCCGCCGCCCCTGGCTGCAGCGATGCCGCGGCGGGTCGCCTCGCGGGACCAGGCGCCTCGCAGCGCGCCCCGCAACTCCGCACGCAGCTCCCCGAGTGCCCGCTGGCCCTCTGCATCCCTGGCTGGCGTGACGGTCGACCCCTGCCCCAGTTGAGCAACAGCGCTGTCATCCACATGCTGGATCTGCACAACAACTCCATGAACGAGGGCAAACATTATTCAAGCAGAGGCCAGGGACATATGCTCGAGTAGCACATGTAGTAGGCAAGCCCACCTGCAGGCCTTCGAAGGCGTCGGAGATGTTGTATGCCTCAGCCATGGCGTCCACCGCATCCGGGCAGTGGAACAGGCGGCTGGCGTCCATGTGTGCCATCAACAGCGGCCGGCTGTCGTCTGGGTCCCCAGGTAGTACAGCAGCCGACGCAGCGGCCTGCAGACTAACACCCACTGCCGGGGCTTCACTTCCGGCGGGTGCTGGTTGCGGTGGCGACAGCGCGGCACTTCCTGCGCCGGCATCATCCGCAGCGGCCAGGGGTTGTCTGGGTGTTGCAAGAGCCACGCGGGAGGCTCGAGCTGACGCATTCGCCTCAAGCTCCGATATGCTGGGCAGGTCGAGCACGAACCCCCAGTCGGTGTGCACACGGCCTGCTGCCGCAGATGATGAGCCCACACCTCCAACACCCTGCACCGAAAGGAAGAGCAGCATCGTGCACTGAGACACATTGATCGAAAAGGAGTGTAGCAACGCCGTAAGCTCAGCGTCCACCCAGCATTGCTTGCCGACCCACGCACCGCAGTCAGCAGGAGGTGCTGTCTGATCGCCGGCGGAAGCGCGGCGACATGCGCCTGCAGGGAACTGCTGTTGGGCTGTACAGCGTCTGACACATCAAATCGCAAGCCACTGGGCTGCCTTGTCGCCATGGATCCTCCAGCTCGTGGGTCCTGCATTCACCATGGCTGCCTCGGCATGTGCGCGGTCCAGATGCCTGTCATGTCCATCTTCGAAGTCCTCTGATGACATTAGCGGACGCCACGCCGTCACTTCATACGAGTACACTGCTTAGTTTCGAGATCACTGAGCAAAGCAAAGCCGGTGTGCAGACTGCTCTTTGCAGCGTAGATGTGGAAGCTTGGCATGTTGTTGGCACGTGGGCAACATCGAGCGTTTGTCAACCAGGCTTGTGCTCGAGACCCGCCCAGATAGCGTTCTATCGCCGCATGCCTTGACACATTGACGTATGCAGCCGCCATCGCCAACCCCATAACCTGCAGTTGTCAGCTGTTATCTGGAGAATAGAACCTGCGGCGCCTGCTGTCCCATGGTCCAAGCATGAGGGTATATCCAAGTCAAATCCAGGTGTCCCAAAGATGTCCTCGTTTGCCGCATCGCTCGCACGCAGTGACATGCCGAGCGCAGCAGACAGACACGAGCCGTCTGGCCAGCAAATCAGAGCGCAGCCGTGCACGGAGAAGGCGGCAAGGCCCTCAGCCACCGCCACAGCCGGCCGAGCTGCAACAGGAGCGCCGCGATGATGTGCAGAACATGCCCAGCATGTGGCAGGAGGCAGTGGAGGAGGAGGAAGCTGAGCTGGACAGCATGCGGGCTGCAGAGGCGCCAGGCAATGCATCCCCGCAGCCGCCGCAGCCTTCTGCAGGAGCAGCGGCGCCTATTCTTGAATCCGCACCGCCGTCTGCAGCGTCAGCGCGGTCAACAGCAGCATCAGAGCGGGAATCAGAGCTCAGTGGCGGCTTTGGAACGCCGGTGCCAGAGGATGCCATGTCGCCACAGGACCAGCGACGCTGGGAAAGCTTCATGAGGGAGGTCAACCCCTACGACTTTCCTGTCCGTACGGTGCGGCCTCTTCGAACAGCCACAGTTTCCTATGCCAGCATCTGCACCCGTGCTCCACTGTCCATATGCTGTGCAGCACACAGCGGCCTGCGGCACAGCACCACATGCAGCAGTTGCAATTGTGTACCCTACAGATGGACGAGATGGGCGAGGCCGAGGCCGTGGACGACGAGCAAAGTGAGGATGAGGACAGCGATGACGACGAGCTGCCGCGCCCTATGGTACAAATGGCGGAGTTCACAGACCGGCTGCCTGGAGCGCCCGCCGCCGCAGCCAGTGCCTCTCCTGGTCTCCGCTCTCGCAAATCACCGCGGCCGCAAGGACCACAGGGTGCGGCAGCTGAAGCCGCAACACAGCAGCAGCGGGCAGCCGCTGCACATCTCCAGCCACCTTCAGGCGTTGCCGCCGACTTCCCAGCGGCCGATGACCTGCCGGGGCCATCCGCGGCGAACGAAGCTGACGCACAGGTCCTTCTCCAGCTCTTTAAGGCTGCTTGGTGTGCAGCTGCTTACTACGCAGCTACCAGACCTTGCTGTTGCAGGGCAGCCCTCGTGCACAGGCTGCGGAGCCTCGACACAGGGTTGGGGGTGACCAGGCGCTGGCTGACTCTGAGAACTCACGCCCGTGCTGCAGGCCGACCAGGAGACCAAGCGGCGAGGTGCGGTGCTCATGCGGCTGATTGGCGCTGGCGACCAGCTGGAGACGCTGCTGGGGTTCCACGCCGAGGACATCGACGAACAGCTGCTGGAGATGCTGTACTCGCGCATACAGCTCGCCGTCAGGTGCATGCTGCAACTTGTCGGCACCCCGACACGCTGGGCCAGCTGCAGTCATGCCACTGCTTCATCCAGAGTGTATCGGAGCATGCTGGAGGTGCAAAGGTTGAGCATTTGCGTTGTGCAAGGTCAGCAGCAGGCAGCTGAGCATTTGTAAGGTCTGACGCTTTGGCTCAGCGTCAGCATGCCAATAACAAGGTCGGCATGCCAACAACAACGAGGTGGTTGCATGGCGGGGTCTCCGCTGCTCACAGACGCTTGCTGCAAGGTCAAACGACAGCCAAGGCAAGCTTCATCTGTGTGTTGGTGTGCAGGGACGGGGAGTCGGAGGAGAACGTGGACGCGCTGACGACGCTGTGGCGGCGGCTGCGGGCGGAGGCGGAGCGTGCGGCCGCCTCGCCGGCGGAGCGCCTGCTGGACGACGCGCTGCTGCTGCTGAGTGCACCCATGAACAGCGAGCAGCGCAGGCGGCAGGTGCTGAAGGCGACGCGCCGTGCTTGAAAGGCTTCCTGTTGAGCGCACCTGCATGTGCTGCACCCACATATCTGGGTGCTTCTGCTCTGGCCTGCTCTTTATGGTGCTGCTGATCGTCACATCACATTCCACGAGCAAGCTGTGACAGCATGCGTACGCTTCATGAGCAGCTGGCAACAGGTGAAGTCGACCCTTCTGATGTCGTTGTGCATCTATGCAGGACGTGGAATCACGTCTAGCAGCGGCATTCAGGCCGCTAAGCACCCGTGCAGTGGATGTGTTTGCAATGGCAGAGGCGCTGTCGCAGCAAAATAGTAGCAGCGCAGGCGGCGGCAGCAGTCTGCTGGACGACATCGTCGAGTTCGTGCCGAAGGTCTTCAGCTGCTCAGCATCTTGCCATTTGGGCATACGCATCGTGGTCATGTTGTAGAACTATCCAGCTGCCGTACAACCATCCCGCTGCCGTCTGTTCCAGTCTCCTGCGGTTTTGACGATGATCATCGTGCGGTGGGTGCTCGCGCAGGGTGAGTTCCTTGCGCAAGTGCAGACTATGCTCAACGAAGCCAAGGAAGCAAACCGTCGCATTGAGACACGCTTAGGGTGGGGCTCTGATCTGCTTGTCATCAAGTGGACATGCCGACGAACAAACGGATAGCACGACCTGCAGACCGTCAGGCCTCTGATAACATGCCTCCTTCCTATGCAGGTCGCTCAGCGTGGAGGAACGTCTGATCGTGGGAGAGGCTTTGAAGGAGCGGCATGCGACGGCCGAGCAGGTGCAACTAGTGCTGGAGATAGCAATGGGCGTGCTGGATGTCTGAAGTCCGAGGGTGTGGCCAGCAGTAGCGCCGTTGACTGCATGCACTGACCAATGATGTATCGATTCGACATTTAAGCCTTGCTATCCTTCCCTTCCCATCCTATCCTTTCCTTGCACGCATACCACATACCACAGCGTGCTGATTGCCTGTGCTCCTCTCACGGATCGCGTTGTCCAGTAAGTGACACCCTCAGGAGGATGTCCTGCCAACTGTGTCGTAGCAGGTTAGGCTGATCTGCAGTACAGGGCCGTCGGTCTCATCAAGCCTGCAGTACATTGTTACAAGACGCCCACTGCCAGATGCCATAGCGTGACATGTGCACACCTGCCCAGAGCTGTTGCACAGCCTGCAGGTCTTCATCGGCGGCATCGGTTGTGAGTTCGCCACACAGTGCGACATGCAGCCGGCACTCGTCTGCTAACATCTGCCTGCAGTGCATGTGATGGACGTAATGGTCTCTGTGCCATGTGCTAGGATAGCTGGCGTACATCATCAAACTTACGGCTGCATCTCGAGCACATACCTGAGGTTTTGCAAACCCAGCACACAGTCCGCAAGGCTGGGCGCAGCGCCAATCTGCTGCTGCGCAACTGGTGCACTGAGCGCCACCCGCTGCTCCTTTAGGATACGTGCCCCGTCGGCCGCCAGCTTGCTGACCGTCCGTGCGAGGTTGTCAAGCTCTGCGCTGCAGGACAGTCAGTGCAGTCTGCTGTCAGGCCTGACCTTTAGTGTCAGAATGTGTCAGGTCAGCAACGTGATGTCAGACAGACGGCAGTGACAGCCGTGACGCCCAGGAAGTGACCTGAGGTGTCAAATGGTATAAAAAAATGCGTTATGTACAACAGGACCATGGCCATATAGTTGGGTTGCCTGGACTAGTGCGCACATCAGGTCTCGGAGGCGCGCCATCTGCACCCCGAACGACTGCATCTGTGTTCCCAGCAGCTCCTGTTGCACAGCAAGCAGCTTCTGCGAGCCGCCGTACGCGTCTGCATCCTGAATCACCTGCATGATCAGACGCTGTCATGTCTGCCAAAGACAAGCAGGTTTGCGCTGTTATGGAAGCATGTCATTGGGGAAGCCTGATCATCGTCATTGGAGCATCAGAGCAGCTACGTTGCACAACCATACCGGCAGCCGCTGGATGATGTTCACGCAGGTATTTATCACGCCCGCAGCACTGGCCTGCATGAGCGCACATGCAAGTTTACCAGGGCCAGGCGTGGCAAAGCACGTTGAGGCCCCCAAACGTACACAGGTTGCCCCAGGTCATGCGAACAGAGGCAACGTACATGCAAGGTATCCCACTGTTGCAGCGCTCTGTCTGCACGACTGTACAGCTGCCGGTACTGCGCCAGCACCGCCCCAGAGGCCATGTGCTTGACGCATTACATGTCGCTCCTGATCCTGTGAGTCGCTGGAAGGCCCTCAGCTGCTTGCGATTAGCGGTCACGCCTCTAACCCCTCCAATCGACCGGCCAGCATGAGCAAATAGCACTGACGCATGCACCAGCTGTATTGTGAAGTCAAAACGGACGATCGCCTCGCACAACACAGTGCGGGACGCCCTGAAGACGGTGTATGATTGACTGCAATCTGCCCTCTTGCAAACAGGCTGTATGTGCGAGTGGCAGCTGCGACGCACTTTGTGGCCTTTGGATGTGCAAAATTGCAACACAGGGGGTGTCGGGGCACCCTGAACAGCACACGTAAGTCAGCACTGAAGACTAATGCGCACGTGGAGACGCCCGTTAGTCAGGAGTTTAATCCTCGATCAACGCACTGACTGCTGCGATTTCCTCTTTCCCGTGACTTGGGCAACGCGCGGCGCGCCGCAAGCAGCGCACAGTCAGTCAACTGACGGGCGGCCACATGGCGAGCGAGCCACGGGGCGAGCAGGGCGCCCTGCTCGGCCTGGCGCACAGTCTTACTGCAGGAGAGAGCCGCCAGATCACCACCGGGCTGGGCGCAGCCGCTGGCAGCGCCTGCTTGCCCTCCAAGCCCGAACAACTCGATATCTACTGGTGAGGCCCGCTGTCGGCCTGCCCGCAGTTGCGCCCGCAGCTTCCTGCGCGTCAGGCGACTTGTCCGCGTGTGAACGCGCTTGCGCGGCGTTCGTGTGCTCCACGGCTCAGTTTTGGCCAGTAGCATGCCTGCCGGGCGCTGCTCGCCCTCAAGACGGCGCCCGGCCGGTGGTCAGCACTCGCCAACTGACCGATTGTGGCCACGACACCGAAGCTGGCTTCCGCTGCCGCTGCGCCAGCCGCGGCGGATACTAGGAAACCCTGCGGCGGCGCAGCACGGTCTGTGCACATGCGGCGTGCGAGTACCGCGGCCCCAAGATTATTCCCGGCCCCTCAGGGACCACGCGAGCACCCACCTGAACTCCTTCGCTGAAGCTGGCCTTGACCCGCCATGTGGGACACCCGGGGCCTGGGCTGCACGGTCCCTGCCGGCGTGCCAGCGGCAGAACCATGCGCAGCGCGTTACCTTCTGCGTGCGTATGATGGTGCCGCGCTTCAGTCATACATGACTGATTTTGCCCGGTACACACCGCACAGTCCCATCAAGGTTGCACGCTTGCACCGTGTATAAGCACCCTGCGAGCTAGACAATCTGGTGATGCAGCTGCGTCGAGCAGTATTTCAGGCGCCCAACCCTTGGCGTTGACGGCGCGGCTTCGCCGTGAGGATGTCAGCCGTGGTTCGTGTTGCAGACTTGGCAGTGTTCCCAGCCCGGACGTGGCTCCAGTTCCAACATAGCATGCTCACTTGGTGCTCCGCTCCTCTGGCGGACATTCTTGAAGCCCTGGACGAACCGCGTGACAGCAGCATGCCGTGCTGTTGTTGTCCTTCACCTGCATCGATGCACACTCAGCCACCAACCAAGTCCTTTCGGCTTCAGCCGGCAGAGGGTGGCTAGCTGACTCCGCCACTCCTTCTGTCAGGGGGTGTGTCTGCATGTACTGATCGAAGTACGGCCCAAACTCTTCGGCTTTGCTGCAGTCTTGGCGGTGCATGGTCCCGTGCCTCCATTCGCATCTGTCGCTCTGTGTCAAGGTTGCTGTTGGCGCCACCAGGATATCCTGGTCCGCGCTTACTGGTGTGGCATGTGCGTGCACCGTGCAGGCCGGAGTACCTGCGGCGGCTTCAACTGGCGGGGCCGCCGGCAGCGGCTGGGGCGAGCCTGGCAGCCGCCCCAGCAGCCTCCGCCACAGCAGCAGCTGCCGCGCACGCGCAGCTGCTGCAGGCGCTGGGCGGGCACAAGGGTGCTCCCATTGCGGCGCCGGCGCCTAGTGGCCTCGCAGGCAGCAGCATTGGGAATGGCGGACTGGCGGCTCCGCGAGCGATACGTCCCCAGGACAGCCACGCGCCAATGCAGCTTGCCGACCTGGCGATGGCACTCAAGAAGCAGGTGCCATCAACTGAAAATCAGGGCCATCACACTGCGATGGTTGTCAGTAATGCTGCCACCTCGGCCTGTGCAGGCAGTGTTGCTCGTGGCAGCTGCTGATTCTTGTGTGGCGCTCGCAGGCAGCGGCACCCATGCCGGGCACCTCTGGAGCCTCGGCCTTCAGCCAGCCAGCGGCCAACGGCTGGGGCAACGATGGCGGCAGCAGCGGGGGCGGCGGCAGCAGCACCCCCGACAGGACGGCCAACATGCGGCGGCAGGGCAGCAACGGGCTGCGCCGGGGCAGCAGCGGCTCGCTCCCCAGCAGCCTGCGCGGAACCCCAGCAGGTGCTTCCTGTCCACACTCGGGACATGACTTCAGTAGGATTGCGGTCAAAATCAACAAACATGGGGACCCTGCTGTGCTGCCATTTGGCAGATGCAGTGGGTATAATGAAGGCATCTCCGCTGCTATTGACCTGGATCGGGTGTCAATGAGCATGGCGAGTCTGCACAGGTCCTGCAACAAGCAAGCGCAGCAGCAAGCGCGCGGCGCGCGACACGCTTGCCAGCGAGGCACTGCCCTTCAAGAAGCGCGTGGATGCGAACCGCGCGGCGGCCGCCGCCGCGGCTGGCGATGATGGCAGCGACTCGGCAGAGGAGGGCGCCGAGATGGCGCTGGTCCGCATGCGGTAGGTTCGCAGCCTGCCCTGGTGCCCTGGCGTGTAGCGCTGCACCGGGTTGGGTGTGCAGGAATGGCCACCTCTGCGTCGCAAGTCATGCTTGCCGCTGTACAGGTCGGGCGAGGCACCCTTGGTGCTGCCGGCGACAGACGAGCTGGGCAAGGACGGTGAGACCCCTACCGCCGGTGGCCCCAAGTGTTCCAAGGAGAAGAATCGCCAGGTATTCGCCATACTGATGACAAGCACCGGGGTCCATCATTTGCATTGCGACCACAGTTCATTGCTACTATCAAATGCGTCCTGCTACCGCGCAACAACATCTCCCAACGCCTGCAGGCGCAGCGACGCTTCCGTGAGCGTCAGAAGACACTGATCGGCGATCTGCGTGAGAATGTACGGTTGCTGGACGCAGAGGTCGGCTCTCAGAACAAGCAGATATTCGTGCTACAGGTAAGGGTTCTTTCCAGCCGATGTCAGGCTCGAGCAATCTTTGGCGAATGCTGACAGTGCACGTGGAAGTGGCATGATATGTGTTGCTATGTCCCGAGCGTCACCTGAGTTGTTGTGTCACCTGAGTTGTCTCCTCCCTATACAGGAGGAGAATCGGCTGCTAAAGCTCTTACTGGGCGAGCGTCAAACCATGACTTCAGGCCAGCCGCCTTCGCAGCAGCCGCAGCAGCAAACGCTGTGAATCTGCCCCTTCAAGCAGCAGACAAGCGGCAGTCACAATCTTCCTGCATGGCTGATTAAAGATCTGGGACCAGCGCATCAGCAGGCAACAGGACAGCACAGCATGTCGATTTCAGGGATGCCGGCAGCAGCTGCTGCAGCATGCCAGGCTTCAACGCATCAGCATGGCGATGGCAGATATAGCGCGCACAACCCTGGGACAGATGCTCAGGAGTGCCCCGTAAGGCGCCCAGTAAGCTGTGGACAGCTGGCCATGCGCTGCTGTTCCACATGCTACTCTACAGTCGCAAGCCTGGCTGCCACAAAACTTTTGCGGCCTCGACGTGAACGAGGCCTGGCTTCAGTATCGCTCACACCAAGGCCGTGCAGATCACTCGGTGTCAGCAAAGTGTGCAGTGTGGCCAGTGCCACATGCTTCGAGACCCATCCCGGGTCCCACACTCTTTTCACTTCCTTCCAAGTTTGTGGGCATACTCTTGCTTTAGCTCATATTGCAGTACTTGGCTGTGCGAGCACGTGCAGCATTTGTTAGTTTGCGCTGCTGGATGGGCACCATGCCCGGCTGATGCGGACTGCCACCGGTGCTGCGCTTTGCGGAAGCACACACCATATGCGTATGCGTAAGCGTTCACTTGTGGGCTTCGCACCTCTATACTATCGAGTCTGCATACATGTAGTTGGTTGATCATGTGGCGTCTTAGAATGGAAGTACAGAGTGTGTATAACTATCTTTGCCATGGTGCTGTAACCAAGGTCTGGAACCATATCTTCGAAAGGGACATATCCGTGCTGTGACCAGACTGCCTCCCATCGCCTCCTCCAACTGACGGAACGGTGGCATACACCTACTACTGTATCAAACGATCAGTCACATGTTCCGGAAGCAAACTTTTGAGCCCCGAAGGTTGCGATGCTTTCACTCTTTGGCCCCACGGGGCTGTGTATGACAATATGCATGACACATGACCGGATGCATGCTTAGTGCTGGGCCTGGGCCCAGGGTGCGCCGTTTCTAGATAACCAATGCAGACGTGGCTTTTGGCACCTCGATGCAGCTGATGCACACTGTCAGCCGCAATCGCACGGCTTCCGGCATGGCAAACTGCAGAATACAGATATTGCTTGCCGCTCTGATGTGCCTGCGAGCAGCTGGCGCAACTGTCATATTGAAGGTGCACTGGAACAAGCCAGGCTTGGGCAGAGGGCATGCTTTGCGGATGGCTTGTCTGCCAGACTCTCCCTCATACAGCGCGTGTTCTGCTGCGCTTCTGGGTTCAGCGTCCAAGGCTTGAATGCTGTGTGGGTTGCCCCTTCCACGCTAGCGCATGCGCCGCATGAGGCGGTGGGATTGTAGGCTTCACGATGGAGATTGTAAACTGACTGACTCTGGACAATATTTGCAGACGGGCGGCTACAGCTTTGGACAAATTCCTGATCTGCCTGCTGATTTTGGCCCGCCCATTGGCGAAGACGGTGTTGCCGGCTTACTGGTGGTGAGTACAGCCAATGTTGAGGAGCCCATTTCTTACAGCAAAGTTGTCTTCAAGGTTGCTGATGCATGTTGACACCTGTTGTGCTGTCACCAAGCACAGTCGCAAGCATGCCACTAGAAAGCATGTGCATCTTCATGGTGCTGCAAAACTGGCATCAGCTCAGAGTGTCAGACATAACGGAAACGTGTATAAGAAGTGCTGCAACGACGTTGCTTGCCACAACAGGTCGCAGATCCAGAGGATGCGTGCGAGCCGCTCAAGGCTCCCGCGGTGGGTCAAGCCCCTTGGATCGCCCTGATCATCCGCTCCCAGCGCGCGCACACAAACTGCACCTTCGACTTCAAGGTGCCCCCTCCCTACTTTCATGGCCTGTCTCGCCACCAGCTGATGTATGCCAGCTGTGCTGCCGAAGATGTGTGCACATGGACTGACGTGCTTGCGGTCAATGCTCGAGTCAGACTGCCAAGTTGCAGACCGTGTTGGATCAGAGGCATCAGCATCAGAAGCCGCTGCGACCGCAGGTGCGGCATGCACAGCACGGGGGCGCAGCGGCGGCCATCGTCTACGACAACACATACGAGCCGCTCATCATCATGTCCAAGCCAGCCGGGCACGCCAGCCCGGGCATCCCAGCCGTGTTCATCAGCCAGAAGTCCGGCATCATCATGAAGAAGCTCATGACGCCGGGCGTAACTGTTGCCCACATCATGCCGGTACGCTCGCAGGCGGCCTTTTGGTGCTGCATGTTCAGCTGGACTGCTGCATGTTGAGCAGCTGCTATGACTACAGTGCCCGTTTTGTGAGTTTGCATTGATGCATATGCCAACCAGCAGCAATGATGTGGTGCTCCCACCTCTGCTACTTTGATTACTGTGCTACCATGCACTGGAACAAGTGCATTCGCGACAACCATGTACGTCCACTTGAGAGCACTTTTTGGCCATGCAGATCTCGGATGAGGTGTGGATTTCCATTCTGATGAGCGCCTTCAGCGGTATCATTGCCGTCGGGGTCATGCTGGCGACGTTCTACTTCATCCGGCGCCACCGGCTGCGGGCTCTGGGGGCACGCGGCGGCCTGACAGAGGCGCTGCTGCGTGGCGAGGTGGTGTTCGAATGTCGAGATAGCAATGCAATTGTATTGTTCTCATGCAGTTGTGCGCGTGTGCTTCGGGGATTGGTCATGACAGATGGCTTGCTAGCCCTGCTGTGGTCAGTGGTAATAGAGCTTGATCTGGTAGAAGCTTTTCTGTTGTGGTACCAACTGCTGTTGCACGTCCTCACAGGAGGAAGGAGGAATGTCAGCAGCGCAGCTGCGGGCTCTGCCGGTGGTCATTCACGAGCCGCCGCTGCGGCGGCACCGCCATAGTCCCAGCAGAGGACGGGGAGATGATGCGGAGGACGCAGGGTCAGATACAGGCACGCGCCTGCTGTACCTGGTGCTCGCCTGTACCTGGTTGAAATTGTTCTTGATGTGCTTGGACTGTGTTGGATCTGTCCCTGTCCCTGCCCATCCCGAACATACATTCACATATGCTCGGCATGGATGTGTATCACAGGGCGTCAGTGACCTCCAGGTATGCTGTACCCCAGTTGACCTGATGCATGGTGTAGCAGGCAGCACCAGCAGCGGCGGCAGCCCGCGAGGCCCCAAGGGCGGCGGCACGCTGAAGACCTGCGCCGTGTGCATCGAGGACTATGCGTGAGCCTCCCCAGAGCTTATGGTTCTCCCGCTGCAGTTGGCCCCTCAGCCAAACTGTGCAGCAGACCATGCCTGCCTGCATCACGTGTTTAGATCATACAGTATGAGGAGGCCTCCTCGTACCTGTCCATTCCAATGTGTTAGGCTGGCATTCGTACGTGTGTGCAGGGACGGCGACAAGCAGCGGGTGCTGCCATGCCAGCACCGCTTCCACATGGAGTGCATCGACCAGTGGCTGTCCGCACGCCGGCCCCTGTGCCCCATCTGCAAGTGTGTGCCCTTCAGTTCAGCAGTACTATTCTAGCGTATGTCAATGATCATGTGCTCTGCATCTCACTTCTCGTCTCGTATGACCTCTCAACCAGTGCCCTGCAAAGGCTTCCAGCTGTCTCCTGCTGTTTGCTTAGCCTGCAATAGCAAACACGGCATGAACCACAAGTCAGCTGGCTCGTAGGAAAGATGGTGGTGTGTGTGTTGTACAGGTGGGATGCAGGACAGCCGTTCCCGAACTCAGCAGAGGCGGCGGCGCAGGCGGCGACTGCGCAGCCTGAAGAACCCGGCTTCCTCACCCGCAGGTGACAGGCATATGAAAGTTGTTTCGTGTTGGGTTGGAGACCATGTAGCTTGTGAACTCAAAGTGTTCTTTCACTCCGCTTAGGTCCTCAGGCATACCATGTTGCTGCTGACAGTGAGCACAATGTGTGTCTCAGCGGAAATGAAAGCATCAAAAGCCCCGCTGATCTGCAGATGGCGGCGGTGGCGGTGGCGGCGTGCCCGCCGCCGTTCCGGGCTGTCTATCCCTGCGGCCGCAGCAGCGGGCGGCGGAGCGGCGGGAGCAGCGGCGGCTGCAGGCTCTGAAGAGCACCCGCCGACGCCGCACAACTTCCCGGGGATGCACTTCGCTCGCCACTCCGCCAGCAGCGCAGCCCTGGCAGCAGGTTGGTTGCAGCCGTCGGCGCACCTGTGTGATGCCCCCACACTATTCTACTACTCCCTTGCACAGATTTCCACTCCTTCTGCAGGCGCTGCCCAACGCAGCATACTTCGTGTGGTGCTGCTTCCTCATATCCCTGCAAACTTGTGTTGTAGGTGAGGAGATCAGCGCAGCGCCAGATGCCGAGGGCGGGGCGGGCACGGGACCGCGGGATGTGGCGGTGGACATCGAGGCGCCTCCACCGCGTGCTGCCACCCCACAGCAGCCATGAGCGGCAGCTGCTGGCGTGACGTCAGAACTTGGTGGGGCTTGTCGGCACCGGTGGCAGCGGCGAACAATTTTTGCTGCGCCAGCAGATTGCATGCAGCCACAGCAGCCGGCAGCCACTGCGTACGAGCGAGTGGCTCTAGCAGGTAGTGCAGCAACAGTTTTAGGTGCTGCTGTGACCGGGCAGCCACTGGTGCAGCTGCAGCAGCTGATGAGCAAGTGCTTGATGTGTGCACTGTGTTTGCCTTATTTCGTATGGTTACCTCCTCAGCACCCTCTGCTGCTGCGGATGTAGTAGTCTGCTATGCTAAGGTTTAGGGATGTGTACACTAGACACAAAGTGACTTGTGTTGCTGCACTTTGCGATGTTTGATTTCCAGGCCAAAGCTGGTACGGTATGATGGGGTGGTTGCCTGTGCGCTTATGTGTATTAATCGATGTTGCGCCAGGAGCAAGCGCAGTGCTCAGGTCAATGGTGTGAACTATGGCAAACGTTGAGCAACGGTTTTCGTGAGCAGACGTCACTTTCACGACAGGCGCACGGGTTGCAGGACTGGAGCATGTTTGTGCCACTTCACATCAGTTCCTACAATCTGGATCTGCTGCACTGGATCAAGGGTCCACAGGGTGCTACAAAAGGATCTTGGCATATAGATAAACAACTGACCGCTGTGCGATTCACGAACAAGCAGATGGTTGTCTTCCTGGCTCAAGGAACCCCACAGTTGATTGCAAGCCAAATGCAGTTTGATTGAGGCAGAACAGGTATGCGCTCTGCCTAGTAGTATGCGCTCTGCCCTCCAGACACCCCCTTAGCGAAGGGTATTGCAAAGCACCTATACCTCCTTGCAGGACTCTCTGGCTGTTAAATTCGGCTCAAGGTATTCACAATGTTGCCAGCCTAGCCACGACATGGTTTGCTCACCCATGTGAGGAGCACCTGCGGGTGGGCAATGCTGCATTCGGCACCAGGCTTCGGCACTATTCCCTACACACCGGGCTGACCTACATATGTGCTTCCCACCTGCTGCTACTATTCCTGCTCGCTGCCCTACCCGCAGCAGCCGCCAGTGTTCAGGCCCGCCTCGCCAGCCGTGCGGATGCCGCCATTCGGCAGCGGCTGCGCCGTGCTGCCACGCTCCACCTGGAGGTGGCGTCACCGCTACTTCAGGACCTTGCTGCGCGCGGGCGGCGCTTGCACAGCTGTTGAAATGAGATCAGCATGCTGGCCAGACGTCAGGAGCTGCGCCAATAGAAGTGGCGCCGCCCATGATCACAACATCACGCACGCGTCCATCCGACCAACCAAGCTCACCGGCGCAGCTGCGGCCCGCTCGGCCCGGTCGGCGGCCAGGGCGGCGGCGATGCGGGCGGCGTCGCCCCCAGCGCCAGCGGAGCGCTCGCGGCCGGCGGCCGAGCGCTTGGCATCCCGGACTTCCTAACCATAAAAACGTGAAAAAAAGTTGTACAGGATTTTTCAATAAAAGCATGATTGGTTTGTGAAAATTTAACACAGAAACACATTACCTTGCGGTGCTGTGACAGCGCCTCGTCGATCAGCCGCACCTGCGGCACAGGAGCAAGGCACCCTGTCAGAGACATGCAAAGCTCGCCACACCAGGGCACAATGAGGGCAACGTCAGCACCTGACTGCAAGGTAGGTGAGGACATGCCACAAGACGCCTGGGATGCATGCATGTGTGCAAAGATGCAAGGCTGGGCTGACTGCGGCTGGTGACGGCGCTCACGTCTGCCATGCTGGCGGACTTTTTGGCGGGGAGCACCAGGAAGTCTGCGTCGGCTGGGTCCTGTGTCCAGCCCATCGCAGCGAGCGCCTCCAGAGCGCCAGGCACCTGCACATGCCGAGTGCATGCTCCCCTCAGTTCCTTGGCTGGCTCAGCTGGTGCGGAGTGCGGAGTGGCAACTGGGCAGCAATGGGTTTGATGAGTAGCATAGCCATGGCCATGGCCATGAGCTCGCCTGTGTGATGGCTGCGGCAATCTTGGGGTTGCTGAGCCGCAGCCGCCTGAACTTCTCGTCCGAGGGGTTTACCACCTGCGGTCAGAGGGACGCAGTGATATGATGGCCTCACATGCATCTCCCAAGTGGGCTTTGACACCCACGTCACAACCATCTGCATGCAGGTCATCTTGCATGTGGCAGCAGAGACAGTTCCAGAGCAGCTCACCACGTTCCGGACGAGCTTGGCCATAAGCTCATATGACGCCTCATTCGCGACCGCCTTCAGTGCCTGCTGCTCTTGAGTCAGCTTGCTGGCGTATTTTTGGGGTACATAACCAGCGTAGCCCATGATCGCGCTGTCAAAGATCTAATAATCTGGATGTTGTACACCAAGCGTGGGTGAGAAGACTCCCAGGTGTTGGTCAAGAGCCCTGCAGTTGCTCCGGCCTGCAAGGCAGCAGGACACCGTCAGTTTGTAAAACTGTATAGGGAACGATTCGACGGACACAGAGAAGCCCAGTTGTATGCACTGCTGCAGCGACGCACTGCCACTTCAAGGTGTTGGCTCATCGTAACAACGCTCAAGCTACCATATGCAGTGCTACTGCGTGTACGCTGCGCCGTGAGGCGCAGGCTGCAAGACAGAAATAAGACGATGCGCACCCTCACGTCTGGAGTGCGCAAAAGGGAAGCTGCCTGGTTTGAAGGGGTTATGTGAGTTGGCCACCCTTGCCGCAACTGCCACCACACAGGCTGGGCTCGTCCGCAGACGTGCAACAAGAACCAGAGAGTGCAAGCCAAAAGAAGCACGGAAGACGACACCTCAAGACGAGCGAAGTTACTGCAGGGTAAGCGCGTCAAAACAGCGCTCGACACGTGGCGCATTATGCAATTCCACGCATGACCTGCAGTTGCTCCCCTGCAGCCCACTGCAGCTATGATGGCACAGCGCGTTTCGCACTGCTCTTTGCTAGCTACAGGCTGTCATGAACTTCCGATCACCCACACCATTCCTTATGGGTGTCGATGATGTGCTCAGCAGCCAATTTGGACGCCGTGTGGTGGTGTCAAAGTTGACCGCACTGGTGCTGGTGCTTCTGCATGGATCACCCTCAAACTGCCTGTGCTCAGCCATGTGGAAACTGCAAGCCATGCTCAACGAAAATTGCAGGACCAGCTACCTGTGGTGTCGTGAGCTGCCAGACCATGCAATGACGTCAAGTTGAATGCTGAAAGATGGCATTGCAGGGCAACGTGCCGCCACAGTAAACCTTCGTTGAAATCCCCGGCAACTGACTCAGCGTATAGCATTTGCGTTGTAAACCAATTCAGCAAACCATGACACTGCAAAGCACTGACATGCATGCGGAGCCAGCCACACGCTTCAGGCTGCAAGCCTCTATGCCGTGCTGGGCAGCCAGACTTGTGCGAGTCACATCGCACATCGCAGATGAGCGGTGCCGCAGTGCGACCCGGGCTACCGCAGGAACGCCGAGAAGAGGAAGTTGAAGAGTGTCGCGCCGACGCAGAGCAATGTCGACTGCATGGGCCAAAACCAAAGTCTGTAGGCGCCAGAGCATACCCAATACTCAGGGCTGGCTGCCTAACATGAGAGTGGCGTCCTTGAATCTGCATAAATGTCACCTACATGCATGGGAGGATAACTACGCAGATGGCAGCTAGAGAACAGGCAGGTGGGAATCTGGGGCGCACCTCGCTCTGGTAGAACCAGGTGGGCATGGGGCTGCGGGTGACCGTGTTCTTCAGGAAGTCGGGCAGGGTGAAGAACAGGAAGGCGCCCAGGAACGTCGCCATCAGCGTCAGCAGCGCGCCCCGGAACAGGTTCTTGAACGCTGCATGCCAGCAGCCAAACAACTGGCGCCACCATCTGTGGTCGAGGCAATTGGCATGCAGAAAGGGTTCTTTGAGAGAAACGAATGTCATTGATCGGAAGCACTGACTCCGTTTTCACAAGATGGTGCTTCCATCACTCGTGGGTGCAGTTCTTTACAGCCTGCTGCATGTTCAGCCAAGCATGCACGCTTCAAGAGAGCCACTCACTCTGATTCTTGTTCTCGCCGCCTGAGGAAGACGGGGCTGGGTTGATCATGTTCTGCTTGTAAACGTTGGCCACCACGCCGGCAAGCGCCGCTGCACGGTATTGGGCGTCGACAGGTTAGCCTCCTAGTCTGGTCATGTGGTGTCACTGTGTTGCCCGACATCTGCATGCCAAACAGTTCTGTAATGCCGGAAACCCAACGCTACTGTTGATGACGCTGACAGCAGCATAAGTACAGCTCACATGCGACCAGGGGCTGGGTGCCGGCAGAGACGGACGACAGCAGCGCCCATGCCGCCAGCAGCACCTGAACCGCGCCCACGATCTGTCTGAAGCGCGCCTCCGCGACAAACTTCCTGCAGTGGCCGCACCGCCACATGACCTTGTGAAACGACGTCACAACACCCCTTGACTCATTGGAGTCCCAACTCTCCAACTCTCCAATTCGCAAACTGCTGCAACTTACAGTTCCAGTAACGGGTATGCCGGGTTCACCTCGGCCGCCAGGGGAAGTACACGGCGCGGTCCGCATACTTTACCTCCTTAGGCACCGAGGTGCCACCCGCTGTCCTTCCCTGCATCAGGACAGCAGGGCATCAGGCGGCCTGCCTAGCCGCTGCTCCATCATCTGGTCTTGCAAAGCACTGCAGGCTTCAGCAGCACGGCCTCCACACAGTATCACTGACCTTCATGCGCTCGGTGAGCCCGGACATCATGATGCTGGTGTGCGCGGACTCGATCTTCTCCACGCGTGACTTGTCCCCCTTGGCGTCGTTGAGAGCGCGCCTGTAGGACCGCTGCACCATCTCCGAAGTGGCGTTCGGCGACAGCCCCAGAGTCTGCGGTCGCATGTCGACGCATTTGCGAGGAAGACTGCACTTGCCAGCATGGTGATCTGCACAGCAAGTGGTCCCGGTCCACCATATGCTGCTTTCCGCATGGTTCCTTCCAGAAGCATCCGCACGCCATGATCCAAGTGTGCACGGCTGTTCAGCGCAGGCACTGTTGCTGGTGCGATAACAGTGTCGCACGGTGTAGCATCACAGCTGCTGCACCTGATATGGGTCTGGAGCAAAGATATTCCTGTGTGCCGCCTCAATGATGTCCACGCGGTGTTTGTCGCCCTTGGCATCGTGCAGAGCGCGGTTGTATGACCGCTGCACATCCTCGTGGGAGGCACCCGGCGACAGCCCCAGCACCTGTCATGGTGTGTGAAACTAATTTGTGAAGAGATGTCTTCAGCTGTGTACTTCATGTTGTCAACTGGCGGGCGGCACGCCGCCGCATCGTCGCGATTAAGCTGCATCCGAACACCAGGGCCAGGTGCATGACCTCATATGACACTGCTGTCACTGTGCAACGGTTTTGCCGGGTCGAGCAATGCGGCGGATGCAGTGCAATAGTCTGCATGCAGGGACAGCAACTGCACCTGGTAGGGGTCTGGAGCATCACCACCCGCTCCCGCCATTCCCGCCATGGCTGCCCGCACGCAGACAGCGCCTCGCCTGCTGCGCGTCTGGGTCACCCGCAAACTCGGCTGCAGGCGGGTCGCTGGTGCTGCCGAGGGGCCGGCAAGCTTGTGCGACTGCATCGTGCCGCCAGAGGCCAGCGGGAGGGCGCGGATCATGCTGGGAGGTGTCAGTGCAAAATTGCAGCGGTGTAGAATGCTATCTAGTGTGAGTTTGGGCACCGCGGCAGGAAGAAGGCATTGCACCTGCGATCTGTCCTGATACAATCAGCCGGAGAGGGGCTGAGAATCTGGCGTTTGAGTGGGACGCTAGAGTGTGTTGGGACATGCAACGATGCACAGATGCCCTTGCGTTCTCAGTCTTCTTCATGGGGGCGTGCCATTGACGATGCAGTGAGACCATCTAGCGTACCTTTGCAATGATGACGGCGCACTGATCATCTGACATTGGAAGGGCGGACTCCTACTTTGCACCACAACTTGCGGCGCTGGTTGCAGCCTTGCAGGGCTGCTCAGAACATGTTGGAGTGTTGTTGAATGCATTGAGTATATGTTACTGACACATCCTCCAGAGGATCAATTGATATCATCGACAAGCGTGCAGCTATGAAGATCGGCAGTCCTGCAGCGGCACGTGCGGAGAACTAAAGCATGGTCTGCAAAGGATGAACAAGGAGTGAACAAGCGGGACTGTGGCCTACCAGCCGTCCAGCGCTCACAGGAGCCCTTTCCAAAAGACAATGGGCAGTGACAATGAGGCCAGGCCGTTGCTGGGCACCAAGAGCGGCGGGTTGCTCCAAGTCAAGGTGAACGCATGGCAGTCAGACCGGCAGTTGTAGGCTGCATTGCAACATTTGTGATGGCCACCAGTCCATGGCCACCAGCCCAGTATCAGTGTTTGATGTACTATCGCAAGGCCATGCATGCAGGTGACGAATGCGGCTCAGACGGGGATGGGCAGGGCGGAGGCGGGCGAGCTGTCGGGTGCGAGCCGCCCGCTGAGCGAGGTGTTCCCGAAGTGGCTCGCCGTCTGCCGGCGGTGGTACGACAGTGAGTGGGTCTTGAGTAGTCTTCCTTGGACGCATACACCTTGCAGACTGGACGTGCATTTGGGCAGGGATGACTCCCATATGAGGTTACTAAGGGTGCATGCTGATGCTGGGCAGGCGAGGAAAGGTGGAAGGCTCGCGGATATGCTGCGGCCACAATCGTCACAGCGCTGATGACCACTGGCCTCCTGGTGACTGTCACATTGAGAACTGCAACCGCCCAGCCATGCTGAAATGCTCGTATGCAAGTGCACCTGTTCATCAACTCCAGCAAACAGCCTCCTGCCATTGGCTAAGCACCGTGCTGAAGGTCATCAATGTGCTTTTGCTGACCTTGCAGGTGCGCATCAGCTATGCCCAGCGCAACTTTCAGACGGCGCTGTCGGAGAAGAATGTGGCCGGCTTCCACGCGGCGCTGTGGCAGTTTGTGGGCATCATCGTCCTGGCCGCGCCCTCCTTCGCGCTGGCCAACTGGCTGGAGGTGTGTGTGCCCTGCAGATAGCGACGTTGCACCCCCATACACGTGCTGGTCGGATACCTCCTTGCTGCCCTGCTCTCGATGCCCTCAGCACCCAGAGCTGTCTGTAGTGGGCATCTCTCAAGCTGCAGCAGACCACTCAGTGTGGCCTGCGATGCGTACCCTGAGCCGAGTTGCAGTGCATATACACTGCAGCTGCTGGAGCGTGTCACAGTCCGTGCCGCTTCCATTGTGTGCTCAGACCCGTAGCTTGGCTGCTCAGGCGCGGCTGAAGCTGGAGTGGCGCCGCTTCCTCACGCAGCAGCTGCTGCAGGCGTACTTCTCGCGCCGCGCCTTCTTCAAGCTCAAGCTGCAGGCGGCGGGCATAGACAACCCCGACCAGGTCCGAGAACCCGCTTTGCTCCATGACAGCTGTAAGGCACGACCGTCTCTGTTGTTGCGTGATGGTGACATAGGTGACTCAGGTGTCTTCCTGCACAAATTGCGGAGCACTGATGCCCTTCTGCTGCTCTCTGCTGCAGCGCATCTGTGACGACGTGCCAGCCTTCGCGGACACCAGCGTCTTCCTGGTGATCGGCATAATCCGGAAGGTCTTCAACTGCATTGCTTTCGCAGGTGAGCAAGGCCGGTGAGCATGCATGCCTGACCTTCTGCCGCCCCGAGAGTGGTACCTCGCCCAGCTGGCCATCTTGCATACCAGCAAGGCACATGCATGGCGGTCACGCTGTTGTATGGGGGTGCAGCGAGCATAAGCGTATCTGGACCAGTGTCCTGAACACGCTGCAGGCGTCCTCTGGAGCGTCGCGCCACGCCTGGTGTTCTTCCTGCTGGGCTACGCCGTCTTCGGCACCTGGCTCACGGCTGCCGGCTTCGGCCGCCGCCTCATGCGGCTGCACTACGCCATCCTGAAGCGCGAGGGCGACCTGCGCTTTGACCTCGTACGCGTGCGCGAGAACGCAGGCGAGCGGCTGCCTCCGTGTGCTGGCCGCGCCACAGCACCACACACCTGTCGCATTTCCTGTCATCAATCTTGTTATCCTCAGCAGACAGTGAAGCTCGTGCACTTGATCCGTGCCACATGCAGGACCGTGCAAAATTTCGTGCTGGTTGTGCACTGCAGCGTCCCTGCCCTCCCACTCAACAGTCGCCCTCTGTTGTCCATGGTGCATGCAGCGCTGTCTGTCACCAGGTGTCTCTGGGACTCACACGCCTCCACATTTGCGAGTGTCATTGTGCGCGTCTGTGCAGAGTCGATCGCCTTCTACAACGGCGAGCACCGGGAGGCGGCGATCGCCGGCAGCCGCCTGGAGTCGCTGATCACCATCTCCCGGCTGCGCCTGGCCTGGGAGGCGGGCCTCAGCCTGTGGCAGAACGCCTACACGTGCGACCCGCTCCTGAACACCGAAAGAATCGTGTGGGTGTCCCTGATCCAGCCCCTGATCCACAGCTTCTGGGGTGGCAGTCTGACACCAGTGACAGGCTGATGGCGGTGAGGTGCACCCAGTGGCCCCTGAACCCTACAGTGTTGGCAGCGCTCTTTGAAGGGGGTAATGTACGAACACGGGCATGCCTGATACTCATAGTGTGGTACAGATGCCTGGCAGTGGCTGCCTGCAGGTATGCTACCATCCTGGTGCCCAGCCTCCTGACGGCCCCCCGCTACTTCGCTGGCGAGATCGAGTTTGGCGTGATTGCTCAGGTGGGAAGCAACCGCGACTGCATGCATGCAGTGCCTCATTCTTGCGCCTGCTGCAACGTACTTCGAGCATAGTAGCTCAACAATACATTGCGCATCCCATGGATGTCTGGTGCTATCCAGGTCGGCTTTGCATTTGGGCGCATCGAATCAGCGTTGACGGTGCTTGTGGCAAATCTTTCGGAGCTCAGCAGCCTTGCAGCGAAAACAGAGCGTATTGATGCGTTATTTACAGGTGCAGCATCGTGTGAACCTAAGTGAGCTTTTCCACCAGGCTATGTGATATGTTGCAATCATGCGATGTCCGTCCGACTTGCTGCACCGTGCAAGTCTCAAGTCGCTGCTGATTGGCCCGCATCTTGGGCTGCAGCCTTGCTGGTGGGTCCGCCACAAAGCGATGCCGTCATTGCACGGGCGCAATCGCCCGACGCAGGTGCCTCCTGTTTGTTGGGAAACTGACAAACCAGCCTGCATTGTTAACCACTAACAAACAACATCAACACAACTGAAGTGCACAGCTGCCACAACAGCAGGTCACTCATGGTTCGCTGGCACCAGAGCCTAGGTCTGATGCTGATTGCCCAGCTTTTGTCGGCCAAGCTGTCGTCGCATTGTTCAAGCAGCGGGCGAAACAGCCTGGTAGCAGGGCTGGTGAAGCCTGTGCCAGCCAGGAGGTCTCGGATGCACAGAATGACACGATACACGTGTCACGTGCAGGCCTGCATCTGGAGGGCCTGACGCTGGCGCCCCCAGGCGGCGGCAAGCCGCTCACGCAGGCGCTGCACGCGAGCATCGGCCCCGGCCAGTCGCTGCTGGTGGTGGGGCCCTCGGGGTGCGGCAAATCCAGCCTCCTGCGTGCAATCGCAGGTGTGCGCCCGTAAAGTGACTTGGTTTTGGTGTGAGATGCGCCAGCAGGCAGCGGAGGTTTTGTGCGTCATGCCATCCGTCATGAAGTCACACTTCCACACGCACTTGTCGTTGTAAGCATCACATGATCGCATGTGGTGTACCAAAGCCTGAGCCTGTTGTTGCCACCCCAATCTTGCTTGTGGGTCTGCGGCATATCCACCTGTCTGCTTCACAATAATTGCTGCCTGCCTGGACCACCCTGATTCTTCGCTGGGCCGTCAGGCTGTGGAGGATGCAAGTGGAAGGAGAGCCTGGGAGCAGCAGGCCGAGAAGGAGCTCCGCAACATCTGATCAATTTCTGCATGGTGCTTGTAATGTGCAAGTGCACAAACGGGCTCCGTCCTGCAACCACTGCAGGGCTGTGGTCGGAGGGGCAGGGGGTGATCCACACGCCACGGGCAGGCGCAATGTTT
Organism: Diplosphaera chodatii; assembly: GCA_032358165.1. NCBI lineage: Eukaryota > Viridiplantae > Chlorophyta > Trebouxiophyceae > Prasiolales > Stichococcaceae > Diplosphaera > Diplosphaera chodatii. The sequence continues at coordinate 1,619,592 of JAALGY010000001.1, read as the reverse complement.
TTTCTCCCGCAGCAGCCCTTCATGCCCCTGGGCACCCTGCGCCAGCAGCTGCTGTTCCCCTCAGGCACGCTTATGGTTGCCAGCACACAAGCGTGGCTGCAGTGTGGATGCATCATGGCGAGCTGTGACCTGTGGCGCAGCATGCCAACCACGCCGGCTGCATGCCTGCGCGTCGCTGCAAAGTCGCTACTCCAGGTTTCGGCATTCGCTGATGTGTGGTAGCTGCGGATCCTGCAGGGGACGACGGCGACTTCCTGGGCGGCGACGGCCGCATCAGCGCCGTCACAGACAAGGCGCTGCTGTCGCTCCTGGACGAGGTTCGACTCTCAGGTGATGCACTTATAATACCGCTCGCAGGTTTTCTTGTAGTTCTGCGGCGTTGCAGATACTCAGTCATGCTGGTGTCGCCTGCAGACCTGGTGGAGCGGGCGGGCGGGCTGGAGGCGGAGGCGGACTGGGCGCACATGCTGTCGCTGGGCGAGCAGCAGCGGGTCGCCTGGCTGCGGCTGCTGCTGCACGCGCCCGCCCTCGCCTTCCTGGACGAGGTGAACTACAAGGCCTGCGGCCACAAATGGGGGCTGCCAATGCTGAGGACCGCTGCGGACACCTCCCATTGGCGCTGTGCTGCGCCGAATGGAGCTGCACGGTGGTGTCGCATGTTCAAGAGCCTGTTGTCGGATACTGTGAGGACAGCCAGGTCATGTGTCCGTGTCGTAGATGTGCATGCATGCTGTGCAGGCGACCGGCGCGCTGGACGCGGACACGGAGGCGGCGCTGTACTCCCGGCTTGCAGGCCGTGTCGGCGCCTACGTGTCAGTGGGTGAGCTGCGCACCACCCTGTATGACGTGCTGTCGCTTACTATGCAAGCCCGGTGATCAGGGCGAGGCGCCTGCCCTTGTATGCGTGGACTACACCCATTGTGCTGTTGGCCGACAACCCAACAGTCAAGTGGCCGCGACCTCATGTTGTTGGGACATTGACACCGCGGCTTGATGCTCGTAGGCCACAGGATGCAGCTGCTGCAGCACCACACGCACGTGCTGGCGTGCGAGGGCAGCGCGGCCTGGCGCCTGTACACCGCAGAGGAATATGGCCGCATCCTCAAGTCCCGTGGCACGCCATATTGATATTAGATACGTGTGGGGGTAGTAGGGGTATGTGTGTTGAGCTGCAACTTGTGAGCAGGAATATAGTGTTGAGTCAGGATGCTGTGATGAGCAGCAGAAACCGGACCTTTATATCATTGCAGGCCGGTTGGTCTACAACAGGACGTGTATTCAGTCTGTGCTGCACAACGTTTTCGTCAGAGGGACATTGGATTGCTCCATCACAATCATGCAGATTTCAAAGTAAATCAAAAGCAGTAGACTACATCATGAATCCATCAAACTGTTAGATTCAAGTATGCACCCCGCCAGCCTCGTCATGAAATCTCACAACTTTGCTCTCATCAACTTGCACATGTCCTCGTGTGTCAACCATATGTGCAGGCTCGCACACCTTACCTCTTTACTGCTAGCTTGGTGCGCATCACCATGAACAACTCTCTTCGTCGGCAGTCAGCAATGCAGTTGCAGTTCTGATGACCATATGTGAATGACCAACTTCAGGCTCCTGTCAGGCTGCCAGCGCAGCATCGAGCAGCTCTGCTGTTTCTGCGCGATGAATGGCCAGGGATGCTGTTGCTGGCGACGCCGCAGCCGGCCGCCCCACATACCGCACTGTCTTCGCCTGTGCACCCAGGGCATATGCAGTAGGCGAAGCAGGCTCATGCTGTAGATCGCTTGAGATCGGTATCTGGTGTGGCGAACCACCTCCACGCGAGGTGAAGGCTTCGCGACCATGCACGGTTGCCCGAACAGGCTGCAGAGGGTTTGCACGGGTCCGTCGAGGCACTGGTCTGGCCTGATGCTGCATATACGCAGGGCGTCAGGGATGGTGACCTGGGTGGCGTCGCCACCGGGGTGCGGCCGCAGCGCCGTCTCCAGGCGGGGCCACACATAGGACCAGGCGCCCATGTTCTTGGGCTCCTCCTGGCACCACACCACCTCCGCGTGTGGATACCCGCCGATCACCTGCGCCCCGGCGTGCCACCTGGCTCGATGATGACACGTGCTCCATCCCCACACCGCAGGGCTGATGCCGCGCTGAGCAGCAGGACCCTGGCGTGCAACTCAGGGGACTAAGGGCAAACTGCTCATGCAGCGCATGTGCGACGCAATGCCAGCTCCAGCCAGCTTGGTGACATTGTTGTGTGCGCAGAAGCTTCTTGACAGGGTGTTCGAGACGCACCCGGGTGACCAGGTCGTGGGGGAAGGGCGCCAGCTGCTCCAGGCGCACCAGCACCACGTCCCGGATGCGCCGCGCCTGCCGGATGCGCGACAGCTGGTAGTAGATCTGCAGCGCAGCCCAGCATTCATGTTCACATTGTGGTGCATATCGGATCAAGAGGCAGACCCGACCATCAGCTGTGCAAGTCTCACAATTGCTGCCTGTGGCCAGAAAAGACGACATGTCGGTCGTGGGGATTTCGTGTGACGACGCTCAGGGTTGGAGCCCCACCGCGCCAGACACCAGCAGCACGCGCCGGATGCGCTCCGGCGGAAGCAGGAAGGACTCTCCGCTGGCGGGATTCCGCCCCAGGTGCCGCGTGTTGTCGGAGCCCTTGCCGTCGTCGATCACCCGGTTGAAGAAGGTCCCCGTCGTGAAGTCCTGCAGACCAACAAGCGGGTGCTGTCATGCTTTCCGCCACCACCGCCGCAGCCATGCCCTGTTGTCGTGTTCCCCTGCCGCAGCCCAGGATGACTCTGATAGATGGCAGTCACGAAGACGTCAAGTGGGCCGGCGCATGAAGCAGGGTGTCATGGGCGCGACTGCCGGGTGTGCCAGTCAGGAGTCAGATCGCCCTGGTCTCATGTCGACATTCCAGCGCACACAGGGTCATTGACATTACCATTGAGACCATTATATCACATCAACAGTGCCGGTCTGCAGGCGTGCCTGCAGGGCGGAGGTGGCCCGTCGGTGGTGCAGCAGCCACTTGGGGGTGGCCAGCACCAGCGGCTTGGCGAACGGCCGGTTCATCTGCCGCCGCAGCACGTGGAACAGCTGCAGGGTGCGACAGCAGATCAGGCGCCCAGCCCGGTGCACTAGCATGCGCCATGCCAACCGGCAAATCATCAAAAGCCCATTGCCACTCAGCTGCACATGTGCAGCTGCATGCCACTCGAGCTGTGAACATGTGCCTGCAGCATTGCAGTGAGCCAGCCTCATCGCTCCAAACCTGTGCAGGCGTGGTGGCGTTGACGACAAAGAGGTTGGCGGACGCCTCAGCGTTGCGGCGCAGCCACTGCATCATGAGCCCCTCCCACACGTCCGCTGTGACCGCCTCATGCGGCTGCATACACCAGGACCTCACGTCGTCACCGTTTTGCAGTCCAAAAATGCCTGCACATGCCGATGTGTATGCGCACTCTTCATTGGGCTCGACCACCCACATCCTCATCCAGCTGGGGGCAGTCGGATCATCAAAGTCCGCTCATGGCAGCCGGATCATGCATGCGAATGCCGTGGTCCATGTACTAAAGGGGCGGCCCGAGCACCTGCAGCCCCATCTCGGCCCACAGCGCCGTGGCGGCTTCAGTCGGCCGGCCGCCCTGCTGCAGGGCGCCGGACTCCAGCAGCGCCGCCGCCTCGACCTGCGTCAGCTGCCCCCCGTGCTCCCTTGCGAGCGCCTGCATGTAGGTGACACACGGATCTGATGAGTGCCAATAGGATACTGTGCCTCAGTCATGCGCAGCGCTGTCGGCCAGTACGACCAGCTTCATGGCGTGCGCTGTCCTCAGCCGGGCTTGATGGGCGATGCAATGTCAACATGATGATGCGCGAACCAGGCGGCCTGACTGCAGCAATGCCACCACATCTGCCTGTGCAGTCTTTAAGCATACTGGGCACTGGCTGCACATGTCAGTGTCGCAGGCACCATCGCACCTCGAAGCCGGCGCGCATCTGGCGTCGCTGCGCCGGGGCGGCCCCGGGGAGGCTGTCGGCGTCGTCCCCGCACAGCTGCAGGAAGCGCTCCAGGCGCGCGCTGGAGTGGTCTGGGCCCTGCCCTTCCAACCCGTGCGGCAGCATCAGCACCAGCCCACTCTGCTGCCCCCACCGCTCCTCACCTATAGAGTTGAGGAAGTGTGTCAGTGGCATCGGTGTGGTGAGCAACAACGACATGCACAACAAGGTCGTGGACCCTGACGTGGGTAGTGTGATGTGGTTCTGTGGCAGTGCACCTGCTGCCAGGAACTGGTCGATCTGGATCTGGCCGCCATTTGCGAAGTCGCCAAATTGCGCCTCCCAAACCGTCAGCACTCGGCCCTGTGCCGATAGCAACGCTGCTGTCAAGGCCCATACCAACGTGACTTGCAATCAAGCACAACAAGGGTGCAGCACTCGACGCAGCTGGCGATCTACATGTGCATGTTCACTACAGGGCAAGTCGGGGGGCACCTGGCTGCCGAGGGAGAAGCCATACTCGAAGCCGAGTGTTGCAGCTTCAGACAGAGGCGAGTTCACGACCTCTGCCCAGTCCTGCTGTCCTGGCCGGATGGCATTCAGTGGGTAGTGCCTGCGCAGAAACACAGGTGGCATTGAAATGAGTTGGCAGGCCAAACGTTAGGCTACATGCCTCCTAGGTACATTATATGCGGCCTCAGCCCAAAAGCGAGCTCCGCAGCCCAATGGCAGAGGTCAGGCTTGTGCAAGACATACCGCCTGCCAGTGTGCTGGTCGAACATGATGGCGTGGCGCTGATTGAAGGTGCCGCGCTCGCTGTCCTGCCCGCTCAGCCGGACGCCTGTGTTCACAACAGCGCTGAGGCTTGGGAATCGCAGGCCAATGGCAAACCTATCTCGGTGCGCATGCAAGCACGCCAGGTGCTGCACGCAAGCATAGGCCAGATGCACAGCACACTGTAACGTCGTGCCAGTGCATGGCAGTGCAAGTGCCTGTCTGGGACAGCTTGCTCACCATAGTGCCCCAAATTCAGGCCGAGCGCGGCCGCCTCATCGGGGTCTGCTGGTGTGTCGCTGGCCTCCCGTGGTCCCACCCTGTGGTGCAGCATCAGCGTGCCAAACGCCAGCGCCTCTGCCGTGGCAAAGTCCACCCTGGATTCCCCGCCCTCCACCATCTCCCTGCACCGGGGTCCACAGCCACTGAAGTTACACGCAGCGGTACACGCTGCCATTTCTTGCACGAGCCGCTTGTACGGTCAGCTACTCAACGAGACATGAAGATGTTACCAGGCAAGGCTACATCAAAAACCTGCACCGCTTTACACCATACCCACACCTGCGACCGGCGCAGAGCTTGAGGATAGCAGGGTGCGCTGCAAAATCTTTCGGCAGGGTGGATGCGCAGCGCCCGACCTGCAGCAAACAGAGAACTGTCACTGTGCAGCAGCTGAGGCTATAAATGGGCAGGGCATACCCTCACAATGCATGCTATGCACGATATATGATATGCCAACTGAAAACTCCGAACCATGCTGCATGCGCTCTGCATGTGCCATTGGCGCAGCTGAGGGAGTTCTGCATGTGCCATTGGCGCAGCTGAGGGAGTTCACCCACTGCAGGGTGGCCAGCGGGAGGCCTGTCGGCTCCTGGCGTGCTTCAATGCCTGCGCCGTCGCCAACAGCCTGCAGCACTTTTCACATGTTAGCAGCTGGTAATATGGCAAGACACACAAGCGTGAGCTGCAGGCCAGATACACCAACAGACAACCTGCATGACCTCATGAGAGGCCACCCCATGCACTGGTCCAGCCGGGCAAAGAGTGTCATCGAGGTCGTGCTGTATTCAAGAGAGACTGCCCAGGAATAGCCATGAGATTTCTTGCAGTTGCAACATAGCAAAGAGGAGATAGCTTGAGCACTTCGTTGTACACAGTCTGTAACTTTCAGTTGAGGCGCTCACATGCAGCGCATCGCCCTGCCAGGTGGAGCCGACCCACTGCGCCGCGGAGACATTATAGTCCCCCGCCCGTGACGCCGCCAGCTCCGCGTCGAAGCGTTCCCCTGCTTCCCGCTGCCACGCCGCAACTTCCTGCTGCGTCACCACGCCGCGCTGCTGCAGCCGCTGCGTGTACAGCTCCAGGACCTGTGCACATTGACATGCTTCCGCTGAGACATTGCGGGTCGAAGAGGCAGCTTTGTGCATGCTGGTGACGCGGCATCAAAGGCAGTACTTTCGCCCTATGATGAAGGTATTGCAATGTTGTTAAGCAGGTGGCACCCTGGGGTGGTCGTCAATTGCGGCGCAGCTCAGCGGCAACGTCGCGCGCGGCTCGTCCATCTCATTGTGCCCATGCCTGCACCACATATCACGTGCTGCGGAAGCAGCTGATAGCGAGGGCGACATGGCGCTGCTGACTTCAGGAGGACGTCAGCCCCACATGCAAACCTCACCTTCGGTAGCCCACAATGTCTACAACAACATCTTTGCCAAACTCCGCTCGCCAGTCTGCTGCCATGAGACAAGCCTGCGACGAACCGTTTCACGATGACAAAACATCAACAAGAGCCGAAACACGGGCAAAGCATCGAGCAAAGAGTGAAGCTATGTCCAGTGAACCAGTACGTGTGTCAGTTGCATGGTCGCATACACAGATGTAGAAGGTGCAAGGCTGCAAAGCGGGGCGTCGGATCTGGAAATATCATGTTCAGAAGCTCCGACATTTAATATAACAGACGACAACATGCCATGCCAAGGAGGCTCACCTGCACAACTGCTTCAGGGTCGTCGGCATTGGCGTGCAGGATCGGGACTCCCAGGCCCCGTGCGATGTCGGTGCAATGTGGGCTGGACCGCCCATCGCCTGGGCTCGTGGTGAAGCCAACCTGCAGCACTTCATGATGTTGGTGTCTGCTGCCTGAGCATCAGATCATCAGGCCTACCAGGAGATGATCGGGATCGATCGTCACAGCTTACACGACTCCCTACGAGACGCACACCTGGTTGTTGATGACGACATGGATGCTGCCGCCTGTGGAATACCCTATATAAGCAGGGGCGTGTATCAGAAGCACATCACCCCGTGTGGGTCCGTTGGCGGCCCTGTCACTAGATGTTGGATGAGCCTTGCTCGTGAAGTGTGTGTACATGAGCTGACCAGGCTCAGCGTGGCTGGCAGCAGCAGCATGCCTAAGTATATTCTAGACTGCAAACGATGCCCTGCATCGAAGATGTTGCATCCGTACTGTTACATGAGGACTGCGACCATGACATCCAGAAACCCAGCGCTTTCACCTGGCGTGTTGGCCAGCTGCAGCGTCTCCGCAACGACGCCCTGCCCAGCGAAGGCCGCGTCGCCGTGCAAGAGCAGGCCCATCACCGCGCGCCTTGCTTCCAAAACCGCAGCGCTGTCGCTTTCCAGCCCCTCCGTCTGCACACCGCCTGTGTCGGCAAAGCCGCTGCAAGGCATTAGGCTCCTGCGGTACCAACCAACGATGCAGGCCAGCGCAAGCCATGCCGTCGGCGCCAGACTACAGTTGCCACTGGAGCGTCCTGAACTGCGCACCGGGCATGTGGCGGAACTGCTGCTGCGCATACTCCATGGCCTTCTGCTTGTTATGCCCCGCCTTGCGAGCCTGGCATGACATCAGAGCACAGCATGACCTCGGTCTACCAAGCTTGGTCCCCTTGAGGTCCGTGGCCTCAAACATCGTCTATGCGCATCTCAGCTGCTCATGCTGACATTGCCAGCCTGTGAAGACTAGGACAACATGACTGTTGAGAGGTCGAGCTGCAGCGATGTGGCTTCGAAATTGCATCATGGAATGATTACACACCTGCTCCGCTCGCACAAGGCCCAGGACCACTGGTGACACAGCCTCCAGGTGGCTCGGGTTGGGCGCGATGCTGATGCGCACCTCCGCCGCCAGGCCTGCCTGCAAAACGCCACACAGGCACCACCATTAGGAGTGTGCTCTGCTGAGTGTGTAAGGTGCTCGTTGTTCAAGAGGTGGCGGCGTACATGCTCGTGCGCAGGAAGCCGGGGCGAGGATATGCCTGACACACAGGCATTTGCGTACACATCAGGTGTCTCGCAAGTGCACCGGACAAGCATTGTACAGCACGCCCCGAAAAGCAGTGTGCACCTGCTCAAAAGTCAGGGTGGCGGCCTCGCCGGCATGGTACTTGACATCGCCAACATGGAACTCTGAGTCGGCGTCGTTCATCTTGGCAAATACGGCACCAGGCGGCTTGCCCATCAGCGTCACCAGCATGTTCAGTCGACCGCGGTGCGGAGCGCCCACCTGAATATGAATTCAGCTGCACTCAGCCATTGGGAGTTGCACGTCAGTTCATGACAGCAAAGCAACCCTCACAGGCATGTGTTCACTGCTGTTGTGCAGCGCTGGCCACACCTCGATGCGGCGCACACCGGCAGCGGCTGAAGCGGCGGCCAGAGCCCTGAGCCCGGGCAACACCGCCTCGCAGCCCTCAATGCCAAAGCGCTGCAGGGTGGAAAGGCAATGGCACAGATGATCATTGGCACCCTTTGACGCAGGCGAGTATAACTTCTGCGAGAGAGAGGGCGACTGGCGACATTTGTCAGGAGTGTTGGCCTTTGGACAACTGGGTGCAGCAGAAACCTTGGTGGCGGGGAAGTTGACCGCCAGGAAGCGCTCCAGAGCATCTGTGTGCGCCAGCGTGCGCAGCGTGTCCCTTGCTGCTGCGGGTGCCAGCGGCACGCGGCTCTCCGCTCGAGCTAGAAGCCACTCCCGCTGCCTGCAAGTGTGCAATCACTACGAAGACATGACATACTGGGTGTTGAGACAACATATCAACTTCCGGGCACATAAAGCTGGCAGATCGTGCTCACCCTGCGCAAGTGAGGTGCATGGACTCCACGGCCAGCGTGCCGCAGTACGAGCCCCGTAAATGAGCGACCACGCTGCTGAGGGTCCATGGCCGGCCGCCGCTGCTCGCAAGCACCGCGTCCATCTCAAAGCACCTGCACATTACAACTGCAGCCTTCACAACCACAGCACATATGAGTCGAGAGGCACCTAGCATCACCGATTGCACATGTAAATTGTTCAAAGGTACTGGCACAGATGACACGCCTGTCTGCTGATGTGCTGCCGCGCAGGCCAAGCACCCCCGCCAGCGCTGCCGCCTGCTGATCGGGCGAGCCCGCAGCGTCGGCCACCGCCAGCACCGCTGCCAGGCGCTCATCGCCCCTGAGTGAAAAGAAACGTCACTTTCACACGATGAGCGGGAGTTCTGCCTCAGGATCGAGCGGTGAACGAGAACCGGTGAGGACACGGACGGCAGCTGCGTCTGACATGTTGCGGCAGGCGTGTGACAAAACTCATGCAGGTGGGTTACCAGGCCTGTGCCCCGACCGCTGCTGGTGAGCCGTTGCCACCGGCAACAGCCTCGGACTGCCACGGCCCGTCTGCAGGCCGGTTCAGCGGGTCCAGCTGCGCCATGAGGTGGCCGCGTGCGCGGAAGGCATGGACCAGCTGGGCCACCTGCAGAATGTGAAACATGCAACCAGATTAGCGGCGCCCTTCAGAGGAGGATGCGGAGCAATGTATCCAGATGAAGAGCCGCTGTGCGTGACTGGGCTCAGCCAGAAGGTGCTACCATGTATTCTACCTTGAGGGCGTCTGCCACCTCTGCGGCCACTGCTGACATGCCATCTGCATGCTGCGGCAGCGCTGTGTAGGCTGCAGTCTGCACATTCTCGCAGAGCAGATCCGGGAGCAGCAGCTTCTGAGGCACAGCTGTGGCTGGCCTCCATCCCTCAAATCTGCAAGTAAACCGTCTGCAGCGTCTCGGTGCGAACCATATGCATGCATGCTGTGTTGCGGCATGCTAAAATGATGTATAGGAGCGCATACAACCGACGTGGTAACAGCGCAGCATGTACCTGAGACACGAGAGCGTCCGCTGTGCTCGTACTAACATCAGCTCACACAACAGGCTCCGGAAGAGGTCATCGTTTGGAAGGTGCCCCTGGCGCGTCCTGAAGGCTACAAAAACGACCGGGTAGATAACTTCTGCCTGCAGCAGACCTTGCAACCGGGTCGAACAAGCGAGACATCGATCATGGTTCTAAACCTGTCCATGTCGTCAGCTGATGTGAAGATCACGTGACCTGCCACACAAGCATGTCTAATACACTGTAACACCAACACCCTTGCGCAATACACGTTCACCTTTGCATGTGCTCATGGCCTATGTGACACTGTGCTGCCAGGGATGTAGATCCTTGAGGCAGCCGTCTGCAAGCTGAGGTCAAATGTTGAGGGTATCTCAGCACTCGAAGGTATCGTGCGTCTCAACACAGATTGCTCTGCTGCTGTTGGCGAGCATACCGGACGTGCTGGCGTTTGAGCTGCCCCGGAGCAGCTTGCAACTGACCAGAGGCGGCGTCCAGGACGCATCGGACCTGCACCGTGCACAGGCAGCGGCCAGGCTGCAGCATGATGTTCAGCACCTCGGTACACCATTGCGGAAGGACTGCGCGCTGATGGACGACATCCCGGTAGCAGGACTGAACTTGACAGCAGATGAGCTGGCGCTCCTGCCGCACATTTGCTGGCAGACGCGCCTTGTACCGCCAGTGCCAGTGGAACTGCCAGCAGCGCCACCGCCCAACCCGGACCGTGGCCTGCCTCCCGGAGTGGACTGCGAGCCCACGCAGTGGTGCGTATTACCGAGGCACATCTGGGCTGCATGGACGCCTACGTGATCTCAAATCATATGCATTCAGTCGCCTCATGCTGCCTGGTGTGGAGTCTGTGTGTGTCCATGATGGGTGTGACAGCGTGACAGCAGTCTGAAGTCAAATTGCCTGCGAAAAGTCGCAGGAATTTTGTTGTGCAGGTGCTCCGGCAAGGTGTGCACCACGGTGTGCCAGCGTGGCACCGTCAAAGTGGAGCCCTGGCTGAAGCATGCCCTGGAAACTCAGGTGACTGCACGTCTGCTATATCCCTCAACTCACCGTACTCCTGTGGTACTTATCAGTAGTGCAGACGCCTTTCCTGCACGATGAGTCGTGCAAGCAGCTGACCGCCGATGGCCGCGCCATCCCATTGCCGTGCCAACATGTTACTGGAGTGCACAGCAGAGGTCCTGCCGCTCAAAATGCAGCTCCCATCATGCAGAATGCACTGGCACGCAAGCTGCCGTTCTGCTATGCTACCATGCTGGGCTCGCACAACAGCGGCATCACGCTGGCGGATGGCTACGGCACGCTGGATCCCTACTTCCAGAAATACTTTGAGTGGGTCAAGTTTGCGGTGAGTGCGCTCTCAGCATCCTTCCCCTTTCGAGTCCTGCCATACCGACTGGCTTGTTACATGTTTGCAATGGCTGCAACTCGGTTAAAAGCAACAATGTGTGAGGCAATGGACCTGCCATCGACGCCTCTGCCCTGTGTCAAGCGCAGAGTGCTGCGGACCGGCTGCAGACAAATGACCAGGTGCTGAGCCTCACGGATCAGATGAATTTGGGCGTGCGAATGGTGGAACTGGACACGCACTGGGTGAAGGTGCCAATTCATCTCCGACTGGACTGTATGATGCCTCCTTCAACACCCTGGTCTACGTCATGTCGCCCTCTGTTTGATCCAGCAGGGTTTTGCACTCAGCAATCGTCACTGCAGTGGTGGTCCTGCAGGGCATTGCCTGCTGTGCAGCGGTTGAAACGTCTCTGAATGCACCGGCCGCCTACCGTGCATGCTGGCTGTGCAGGGCGACTTCATCATTGCGCACTGCGGCGGCTTTCACTCCTTCTTCAACACCCTGATCAAGGCCGTCAACCTGGTCGCCAAGCTGCTGGGCCACCGCATACGCTGGTGCGGTGCATACAGGGTGGACACTCAGGAGCTGCTGAAGCTGTGTTGCCTGCTGGCGGGGTCGAATGGGCTACTTGTTGCTTGCACCCTGGCGGAAAAGTACTACTCTCGTCGTCGGGCAGTACTGAAGTCGAGGTAGGTGTGACCCCTTTGCTTGATTCATAGGGACACGGAGACAATTGGGTGTGACCCCAGCCTGTCGTCCATCCCGGTTGGGGAGCAGCGCTCGCTAGACTCTGCATTCAAGGTCGGTGTACAGCCCACGGCAGAGTTCACCTCTGCCATTGACCAAGCTGATGCTGCTGGGGTTACTGTAGACTCCGGTATATCACGATTGTCAAATTTGATTACACAGGAGATTGCAGACTGGATGGCAGCGCCTGGCAACGAGGACGAGTTTGTCACCCTGTTCTTTGACGACCAGAGCGACCTTGGCGACTGGGTGAGAATGCTTTGTGGTGCTGCAGTACTCGTGCACATCACCTGCAGAGAGCTCCAGTCTGCTGGTGTTCACTGCTGTACCTCGTGCACCTACTGTGCATCAAGGTACGGGTGCGCCTGCCGTGCCACAGGGCCTGATCCCGCTGCTGATGGCGCGCATCACAGCCTACTTCCCGCTGGAGACGATCTACACGCCGCCGGTGCACGAGATGCGGCACCCCAGCGGTCTGTGGCCCAGCATGGAAGGTGCCACGGCATAGCAAGCACGAAGCACGCTGCCACTTCACCCTGTTGATGCCATTTACATCCTCCTGTGCACATCAATATGGGGCCCAAAGGCATGCAAATGTATGCTTGCATGTTTGGAGCCATCAACAGCGCTAGCTGAATTATCTTCTGGTTGGTGTGAGCCTCCATGCTCCTTGTGCGCAGAGATGCAGAGCGACGGCCGGCGGCTGATCCTCACCAGCGGCGTCGACTATGGCCCCGTCATGCATCCGCTCATCTTCATGAAGTGCGCCTGCTTCATTACACGCCCATATCGTATGTTTTGTTGTCCCATGTACACTCAGGTGCCTTAAAGCTAAATCATTGTCGTGCCTATTGTTGGGCTGCCCAAATCAGCATATCAGCAACATGACCTGTGACGCCTACCATGATGCCTGCAGGGCGGATCCGGTCTGCAATTTCTTTGAACCAAACTTGACGACCTACATAGGGGAGCCCCGCTGCATCGCTGACGTAGCAGCCTCAGACCGCCGCAAGGTGCACTGATTGAGACATGGCATGGTATGTCAGTGTGCCGTGAAGCTGTGTGAGAATGCTCTCAAAGTGATGCGTGGCCTGCTGTATCTAAGCTGCTGCAGTCTGGTGGACATGCTGACCTGCAGGTGATCCATGGCGGACGCACTCTTTCTGGCCAGATGTACCGCATGACAACCTGCGAAATTACATACGGCCCGCTGAACTGCGACTTCGTGTTCCGCGCTGACAACGAGTGAGCAGCTGAGAGGTCCTTGCATCCTGCGGCAGCATTGCGGCCCCCAAAATTGGGTCCTGTATCTGGGACCCACGGTGCTCAGATTGCAGGAGGTCATCTTGTGGATCACCGTTGTGTAGCTGCGCCGGTCTGCTTCAGAGTGCTCCGGCTGACATCAGGGCAACACATCGACGACAAGCCCTACGTGTTGCACAGGCCGCTGCTGGATGAGGCGTCAATGCCGGATGTGGCAAACTGCGGCATCAATGTGCCGTCGCCAGACATGCTCACGCCTCAAAGGTCAGCAAATAATTCACTTACCATGCTGGCCTCTTTCATAGCCATCACATCCACAAGCAGCTCGTCTTCCGTCTCACGCTGCCTCCAGCGTGCAAGTGCAATGGTCGTGACTTTCTGCGAGCATAGAACCTTCTCGCTGACAGGTCAGCGTCCTGGATCTGGTCCTGGGCGCCGGCGCACCCATTCGCCCCCTGGTCGGAGGCGGCCATAACGGAGCCGAGGAGGCTGCCGCGGGCGGCGCTGCGGGCCGTGGCAGCTGTGCGGCGGCGATGGGCGCAGCTCACCCACAGAAATGATGATCCGGGGGTCAGTGTCAGATTTCTTATGCAGCGTCCCGCTCAGCAACTTTCACAGGGTGACATGTCACGGTGGAAAGGGCGCCCTGCACATAAGACCATCTGTGGGGCATGCGCCTGTGTGTTGACTGGATGTCTGTCGCCCATGCAGTGCGCCATCATCAGCGCTTCAGACGGCCGCTGGCGCGCCACATCATGTGCAAATGCCCCACCCCGCAGCACAGCCTGCCGTGCGTCCGGCGCGAGCCCCACTAACCTGCCGCCCTGGGACAAGCTCTGGTCCTTTGGCGTCGGTGACCGGGGGGCCTGCCCTTGGGTAGGTACAACTGGCTGTTCAATGCACTCTAGTACATTGGCTCTGAGAGCTGGTAACACCGGCTTGCATGGTGCCCTGCAATATGTCAAATACCCTCCGTCGAAAGTGGCTCCACAGTCAGTGGCCTGCCTGTCTTCTGTGCCTTGCACATGCTCGCTTTAGCCGAGCAAGTAACGCAGAAGCTGCAGCATTGGTGACATATGCGCTTTCATGCACGCAGGGCTTTGACTTCGCGGTGCCAGCTACATCAAAGGAGAACTTCGCGCTGCGCTACATGCTGCGGGCCCAGAGGCTCACCTCCGCATGGCTGCCACTTACAGGTGTTTCCCCCAGCGTTTTACCCATCCATCTGCCCAAAGTGACAGCATGCTGATCAACCACATACTGTTCCGACTCAGCCGCATGCTCACCTGGGTGGTTTATACATCTTGTCACCACGGGCATGTGTTTGCAGGGCCTGACTGGAATTTGCCGACTTCTACAAATGCAACTGCAAGGAGCTGATGTGCATGGCCCGCTTGCAGCAGCAACAAATCCAAGAAGCAGCAGATGGGCGCACAGCATTGCAGCACCGGAAGCTGGGCGCATATGTTGTGCCGACCGCGCATGTACCATAAAATATCAGCGTATGTACATAACTTCTGCGCAATCCTAGAGCTACGCCACCCAAGTTTAGAGACGCAAGCAAGGCTGCGCAAGCCAAGTGTTTGTTAGCTGGTTTGTACAGGTACTCATCAGTGGCAATACCATATTCATTTTCAGTCATGACGTTCTTTGGTGTGTGGTGGCTTTCTACGTTCACATCGAGTCATTGTGCAGGGAGATCCCTTAGTGGAACACACGCTGCAAACAAAGCAATGCATCAACTGAGCCCTGCTTGTCAACAACAAGCTTAAAGATACACAACAGTTCAATATGCTGTCATACTGAGCTGCAACTCGGCCATAGCCATGACAATGCATGTACAGAGGGGGTGTACAGGTGCGCATATTCGACAAGGCGCAGACTGTGCAAGTTTGCTGAGCAGCGGCAGTGTATTAAAGGTCGCCCGTGAAACAAGCCCCTGGCATTTAGGCCTGCCAGCGCTGCGGATCCTTCAGCCACAGCTTTAGGATCGGACGGCCATCTTCCCAATCTTGGCCGATGCCAATGAACTCTAGCAGCTCGTACTGGGAAGGGTCCAAAATGCCTGCCAGCTGGCCGCGGATGTGCTGTAGCAACTCATCGGGGTCGCGGTCCATGTCCCAGGCCTTCGAATCGCTGCAGCACTTGCAGCAGCACCACCACTGCAGCTGCCCCGCGCATGTCCTGGTGTGAAGCGAGCGCTGCAGGCGCTGGAAGAGCTGTGGCGGCAGCGGATGCCATGCATTTGCGAACTCCAGAAACCGCTCCTGTTGGCCCTTCTGCAGCAGGCTCACATCAGGCTCGCGGCCCACTGCAGGCACCAGTGTGTAGCGTCCAGAGGCAAACACCTTTACGACGAACGCCATTGCAGCACGACGGGACCTCACATTGGCATGCAGAGTGGGCCAATCCTGCAGTGTGCGGGTTGCACAGCGAGCCGTCTGCAGACGCGGACACGGCAAGCAATTTTGGAACTGACTCGCGACGAGATGTGACGTATGACCAGTCGCAAAGTGGCACATCATGGCATGAACATCGAGGACACCCTGGCCCTGACACGAGTGCAGTGGCGGAAGCAGCGGCGGCAAATACTCTTCCACTCGAGGTTCACGGGCCTCGGCTAACGGAGCCAGCAGGAAAAAGCCTGTGCTGAGAGCTGCGACACTGCACAGTTCCTGATGCTCGTGGTCATGCGCGGTGGTGGCCATCACGATGGACTTGTTGCACTCAACATCATTGTGGTGCGACACGGATGACATCAGGGTGCTGTGGGCGGGGCGCCCCCGCCGAGTACAGCGCATACATGTCGTCATCCAGTAGGCTCTTCATCAGAGCACTGTAGTCCAGCGTGCCTGTCGCCTCTGGGTCATGCTGCAGGTCACACCAAAGAACCTTTGCTGTGAGTCCAACCCCCACGTGCCGTAAGGAAGCAGACGCCAGAGGTCCAATTGCTGCATACAACTTCAACTTCATACAGGTGCTGTCGCGAACTGACGGCTCCGCGCCAGCCCGTGAACCCGCACCTTCGAGAAGAGTGCCAATAGGCTGTCGTCATCGAGCTGCATGCCCACGCTCTCCGTCATCAGGCGAAAGTCCTCAATATAGCACTGCATTGGCACCATACCAACACAGAGTGTTGCGATGGAGCTGGGTGCTGTTGCCTGATGTTGAATGCAAGGGGGCGACAAGCGGCTCCTTGTCGTCAGACTCCAGTGCTGTAACACTGTGCTGAGGGTCAAGACTGCTGCCGCACCCTTCCAGAACCGGTCGAGTCCCACATCTTGAACAGCTTGCGCAGCTTGAACGCATTGTTGTTAGCGTTGCCCATCTTGCCCGCCAGCCGCTCTCGCATCGCCTCCATCATCGACTCCAGCCGCTCCCTACATGTTAATGCCAACACCTGTCGACTGTAATGATGCACCTTTGACATACATATTGAAGGGGCTCAGCTTCAGCTGGGCGAGAAGCCCTGTGCATCTGTAACATGCAGAGCGGCAACATGGCAGTGATGCAGGTCAATGTCTGTCGAGCAGTGGCGGCAACCAGCGTTTGCGCACGGGCCAATGCGGTTGTAGGCTGAGCTGTACATGTGCCGCAGGTCAGCCGCCCTCAGGTCCTTGTTCTGCGCGGCAATGACACCCATGTGCTTCGTTAACATGTCGGCAGGCTTACTAGCAAATCGCGGAAGCATCGGCAACTTTTTAGACCTGGTGCACTGGTGCACTGCAGGTGAGTTGGTGGCATGCCTGCAGGGGGCTGCGCAGCGTGTCGGTCCCCGGCAGCGGCGCTGCATAGTTCACGCGGTAGGAGGTGTCGTGCGAGTGCAACCGTGAGTCGCCGAGCGAGATGTTGGACGTGCGGGCGTGCACCTGCTCCTGCCGCGCCTGCTGCTGCAGCCTGCGCGTCTCACGGCGGAGCGGCAATTGAAATGCTCGGGTTCTTGCTAGATACAGAACAACAGTTATCTGCATGGAATGCCTGCTGGCCGCGGTCACACACGGCAGGCACGGTCACAGAGCATCTGCGCGTGTTGGTGGAAGCGCACCTGGGCCACAGGACGTCGTGGTGTGCAGTGGCACCGTGCGCCTCTGGCGAGCTGCAGGCATCCCGCGCTGCATCAACAGCTGAGGTCTCCGGGGGCGCCTGAAGGCACATAGGAGGTGGCGTTTGCTACAACGCCTGACGACCATTGCATTGATCATTAAAAACGCTACCCAGAACGAAACAGACCTTTGATCGGGCGTACAGGAAGCTGTCGGGCGGGGGCTCCTTTGTCTCCCACTGCGCCATGACCGGCGTCTTGGCAAAGGTCTCGCCCATGCCACGGATGTACCCTGTGTATCTGCATGGTATTAATTTTCAAGGTTGTGCTTGTGAAGCACCGTGAATGTGTATACCGATGAGCCGCTGAGCGGTGGCTGGTATGACGCATGATGCACGGCGCTGCTGACAGCATTCCGATGTAAATGTCAACACACCCTGGCATCTTCCATTGCGGCTCGGAGAAAGGATCAGTATTGCTGGAGGCTGACATCGCGGCCCCTGAACGCTGAATGCGACCTGCAACAATTGTCTGCTTCAAGTAAGATCAGGACGCTCGCTTGGCCGAGCGTCCGCACTGAACTGATGCTATCCTCAAAGATGCCCTGTGCACCGTCGACCAGCTCGGATCATCGTATAGTACTGAAATGCTGTGTTTGGGCGTGCAATGCGGGATCGCGCTGTGTTGGCGCGAGTCTGCTCACTCCAGGGCAAGTTCAGGTGTGACCAAGTCCGAGGGACGCGAGCGGCACAGTATCCTAAGCTTACAAGGACTTCGGGTCGAAATGATTGTTATCGGACAACGAACTCCTTCTTGATGCGTGCCCCTGTCACACCTTGCCCTTGCGTGCACCTGCACCCTCAGAACGACCTCGGACATGCTGGGACACACCACAGCTTGGTGGTAAAGCAACTTCTGGGTCCTAGCCAATGCCTACTGAATTCGACGGGTTGAAAGTTAGAGCGCATCGGTGCTGATCTGATATAGCGCGCGCCACAGAAAATGAACTGCTCCTTGCACATTAACCTGCGCATTGGCTGGAGGCACCGTGTTCGCGCAATCTCGCATACCGGCATGAGCAGTCCACCCGAGGTGCTCAAGGGCCCAACGAAAGTGCCTTGACACTGCTTTGAAGCAGATTTGCACAGCGCCTCGAGGGGTTGCACGCAGAGGTCACGACTCGACAAGCAGTACAGGGCAGGCACATGAGCGCAGCACAGCAGGCTGGGCACAGGCAATCGCTCGGCAATAACTTCGTTGGACCAGCCTGAAACGTAGCAAGTTGTCGGCAATTGATGAACTGCATGCTCTGATCATACGCCTGACAGGCGGATCGGGGCTTGTGATCTCATTGCTGTTGTGCACCATTCCGTATCCTGGGGTCCCAGACAAGTGTGAGAGTGGTGTGGTCCTGAGAGGACTCCAAGTTGATACGCAAAGAGGTGATCACAAGTGCACATTCCGCTGTGATTGGCTTCGACTGTGCGTCAGGTGAAGGCCAAGCCTGCACTTCATGGGCGACAGCTCAGCGCAACACACTTTCGTTATGCTGACGGACCTCGTCAGCGCATGAGTAAAGCCGCCGCAGCAGTGCAGCCGGAATCTGCGCAGCATCAGAGCGTCATGGCCATATCACAGCTGGATGATGATCAGCGGCGCGCCCTGTAAGCATGACGCCATCAATCCACATGTCGTAGACATGATCAAGCGCTGCAGGAACCACAACACTGATTGTTGCCTCGCGACTACAGATGTCATCGCTGGGCTGCTGTCACGCAGGGAGGATGTCATGGAGGGGCATAACGTCCTGATCTCGGGTCCAGCAGGAACAGGTGCCACGCTGTGCTCATGTGGCATCTGCGATGCAGCTCTGCCCTGCGACTCGAAGCCAGAGAGTGCGCAACAGGTTGCCCAACCGTCTGCATGACTGCAGACTTTCGTATGCGCAGGGAAAAGCTTCTTGCTTCAGTCCATTGTCAGGTGCTTTGCTTGCGGACATGCAAGCATTGTGCCCTGCCGACACTTTTCTCCTCTGGTGAACTGCTGCACAGGTTCCTGCTGCTCCTGCCCAACTCTCACTGCGCACTGAAATCAGTCGCTCGCTTGCAGGGAGCTGAAGGCAGAGGGCCTCAATGTTGCGGTGACTGCGACCACAGGCATTGCCGCCGAGCCTCTGGAGGGCACCACACTGCACCGCCAGCTGAGTGAGTGTCCACATGCCCCCAGCTGCAGCGACTTGAGGTGATGGTGCTTGTGCGCTAAACAGCGCATGCATGGCTGTTACGAGCAGCACAATCCATGCATCCAGCAACTTGCGTGCAGACTGTGGCGTGCCGAAGAACATTGGCGATCTTGGCAAGATGTGGAAGAGCCGCATCGTGCTGCGGCGGCTGGACGCCATCATCGTGGATGAGGTGAGCAGACGACAGACCTGGAGTCACAATGTCGTAGAAGTCTACCACACCCCATGATGATTCTCCCCAGCTGCCCACAGAGCTGCAAGAGCGAGCCTTGCAGGAGCTGGCTGCCGCAGGTGTCCATGATGTCAGGGGAGTTTCTGGCCCACTGGCTGGCGCAGCTGCTGAGAGTACGGCGCCATTGTCATGGAGAGCCAGTGCTGCGCCCTCTGCAGGCAAGGGATCAACACTGCCATTACTATCACAACACCTGCAGCACGTCAACTCCTGCACAAGGACAGCTGCATCACAAAACCCGAGGCCCGAGGTGTGTATGTCGGTGCACAGTTTATATTCTCTGGAGATTTCCTACAGCTGCCGCCAGTCGTCAAAATGGAGAAGGTGTCTCAGCCGATGTGCAGGTGGGTGTCAACGGCAGATTGGGTGTTGTGCCTACTGCCGCTGAAGCGCATTTCCTGCACATCTGGTCTTCCACAGCCTGTGTGGCGACCCCGCAACATCATGACCTGTTTGCTTGCTGCAACAGAACCCGCCGGCAGGTGCTGCTGTCAACGCCCGTGCACAACCGTGGCCGCTGCTACGAAGCTGCTGCATGGAAGGATCTCAGACTCAGGCACCACCTCCTGACCAAGGTGTGCCGAGTTGTTCCTGACAGCAGTCATTGCCCGTCCCCGTGCCGCATGATTCCCTTAGCTGTCGGTCCCTTGGCAGCTGCCAGAAGCCCAAAGCGCTTGTGTATGGGCGGCATTGCCCCTGTCTGGTGTCCTTGTGGCTGCCATCAACCTACCTATTGCAGTCTTTTCCGTGGTTGCAGGTGCACAGGCAGCAAGACCAGGAGTTTGTGGAGCATCTGCATGCACTACGAACAGGCTACCCAGCGCCTGCACCCCAGCATATCACATGGTTCGAGCGCAGCTGCAGGGGGCTGAGCATTCCCGCCGGCACGCCTGTCTCGATGCTGGCACCCCTAAACAAGGTGAGAGTGTGCACAAGGACCACGATATGCATGACACCCTCCAGTGTCTGATAGACATCTCAAGCTCAGCACCCTGTGAACAGTGCCTCGTTCTTGGTTGTATAAAGCTAAGATGAGATGTGAACTGCTTTCATAGTTGGCATGCGCTGCCATAGGATGTCGATGCAATGAACCTTGAGCGCTTCACAGCGCTGGACACGCCAGTCTTCAAGTACGGAGCACTGGACGATTACACCGAGGATGATGAGTTTGGTGCAGGCATGCCATCCCATCAGCTAAGGTGCACACAAAGTTGTAGGGGTCCCTGCGATTTCCTGCTGGCAATGAAACTGTTGAGACGCTGCTTCGGCCATGACATGTGCAATCTCAAGCACATCTGCACTGAGGCGCCTTCTTATGAATTCCACCTATGCACACAGGGCTGCATGCAGAAGAGCGCTCGAGCCGGAAAAGTTCTGGGACGAGTGCCGTGCGCTCCCACTGCTGCCGCTGCGCCTGGGCACACAGGTGAGAGCGGCGGTACAGTCTGCCCAATCCCATGGTCTCTGCAAGAAACATATACACATTCTGAGGTTGGATTGCTACTTGCTTGTGGTGGCACAGGTGCTGCAAAATGCCAACACAGTCAACGTAGACAAGGTGCTGCTGGCAAATGGGAGTGCGGGTCATGTGATCGACTTCGTCCCGCTGGTGCGCTTTTTCATCTGCTTGTACTGACATCATCGTGTATAGTCATGATACCACCGACTGCACATGCTGACCATATGCGTCCACAAGCTGTGCGGCCCACTGTCTGCTCAGGATATGGCGATGCAGCAGCTCAGCCACCGAGATGATGAGCTCAGCCGGCAGCTTTCAGCCTACCACAGCAATGTGAGTTACGGCAAGCTCAGCAAAGCTGACATTCAGACGATCAGCTGCACGAGTCAGGCGTGTCATCCTGCAGATACACAATGTCAGCTCTTGCACAGATGTCAGGCCTGACACGATCATGTGCATAGGCATTGACATGCCCTACCTTGCACCCGACCCATGTAGGACGCCAGCACTACTCCACTGCCTGCTGACAGCCTGGCGGCCGCGTCACAAGAGACTCATGTGCGGAGCACAGGCGTGTTTGCGGGTGACTCATCAGACAGTGGCGACGACCTCGAGATCCTTGAGGAACTGTCATTTACACAAGCGCTTCAGGTCAGTCAAGCCCCCGCTGTGCGAATCCAATCCAGACGCTCAGAGCCAGATGAAACGCTCATGGGTGGCTGAGATGGGAGATGAGGATGTACCACCCTGCCTGCTGCTGATGTGTCCTCATAATACGGGTGCAGCGGAAACAGGAGGAGGCTATTCGTACAGGCAGTTTCCTGGACCTGACATCACAGCCCAGCCAGATGCCGGTCAGTATGTGCTGTACTGATCCAGTCCAACAGCAGGCTGAAGGATTGCTTAAAGGAAGGAATGTGCCAATCAGAAAGAAGCACGGTTCATGACATATCATGACGTATGTGTCTGCAGCAAGCGGACTCGCCATCCAGCGGTGTGCGCAAACTACGGCTCAGCGGCAGCACCAGCAGCGCACTCACAGGGGCCCCTGATGTGCCAAATCGCAGCCAGTCCACTGGCATGGGTGCGTCAGCAGACCACATCAGCATGCCTAGTGGCACCCGAGCAGCTGGCAGCACCTTTGGAGAGCAGGATGCAGCATCAGCAGCTGTCACCAGCTGCGCCATCGGGTCGGGCAGCGATGTTCCTGTGACTGGCCCAGCGCACACCTTGCAGCAGTCGGTGCAGGCAGCACCTTCAGACGGGCTGCAGTGGGCGCAGGGCCCAGATGGTGGCAGCACACCCCGCAGCGGCAGCCGTGCCGCCAGCCAGCCGATGACACCAGCGCGCAGCGGCGGCAGCAACCGGGACAGCGGCGGCGCCCGGACGCCCGCAAAGCGCCACATCAGCGACATCCCCACCACCAGGTAACCTGGGGACGTATTATGCGCAGATTAAACAGCTGCAGTGAAGGACTGCAGTGCTGCATTCAGAGGGGAGGTGCAGCTCGGGGCTGTACCCTTGGTGTAACCACACACATGCCAAAATTTGCCTGTGACCAAGCGGCGAGGTGCCATGCAGGCACAAGCCACGGCGTCGCATCCCTGCATCGGATGAGCTGGACCTGACGCATGGCGAGACGCCGGCAGAGCGAATAGAGCGGGAACAGCAGCGAATCCGGGTGCGTTCTGCCCATTGTTGAAACAGCGTCATGCCGAGATGCTGTCACCGCACTGCTTGGTGCCATGTCTGGTCCCCAACTTAGCACATGATGTTGCTTGCAGGCAATCATGATACACACTAGGCATTTTGCGATGCAAAATGGCAAAAACCTGCAGCTGCCGCTTGTCAAGTTTGCCTGCGTAACTCAGCCGCAGGCAAGCCGGTCACATGCCCTGATGTGCATCTGGCATGTCTTCCTGGATTCTTGCAGCTGTGTTGGCCTGCATCAAGTGGCTTGATGGTGCAGTGTGTGGCTGCATGTTGGCCTTCGATGCCGTGCAGATCGTGTACCCAGCAAAGTTCGGCGAGAAGGTGAAGTCTGTTGGCGAAGTCTGGCGGGTGCAGATACCGCTCATGTGCGTACTTTCTGCAAGGAAGCAGTATGCAGCCAGCGGGTAACACGTGCTTAGGCCAGTGATGCCTGGGCAGCTGCCATGCCAACGCAGGCAACTGCTAGAGCACCCAGCATGACGCGCAAGAACTCTGTGTTCACATATGCAGGTGGGGCTGGGCAGTGACCATCCACAAGTCGCAGGTCGGCGCTGCTCAGTTTTGAAGCTCGTGTTCTTGACGCTGTATCTGCAAGCTCCTCATGTGCATGTGTGCCATCATGCATCAGCGTCCTTCTTACAGCTTGCAATGCTTTGCCAAGCTGATCATGCCCCTCTCGTCACCATCCTGTACAGGGCATGACGCTTGACGCTGTCAAAGTCTCGCTCGAGGGTTGCTTCAAGCATGGGATGGTGCGACCCCGTGCCTCTATCTGACCCCTGATGTTCAGTGCCCCTGCGGGACAGCGCTGAGCAGCACAGGGGGGATCTAGGCTGCCCTGAGCAGCCCTGCGATGGTGCACCTGCCCACCATTGCAAAGCACGGACACTACACCCCCAGCAGCCGCCGTGTAGCCAGACTCTCAGCTGTTCCACACCCTTACATTTCACCTTTATAACTTCCAGGACCAGGCAGCACCTGAAATGCAGGTCTACACGGCCCTGAGCCGCGCCCGCACACCGGCGGGCCTGGCGGTGTCAGGGCTGCGGGGCGCCATCGGCAGGGGCGGCGCCGACCGCCGGGCGCTGGAGTTTTACCAAAACCCTACCGGCTACACCGGCGGCGGCATCCCGCCTGGCGGCACCCTCTGGCCGCCCGACTCCGACCTGCAGGTGCTTGGGTCCCTTCAAACAGGTGCAGCTGGCAGGTGTCGGTGACAGGATGCCGCCGGCTGTCATGCAAGTTGGGCAGTGCAGACAGGCGATGTGGAACCCCCTCGCACTGCGTAGGCCCTGCAGCTGCGGCTGCAGCAGCATGAGGAGTTGCAGAATAAGGTGCGGGCGGGCTGCCTGCCACGAAACCGCCTGCGGATGACTCCTCGAGAGTTCCAGTGCAGCGGTGACTTGGCGGCACTGCGTCAAGAGCTCTGGCAGGTCGGTTGATGCAGCCAGCACCTGCGTTTGCGGCTGTGCGCACTCGCTGTCAACTTTTGCAAGGCGCTCAGTGCGTAAATGTCGCACGTCACAGCGCCAAGTGCCTCTGGCAAGATACAGACACCGTCAATGCGTCCGCTTCAGGTTGCGTATGGTGATCCTACGGAGGGGCTTGGCGCAGATGATGACAGCGATGAAGACGGCACATGTGTGGCACAGGGAGCGGCAGATGCAGATGACATGGTGTGTGGCAGTCCACCTGATTGCCTGTGCCATGTGTTCTGCTGCACGCATGTTTACACATACCGCCTGTGTGCTGCACCGCTGAGCATGCTGTTGAGTGCGCTGATGCCTGCACACAGGCAAGCGTGGTGGATGACAAGTCGCTGGTGCAGCTGCTGCCGCCGCCTGCAGCAGCGCCGCAGCAGCCCACGGCAGTGGTGAAGCATGAGCCCTGTGCAGTAGCACCTCAGATGCCAGCACGGGAGGCGACCACAGCCGCTGGCAGCCGCGTGCAGCGCTCCCTCTTTCCGGTGTTGTGTATAGCAGCAGCAGACCACGCAGCGTAGGCAAGACGACTATCGTACTGCAGGCTAGCACAAAATTTTTATATGCTGCTACCCGGCGTACTGACCACCTCAGACTCGGGCTCGTCAACGACACTACAGCACTGTGGCGGTCTGACATATGGACCAATTGGGTTGACTTCCGCATCCAGGTCGTTGCAACAGCTGGTTTCAAGTTGATTGGGTATGCATCTAAATAGTTGCACCTGAAATTGAGCAAGCTTGGGCTTGCACAATACATGCTCATCAGCTAGCAGAAGTGCAGTCTGTCGTTATTTGCCCATCACCTATCGTGAAGCTGCAAACCATGTCCATGCCTTGATCGCAATCTGAGATCTTGGACAATTTGTGCCCTTACTTGGCTTGGTCTTTTGGGACCCAAATGCCTGCACGCTTCACCAGGGTGTACGCATGGTTTCATTGTCATCATGAAACGTCCGAGTGCTCTGCGGCGGGTGCACTGGTGTGTGCAGCGCAGAGCCGCTCATGATCAGCTGGCAACCTCATTGCATTGCTGCACGACAATGCAGCTGTAGAGATCCACATCACGATTGCCACGGTGGGAAAGGCATGTACTAACGTGGTTGTGTGACTCGATGAGCATGGCAAGCGTCTGATGGGCGGCCCGTTGCAGCTAGTTTCATGCAACAGCCTGCATGACGCAGTGCAGGACTGAACAGGTGCAGTAGGGTTGTGATGCGAAGCTGCTCGAGCGGTTCAAGGCACAATAAGATCGGCAGCTGGTCGTGCCTCTCAGCTGCGGCTGTGCAAAGTGCGTAAGCAGCGCAGCTGAGGTGCTTCCCAGCGCTGCACATGCGGGCGCAGAGAACATAAGGCTACGGCGCACACAGCACGGCGACGAGCGTGCCGCATAGCAACAAGCCTGCTCTCCAACAGCGTTGACGTTGCTCTTCTACAAGCGAGTTGTTGCACGAGCAGTGGAAGCCGCCAACAGCGGCCAGCGCCCCCGCCATGTGCGTGCTCGATGGCAGCTCTACGCTGCAGGACTGGATGGTGTGGGACAAGCACCCCATCCGCAAGCAGTACGACGTGGTTATGGACCTGGGTGAGCTGCGGAGATCAGCCCTCATCGCGATCTTTGGTGTCAGCTGGATTTGCTGTTCCGGGCAAAGTCATCCAAGTCATCCAACATGGTGAGCTTGTCGCCCGGCTCCAAGTTGTGGGCTGAGGGTACCCATCACGGCTGCAGGCGAGGGCGCCTTCAGCCAGGTGGTGCTGGCGCGGCACAGGGACACCCAGAAGCTGGCGGCGCTGAAGGTGGTGTACCTGCAGAGCCCGGAGATGGACGCCGAGCACCTCGTCATCACCCGCAAGTGCGTCGCACCGCAGAGCACCACAGACTGCCGGGAGCGATGGCACAGCAGGGCACGGCGCTGCACCGGCAGGAGCAAGCACCGGGATCAGGGCGCCATCTGCCCGTGCCTTACGCAGTCCGAGATCTATCATTGCGCAGGGAGGCGGAGTTCCTGCAGATGTTGGACAGCCCGCGCATCGTGGCCTGCCACGATGTTGTTGACGATGGGCGCCAGCTGGTGAGAATACCTTCAGGCACCACAGCTGCGCAGTTTGTGCTGGGTCTGACAGGCCCAGCCTGCCATGGTGTGCTGTTGGGCATTGTGAAGCCAGGACATCTGCACATGCCCGACGTCCTGCACACCACAATGCCCTTCAGTCCCTGGATGGCTCCACCGCATGACACTGTCCTTGCAGGTGCTGGTGCTCGAGTACCTGCGGGGCGGGCAGCTGTACGACTCGCTGCACCGGCTGGCTGGCAGCGAGGAGCCATACACCGAGCAAGCTGCTGCCGGCGTCTTTCTGCAGGTGAGGCCATAAGGCTTGCGCGGTTGAGCTGCCGGTAACCGGCTTGCCGGCTGCTGCTGCTGCTGGCAACCACCACACAACAAGGTACCTGCTAAAAGCAGCAAGCATCGTTAGTACACATTGCTGATGCATGCAGATGGCTGAAGGGGTTGCCTTCATGCACGAGTATGGTATCATACACCGCGATATCAAGGGCGAGAACTTCATCTTCGTGGAGGATCCAGCCTTTGCGGTGCGCCGTCCTACATCCGTCAACATCATCATGCCTGCCACGAACCTGCATCCACACCAATTCCGCATGGAATTGCCGCTACAAGGCAGATCCCTGATCTGCCACTGTGACAACAGCCTGCCACTGCTGTGACCAGATCAAGCACGGGCGGCAGCCGAGGGTTAAGCTCATCGACCTGGGCATGAGCCTGATGTACGACCCCAAGAAGCCCGTCATAGGTGAGCAACGACACACTCATCAGCACCTACCATGCCACTGCATACCAGTCATGGACGCAAAGATGATGTCAGGGCCTCGGCAAGCCCCAAGGGGTGAGGTCGTCAGCAGAGCCTGCCAGTGCACTTGTACTCCGTGCAGCACATCGTACAACAGCCCTCCAGCGGCAAGTTGCATGTCATGGGGAGAAGCGCCTCGATCCCGATGCTGTGCAGGTGCGCTGGGGTCCCCGGGCTTCGTGTCGCCAGAGGTGGTGCACGACGCGCCGCACGAGCCGTCCATGGACATCTTCAGCCTGGGGGTGGTGTTGTTCGTGATGCTGGTCGGCCGCAAGCCCTTCTCCTTCCAGGTGGGCACAGCCTGCATGCGTATCATGCATGCTCTTGGCCATGCTCGTCTATGCAGGCTGCCATGCGATACGCTTCTGGCACATCCTGCGCCCTCTAATACTGTACATCGCGGATATCCGAGCTTTCAAAGTTCCATCTGCATACCCCTGTAGGACTCGGAGAATCTGAAGTACTGCGAGATGGACATCAAGGACGCCCCGGGGTTGAAGGATGCAAGGTGCACTCCCAGATGTGCTGATCAAGATCGCCCATGTCCAGCTGCCATGCCGATTGGCGATGGATCGTGGGTGCTCAAGCGACTGACGATGCGCATACGTCCACTGAGCACATGCACACCCCCATGCTGCCAGGTGGCATGCGCTGTCACCAGCGGCCAAGGACCTGCTCATGGGCATGCTGGCCTACAACACCAAGCACCGCCTCAATGCACACCAGGTACAATCATCTCACTGCGCATACCCAGCGTCTGCGTGCACACGCCGATGTGGCCGTGTTTGCAGTGTTTGCGAGTGCACACGGTGGGCATGTGCGGAGCTGACACGTGGCAGAGGACCTCTGGGATCAGGTGACTGGCCCCTGCAGGTGCTGAGGCACGACTGGGTGGCGACCCAGGGGGGCGCTGCGCCGCGGCTGCTGTCGGACGGCGTGGCGCACGGCGCAGCCAACGTGGCCGCACTCCGGCGGCTGCGCAACCTGGCGCACGGTGACCTAAACCCTGAACCACTGATTCCACACCCTTGCTGTTGACATGCAACAGCATACAGGCCTCCCGTCCGTGTGCATGTGCATCATACACGGTTCACCTACTTGCTGGCCTGGCCTGAGGTCCACAGAACATTGCCAAAGCGACAGGCAGGCATCTGCATGGTCCGTGCCACACATCTGCAGTGGGTGCCCAAGCAGCGCGTCTGTGCGGCGCGACAGCTTCTTCCACGTGCACAGGACAAGCATGCTTGACATATACAACGTCGAGTTGTCTGTGAGACGCTGAGTGCCCTGCTGCAGGGGTGGTGGCTGTGGATCGGGTCAGCGCCGCGCTGAAGCCCGGTGACAAGCGGCAGCGGGCGGCGGACGGCTTCTCGAAAAACCGCCTGCAGCAGGAGCGCACCAAGGGCTACAGGAACGACCCCAGCGGCCGTGGCATCACACGGGTGGAGCGCATGACCCTGAAGGCCACCGCCGCCAACGCTGCCAGGGTGCACGACCGCGGCGGCCACACCAACCCTGAGGAGGACATCAGCGTGCACTACCGGCCGTACGCCAGCACGCACGGCGGGCGCGCCTTCTACGCGGGCAGCAGCGCGGGCAGCGGCGACGACAGCACGCACCGCCTGCGCAAGAAGAGCCTGCGCAAGTCGGGCTCCGCGGTGATGCTGTCGGACGTGGAGCTGGAGGGCAGCTACCACGGGTGCGCTGATGCTGTTCTGGCAGCTGCCGTAGATCAAGGCTCCCAGATTGGAAGCAGGACACACATAACTCAGATGCACTGCAAGTGCCATGCTGCTGCGCCGTTTGCATCGTTGAGGCGACAGCTTGCGGTCGCCATGTGCACCGTGCCACATAGATTCGAGGTGCACCAGTCGGCCGTCCAAGCACTCTCAAAGCCACGAGCAGCCAGGCACGCGCCATGCGTCATGCCCTTTGCCGTGTGCAAGAGTGCTGTGGGGATCGGGTGCAGGGGCATGAAGCCCAGCCAGTCGATGGCGAACCTGCAGCGGCGCAGCAGCGGCCCTCGGGCGCTGATGTCGGCGATCGGCAGGAACCTGGCAGACCGCTCAGCGCACGGAGGCAGCGCTTACAGCAGGTGCAGCACCTGCACCCCAACCTCTGCTTGTGGCAGGATGCTAGCACAGCATGGATTTGCGCAGTGTCAAGTGCAGTCCTCTTCGTGACATGGCTGCGCCCATGCAAGCTGCTCATGTGCAGCATGTGCTGACGCTACCAAACACCTCGTATGCATCTGCCAGCTGTTCCTGCGCGCAGCAGCGACAAGGATCCCTCGGCGTCGGGGCGGCGTGGAGCGCGGGGCAGCAGCGGCAACCTGGCGGGCATGCTGCGCGGCGGCAGCGGCAGCCTGCACGGCAACGGCTCCCTGCATGCTGCCGCACCAGGTAAGCCAGCATGGTGACGGGGCCTGCTGCTGAATGTGGGGGATGCAGGGTTGCTGCGTATGTTACAGGTGGCAAGCGGCAGCGACTGCCTTTGCATGTACTTCCAGCTGCCTGCTGCAACGGTTGCACAACCGTGGCGCATTATCATCCAGTGCCCCAGTCGTTCGTGCTGCCGCAATGCTGGCCGCCTCCACTGGTTGGTGAGACAGAAAGCAGGGGTTGACGGCGGCCGGCCCCGTTGCAGGCAAGCGCATGTACCCGGAGCTGCCCATCGAGCCCTCCAAGGGGCGCGGCGTGCACCGCATCTCGCCCCTCATGGAGGCCCGCCACAGTGCGTGTCCCTCAGGGACCCAGCAGCATGTGCATGTGCACAGCCTCCAGAGACGTGTTTGCAGCGGTCATGTGCCGATTGCAGCACAGGCGCCGTGTTGGCGCTGTACTCTCCTGCCATGCCATGTTGCTCGTGACGTCCTGAACAGGTTCTTGGGTGAAGGTGAACGGCACAGCAAACTACGGTCGTGTCTCGCAGGCATGGACGAGCGGTCATCAGACCCCAGCGTGCCCAACTCGCCGACGAAGGTGACGGCGATGCAGGAGTTTGAGGCCAGACGCCGTTCGCAGTCCATTGATAGGGGTCACACATGATCGCTGTGTGATGTCGAAGGACTGGTCACCCTGGTAAAGATTGCAAACTGTTGTACCTTTACCTGTATCGTATGAGCACGAGGACACGGTTCCTATCAAATTGTTCGTTGTGACGATGGTGATGGATGGCATGCATTGAATGTCGGTTGCATGGCACAGTGTATGCTGGCTTGCAACTACTTCAGGTGGGTGGCAAGCCAGCATACGGTAGTGGCAGAGCGTTTGCATGGTCATGCATTTGCATACTTAAACTAGGAGCTTTACAACCCAACTGCGTACTAGATGTTACCATTACTGCCTGTATGTAGAGGGGTGCCAACAGGAAGTTGCACAATCGTTCGAACAGATATCGTACCTTTATCGTTTCTTCGTCTGTGGGCATGCATCGAGTCAGCAAGATCTGATGCATTATGGTATGTGGTGTCATGCTACGAGGCAGTGCTTGTCACACGACGATGGGTGTGCATGGTGGCTGCTCTCAAATGCATGCATGGCTACCAAACCCAGTAAGCAAGGAGCACTTGGTGTAGACAGATGCTTGAGCCCCAGAACTACCGTACCATGCGAGGTACCAGTCGGCACTGTACGTCCGACCTTTACACGAGTATACACATTGTAGTGTACAAATTCGGCCAAGCATTCTGCTTGATTGGCCACAAAGGCCAGACCACATGCAGCCTGAGCGAACCATCCCAACGTAACACCGTCCGTAGCACTGTGGATCACAGCAAGCCTGCAAATAAAGACTAGCTGGATTCCCAACCTGACATGAAAAGGCGCAGACCAAAGTGTTATGTTGACTGTTGCATGTGCCAAGCCAGCAAAACAATCAGCGTAAGAACGGCAGCATCTCAACAAACAGCAACGCTATGAACGCCAGGTAGCCTGAGTGGGCGAAGCGCTGCCAGATTGACACCTGCACACCATTGGCACGGCCAATGTCAGTCTACATGATTTGCCTGTTGTGCGTAGCTGACATCTAAACAGTGCATGCACGGCAGACTAGTGTATCATGCGAGACGACAGCTTGTGAACGTGCAATCACCGACACGCGTGGGTTGATCAGAGGCCCTACCAGGGCAACAACAATGATGCCCAGAGGGTGGCGTGCAAAACGGGCACGCCAAGTGAGATGCTGGTAATGGCCGTCTGGACGATCAGCAGAACAGCCCTCGGCAACTAAAGCCCTGCACATATATGAGACAAGCTGCAATGGCTTCCACCGAGGATCCCACCCGGCGCCACATGGTAGGCAGCACATTGGGTTGCAAGCTGCGTGCACATCATGATGTGGCGAAATATATTGAACATTCCAAACTGACACTCCAATCACGATCTCAGATTGGATTGATCGTGTGGCCTGTACAGGTGCTTCGAAGAGCACACACTTGATAGTAACGAGGTGGCCGGGAGGCCGCAAGCCTAGCCGCCTTGGCAGGGGGAGCAGCACAGCCGTGTGACGGACGGGCCGAAGGTCCGACAGTCGCCTTTCCAGCAGGTGGCGGCCAGAATTGCAGACCGTACTCACTGCAGCTGGGCCCACGGGGATCCGCTGTCCTGTCAGGCAGGCCATGGCAGAGACAGCGCAGTGGGCAGCATCAGGCAGCACCGGTATCAGTGGTTGACTGGTTTTCAAACGTTGCGAACCAGTGCCAGCGTTGAGGTGTAAGGCAAAGCGTGTGTGCGCAATGGTCGCCTGCGTTCTGATCATCTTATGGGCACGCCCTAGAACTCTGAAACTGTGGAACACCTTCCCCTTGTTGCATCCTCAACTTTCAACCTCGTCCCGCCGACACACCGACATGCACGGCCGCAGCGTATGCTGTCTTGCAATTCCCAGCAATTGCCAGCATACGGTGGTGGCAGAGTGTCTGCGTGGTGATGTATCTGCAGACTTGAATTAGGAGCTGTGCAACCCAACTGCATATGTACACTTCACCTTTGCCTCCCACTGTCTCTCTCCAAACACGCTGCACTCTCAGAGACTCTCGTACGATCGGGTCAACGGCTTGACTCCTGCAACGTGTGGCCTGCCGCTGTGGCACTGGCAAATGCTGCCTGCTCCTTCGGGTCAAGCGCCCTCCACTCCTCGCCCAGTGCTTTGTTGACCGCCACAAACAACTCTCTGCCGGTGACGCCGACCTGTTGGGCCTTCACAGCATCCCAGCGCGCCTTGCGGAAGGCGGCCCACGCTGAGGGCTTCCTGCCGCCGCCACCGTGTGTCCCTGACGGTGCTGGCTCTGTGCTGGTGCTAGCCTTCTTGCCCGCTGCTGTGCTACCACCATTGCCGCCAGCTGCCGCTGCTGTTGCACCACCCGCATCACCGACAGGCTTCCTCCTGCGGCCACGCTTGCCGCTGATGCTGCTGCTGGAGTCGGAGCTTCCGCTCGCTGTCCTGCTGCTGCGCTTTGCTGCCTTCGGCTTTGCTGCGCCTGCCTTTGCAGCCCGTGCTTTGCCCCTCGGCTTGGCTGCTGCGCTGGCTGCCGGGGATGCCGCTTCAGCGTCATCTGACCTGCTGCCCGCTGCCTTTGCCGCCTTTGCGGCGTTCCTGGCCGCCTTCTTCGCCAGGAGGTCGACTGCTGTCGGGAGGTCCATCTCCTCGGGGGCTACACCCTACAGGGGTGCACTGAAGACTTCACTGACAGGTGTAATGCAGTCCTGCTGCAAAGGCGTCTCTGCTTTGTACTGGGTCAAGCGAGGAACCCCATGCAAGGATGCAACGGATCTGATCAAGGGGCAGGTGGCGGTAATCTTGCAGGGTGAACTACCTTTGGCAGCGGGGCGTAGGTGGTGCCGTGCTTGATGTACGGCCCGTACTTGCCGGTCTCCAGCGTGATGGGCTGCCCGTCCTCAGGGTGCAGCGCGATGCGCAGCCCCCGCAGCATCTGCAGCGCCTCCTGCAGTGCGTCATGTGGAGTTCCTGAGCCAACGGCGCCAGCTGTAGACGAACTGCTACCGACGCCGTCGAAACGCCGAAGCACGTGCATGCCACATGCCACACCTGCAGCGAGATGCCAGAGGTGGCGGCGGCCGGCGGCAGCGCCACGTTGCGGGCCTTCTCGCTGCCGTCGCCTGGCGCCGCCAGCTGGAGGTAGGGGCCGTAGGGGCCGCTGCGCAGCCGCACCTCGCGCCCCGTCTCGGGATCCGCACCCAGCAGCTGGTCGCCGCCTGCGGCGCAAGGGTCCAGAAGGGTTTCGTGCAGTTGACACCAGCAGGTGTGCACGCAAACCAATGCTGCACAGGTCGACTCTGCCGACAGCAAAGCAGATGGCCCACTGCCCATGCTGATTGTGTGACGCCCGCACCGCACAACACCTGTGGACCACCTGGGTACACACATCGAGGCAGGGGGCTCGCTGGCATCTGGGCGGGGTTGGACACACACCCGCGGCGTACAGCTCGGAGGCGGCGCCCTCCCCATCGGCGCCCAGCTCAGCGTCCAGCGGCCGGCTGTACCCGCACTCCGGGTACCCGCTGCACCCGATGAACGCGCCCTTCCGGCTGCACCAGAAGCCGGCGCATGCTCAGAAAAGGTTTCTCGCTGAGCAGATGTGAGCAGCCTCGATGGGGGCTTGGATGACGGCGGACCCGTTGCAATGATCCACCTGAGTTTGAGGCCCAGGCGGCCGCCACAGGAGGGGCACCGCCGCCGCTCCTCATGCGAGGCGGCCGCGGCATCTGCTGCGCCCGCCGCACCGCCGTCAGCGGCCGCGCCGCCGCTGCCATTGCCGTCCGCAGCGGCCTGCGGCAGACGATGGCCACAGCATGGTGCACTCGCAGCTGGTGACACGCTGCTGCACCTTGCACCCAGCAGCCGCCGGGCAGCTGTGATTGGCATCGTACCATGCTGAGAGCTGCGAGCAGGCTGCGCTCAGCACGTTGCCATCCAGACTCCACAACCAACAACACACCTGGCTGACGGGGAACAGCATGGGCTCCAGCAGGTCGTCCAGGTCGTCGATGACGCGCGTCACGGAGACGTCCAGCGCGGCCTGCACCGTGGCGTCAAACGGCTGCCAGAAGTCCGCCAGCACCCCCCGCCACGCCGCCTGCCCCGCTGCGCAACCACCGCAGCTTGAAACTGACAAGGTGGTAGCAAGGGGCGGGGTGCCCAAGTGGTTAACACACACCGTCTCGTGCAGCTCTAGGGAACCAAGCAATGCTGCATACCCAGAGTTTAAGAAGCTGGATGTGTTTGTCCAGCTATTTCGCTCCAACAGCCACAGCATTGCTTGGTCATCTCGGATACACATACATCTGATGCATGCAGTGAACATAGCACACTTGATCGTCATACGCATACATGAAAACCAGGGCGTACAGCAGGGGAACCTGAAACATCGTCCAGCTGCGCCTCCAGGCCCGCGGTGAAGGCGTAGTCGACGTAGCGCGGGAAGTAGGCCGCCAGGAAGGCGGTCAGCACGCGGCCCAGGGGCTCAGCCCGGAGCGCCTTGCCCTGCCTGCTGACATAGCCGCGCGTCTGCGGACCAGGAATAGCATGCCGGGTCAGGAAGACAATCTGTTCTGAGGATGTCAGGGCTTGAATTAACAGGTCTACCAAGGTGAATCTGTGTGTCACCAGATCCATCAAACCTGCCATACAGCCACATGGTGGATGTCACATTGTGCATTGTCTGTGCACATGTGCTGATGTGGTCTGATGCTGGTGCTGCAGCCAGGTGAACACACCTGGAGCAGCTGCAGGGTCGGTGCGTAGGTGGACGGCCGGCCAATGCCCCGCTCCTCCAATGCCTGCAGGACATCGGGCGCAACCCTTGTGCATGATGCACCGTCAAACACTGCAAAGCGCATCCTGCCCAGAAGGCCCAGCTTGCGCCCAACCCACGAACAACGTGTCTACATTGCACATCTATCCCATGCTGCAAGCAACAGGTTACTCAGGTCATAGGGTTTGGACGCGCCACAGGACTGCGCGGCTTGTGTCATGTTGTGGGTGCGCAAGTATTCGAAAAAACTTATACCAAAAAAAGAAACAACACCTAACATACGATCACTTAAATCATCTAGATTTCGCGCAATCTCATCTGTTGAGAAGGTTTCGCTGGGTAAGTAAGTCTAGCGCACCTTCACCAGGCTGCCCTCTGTGAAGCGGGGCGGCGGCGCCGTGGCATGGGGCTCGGCTGCGACCGTCAGGGCGGCCAGCGCCTCCCCCTCCTGATGCATCACAGGCGAACGTTGGGAGCCTGGGACGGATGACGGATGGCAACGCATGAGCGGCCGGCTCAGGGTGATGTCGAGGCAGACAGCAGGCGCGCTGGGACTGCACGGTTGCTGTCACAGGAACATGACTGCAGCGGGGTGGTCGCGCGCCTTCAGGCTGCTGATGACGGCGGCAACTGCGGCTGTGCTGCCGCCGCCGCTGCCGTCGCTGCCATCGCTGTCACCGTCTGCTGCGGCCTCATCCGCGGCGCCGGCGCCGCTGTCATCTGCGGCGCTGCTGCTGCTGTCGGCGCCCCACACCGCCAGGAAGCCAGGAAAGGCCACCGTGCTGCCGGTGGCCCTGAGCGTCAGGTCCCCCGCCTGACTTGAGACGTCCACACCCACCTGCCAAGTATTCATAACTGCTGACCAAACGTCAGCGCCCTGGTACTAGATGCTTGCTTATGCCTGCACACCTTCACCAGCATGCAGCACACACTGCGGTGATGTGGTGTTCATAGCAGCGCAGTGTCCTGACGTATCTACCAGCTGACAAGCCCATGGGATCTCCAGTGGGTCTCCACTGTCGCGGCACCTGCCGGATGCGGGCGGCGGCCATCTGGCAGGCGAGCGTGCGGCGCCAGATGAGGCCGTACAGCCGCCGCAGCCGCGGCTCCGTGACGGGCAGCGGTCCGGGCTGCCGCGCCG
Organism: Diplosphaera chodatii; assembly: GCA_032358165.1. NCBI lineage: Eukaryota > Viridiplantae > Chlorophyta > Trebouxiophyceae > Prasiolales > Stichococcaceae > Diplosphaera > Diplosphaera chodatii. The sequence continues at coordinate 1,583,319 of JAALGY010000001.1, read as the reverse complement.
CGTCCGTCGGCCGCACCGCCTCGTGCGCCTCCTGCGCGTTCTTCGCCTTGCTCCTGCGCCCGGCAACAGGGGCTGCTGTCATGGCTGCTGTCTGCATCAGAGGGTCCACAAGCGCTCATGTGCGTGCCCTCCCCGGATCGCCACCGAAGCTGCCAGCACTGTAGATGGCTTCCTTAAGGATCCAAGCCAGAGCTGGCAACCAGGTCGCGTATGTTCACAGGTGCTGGGACGACATGCCTGCCCTGCGCGTTCTCAGCAACACACAAACCAGCGACAGGCGTTTCGGCACCCACTTGTAGATGCGCGGCTGAGTGGGCAGGTACTCGTTGCCATACTGCTGCCTCACAAAAGCACGTGCGCCGTCGACGATCTCCTGCGCCAGCTGCACGCCGTCCGTGCGCATGTAGGTGATCACGCCCTCGCCTGCAAATTCTGGTTGGGATTGGACGCATGCTTTGTGCATGTATCCAGCTCACCAGCTTTGGGAAGCGTCGCATTGCCAATGTGGTGCAGCCGGCCGCTGCTGAGCTCAGACACATGCGGCTGTTCACCTTGTGCACCATCACATCACCCAAGCATCAGACGTTCATGGTGCTCATGTGCGCATGACCTAATTGCATGACGACGGGTGTATGCCAACTCACGAGGCAGCTGCCGGTACACGTACACATGCAGTGCTCACCGAGGCCGTCGCCGCCCTCGTACAGCGTCTGTGCAGCGGACATGGTGGCCGCGGCGCCCATGCCCAGCCGCTGGCTGGCCGCCTGCTGCAGGGTGGATGTTGTGAAGGGGGGCGAGGGGTTCCGCTGTGTATCCTGCAGCACATGGACAGACCCTTGCAACCCACCAACCTCACAGAAGGTATCAATCTAGACAATTTCAAATCGAAATATCCTAACATAAAAATATTTCAAAATGTTAATGTTAATCTTGGCATCTCCTTTTCACCACAAGTTAGCACTGTGAGGGGCACCGGCCATCCCAGGTTGCCGCTGCTGGAGCACCTGGGAGTGGCATAGCTGCGGAGCACGAGCATTGTGCGCATCACCTTGCTCGACAGCGACGCCACCTGCAGCTGCGCGGCCTCCACGCGCCGGGCGGCGTCGGCCGCCTCCGTCTCGCTGGCAAAGCCCTGGCGCCCCAGCTTCTGGCCGTCCAGCTGCGTCAGCACCGCCTGCAGCAGCATAGGTCTACACAAAATTAGACATGCTATCAACGTTGGCCTTTCAGTAAGTTGTGTAGGTTCTGCTGCTCAGCTTGAAGCAGTAAGACAAGTAGCTGGTAAATAAATTAGATGTATGCTGTGAGGCTTTTGGGGCGCATCTGAGCGTCCTAGCCAGATGCGCAGCAGGAGTACACCTGCAAAAGTTGGTGAGCTTATGCCAGCCTGGGCCATGTCCTGTGCCAGCGCTGCCCCGCAAACACATGGCTGTTGCAGTGCAGAAACCGAGGTGCCGCGCTGGTGAAGCGTACATGCGCCATGTGATCACCTGGAAGGTTGTGCCGGACGCCGTCTGCAGCGTGGCGCCTACTGTCCAGTAGTGCTGCGGGACGAAGCCCTGGATCTCCGCCTCGCGTTCCGCCACCAGCCGCAGCGCCACCGACTGCACCCTCCCTGGAGCACCGGCGGCCAGGGTTCTCATTCGAGACACTGGTGGGACACCCTGCACCTGTTGATGTCCACCTGCTGCCTGGGGTCCAGCCACAACTCAACATGCATCGCACCTGCAAGCCACCACCATACTTGACCTCTAAACCCTAAACCCTGGTGGCCACCTGCGGAGCGGGCGGCGGGCAGCTTGCGCCACAGCACGGGCGTCAGGTGGAAGCCCAGCAGGTAGTCCAGCGCCCGGCGCGCCATGTACGCGTCGATCAGGTTGCCCGCCAGCTGGCGGGGCGCCGCCAGCGCCGCCAGCACCGCCGCCCGCGTCACCTCCACGAAGGTGATGCGCTGCACGTCCACCCCCCGCAGCAGCTTCCGCGCCTGCAGCCAGTTGAACATGGGCGTCACATGATGTGCCTGCCGTGGTCCCTCGCAATAGTACCCCCAGAGTGACTGGCAAGCCGCTGACAGCCGTGACGCATTACAGAATGAAGGCGCTCTGTCATACAGAATTGAGCCCACCAAATGGCAGGCAGATTCGATTGGAGCTGAGCACACCACCAGGGTTCGAGCTCTGCAAGTTCGGTCGGTACTTTCTGACTACGACCGCTTTAAAGGATGGTATAAACCCATGACAAGGTCAACCCATACGCCCACCTTTAGCTCCTCCAGCACGTGCCAGGCGATGGCCTCGCCCTCGCGGTCCGGGTCGCTGGCCAGGACCAGCCGCGCCGGCCTGTCCGCCTGCACCGCCATCGGGAGGCAAACTGGCACGCATGTCCACGTGCCGCGTGCCGCTTTTCGACTTCCGTGTCATGCTTGTGCGACAGCAGCTGCCGCCAATGGCTGCATGCGATTGCTGCAACCAGCCCCGTCACCCTCCGACGGGAGCCTGCGACCTCCGACAGCATTGTGTGCCAGCAGGGCGCATGCCGCGCAACAGCGCAGGACGGCGTGCGAGGGGCTGAGCACCTTGATGGCGGCCACAATGTCCGTCAGCCCGCGCTGCCGGCTGGCAACCCCGGCGGTCGACCACACCATCTCGAAGTCCGCCTCCGGCTTCACGGAGCCCGGTTTTCCTGCCAGGTCCCGGACATGGCCATACGATGCCAGGACCTGCAGTACTCTAGTCATCATCGTCTTGTGAGGGGACTTGCATCTCACCACCAAAGCCACCTGACACGCATGCAGGCACCGCCATGCTTGGCAGGCTGGTCACATCATCTCACTGTGAAGCTGCTGCCGAGGTACTGCTGGATCTTGCGGGCCTTGGCCGGCGACTCCACGACCACCAGGCCGCCCTGGTGCAGGGCCCCCGCATCGGCATCTGCAGGCACTACCTGCTGAGCATTGGGTGCCGGTGCTGCTGCCGCCGCCGCTGCGGCTGCCGGCCGCAGCGTCTGCAGGCGCCGCCGCTGACAGCCATGCGGTGCTGACACATGTACAGCTGACACGCGTGACTCTCGAGCAGCCGCGGAACTGCGCCACCCTCCCGATGCCGGGTGACCACTGATGCTGCAGGGCAGCGGCAGCTGTGGCCGCAGCGGTACAGCCACTGGCAACGCGACGATGCCTCGTAGGGATCCCACTGCATGCATATGCATGGCTGGCTTGGATTTAGCAGCCTGCAGCACGCCTGTCAGGCGTTGAGTGCCGGCGGCCATGTGCATCAGCCTGCCGCTGCAGCATGCACATTGGCGCATGCCGGCGCATCATTCGATCTTGGATGTTGCCGCACAAAAGTCACAGTCGAGACGTTGCTGGAAAGTCACTGACGCTGTGCTGAGCCACGTATGAGCTAAGCTGTCACAATGCTGACCATGCCCATCGGGATGCAGGTGTGCAAAGTCAGCAAGGCCGTGCACCCTCCACCTGGAGCCCAACAGCATCCGTACACTTCCTAATATGACATCGCGACGTGCTCTGCATACAGGCACAGCCGCTGCATGCCGCTAGCGTGCTAGGCTCCCTTACACCCTGAGGGCCTGAGCTCAAGCACAAAGATCAAACACAGCTGACGCCGGTACAGGTCAGCAACTCCGCACAAAGCGTGATTGGCACGGTCATTTCGCAGCGTCAGGCTACTGTTGCATAGATGGCGCAGCGGGCCGTGCTTCCAGTGGGGCGTGCTTGAGCGCTTCTGATACTGGCGGACGCCCAACACGCACACCAGCTGCCGCAGTTCACAATGTGGACCGCTCTCAAGGTCAGGCGACATGCAATGCAATGCGAGCTATATCTCATGGTGTCCAGGGCCAATCCCGCGCGGCGCCAGCGGGTTGTTGGCCGCCTCGATTTGAAGTAGTCCGTGTCAGCTCTTGGGTGCAGCACTACTTCACAGCATCTAGGCAGTGCCGGACCGTCTGCTTCGCCACATGTCACCAATATTACAGCATCCGAGGCGTCCTCATGCTGTATGCTGATGCGAAAATCCGTTCGTGCATGTGGGCATTGAGCGGGCTGCCTGGCTTGGCCCCAGCATCTGGTCAGGCTTCTCGACGTGCACACACATGCTCATTTCGGATCTGATGCTGCATATAAATTGCAGAAGAGTGCCTGGGCTGCCTTCTGCAAGGCGCTGAAGCCCTGACTCGGGGCACGAGGCCCCGTCCCCAGGAGGCAGCGTGGTAATCACCGGTGTGTTATGGCGCCCTGCAGGCCCTCCACGAGGCGGCAACGGCGACGGACGACGTGCGCAGAGCAGAGCTACGGCGCGCAGCGCACGCGACGGCGGCGCTGGCGCAGCGGCTCGCGGTGCGGGGCAGCGGCGCCGGCGGCCCCTCCGAGCGCGAGCAGCTGCTGCCCGCCAGCTACGTGGCAGACGCGCAGGTGGTTGAGAAGTCGCCAGTGACCCGTGTGAAGGCAGGCGCCGCAGGCGCAGGCGCACCCTAGTTCCACCATTCTGATGCTTGACAGCGCAAGCGCAGCAACTCGCCGTGCTGCTCCTCCTGTGGCGATGCTGATTGGCTGCTGTGCTGCAGGGCCTGGCGTTCCTGTTCACGGCCAAGGGCGGCCTGGGGCTGTCCTTCGAGCACGGCTGGGGGTGCGTCATCCAGCGGCTGGGGAAGCGCGCGGCGGATATGGAGGCCGGCGGCGCCAACGCCGCAGGGTGTCTTGAGGGCTGTGTCTGGTCCGCGCCCACCTTTGTCCGCATCAACAACGTCGGCGTCGGCCTCACCGTCGGTGAGTGGACGCAACGATTGCGACGACTGAGGACACACACATGATGTCTCTGCACACACACACCCATGAAAATGGAGAAGAAGGCCCCGCTGCACACTGCAGAGCGTATACCTGCTAACAGTTCAGGACGGGTGTTTCCACTGCGATTGAGCCGCTGCTGCAGGCTTCGACAGCCTGGAGACGGTGCTGGTGCTGCCCAACCCCGCTGCATACTGTAGAGCGCATACCTGGTAAGAGTTCAGGACGGGTGTTCACCGCGATTGAGCCGCTGCTGCAGGCTACGACAGCCTGGAGACGGTGCTGGTGCTGCCCAACCGCTCCCACGTGTCCGCCTTCAAGCGCACCGACGTGGACCTCAGCATCGACGCCGGCCTGGTGGTCGGCCGCAACCGCGAGGTGGGCCCCACACCAGCGCCCACGTCTGGACAGCACACAGAGCGGTGCCGTGTCACTGCACCTGTGCGACGAAGCGGCTGCTCCAAGCTGTGGGCTTGCCCGGCTTCTGGCAGGAAGAGGATCCACCTGCATAGCAACGGCGTCTGCCACACGATCATTAGTGCCAGGAATTCAGCAGCTGCTGGCTGGCCACGAGCCTCGCACAGTGACGTAGCTGCGTCTGCCCACCGCGGCAGGTGGTGGACGAGGAGACGGTGGACAGCCCCCCGCTGGCGGGCGGCGCGCTGCAACGGGCCCCGGCGCCGCTGCCCTTCTCGATCGGCGACGGCGCCATGCTGGACCTGTCGCTCAAGGGTGGGCCAGCCTACACCTGGATGCCTCGTGTAGTGCTCGGTGTGCAAAGGCAGTGCCACCCTGGAAGTGGTGATGGGGTGCAACGCACCACCCCGCGCTGAGCCACCTCACCGGCAGAACTGTACGGCTGCAGGGGGCATGATGTCTGCGGACGAGCGGTGGAACTGGTCCATCTACGGAGACAACGCCACGGCGTCAGGTGACGGGACCAGGCCTGTCTGCCACGACGGATGGATTCCAGCCTTTTGCGTGCCCGTCACCGCTACAGCATCAGCACTGACGCCTCCCTGTGTCCATCCCACGCAGACATCCTGGAAGGCCGCTACCCGGCGCCGCCGGAATTTGCACCGCTGTACGCTGTGCTAGCAGCCATTGGGATGCAGCACACAGCGCAACAGGGCCTCAGGTCGGTGGCTGCATGGCAGCCTCGTAGCACAGGATGAACGTCGTGCTCCACCCTCCTTACATGCTGCCTCACATGCTGCCCAAAGTTGTGCCACCTTTGGGGCCATTGCAGCACGCATAACACTGCTGACCGCTGCTGTCAGATGAACGATGCACGGTTGCACCACTCTCTGCAGAGGCAGCAGGAAGTCGAAGGCGGGGCGGCGGCGGTCTGGCAGTCCCACGACGCCGCTGGACGCGTTCCCCGAGGCGGCCTCGCCCACCGTCAGCGGCAGCTCAGACGGCGCCAGCACCTCGCCAGAGGCGCAGGTGGGGTGTCCGTCAGCAGCTTGTGCCGCTGCGCACAGAGTGTAAATGGTGCCTGTGAACTGCGAGGCGGCACGTCGCCAACTGCAGTTCAAGCATGTGCTGCCTTCCCAAAAGCTGTTGCAAAACAGTGGCATTTCATAAGTCACCCTCAGCACTGCTGTGAGGCTGCCGGCCGCAGGTGATCGACAGCAAGCCGCTGCAGTGCCGGCAGCGGTCCAGGTGCGCGACGCCCGACGCCGAGCCCAGCAGCCCGGTGTGCACTGTCGTTTCGGAGGCAGCCTTCCAGCCGACGCCCGCCGCCGCCGCCGCCGCGCGGCTGGCGAGGAAGCCGCAGCCCAGCCGCCACCTCCGCCGCAGCATGTCGCCGCCCGCGGAGGCGCCCGAGAAGCGCAACTCCTGACACTAGATTCCCATCTCATGCCTGGTAGAGTATCAGTACAGGGCCTGCGCCGGCGGCTGCACCTGCGCTGCTCAGCAGCTGCTGAGAGAAACCTTGCTGGCGCTTTGGGCAAGCGCACAAGCAGCAGCTGTGGCATTGACTCGGCCTGGGCGGCAGCACAAGGATGCAGTCGGCAGAGCCTGCAAGTAGTGGCCCCACTGGAGCATTAGGTCTGCCACAGTGCACTGCATGCAGTCGGCAATGGTGGCACCCCTGACCACTGTAGCACAGCGGAGTATCGTTGTCACCTTTAGTGCTTAGGTTCGTGCAATATCGTGTTCCAGTTCACCATTTCAAAGGCGCCGCCAGAAATGTGTGCGCAGCCATGCCAGTGCCCTGAAACACGGGCACAGGGGCTGCGCTGGCCTTTCTTGCACCGCCGACACACTCCCATTGATGCGGGATGATGCATTGTGCGAGTTGATTTGTCGCAAGTGGTGCCTTCGTCGAGGCATTGTCAGGTTAATGCGCAATCGTGTGTGCTGCTTCATGGGACTCTGTGTTGCTACTTTCGGACATGGCATTGCACCGCTTGTGATCTCAACGGTGTTCAATCCTGCAAACACTAGAAGCTGACAACAATACTTCGCAAGCCCTGTCTGCAGACGGCAAATGCCAGTTGTTCCCGCAATGAAGTGCCGGTCGAGGGTGTGCAGGCCACCTGCATTATTGCGTACAGCCGACACCCACCCTGCCCATGCAACGATCTGATGAGCCCGTGACGAAGAGCCGTCAGCTGTTAATGTCAACTCCCAACAGGCGCTTCACTTCCTGCACAGATCCATGGACAGATTATGCAAGGAGGCTTACTTGCCCAGCACTCCGGCCAACAGTCAGGTGTCGGATGCACCAGGTGGTGGACCTGCACCAGCATGTTGCATTTACCTCAAAAGTGAACCAGCTGATGCCTGCAGCGGGCGCCAGTTTGAACAGGTTGGGCAGCACCCCCTGCATGTCCAGGCAAGAATTTGTGAAGATTGGCTTCAGGACGCCAGTTGCCTTCCTGCATGTTTTGCACGGCAATCCCGTATGGCACATGCAAGCACCTGCTGGATAGTAGCAAACACATGCATGGTGGCGATGCCACCATCCGACCCCGCTTGCCTTGTACAGCCCGAAGAAACCTTCGTGCCGCACGGTCTTCGTCACAACGTCCCACATGCCGTTGTACTTCAACTTGACGCCGCCCAGCCCTTGAGCCTGTTGCAAGGACCTCCATCCATGAACATGATTCTCGCAACACGTGACGTGGCATTTGATACTGAAGCCTTCCCAGATGCTAGTTCCCGAGCAACAACAGAGTTGCCACCATAAAATGCGCTCACCATACAGATAGTGTACAAGGTAGTGTTCCTGCTGCACACTACTAGCACACAGCACAATGTACCATGTGTTGCGCAGTGGACTAGCGCACCAAGGTGCGACTCCCACCTGCATGCGGGTGCGCACGAGCGCGAGCGGGTAGGACACGAACTGCGCGACGCAGCTGGACAGCATGCCGGCGCCGAACACGGCGGGCGGCGGCGGGTGGCCCTGGTACTCCTCCAGCAGCCGCTGCTTCAGCAGCTCGAAGGCGGTGATGTCCACGCCCGCGTACGGGATGATGCCGATCTGGACGGCACATGCGGTGTCATGTGCAGAGCGGCACCACAGCACCCAAGCCACGCTTGATGGGTGCAAGGCAACAGACCTTTCTTTCAAGTGCAAAGCCCAGTCCAGCTCAAGGCTTTGAATGCACCGGTCAGGCGTAATGACGACAAATGACACTCAGCCGAGCAGAACCCGACGGTAAACGGCACAGACTGTGGCATGCCTGGATGCATGTGGATGCGACCAACCCATCAACAACGCATCCCACACGCTCAAGCGCAGCCGCACCATGGACGGCAGCATGCCGCGGTAGAAGGAGCGCCAGCCCTCGTGGCGCAGCACCTGCGCGAAGCAGTGGCTGATGCCGGTGTAGCTGCCGACGGGCGACACCGCGAGCCGCGTACGGATGAGCTCCAGGGGGTAGATGATCGCCTGCGGCATGCATTCGTCCACGTCACGATATGTTAGGGTTTAGGTCGTAGGCTGGTGGTGGTGTGGTGCTGGGAGCCCCATGTGCCCCGCTCATACCGTGACGCTGCGGCATTTGGTGCAGGGTGCATCACTGCAGAGATGAGAGTGACCTACAGGGTGTGCAAGCACGTGAGTGACGCACACCGCACACGAGTGCAGCAGCCTCTGGCCCAAGCATGGGTGCATCAGGGGGTTGTGTGTGTAAATGCACGCCTGTGCGGAGGCCCCAGCCATCGCGCCCGCCAGCATCCGTTCCCCAGGCGTGATGTCGTGCGGGTCCTCCGCCAGAAGCGCCTGCAGCCACAGCAGTTTGGTATACACTCATGTGCCTGAAGCCAAGTTGTCGACTGGTCAGATACCTTGGGTTTGCCTTTTGAAAGGCGGCAGGAGTCAAGTCAAGTGACACTGGCTGGCAGCTGCAGAGGGGCTTTGTGAGGTCCTGACACACTGGTGGCCGGGCGGGGCCGTCCCGCAGTGGCAGCTCTACAGAGGATATAACAGACAAACTGTGCATGTGAGCGTGGCTGCCCAGCAGCTGCGGAGTGGCAACCGCAAACACCGCACCTTCATCTTGTCGTTGAAGGTGAGCTTCAGGGCGGTCTCGGGCGCGATCTTCACCACATTGGCGCCGTTCCCCCGGAAGAATGCCCGCAGTGTGCCTGCGCAGTGAGGGAGCAGCCCCTGATCCGGACTGCGATGCCAGGATGCAGTCAGCATACCACCTGGACAAGTGGCAGCAGTGCACAGGCTGGAGGGCCAGTCGCTGAGCCAGCAGCTTTGCTAGTCAGGAAATCAATGAGGGACCGTCAGCTTATACGCCGCCACATTCGCACCCTCAGACGCCATCTGATTGAACGCGCTGCGCAGCGTCAGCCGGTTGCCGCTGTCGGCGATCTGCATCAGCATCTTCAGCCTGTCCACGGGGGCTGTGGCCGTGCGGCTGACGGCTCCCGCAATGCCTGCAGTCACATCAGCTCCACTGCATCAGCTCCCACCCCAGTGCTTAGCTGCCAACTGCTTGGTAACCCCGCCCATCTGCCTCCAAACCTCATGAGCACAAAATCTCGATGCCACTGCTGCCTGCACCCCACTGGTGTGTGGGGACTGGAGACAGGCTGGTGCCAGGCATGGTGCACTGTGTCCATCGTGCCACAGCAGCAAATGCGCTTCGGGGCAACCTTGCACATTGCTTGCCCACTGCACGCTCATTTGGGAATCCCAGCTTGCGACCGTGCTGCCGTCCCTGCTCAGGAGGAGCACAACTTGCTATGGGACAAGCAGGGTGGCCATGCAACCCAAACCCTGCACCCACCGCCGGCGGTGAGTATGCTGAGGGTGCGGTTGCGGGCGGCCAGGCGGCACCGCGCCGCCTCCTCCGCAGCCAGCCGCCTGCAGCGATGACAGCCAGTCACAGCATGACACAAAAGGGTGGGAGCCCCGTTCGCCTGGGTCACAGAAGCGGGGCCGACTGGCAGCCGAAGATGAAGGCACAGGTGGAGCAGCGGGACGGGCTTGGGCGTATTGCTGTGTGTGGCAAACCATCACGACCAGTGGCATGGTGAGAAGTCACACACCGTTCGTCCTCAGGTGACAGCCCCGCAGCGCTCTGCTGACACGGCGGCTGCATTCTGGGAGGGTGCTGGAGGTGCAGCTGGCGCTGCACTTGCCCCAGGGTGGGCGCCGCCCCCGCGACGCCGTCCGTCGCTGAGCGCGGCTGCTGCCCGTGCTGCCTCCACTGCTGCTGCACATGCTGCTGGTGCTCAGGCAAGACCGCGCCGGCGGTCGCTGCTTCTGGCGGCTGCAGCAGCGGTACCCCATGCTGCAGGTGCCCACCCTGTGTCGGTATGCTTCCGCTGCTGTCCCCGCGGGACAGTACACCTCTCAGTGCCGGAGAGGCGTAGCCGAATGGCACCATTGCTGGCTGCCGTTGCCGCTGCTGCTGCAGACGTGATGGCGCCTTCATGGCGGTAGGGTCTGTTGCTGGGCTCAGGCTCGGACCCAAGTTCGGGTCACCCACCGCCGTGATGCCGGTCTGCGGTGGCCGGCACTGCTGCCGTGCCTGTCCTGTGGCTGCGGAGCCTGCTGCTGCTGTGTCAGTCCCTGCGTGCCTGCGAGCTGCTGCGCTGGCGGTCGCCCCAGGGTGGGGCCTGTCCCCGTCACCCAGGCGCCCGTCAATGATGGTGCGGGTGTCGGCCTGCGGCACGAGCGGCGGCTCTGCCAGCTGGCGCTGCAGGTGCCGCAGCGGCCGCGGCGCCGTCTGCATGGCTGCAGGGCTGGCTGCCAAAGGCGCACCACCTCGCGCCCCCTGCCCGGCTGCCTGCAGCGGAACCCGTGTGTCGCTGACACCGCTGCTGCCACTGCTGCCTTTGTTGCCAGTGCCGCTGGTGCAGGTGGTCGCACTCCAGTCCCTGCTGCCAGTGCTGCCGGCGCTGCTGCTGCTGCCGCTGCTGCTGGGCGGACATGCTGGGCTGCCGCTGCGCCGATCTTGCGGCGCAGCGCCCGCCGTGGCCGCCGCTGCCGTCGCCCCCGGCGATGGCTACACGCAGTGACCGCCGCCCTGTACGTGTGCAATGCTTGCCCCGGGTTCCGTGGCCAGAGGTGTCAAGGCGCCGGCTTGCCTGGTTGTGCGCGGCGATGTTGGGTGCTGACCCTGCAGTACAACGCTGGAAGTGGTGTTGGCATACGTTATGATGGCAAATGCTGTTGATGCTGCGATCCAAACCCACACTCCAGAAGCCGTGTGGGGGGAGCGATGTCAGCAAGTACCGGTACCCCTGATGCTGTGGTGGAACTGCCAAGGCACAAGCATGGGGTGTCTGCAGAAATTGCTGCACATGCATCGCGCACCCGTGCGCGGTGGTGCAACGCTGTATGACATATGCATCACAGACCTGGATCACCTGCTGACGAGGTCGTTGCAGTGCTACAGCTTGGGATCAACTTGGCAGGAGCCTCAGGGATCATGCACCCTTCTGGCCAAGTGCTTTGACGTAAGGGTCCCAGACAGAAATGCACTGATCAACGGCGTGCGATGCAATGGTTGCAACGTAGCGACACTGGTGTACATTGCGAAACAGACGACATGCTGAGAGGAGTGGCATCTCTCAGGCACGAGCACGTGACCGTTGCAGCCTGTTTAGCTTGACGTCCTACTGCAAGGCTCCTGCATCCGATCACCCCAGCTTGCAGGCCATTGAGAGCTGACAGTCCCACGGAGATTGGTCGACCAACGGATGCTTCCTGTAGTAGTATGACTTGACACATGACGGCAACCTGCATCAATGTGACATTTGCCTGCCAAGCGCCTGGTGAAACCGCTGCTGTCATTGGCGCGGGCTAACATGTATGACTACGGATAGGTATGACACCCTGCCAATGGTGCCCAAACCCTCCAAACTGGCATTGTACAGAAGGACTCATACATGCAGAATATCTGCCACGATGATGCCTCACTGCCATGTGCCAGCCACCTGCTGTCTGCTGATGCGATGCAGCTTCTGCACATGATGGTCACAAGCCATCACTCCTCAGGCTACCTACTGCCACTGCTAGCCTGCTACCGCATCGTGCCCGGCGCCGCTAGGCACAATGGCCAGTCAGCCGGTTGCCCGAAGCGGCTGCATGGCCTCTTCAGGCCGCGTGCCAGGCTGCGCCGGTGGCTGACCAGGCGCTGCCGCCCCGCCCTGCCGCTGCTGCGGCTGCTGCGCTGCGAAAGCAGCGATCGAGTCGGCCAGCGGGCTGCGGGGCTCGCCGCTGGGTGTGCTGCACAGCATGGTCCCCTCGTTCTCGGCTCGCCGCTGCTCCGTGCTGTCTTGAACGACCTGGACATCGACACTCCACTTACAGGTTGAACATTTAACACACCCTACAAGCATTTTGAAAGCAGTGTTGCTGTGTTGCTCCTTATGTGTCGTGTCGACACCACATGCAGGCTGCAGCATGGCAGGTGCCATGATAGAGAAGGCCAAGAAGAACACGTCAAGGGGTTCCCGGTGGGTTGCTGAAACATGGACAGGCACAAGCTCACGCACCGACAGGATCTCGTGTGCGGAGGCCCTGATGTCGCGCGTGTCAAACAGTGCGGACACCACAGCCACGCCCGCGCAGCCGGCCTCAATCGTCTGCCCTGCAGCCAGCACAGGAGCACAGCAGGTGTGTGAAGCAGCTTGCATACAGTGGTGATGTATTTTGGATGTCTTGTCAAGTCGGTGGCAACCGTCTGTGTTGCCTTCAGCAACCGGATACAATAATACAATACGGTTCCAGATCAAGTCAAGGAAGCAGTATCAGAGTATCAGAGGGCTTTTGCTCCCAGCATTGCTCGCCTGCGTTGGCGGCGGTGATGCCGCCAATGGCGACGATGGGAATCGTCACTGCGCGGCAGATCTCCCCCAGCGTCTCCAGGCTGATGGTCTCCGTCTGCTTTGTGCTGGTGGGGAACACTGCACCGCAGGCAGGACGTCCACTTCAGCATATGAAGCGAGCACACACAGCAACCTGCGCAGTGGTCACCACGTTCCAGACACTCACCGGTGGCACGCTGTGCATGGCCACAATGAGCTGCACAGGAGTGCCTGCCCCAGTGGCATCCGAACAGAAAGGCGCATGTTTTGGTCAGCAAACGGGCACGCATGAGATCGCCGGTCAAGTGCTCCGCCACGAAGCCCGGCACCTGCCCCGGCACCCAGGTAGTCGGCCCCGGCGGCGGCCGCCGCGACCGCCTGCTCCGGCGTCTTCACGGAGACGCCCAGCATGCGGCGCGGCCCCAGCAGCGCCCTCGCCTCCGCAGCCGGCAGGTCGTCCTGCGATCAGCAGGTGTGCAATCCTGCATGCGCTGCATTTGATCGCTGGCGGCAATGATTGATACGGATGATGGGCACCTGGCTGCATTGTCACCTTGCTTGCATTGGCCTCATGTGCGGATGAAGCCCAGCTTAGGACATCCGAGAGCAGCAAACGTTGACCCCCAGGGACACTGAGTGAGCATTTATTGTGCTAGTCGACATGGATGGTACCTGTCCGACGTGCGCGCCATCGGCATCGGCAGCCAGCGCGACATCCACCCGGTCATTGATGAAGGACAGCGCACCGGCCTCCCGGCACGCCGCCACCAGCAGCCGAGCCTGCAAAATTATGCAGCACAAGTCAAGCTGTTCGACGGTAACTTTGTTGTGCCGTGGCGAGGCCGCAGCCTCGTGAGCAGCTCGTCAGGCCTGTCGTCTTGAGCAGTGTCTTGAGACTGTCTTGTGGGGTGTCTTGCGGGTGTCTACTTGACACTGCAGGACTACTGTAGCAGCCGTAGAACACATGTAAGCAGTCCCGCGTCGGTAGTGTAGGCAAAGGGTCTGCTCTTGAGGTGGCTCAAAACTATCTGTTTGCAGACGTTTCAACACCTGAAAACCCATGCAAGCAAGCAATGCCCAGATTGGCTATGCCCGGTGCGGCCGATTGTCACTCAGGCATGGGGGTGCCAGCCCGGATTGGAGCACACCTGCTGCAGGCAGGCGCCGCCATCTGCATCCTTCAGCCGCAGCTGCACTGCCCCCGCGCCCCCCGCCAGCGCATCCCGCACCGCCTCCGGCGTGCTGCGGCCCTGCACGTGCCATTTGAATTCGACTTGCTTTCAACAATCAGCAGCCCTGCGGCGCCAGCTGGGTTTACAATCAAGTCGAAGACTGCAGCTGCTGCTACGCGCAGAAATGTCCTCGAGATTGGCAGTCCAGGGGTATCAAACCATTTCTGCCATAAGTAAGGTCACCAGGTGTCTCATCTCCGTAGAGAGTCAACGGTAGTAAGTGAAATGGCGGAGGCGAGAGAGATCCTATAGTACTGTGTCTGGTATCCCTCCTTGCCTGGCGAGCGTCGCAGGCGGCGTCAGTCACGGCGTACAGCTGCAGCTGCGAGGGCGCCAGTCGGCGGCCGTCCGGCTGCTTCCCGCTTCCCGCTGCCGCCCAGTCTGCTGTCTGGAATGCGTGGTTCAGCGGCCTCGAGGGGCCGGTGCCGATGCGCAGTGGCACCGACGCTCGCAGCGCACTTGTCAGGTACGCTTTGGCCTGCAGTAACGTAACTTGGTATGAAGTTGTTTCTGGCCACGCCACCAGCAGTGGGTGACGCACCGCAGCACCACCAGCGGGACACCTGTAAAGAACCCCCTTTTGCACTGACACATATGGAGCACCAAGCTGACGTGCACAGCACACACAGAGGTGCAGCTGGGGTTTGCAAATCTGACCCGCCATGCTAACAAAGAATGCTTTACACTTCAGCCAGTTCCGGACGAGGTTTGACCTGTCGAACGGCGTCAGGTACGAGCAGCCCCTTGGCGAGCCCTGCAGCGATGGCCGACGCCAGCGTGCAGCCTGTGCCATGGCTGTTGCCCGTCCTGCAGAGTGCCAGCAGTGCACCTAAGTCGTGCTCCCTTACTTGCAATGCTCGAACACAGAGGACAGCGGCCACCAGTGCAAGTGGCCAGGGCCAGGATCTGCTATGATCAGCCGCAGCACTGTGACCATCCGGCAGCAAACACAGCCGACCTCCACGTACGACCGTGACTTGCGCAGGGCAGCGCAAACATGGTGTCGATGTGACCAGGTTTGGCCACGGCATGCACGAGTCACAACTGCAGCAGGCCAGCAGGACCTGTGGGAGGGTGAGCATGTGAGGGAGGGGTGCCAATGGAGACCCTAAACCCTTGACACGCATGGCGTGAGTGAAGGGAAATGCGCACATGACGGCGTCCTCCTCCAGGACCGCCATGGTGGTGCCGTCGTAAAGCACATCCGTGGCGGTGGCAAAGCCGCCGTCGGCGCCGCCATCGCTGGACACCAGGTGACCACCCTGCAGCACGATTGTGCGCACGCATTCAAAACCCTTGCACGTGTGCTTCGGCCCTGCACATCGCATGGTGGTTCACGCCCTGGTTGGTGGGCAGCAGCCAAGTGCTGGGAACTGTCGCAATGCTGCGCTTTGATGCGGTCACACAAGTCAACCGGTCCTTGAACGCGTCACCTTGACCAGCACCCACTGTGGCCCGAGGGCATGCAGCGCTGCGGCGGCCTCCTTCATGTCTTGCAGGTCGCGGATGGCCCTCCCATCTGCGCACACGTGCACGGTGATTCACCTGCCTGAAAACAACCTGCAGTCCTTGACCCCTGTACTATCTTGCATCCCCTAGATATTGCTGCCAGTTGCGCCCCGTCATCTGCAGCCAGGTACTCACATGCAGTGTTCGTAACCCTCGGAGCATGCGAGATGCACAGCAGACAGCAAGGCCAAGAGCGACACCTTGCAGCTCTTGAAAAGCCTTGCCGTCTGCTGAGCAGACTGTAAGTCGCACCGAGGGTGTTGTGGCTGTTGCCTGTGCGACTGTGCAACACACTGAAGTCAATCAACAAGGAGGCTCACCCAGCAGCGCGGAGGCCTCTGGCACGTTGGGCGTCACGATGGTGGCGGCTGGAAGCAGGTGCTGCCGCAGCGCCTCCATGACGCCGCCCGCCGTGAGCGCGTCTCCACTGGTGGCGACCAGCACGGGGTCGACGACCAGGTGGGGGCGCGCTTTGGCGCCGCTGCTTCCTGCTGCCGCCTCAAGCCGTGCTGCCAGCGCCTCCACGATCTGCACGTGCACGTCCACCGCATACAGCCATCGTGCCACAGGTCGGAGCAGATATGCCGCGTATTTTCTGACATGCCCGCTGCGGCAGGTGGCAACGACTATTGATGCTTTGCAGTCAACAGCCATAGCCAGCTGGCAGCGTCACCCACCATCAAGCGTAGTGCGCATCAGTGCAAAGAGCACACACAGATGAAGAGGCTGGAGGAAAGCTGCGCAGAGGTGCATGCTGCATGCAACAGGACTACAACAAACGTTGGCCCACCTCGGGGCGGGGCAGCATGCCGGTCTTGACCACATCGGCGCCTATGTCCAGCAGCACCGCGTCCAGCTGCGCTTTCACGCTCTCCACCTGTGACAAAACAATCGCTGCGCTCGGGCACGGCTGTCTGTGCACAAGGCCCGTTGCACGGGCCCGCAATGCAGATGGTGCCAGTTGCTGGTGCCAACGCTGCCCACATCCCTGCGTATTATCAGCGCATTTGCAATAGGCTTGTGTGGAATCCGAGTGTTGCTGGACCAACCGAGGAGCACACAGCTGCCTGGCATAAGGGCACCCTCCATGTATGCACAGCCGGACAGTGATACGAACTTCTGCATCTCATTCACAACACGACCTCACAGGAACAGTAGGACTCCCCAGCTCACCGGCGGGACGTGCACGTCACCGACGCCGTGCGTGTTTTGCGCCGTCAGCGCCGTGATGGCGGTCGCGCCGTACACGCCCAATGCTGCGCACGTCTTCAGGTCCGCCTGCAGTCATGTGGAGACTCTCCAGCTGTAGCCAAGCGAGCTGCGTACTGCATGCTGCCAACGTACAGGTGCGCTGCAGCCAGAGACAAACACAGCCACCAAGTTTCAGGTTCGATGCCCTGCAGGAGCAGCAGCAGCAGACAGCCCACCTGGATGCCCGCCCCACCTCCGGAGTCAGACCCCGCAACTATCAGCACCCTCGGCACCTGCAATGGCATGACAGGTTGCTACTTCCAACCAACAAATTGACAGGAATATTACGTCAGATGTGCACACCCAAGGAGGGTGCCTGTGTGAGCAGCAGGCATGTGCAGCGCTTGTGTCATCCATGCACAGTCATGGACAGGCAGACCACCAGTTCCGCCCACCAGTCAGCGCAGTCCCAGTGCACAACAGCTCCCAAGCATGTTCACCAGGCATCGCATGCGGGTCGTGACCAATGATAGGGTTTTGTCTGCTGAAGAAGGATTCGAGCACCTTGACAGTGTTGGCAGGCGGCGGCAGCGGCGCGCCGTCCGACGGGGGCCCAAACAGAAAGGCGCCAATCTCGTGCCAGCCCACCGCTTCGTACAGCACGCCCGCTGCATGTGGCCTGCCCATTGGCGCTGCACGACACAACAACGGCAATGTGGCCGAGATTCGCAGGTGTCCACCCGAGCCCCAGCTACAGTTTTCGGAGGCAGACTGCAGGCACCCGCAGTGCGTCACCACCAGAATGCTGACCAGCTCACCTGCCACCAGGGGGTGTATGTCGAGGCCTGCCGCTGCTGCGACCGTGCGCAGCAGCGGGTTAGCACCGATGATGATGCCCACGTCAGCGGCCGTCAGCGGCGCCAGGTCGGACGGTGAGTCACCGACGTACACAGACAGCCCCTCCAGTGCGCCGTGCTGATGGCGACACAGGACAGCAGTCAGCCATGCAAACTTTATTGAACTTGTGCGCCGACGCGCCCGCCATGATGCCAGCAGCACAGGCAGTGCAGGGCGGGGTCCAGGGATGGCCAGGGCTCATCTGTCGGTCTGGAATAGCAGCCATCTGCGTGGTGAGCCCACCTCGGAGGCCAGGTCCAGCAGGACGCTCTCAAAAATGGCGCCCTTGTCCGTCCCGCACTCCACCCTCCTGCAAGCAGACCAGAAGCTGACCGCCAACCTATCACAAACGGTGTCGAGCACATGCGCAGACCAGGCTGCACAGCCCACTCAAGCAAACAGCAGTCCAGGCATGGTTGCCGACGAGGGAAATTGTATGTAGAACAGGGCCACAGGAAGCACACTCGCACCGCACAATGTCGCCTGTGGTCAGGCCCTCGGGGCCCACTTCCAGGTCGTTGGCATGTATCGTCACCTGCAACCAATTTGGGTGCATGTCAGGATGCAGTGGCAGCACATGGGGACACCACATGCCTGGCTCGTGCAGTGCAGCGGAGCAGGCTGGCAAGCAGACCATAACAAGACTGCTCTCAGGGCTCACAGCCTGCAGCCCCGACCTGTAGGCCATCGCCAATGTCGGCTGGCGAGCCGGTCAGCGCCTCGCCGCTGCCGCTGCCAAATGCGCCTGCAGCCCTGGCCTGCAGAAACCACAGTTGGCCCGTTTCGTCAGTGAGCTGGCAGTTTGGCTAGCCTGACAGCCGGGCTTACGAAATGCGGATGCGCAGATCACAGTGTCAAGGTTCGGAAGTCGCAGCATTGCCAATTTGTTGACGGCGAATACCTGGTATGCGGCGGCTGTTTCCGACACGGGCGCCTCCTTGTCTTCCTCCGACAGCCCCGCCCCCGCCCCCAGCTGCTCCTCTATCCCCCCATCGCCGCTGCCCGGGTCAGTTCCAAGACCCACGCCGCCGCGGCTCTGGTAGTCCCCGGGCGCCGCCCCAGCCGCCGCCGCTGCCGCGCCTGACGCCGCCGCCTGGCTTTCCTGCGGCGGCGGCGGCGGCTCTGTCGAGCGCTGCGCCAGCGCGGCCCGCAGCAGCGCGGACGACCAGTTGACGGACACCACGTGCGTCGAGGCGCCCGCCTGCGCGGCGCGCAGCAGCACCTCCCGGCACCCCCCCTGCAGCTCCACTGCCCGGCCTGCGCAGTGTTCGATCAAGCAGTCCATCGGGGCTGTGTGATGTACAGATGCATCGTCTGCTGCATCCTTGCAGCAGCACCCCCAGGCGCCAGAGCGGTGCTGGCGGCCTGGCCGCCTGTGCTGCAGGTTGGCAACCGGATCTGCCCTTTCTGGGGTCAACACCCTCCTGTGGGTGCTGGTCAAGTACCCTGTATATCATCGACACATCGAGGAACCCACCACGGCACAATGCACCACCAGAAGACATCAGAAGCAGTCTATTGGTCAATCAAATTGACCACGTGCAGTGGAGGCACCTGGGGTGCAAGGGCCGGCGGCGGGATGCCGGCCAGGATGCGGCTGTTCCGCACCACGGCGTTCATGTCGCGGTCGAAGGCGGACAGCCGCTCCACGAAGCCCGCCAGCCACTCCTCGTTGTAGCCCTCCGGCGGCGGCAGGCCCTGCAGCCAGTCGCGGCACCACACATGAGAGCGCATGGTGCAACCACACCACTTGAAAGCTTCAACCAGAGACCTCCCGGGGACCAGATCAGGCGCCGCGTCTGCACGCCTCTGCCACCACGGCAATGCACATGAGAAACAGAGGAGGGCAGGGTTTGGGGCGCTCGCCTCGGGCAGCAGGTCGGCCAGCAGGGCGTCGCGCCGCTCGCCGTAGTTTGCGACCAGCGCGTCGCGTTTCGCGACCAGGTCCTCCCGGACTCTGGCATCGCCTGCAGGGACATGACGGCAAGGGCGTAGATGATCAGCATCGCGAAAACTGTGACCCCTACAGCCTTTGCACTTCAATAGGCCATTGCCACACAGCAGTCGCAGGCGTTGACTGCACACGACCCGGTCGCAACACGAGCCCCATGCAGCTGTAACGGCGCATGTGCTGCTGCAGTCTGCTGTCGTGTTGCAGAGTGCAGCACCACCTCAAACGCAATTTGGAAGCTCACCGCCGCTGCGCTGCACAGCCGCCTCGATGGCGGCGTTGATGATTGTGCCGATGGTGTCGCCGGCGGTGCAGGTCTCGTCGAAGTCCACGGCCAGCAGCGCGACGCGGGGCAGCGGTGGCAGCTCGGGCTGCTCGCTGAAGAAGGCCGCTTCGAAGCGCATTGCCGTGCAGTACAGGCCCCGCAGCGAGCCTGCCAGCAGGACGGGCGACCATGTGCGCAGGCTCTGCAGTGACTCTTGTAGGGCTGGTGGGGCACACCAGAGCCCATCGTGCCTAGCGTGGGAGGCTTCTCCTCTGTTGGCGACGAACTCGATACGGCGTGAGCCAGGTGATCAGGCTCCCACCATCGTGCTCGCCATCCCTTGCACTGCGGCTGAGCTGCCTGAAGGCCCACCCCTCGGTAGCCTCTCAAGCAACACCCTCCTTCACGGTGGACGACTGAGTCACTGAAGCAGGTGAGCCCCACCGTAGGGCACATCCGCGCCCAGCTGGTCGATGATGCGCTCCTTGACGGCCGGCATGCGCAGGTACGCCGGCGCGGAGTAGGTGCGGATCCAATGCGAGTAGGGGTGCGGCTTGCCGCCTGCAGGCAGTGTCATGTCTTATGCGTCTCTAATAGACTAGCCTCGTGGGAAAGTGGGATACCCCAACCGTCCACATGTATACAACATGGGTGTAAAGTAGCCCTGCGCCGTTGGCATAGGTGGCCATCGCTGGCTGCCCAATGCCCTGTCAGGTCGACGAGCAGCCCCTGAGCGGCACGGCAGCTGACGGCGCCTGACCTGTCAGCCGCTGCGAGCGCGCCAGCTGGCAGCCCAGGAAGCCGTACAGCCGGGTGCAGGGCGCCATGGCGGCCAGCACGTGCACCAGGCTCTGCACACCGCATGCTCACACTCGCACGCAAGATCTGACCAAAGATGCCCCCACACACATCCACACATGCCCGCGCTCTGCGCACACTCTGTGCATGCAAGCATCATCCGTGGTCACTCGTCCATGTGGTGCGATTGATTGGGCTTTGCCTGGCCTGCCGGCTGCAGTACAACTCAACTGATGTCTGATAGCACGTCTGCAGGGGCTGAGCAATACATGCCGTCCAGAAAAGGCAGAAAAGGGCAGAAAAGGCAGAAAAGGCACACCTGGGGGCCCTCCGCCAGGCGCAGCAGGAACTTGGTGTATGCCGCGGTGGTCGCGTTCGGCCGCCCGTTCAGCTGGTCCAGATCCACACCCCACTCCTGCCGACCAGCGGCTCTCACGCTCACACCTGATCTTCTTGCTTCCCGGCGCCTCTGGCTGCTGTCATGATCCCGTTGGACGCACCCCCGACAAAAACAAATACACGAACATACACTCGCGACCTTAGGAAGTAATTCCTGTGATAAATCTATCTCACAACGGTGAAACCTTGCACCCTGTGGCACTTCGGCCGTGCGTCCAGACAGGCGGCCTGGCCTCGCGCAGAGTGCGCGCGGCGGGCGGTCACCCAAGGGGTATAAACCTCTCTATACCCCTTGCGGTCACCTGGGCGTAGAAGACGTGCAGGCCGAGCTCCTCGTGCACGCCGTCCAGCAGCTCCCGCACCGCCGCAAACACCGCCTGCAACATGAACAATCATACTGTATATCATAATATGCAGGTGGGATGCCGCACGACACAGCCGTGCGTCAGGCCGTGCAGCCGTCCACACATTCTGTGCAGCACGCTGGCTGTTGCGGACCAAAGGCAGCAGCGCGCTGACGCTGACAGAGTGGCGACGCAGACTGACTGCATGACGCACCGGCGAAGCTGTTGCGGCTTTCGGCAGCGCTGCGGTGTAGGCCTTGGCGAAGGCGGTCAGGAAGTGGCTGTCCTGCGCGATGTACGCTTGGAACGTCCTCCTGTGAAGTGCGGCAACAATATAGTAAAGCATGTACGGAAGGTGACGGTCGGACGCTTCAACATGTCAATGCTGTCAACAGACATGCAGCAAATGCTGCACAGACACAGCATCCGGCTGTGTTGATGCTGCGAGCCATTGGCACATGTGGACGGGTCTCCAAGATGCGTCAGCGTCAACAGATCGCACTTTGGCAGTGTGCCGGCGGCGAGCGCGCGCACAAACGGGTGGTGCAGGCAGCTCTGGATCTCCGGCTGCGCGTCCTGCCACAGCTGCCTCGAGATGCCCTCCCGCGTCGGAGCCCCCGCTTCGATCCCCGCAGCTGCCTCTTCTAGGCTGCTCCTCTCGCTCATGCTTTGCTGATGCTAATGCAGATTTGCCGCTTGGCACACATTCGACAGCCTGCCCTCGATGCAGCGCCTGTAGGCCGACACGATCGAAAGGACGTCAGCACCTGCTAGAGACTTTCGAGCAACGTGCTGCAAGGGTCTGACTGCATGAGTGCTTCCGGAGCTCGCACGTGCGCATTTTGTCGCATTGCGAAGCAGGTGCAGAAGCTCGCATGTCTGGGGCTTTGATCGATATAGCGGCAATTGATACGTGCAAGCGAACAGCTTAGCTCGTTGATTGTGTGAAGCTGCCCAACACGCCTGTCGACCGCGATAAGCAGTACACAGTGGTCACCCGTTAAGGTGCAACCCACTATCCAGCACGCTACGCTGCCAGCAAGGCTCATGTGTGTACAGCTCTGACATGAAAGATGCATCAACGTGAAGTTCGATGCATATCACCGCAACATTTATCGATGCACTGCATGGTGGGGGATGGCGCTTGAGCATGCGCCTCTGCTTAATGCTGAGTTTCACGTTGGAATGCGTTCACGGATATTCGCCTGTGCTACCAGGCACATACTGGCAGTCATGCCCACTGCAAGCCTCCAGTCGGCGTGGGAGCGAGTGAGGCGGACGCACCCGCTGGTGCACTGCATCACCAACCAAGTGTCCATGGATGTGAGGCTCAGCTGCAGTGCTGCATGTTCCTACACAGCTGCTCGTCTGCTGAGCTGGTCTGAACCTGCGTCTCGAGCAGACGGCGGGCTTGATCAGATGCGTGTTGCACATGCAGATCATGGCCAACACGCTGCTGGCAGTAGGTGCCTCCCCTGCGATGGTGAGCAGCTTCGAAGTAGTGAAAGGGTGCATTGAGCCAACACTTTCCAACACGCAGCGCTGACGTCGTGCAGTGGTGCACGCTTGAATTGGTCGGACATTGAGACGGTAGGCGGTGGAAACATCATTGGTTGGGAACGGTCCTGAAGCTCTTGATCAGCTGCGGGCAGGTGCTGGCACCAGAGGAGGTGGTGGAGTTCGCCGGCATGGCATCAGTGCTGCTGGTGAACGTGGGCACCATCACAGCTGCGACGTTCCAGGCGATGCTGCTGGCCACCAGGGCGTACCACGAGGCCGGCAAGCCCTGGGTGCTGGACCCGGTGGCCGCCGGCGCCACAAAGTACCGCATGCAGGTAAAGTTACCACGAGGTGACAGCCTGCTGTAGTCGGTCGGCTGCGCAGTGCGCCAGCTTGGCAGTGTCGGCAGGCTGTCGGGAATTCAAGGGAAGGAGCCCAGCGCAGCTGGCATCTGATATAGGCTTGCAGTGCGCAATGATCACTTCCAAGGGCTCGACTGCCTCGTGCAGAAAGTGATGGAGCTGCTGGGGCAGCGTCCGACGCTCATACGCGGCAACGCCTCCGAGATCATGGCGGTCGCCGGGTCGGCGGGCGGCGGCGGCCGCGGCACCGACAGCACGGTCGGCTCGGAGGCGGCGCTGGAAGCCGGCAGGCAGCTCGCCCTGCAGCAGCAGTGCATCGTTGCCATCAGCGGCGCAACCGACCTGGTGCGTGACATTGACTGTGGGCCTCACTATGCAAGGACATGCCGGCTTTCATCGTATGCATTGTGTGCAATGCTAGGTGGCGAGTCCAGGGAAAGCATCATGCGGGCTTGCTCTGGGTCTAGCACAAGGACGCTGACCAATGCGCAGGTGACAGACGGGCAGCGGGTCGTCAGAGTGTCTACAGGGCACCCTGGCATGCAGCAGATTACCGCTACGGGGTGCACAGTCACAGCGGTGATGGCAGCGTTCCTTGCAGCAGGCCCGCCAGACCCGCTGATGGCGGCAGCGCACGCCCTCTGCATCTATGGTGCGCATTGCCATGTATGATCTGCAGCTGGGAATTTGAGGGGGTACATTGAAAGTGAGGCAGGTGACCCACACCAGGGCGGATTGTGAGCTCTGCGCTCGTATGCCACTCCTATTCTATCATTGCAGGGCTGTCTGCAGAAGCATTCTACACAGCTCACAGTACAACAGGTGGCGCCCCTGGCTCTCTCAGGTGACCCTGTGCATGGTTTGCAACGTGGGTCTTGTCATCTGACGGCCTTTCAGATTTGCACCATCATGCCGACACCCTTCCGACATCTTTCCACTGTGCAACCTGGGCAGGACGCACATGATCGACTGGCTGGCCTCAGGGCCTAGAGAGACGGAAACATCGTTGCTCGAAGATGGTGAAGCACGGATCAAGGAGGATGCTGTGTGAAGTACACCCACTTCAGTCAGTTGGTTCGCTTCAGTAGTGCTGCTGGATGTGAGGACTGCAATCGTTTCCGCATATGAACTGTTGAGAGGGCATAAGTACAGCGCAGCTTTACTCTGGCCCGTGGCAGTGGTCAGCTCTCAATGCACCTGCAACGTGCTAAGTGCAAGGTGTCAGCACTTAGGCACGGGACAGATGATTAGCATCACAGAGGGCGATCGTGGGCCGTTGACACTGTACTGGGACGCCCTAGTCTGCAGAAAACCACCAACAAATGCTGCCGTCCACGCTCGAACTGCTCGCCGCACGCTGGGTGCAACATTGCCGCATTGTACATCAGCCATCAGGCAGGCTGAGCGGTTCTTGAATGACGGCAGAGCCCAGGCAGGTGCTGCCATCGTAGAACACCGCATACTGCCCCGGCGCCACACCCTGGTCCGGCCCATCGAGCCACACCAGTGCCGCTGCAGGGGGGCTGTGCCGGTGCTGCCCTTCTGCCTCGCCGCCGCCACGACGAGGGGTACTTCTGATGTCAACGCTGCTGCTGCCGTCTATTTTTGTGATGTCAGCCCTGCCATTGCTGCTGCTGCTGATGCTGCCGCCAGCTTGAAAGGACACGCGGCAGGCGTACGACTCTGGGCCATGCCGCACCTTGCAGCGCTTCAGCCGCGCGGCATCCGGCTGCTCCCCGCTCAACCAGTTGAACGGTCCACACCTTTGCCCACGAAGCGTGACTGTCAGATAGTGCTGAAGAGCTACTGCGGCAGCTTTCACGGCAGTGTGCTATATAGTATGGTGCCTGTCATGCACACTGTTGGTTGCTGGCAGCATGGTGAGATTGGATCTTGCCAGTATGCCTGCCAACTCCTTGCAGGCATTGATGCATAGCAAGGCCTGACCTGAAGCCATTGCGCCGGTGGCCGTTGGCATGGTAGGAGCGGGAAATGTACACGGCGTTCATCGTGATGTCCTTGCGCACGACGTACCAGGGGCCGCCCGACAGCGGTACGCCCTTGCGCTGCCCGATGGTGTGGAACCAGAACCCTGCACGCCAGGAGCCACTGACAACGTCAGCAGGTTGGCCGTAGGCGCACAGATGTTGCCTGGAGCTGGCGCTTGCTACCTGAGACGCTCGAGCAGCGGGATGTGTTTAGCCGGCTTATCCCTAGACAAGGCCGATGACAAGGGCCACTGTTGACATGATGTCCTCGATGCCCAGCTGAGCCTGCGGCGCAGCAAGAGCCTGCTTCAGGTTTCGGAGCATATCACAAAGCGTGCGCGCTCACCCTGGTGGTAGCCCAGGACCTGGCCGGTGTCCTCGTCGACGAGGGGACCGGGCCACTCCCCGAGGTGCTCCCGCACGAACTCTGAGTGGTGCACCTGCGCCCGGGCGGCGACACAATCAACAGGGCTGGACATCAGCTCAGACAGAACTCGCTCCTTGCCGGCGTGCGACATTCAACTGTATGTCCACACAGGACACCAACAACCACCAACATAAACAGATACACAGATGGAATCAGGGTTCATGGTGTTAGGGTTTCTTGTTACACCTTGCCGAGGAAGCAGATGCCCTGGGAGTCGCGGCGGGCGCGGTTGGGCAGCTGCGCGGCGGCCGCCAGCGCCCGCACCCCGCCCTTGGTCATCGGCGCCAGCGGGAACATCACCCGCGCCAGCTGCGCCTGCAGATTGTCCACAAAAATTGAGTTCGCAGCGCTGTGACCACGTGCATTGGGGGCAGCACACAGGGCTGTGCCCGCCTGCACACCCAGTGCTGCTTTCCAGCACGAAGCTGCTGTCTGAACTGCTGCGCTTTCCATCAATGACGGCTAGTTGCAAGCGTTACTCACCTGGCTGAGGTGGGCCAGGAAGTAGGTCTGGTCCTTCACCGCATCCGCCGTCGTGCGCAGCGTGGCCGCAGCACTTCCAGAGTCCCGCGTGACGCCCGCGTAGTGTCCCGACGCCACGCGGTCGAAGTGCCCAGCATGTGCGCTCTCCAGATGCTCCAGAAAGGCGCCAAACTTGACCCTGCCATGGGGGTGCTGATTTGACATCGGCATCCAGCTCTGCAAATCGCAGACTGATGGCACTGCTCAGCTACATGTGCTCTGAGGGTCCGTGTGCAGACTGCCCTTTGCCACTGCATGCCGATTGTACTTCCTCCTGTCAATTATGACCAACGCCATGAGTTAGCTGTTATGAGTACAGCTGCCGCACCTGGAGTTGCACATGATGTCGGGGTTGGGCGTGCGGCCGGCCTTGATCTCGGCGATGGAGTGCGCCACGACGCGCTCCCAGTAGGCCTCCGTCAGCGGCACCACCTGCAGCGGCACCCCCGCCTGCTCGCACACCTGCAGACGGGAGGCAGCGGTTCACAAGCGTCCGGTGAGTCCATTGCCCACCTCATCCTGCACCTCTGCGCCGGCATGTCACACCTTATGTACTGTCACGCCAGGTGTTGGGACCAAAACAGGGTGTAGCGCTGACCTGGCGGCAGTAGGACAGGTCCTCCTCCCAGGGGCACGCCTCCCAGAAGTTGCGGAAGTCGTCCTGGAACCAGATCTGCAGGTAGAACGCCGTCACCCGGTGCCCCGCCGCCTGGGGAACGCACGACACGTCGGCCTTTGTGTCCTCTGGTGCGGCACAACCTTGCAGCAACACCTCGGGCGACGTGCCGTGTAAAGCGGCAGCGCAAAGAGGACGCATGCCTGCGTTCCCGGTACTGAATGGCGCACAGCACATCGTCGGGCACCTGGGCCAGGCGCAGGGCGACGCTGCTGTCGACGCCGCCGCTGAGCAGCACAGCCACACGCAGCGGCGCTGCATCCGGTTCACACCTGTGCGACAGTGGCGATACGGCTAGGGCGTTGTACAAGGGCATGTTTGCACCCGATGCAGCAAGCAAGTGTGTGTGTCTGTGTGTCGCGGCAGACGTCGAGCAGCGAACCATCTGCCACGTCTCTGGTCTCGCTCACCCACTCAGCAGGGTTGGGTGACCGGCCCACTTCTTCGGCGGGATGCACCATGCCGACGCGACACTCGCCGCCGTTTGCTGCGTTGCCTCTGGCATACCGACAGGGAGAGCAGCGAGGCCCTCAGCATCTTGAAGGACGGAAAGGCTTTTCTCGGCAGCTACAGCGCCTGCTGGCGCAGCAGGCCGCTGAGAAGTCTGCTTGCCAGTGGCGGTGGTGGCCATGCAGTCACAGTGCGTGACATGCTGCTGCCGATACCGGCTGCAAGGCGGGCTTCGTGGCGCTGCTATGACAGTCAGGCATGACAGAGATGGTGTGTCAACACGTATGAACTGCTGCCACAGCAGCATGCCTGCATGTGCACGTGCGCAACTGTCCACCTTGCAGCGTGTCAGAGCCGCTCAATCCCACACGCAGCTGCAAAACTGCTTCAGCTGCCCTTTCTTCTATATGTGGAAGCGCGCACGTGAGCGAAGACGGAGCAGGTCTACACGCTGCCAGCTCGTTACGTAATGACACGCTGTCCGCCCTCCAAACAGCTGAGGCGACAGCTGCGTTTGACGACATGACGAGCTTTACAGCAGAGCAGATCCATGAGACTGATTCGGTTTGCAGCATGAATTGACAGCTGAAGAGTCACAGCAGCATGCCCTGCTGCTCTCACGCACCTCCACAGCACTGTATATAGACAAGGACGTGATTGCGCCTTTGCGGCTGGTACTAATACAGTAAGACACACCGCAGCCGCGCAGGTATGCATATTTGCGTACCGCAAGCAAGTTTCTCAAAAAGCATCTGCGTCACCGTTGTATGCATGCTCCAGGCTTCATGTTGAAGCAATCAGTACTTATGCGCAGGCGCCATGATCGAGGTGC
Source organism: Diplosphaera chodatii (assembly GCA_032358165.1). Lineage (NCBI taxonomy): Eukaryota > Viridiplantae > Chlorophyta > Trebouxiophyceae > Prasiolales > Stichococcaceae > Diplosphaera > Diplosphaera chodatii. Next base: position 1,554,883 of record JAALGY010000001.1, on the reverse strand, counting down.
AGCTGCCTGAGTCGCCGCCGCTGGCAGCCCTGCGCACCAGCCGCTCGGACCTCTCGCTACTGGACGAAAGCGATGACCTGCTGTCGCCATCCATCTTGGGAGCAGCTGCCGCCAGCAAAGTGCGCGCTGCGCTGTCTCCAGTGAAGGGGGCCGGCGGGCCCCGCCCTAAAAGGCAATCCCTTTCGGCGTCGAAGGTGTTGCAGACCCTGCACGAAGAGGAGCCAGCTGATGGCGGCCCCACATCGCTATCGCCACTTCCACTGCCGCCGCCAAAGCGCTGCGCGTCGCCACCGGACTCGCCTAATGCACCGGCAGCGGCCACCCCGGCGCACCGCAGCCCGGCGCTGGCGGCCATGCAGGCCAGCGTCGCTGCGGGCCGCCATGTCGATGCCGAGGTGTGCATCTCTGTCCGCTCTACATGCATGCCGTCTACACAACGGCGTCACTTGCTGCACTCCTGACCGACGGCCATTGCAGCTCGCATCTTATAAGCAAGCTCAGCTTCCGGAATTCTTGCTGTATTCACAACGCTGTCAACGTATCGATAGGTGGGGCGGAGCCCGGGGCTGCTGGACTCGGTGGAGCTGGCAGCACTGTGCACGCCGCCGCACGCGCAGCCGGCGCCCGGCGTCGTCCCACCCCGCAGCACCGGCAGCCGCTCCACGGTGCCGCGGCAGGCCTCCCGCCCACACAGCCGCGGTGGCGCATCCCCCTGGACCCCAAGCCCTGCCCAGGCTAGCCAGTTTCAGACATCGTCCTGGCTTTTCACGCTCGCTTTGCTGCGTTTGGCAGGACTCATGCACAGCAGCACCAACAACTCAGCTGCAGGCGTTCGTGACACAGACACATGCAGCGTGTGACTGCGAGAGCCAGCAATGTCTGCCAAAGGTTGCACAGTGCGCACGGTCAGGTGGCCAGAAGGAAAACAGATGCATCATGGAGCCTGCAGACGGCATCGCTGCGGGCCAGCATCGCCACCGGTGCGCACTTCGACACGGAGGCGCGCCTCAGCCCCGGGCTGCTGAGCGGCGCTGAGCTGGCGGCCCTCGGCTCACCTCCCCCGCAGCCGCCCAGTGCAGCAGCGGCGTCAGGGGCGCTGCCTCCCCGCAGCAGCCCGCAGCACCGGCTGGCGGGTGAGCTGACAGATGCCGCGGCTTTGCACCTCTCGATGCATAATGACATGACAACATCCCTGCTGCACACCACATCTCACATACAGCAACTGCTGGCGAGTCGTGCCCCAGCAGGAGCTGGTGGAACCACGCCTCAGCGGTTGCCAGCAGGCAGGGCGCCACTTTCAGCAGCAGCTGGAGGTCCCAAGACCCAGCCGCGGAGTGCGGGCCACACCTCAGAACCGGCAGTCACTGCAATGCGTCCCGGGCAGAGCCCTACCGCCAGCAGCACGCCGATGCGTGGCCCGGGAACAGTGAGGCGGGCTGTGAAGCAGCAGCCGGCCGCGCAGCCGGCGTCATGTTTGCGGGACGCCACGCGGCAGTTGGCCAACACAAGCAGCAGCGGCCCACACACGCCGCCACACCAACACAGGCCCACAGCAAACCCTGCGGCTGCAGCAAGCTCCAGCCTTCGGGGTGCAGCAGCGTGTGCGGGGGCAGGCTCAGCTGCTTTGCCATCGCTCCAGGGCCGGGTCTCGCGCATCCCCAGACCGGCGCCAGCGGCGCCCAAGGCCGTGCCCCCCACCAGCCGGTCCGCAGCAGCATCAGCAGCCAAAGCAGGGAGACCTGCGATGCGGCCCGCAGCTGTGGCGGTGGGTGCCAGGCAGCTTCGACCGCCGCAGGGTTTCGACGGCAGCGGGTCCACCCCAGCGAGGCAGCCAGTTCCACCGGCAGCGGCGGCCCGCACCAGACCCGTGCCCAGTCGGCAGCGCCCCGGCAGCGCCGCGGCGGGCAGAGGCACGAAACCCGATGGCAGCCTCTGCACACCGGCCACAGCAGTGGCAGCAGCAAGCCGTCCAGCAAGCAGCGGCAGCTCACGCATACCCGGCCCGGCGGTCGCTGGCCGCGGCCGCGGTGGGCGCTCAAGCCGAGCACAGCACCCAGCGTCAGATGCAACAGCCCCAGCCGAGGTCAGCCCCGCTGCTCCCGCTGCACATGTGCCTCCATCCATTGTCAGCAGCTGCGTTCTGTGCCGCACTGCCAATCTCAGCGTGCTAGCATGATGCGGACGGCGTCCTTGAGGCGCCGTGCTGCATCTGTCGTCTGTACAGCATCGCCCAATGCGCCCGCTCGTCAGCGTGTGTTGCCTGATGTAACAGCTGTGCTGCGGCAGGTGCCCAAGTCCAAGCCGGCCAGCCCCGCCACGCTGGATGCGCTCATGGCTGAGGAGGCGCTCGCCTTTCAGCGTGCGCACCTTCTTGTGTTTCCTGACATGTTTGCCAATAGAGTTGCACTCTCCTGACAGCAGGTGTACATTGGCTGGCAGCAGTTCCAGCAGGCTGCTGCTGTCCTCTGCATGCTCCACTGAGCGTCTTCCTCCATGATGGTCCACCTATGAGACAGACCATGACTTGCCATGACTTGATGCTGCTGTCTGTGGCGCGACAGCCAAGAAGCAGCTGCTGGCGGTTACGCCGGAGGGCAGCCCCGGCGGCGGCGGCGGCGGCGGCCACAAGCGCAAGACGGCGGAGGAGCGGCAGTGGGAGGCGTGGGCCACGCCGCCCGAGGGACGCTAGGGTTTAGGCCGTGACACCTGGATCCCCAAGGTCGTGCCTGGGCTATAACCAGAGACTACTGTATGGTATAATGCGGCCGAGGGGCAGGCGTCACACTCAGCCAGCTATCGGACGCCGCACCATGCGCAGGGTGTGTACGACGCTGTCTACGCTGCCTGAGGCGGCAGTGCCTGAGGTGCTAAAGTGCTCGACGTCGGGATGCAAGCCCCGAAGACTGCATGGCGGTGCTGGGGAGTGGCAGATGCAGGGATGCCGTACCTATGTGCACGCGTGTTGGCCCATTGCAGCTGCAGCCAGCAATGTTGTGTGCTTTCGATTGCTGTGCACTGTTCGGGGCAATCGGTGTTGCTTTGATTTCAACAGGCAGGAATCCTGCCCTACTGAATAGAAGCAACATATGCAACATGAAGAGACCAAAATTGAAAACAAACCAAACCAACCCGAATAAGCGTGCTGCAGCAATCTCACACCAAGCATCACAGTAGACTTTGCAATGCTATCACACCCCAGCGACAGCTATGCAATGCCATCAAAGCCAACTGTATTTTGCCCGAACTGCCCTGCGGATGAAGCGACCAACCACATGCTGCTGCTCTGCACAGGCACTGCTGTGGTCAAACCCATTCTTCTGACAGTGCTGTGAAGTGCCAGGGCCACTGCAGTGTGCTTGCACAGCGCACACCCCTCTCCCGTCTGCTGATCAAGTGTTACTGTATGTCAAACCCCCTTATGCATGCTGCCCGCCTTCATCTACTTGCAGCGTCACTGGCGCCTGATGCTTCGGCATCACCAGGCGCCTTCTGCTGCGCTTCGGTCATAGCATCAGTGCTTCGGCCCGTGCCGGCAGCCACCGAGGACAGGGCGCCAATGATTGCATCGATGCTGGCGACCGCCTGCGCTGCCAGGCCGCTGCCGATGCTGCAATGCAACCAAGCATCACCCGCTATCATGCCAAGTTGTGCAGCACTGCTGCTGCGTGATACAAACGACTGGGGCTGCAGGAGAGCAATGTAAGTGTACTGGCAGGTGAAGGGCAGGATGACAGCCTATCGCCTTACCTGTCGGCAGGTGGTGGCTCTTCATCATAGGCAGTATCGTTTGTGGATGGCGGGGTAGCATTCACTGCGTCAGGCACTGATAGTAGCTTCTCTGCGGCTGCGGGCTGTGCAGGCGACAGCTGCTGCTGGTCACCACCTGCTGCTGCAGCAGGACTCCGCTCTGCAGCCCGCTGCTTTGCTGTCCACACATCTGCTGCTGGCTGTTCTGGCCAAAAGTCCAATTCCTGTGGAGGGACATATGGACGCATTGTATTGTGCACCTCAAAGCGTCGTCAAAGCTCAGGCAACAGCACCGTAGCACGCTGCAAGACGCTCATATGTGCAGTCTCGGTGTGCAACGTCGACCATGCACCTCAGCAGCGTGTATACCATCGAGGCACTCCTCAGTCGCCAACTCGTTGATTTCATCGAAGAACACCTTGTGCTTCTTGTTCAGCATCCCCGAACCCCGTGCCATCTTCTCCTGAGCAGAGAGCAGCAGCCCATCAGCAACAGTAAAGCACTGCAGCACTCCTTAGCAACCTAGCAACGAGGACCCACTGCTGTACCAACCTCTGCACATTCTGGTGTGCAGCCGGTCATTACATGTACTAGCGTAACCATGGCATGGGAGTCGCTTCACACGCCCTACCTGATTCTCCTGGAGACTCTTGCTCACATAATGGTGCAGCACGATCTGCACACACAGCCTCAAGGAGCTTGAAGCATTGCTGCAGCCACCGTTGATGGCAAGCGCCCACCTCACAGTGCCACACACGGGTACACGCAGCGTCACAGCACACATGCTCAACGGTGATGCAGCCCCTGCGCCGACCTGCTCGGAGGTGTGATACCCATGCACGGGCGCATCCACAAATGCAAAACGCTCATTGACCGCACGCGTGCCATGCGTGTACCTGTTTGCCACACCCCAAGGACAGCCGTCTGATTGTGTGCGAATCAGGCGTGTTTGAACATGTTGACGCAAGCACCCCCCCTGGTCTTTGGAAATGCCTCTCTGCAGGGCGCAGATCCTCTAAGCTGGCAGCTATTGCATGTTGTACTCTGCATGCCTGTGATCTTACGTGAAAGTGTGCGGGTCCTTGTAGGGGCGGTCGGCATAGCACAGATTTACGAGCATCTTGGTGTGCATTGCCGCCTGGTTGTCGTGCTTGACGCACCGCCTGCGGTCATCCTCAACGGTCGTGAGTGAAAAATCGGCAGGGTTAGACGATAAAGACAGTGCCCAGTTCATTACCATCGACCACCTGTGCACGAGGTGGCTTCACTGCGTCGTGACACCGTGACAGCTCATCATAGCAGAATGAGGGTGCTCACCAGTAGGACTTCAAGGTGCCACCAGGCGGCCGGGTGGTGTGCCCCGAGGACCCGAAAACGTCCCAGTTGACTGCCAGACCGCCATGCGCCTCATACGCCTGCACATGCACAGTGTGAGCGTGCCTTGCACCGTGATGGCCCGCCAAGTCAGCTGCATACGGCCGTCACCTGCATCCAGCCCCACTCTGCCACATATCAGAAGCTCCGATGCTTCACATTTACCTTCAGAAGCGCTGGCAGCTGCAAAGAGCGGTTGCGCGGGACGAGGAATTCATCCGCGTCAATGAAGCCCATCCAGGCATGGCGGTGCCTGAACTCTTGGATGCAGATGTCGTATATCTGCGCATGGGCGGTCCAGAGTCTTTTTATGACATTCCATGAGCGGCCACCAAGTCACCCTGACTGACATTACAGCACTACGTGTGCAACGAAAGTGCACCCACGTAGAGAGCCTGCCTGTGGCAGTGTATATTGGCATTTCAGGTGATCGGAGGTCCGAGTGCCTATCGTCTGGGGACAGTCGTGGAGGGGTTGCTCACCGCGAGCTGCGGCGGCTGCTTCCCAGGCTCCCCCTTCGCCGGAAGCGCACCCTTGTCCACCCAGTGGTACTCCACAAGCCCCGACTCGATGTACGGCTGCAGCGTCTGCATGGGGCCACACAGGTAACGTTGGTCACCCTCAAACAGGCCAGGCACATGCTCACTGTCAGCGGTGTGCTGCACAGGGTGCACGGGCGCCGCCATGGCACAGGCACACCAGGCCCCTGGCCACTATTTAGTGGGAACCTGCCCCGGCCACCCATACATGCATGGAGAAGCAGATGCACACGACACTATCAGTCCATGTAGACACTTGGCACTGCTGACCTGGTTCATCGGGGGCGCCGTGCCCATGTCGAACACGTACATGCGGCTGACGCCCAGCAGCTGGTGCCACTCCAGCCACTCCGCCAGATCGGCCGCCTGGTCCTTCACAGCCAGGCACAGCGCCACATAGCCCTGCGGATCGCTCACGCACCTCAGCTCGGTGGGACAATCACAGCACTGTAAGCGGCAGTCAGGGTCATCTGGCTTCCCTGCATGTGGCATCTTGCAGCACATGCTCACAAGCGACGATGAAGTTGACGGCGTTGCTTCACGATGCACAGACCTCTGGGTAGTGCCGCATCCGCCGCCTCGCCGGCGGCGCCGCCTCGTTCCCCCGGGCGGCCCTCGCCACCGGAGGCTGGAAGTTGCCGTCCGGCGGCTGGTACGGCGGCACCTCCTGCCGCTCGGGAGGCGGATCTGCGGGCGGACAGCCGGCACAAATTTGATTTCATAGCGGTGTAAAAGGTATGGCTTTAAGTTTAGAAATTGATAACGTTGGAGTTGTACTTTTTGGTGGCGATAACGCAGTCAATGAAGGTGATGGCACAATGGCCCGGCAGAGACCGAAAGCATGTCTCTGGTGTCATGTGGCTGATCTTGCTGATGGCTCGAGCAGCCGCCCAGCAGCGCGGCGAGTGGATGCTGCATGGCAAAGTTGGTGCTGTCAAGCTGGTCGCCGACGCGTCCAATGTTGTGCAGCTGGGGACGCACCATTGGCGTGTTCCCTGTCGTGCAAGTCCGCGAAGCTCCGCTCACGCGATGTCATCCTGGATGCTGGGGGCCCTGAACCTGCGCAATTTGCGCTCGGGGCATCTTATGACTCGAAGTTGGACTGATGTGCAGCAGCCGCAGTAGCATCAGCCATGTCACGACATGCTCTCTGCGAAAGCGGCCTGCTTGAACGTCACGGCTTGCTCCTGATTGGTGACAGGTGTAGAGGCCGGTCACCTGTGGGCTGCAGCTGGATAGAGGGTGGGGGCGGTAAATGCACATTGGGCTGCTGCAGGTGCCGCCGCGAAACCGCGACGGGTGCTATGAGCGGCGTTCCGGGCGAGCGGCCCCAGAGATACGGCGCACACAGGAGCAGCGCCGCAGCGGCCAGCACCATGCCCGCCGGCTGCCGCCACTGCTGCGGCAGGGCGGACTCCAGGAGCGGCTTTTGCGGTGTTGTGGCGCCTGCTGTTGGCGGCGCCTGCTCGCAGGACGGCCGGCGGTGCGCTGCATGTGGCGCCATGGGCGGGCAGTGCCGGATCGACGTCTAGAGCCAGAAAGCTGACGTACAAATCTGGCCAGCTGCATGCTGCAGGCGGCACGATCGGTCCATTGAAGGCCTTGACCTGCCGTGGCGCAGTCCCACCTGTATGCCAAAGGTCCTCGACTTGATCTGCAGCATGCGTAGGATCAGTGGTGCGAGACATGTGTTCTCAGCTCTTGCAACGGATCGTAAGCTGATTGCAGCTTGCGCAACGGGACTGCTCCTCTGCCGTCGGGCACCCAGGCAGTAACACGCATCCCGTTGCCGTGCATGCACAACTGCACCCACCTGCGCCCGGCCGGGGCAGCGCCCACGGCTGGAGATCTCAAGTGGCCATCACAGAGGTTGCCAGCGGTCTAGCATCCGTTGCGTGAGACGCAGCCTCGGCACCGCACCACGACCGGCTGCGATAGCTGTCACCCGAGGCTGCGGCAAATCACTTCCCTGCAAGGCGCCTCGCCTGACAACGGCCAACACAGCTGATTGCAATTTGAAAGTCGTGAAGTCTGCAAGCCGCCGCTGTGGCTGTGGTGTACACGCACCACCGTCCGTTCTGGGCCTGCCTCGGCGTAGCCTGGGCGTGCGTGCCACGCAAGCTGTCTGACAGCTTGAGATGCGTCGGAAGCAATCGCACCCGCTGTTGCCGATGTGCTTGCCACAATGACGTGACAATAGTGTACAAGGTCTCGATACATACAGCGTGCAAGGTCCGACGACGGTACGACAACGCAGGTCACATCTGTATTGCAGGAGACTACTGCCCGGTACGCATCAAATACGCCAGCGCTCCCTACGCACAGCCGCAGTGTCATGTCCACATGTCACGGCTGCACCTGGCAAGCGCGTTGCGTTCTCCAACTGCAACTATACTTGCCCTGCCACAGAACTGCACCCGAAGGTACCATGCCACTCTGCACATTGCCTCCCGGCACCTCCAGATGCCTGCTGCACATGCGCATTCCCCAATACCGACCCACACACCCACAGGAACCCCCTCCCCTGCGCCAGCTGCGCAGGTGCTGGACGGCCGTATTGACACGCCAGAGCAGCTGGTCGGCCTCAGACCATCTCAATGTTAGCACCACATGAGCTGCTGCTTTGCCGCCGCGCCAGCCACTTTGCGAAGCAGGACTGCGGCAGCTCTGTTCGGCTGCGCTCGGCACTGCGGCGGCGCGTCATCGCTGGTCAGGGCGGGGGATGCCGGCAAGGCTTTGCTCCCGCTGCTTCTCTAATCGCTTCTGGCGCATGCGTGCCTGCACCACCCACAATACATCTGAATGCTTACTGGTGCCCGAAAAATGCTAGAGGCACACCTCCCTGGTGTCTTGCAGATGCGCTGCGTTGCGTTTGCTTGGTGACAGTAGAGGCGCATGCCTTCAGCAGCACACCACTGCACGCACCTCCCGCTGCGTGAAGCCCATGGCGTGCCAGCTCAGCATGCTGCTGTCGGCATCCTCGTTCTCCTGCTGCGCCTGCAGTGATGCAGCACGTACTGACTGTTCCTGCCAGCGCATACATGCCTTCCGTTTGCGTGTGCAACCCACTGCTATGCAGATGCTGGCAAGCACTTCCGGTTTGTGGCAGATCGGATGGCCTCGGCAGCCCGCGAGCAGCTGCCCTCAGATTTCGACCGAGCTGATCCAGTATAATGTCGATCTTTGGCCTTCACGTGCCACACCTGCTGCATCAGCTGCTGCGGCGGCCTGAAGTCTGGCCCTGACGCCCGCTGCGCAGCCTCCGGACACGTCTGCGTGGCTGCCGCGTCAATCTCACGGAAACGGCTGACCGCCTTCCGCCGCCCACGCGCCTGGTTCCATGCAGAACGAGGTGGTTGGAAGCAGCAGGCAAGTGGACTCGTCAGAGCCGCTCAGCACAGGCATGCAAGGCAAATGTGCAGCAGCGTGCATATCTCGGTGGCGATTTGGCAAGCACAGCCCTGCGCCTACCTTCACGTCGTGCAGGCTGCTCAGCTGATAGTGATGCAACGCAATCTGCAAGAGACCACAAGACAGAGCTTTGCAGCAAGCTGTCCGACTCCAGCGCTTGCGCACATCACTCAGCAGCCTCAGCTGCCCACCTGGGACGATATGTGGCGGCTGCCCGCGCCCTGGACCCACACGCCTGCCTCATCCACTGCAATCTTCCCATTCTGAAACCTGCGCATGTGGGTAGCCACGCGTCAGCTGGCTCGTGAACCCTGGTCAGCCTAGACTGCTCCTTGTCCAAATGCTGCCTTGCTGCAGGTCACAGGGTGATGGCATGGTGTTTGCGGCGGCAGCAGATGCAATTCAGCAGACATGGGGACTCACACAAAGGCGCTGGTGTCCTGCATCGCCCGGTCTGCATACCGCGTGTTGACCAGCAGCTTGACACGCTCTGACTCTGGTTTGCTCGCGGGCAGACACTTCCTGCGTGGCAATAATGACCGGGTCATGCACCTGAAAGGTAGAGCTCTCATGAAAGCATGCGCAACGCTGATCCAGGGGAGCCAAGCTGCTCATCTGCCAGGGAACATCAGAACGCAGCATGGACGTCCATGTATGGCCTCAAAATGCAGGTGACTCTTGGTGCGGGTATGCTGCAAAAGTGCTTACTGGTACGCTCGGAGGATGCCGTCCTGCTGCTGTGCTCTGTGTCCCGCCGACTCAAAAACAACTGTGCTGATGGCCAGCGCCCCATAGCTCTCATAAGCCTGCAGAACGCTGTCCTTCGTTGACAAACAGTCAGCTTTGCAGCGTGATACATGGCCCGTCCACAATAGGTGTGCATGTCGCAGAGTGCTGACCATGCTGCAGATGCTGCTGTTGACAACCCTAAACCCTAAACCCTAGTGCCGGCATGGCGCACCTTCAGGAACGCTGGAATGTCCAGCGTGCTGTTCCGCACGAGTATGTACTCGTTGTGGTCAATGAAGCCCAGCCTGCACGCCAGACGGGATATCGAACACTTCTGCGGTTCATGAATCATGATGCTGCACTGCAATGCAGCCGCCAACCAGTGCTGCGTCATATGTTGTACAGCTGTGCTGCTGCCTGCTGCATGTGATGGGTCTCTGTGGGTCAGGACTTTCCCTGGTGACTGCACAACCCTGCTCACCAGGCGTGGCGGTGCTTCATCTCGCACATGCATGTGTCGTGCGCCTGTCCTCGAGTCACGGCTCCCGGCGCCGAGTAGTGGTACTCGACGAGGCCATCGTCCACCAGCGGCTGCAGCGTCTGTTACCCAGCACCAGCAGTGAGCATCGTGGCAGCGACTCGCCATGCACACCGCCGCTGAACTTCCCAGCTGACCTCCACACTGTGCACCTGATTCCCGACTGGCCATGGCGCCATTGCTGCAGCCTCTGTCATCTCAGTGATGGTGCACCTGGTTGAGTGGGGATGCGCTGCCCAGGTCAAACACCACAAAGCGGTCGACGCCCGCCAGGTGGTGCCAGTTCAGCCACTCCAGCACATCCGCCGGCGCCGCGTCCTGGGCTGCCAGACAGAGGCCCACATACCCCTGCAGCCACAGCAGGCAAACTATGCACCCCACTTCACCACAGCCTTCCGCGCAGACCACCTCATGCCGAGCAGTATGCAGGATTCCAGCACTGCTGTGTGGAAACTGCTGTCTGAAAGCATGGAGTGCTGCAGAGGATGCGCGGCGCTCACCGGCGGGTGGTCTCGCCGCCGCGCCAGCTTCCGCAGCGTCGTGTTGCCGGACATGTACATGTAGGACGCGTCCCGCAGGAACGCGGGCTCGAGCCTGCCGTCCAGCGGCTGGTAGGGCGGCACCTGCCCCCATCGCTGGAGCCCAGAGCCTGTGACAGGTGGCGGAGTGCGTCGGGCCCTATAGTCGCTCCCAAAGACTGACATATGGGAATGCAATGCATAGATTGACGGCAGCTGTGAAGGTGTGACGGTGCAAGCAGAAGTACTGGTCTCCCGCATCGTTGCAGAAACTGTTGACCGTCTCCTCGCTTGCACACGCTGTGCAAGCACATCAGCGCACGACTGTCATGGCTGATGTGCTCTGCCGCCTCAACGTGGACCCTCACCTGCTGTGTCTGCGCTGGAGCTGCCTGACCACGCCGGATCTGCGCTGCTGCTGCCGCCACCGCGAGGCCCCAGCTGCGAGGCCAGCAGCAACACGATGCCACTGGCCAGCAGCAGCATTGCCAGCGGGCGGCACCACTTGTTCTGCAGCAGCCGCCGGCCAATGCGCTGCCTGTGGCGGGGTCAGGACGGTCAACTGCTGCTCCTGCAGTGACTCCTGCAGTTCTAAGGCTGTTGTCGAGTGTGGATGGGTGCAAGATGCCTACTGAATGGACAGATGTCATGCAGCAAAAGATGACTGACACTCGTCTTGATACTCCAACAATATCCCTGCCGAAGTGCCACAGTGGGTGTGTACTGCCGGAGGGAGGGACCCTCTGCCGTGACCACACTCGCCTGTGCAGAAGCGGCTGCCCGTCTGGCCGTTTGCCTGGGCTGCCGCGACGCTCGGCGCCCGACAGCCCCGCTGTGCTGGCAGTGTAGGGCAGCCCGCGCAGCGACCGTCCAGGGGACGAGCCCCTGTCCACCGCCATGCCGACAGACGCGGCCGCCCAGCACCTTGACAGCTGCTGCAGCTGAGACCAGCTCCACCCTGCCTACAGGATGTTGCGTCAGCACCTGCGAGACACCAACGGCATGGGACTGGAGTGGACGCCATGTTTGACTGCTGGGTACCTGTCAGCAAGGACGGTGCCGCAACAGCACGCCCGCACAATGAATCGTGAAGCATGCACACAGCACGTGAACAGCACGGTCCAGCATCCATACATGCCTGTAGCTGGCTGGCGTTCACGATTACGTTGCCGCCTATCGACATTGCTCTCCGCAATGAGTTTGCATTTTGACTGATGCGCACCTGTCAACACACCCTCCGTTGCATAACCGTGTGCGACGCATGACGAAAGCGCGAGCTGTTTTCATGTATTGGTGGTATGCCACATATCAGCACGGATCAATCCATTTTGCATGGAGTGAGCCAAGGTAATGACTGCTGCACGCTCACAGTTTTGGCTGGGATGTGTGCACAACTGGCAGTTGTTTGACCTGTTGCGCAAAGTACCGGATACAGTGATCCTGATCCTGCTGCTGCTATCCGTGGCTGGATTCTGCGCAACATATGAATGAATCTGCCAGCATTGGCATGAGTGCGCGTGCGCATTCTTGCAACCAGCTTGCTCCCAGGGGGGTTGCTCATGTGCCTGCACAGCTGGCTATTTCAATGCCCACCTCTGGTGCCACAACATATAGGACCACATGATGGCCGTTATGCAACACCTCGATGCACATTGGACGTCAACGTTCTGAAGCTTGTCGCAACATGTATCTGCGCATTGGGGGCAACCAGCAGCAATGCAACCCATCCCAAATGTACGGCACTCGTACCCGTTCTTCTCCTCAGACAACAGCACGAATGCAACACCGACAAGTGCTATCTGCCCTTCAGCTCGGCCAGCCGCTTGGTCAGGTCGCTGTCGGCGTCCACAGCGGCTGCAGGCGCCTTTTGTGCTGGCGCCGCTGCGGCGTTGGGCAGCCCCAACGACACCTCCAGCCCGTGCTCATCCTGCGGTGATCAAGTTGATGCACCATGCTGACAAGTCATGAAGATTACACCGTGGCTTGACCTATCCTGACCTGCCACTAGCCGTCCCAGCACTGGGCGTGCATGGCACTGGCAGGTTTTTGGCATCATAAGCGAGCAAGGCGGTGCAGGGGTCCCTCTGCCGCGCACCGCCACTTGCTGCATGAGCAGGTTGACGTCATCCTCGGGCGTGGACAGCACCGCCTGATTGGACATTGCGCTCTCCACAAACTCCGTCTGCACGTCCAGCGACTCGAACTGCCGCTCGAATGTGTCCATCGTCTGCAGCAGGTTTCGGCATATAGGTCAGTGGTCACCTCATGTCATTCGCCGAAACAGCCATCGTAGGTGCCAATTGCTACGGATGCCTGGTCAAGACACCCACCTCTGCCATCTTTTCAAGGTTATTTCCGGCAAGGGACCGCTCCAGAGATCCCACGATGTTGACCATGCTGCGGTTCACGGTCTGCATCTTCGCCTGCAAGATCGACATTGCATTTAGTGCTGGCAGCAAGCACGTTTAGATCTGACGACGCTTGCAAACACCGCCTGCCATGCAAGCGAGGTGTCATGCTGCCAACCAAGCGGGTGCAGCGTCATGCGCTACAGCATTTCATGCAAAACACGCCTGGGTGTCCAGCCGGCTGACCACTGCGTCCAGGCGGCTGCCAAGCCGCAGGTAGTTGAGCGCCTCGTTCTTTTTCCGGATCGCATTCTGCACCAGGCTTTGAAAGACTGGGGACCGATGAACCCAAGCGAGAGGCATGCAACTGGTGCGCATCCCATCCGGCAGCTGCCCACAGCTGGACTGACCTGCGCATAGAGCTTTGCATTGTCGATCTGTCCCTTTTCGATGGCCTTCTTGACCTGCATATTTGCGGCAGTTTTATGATGCCGCTGTGTCAAATCCAGCTGAGCCACATCCGAGATGCATCTGCAACAGCAGGGCTGCATGCCGCCCGGGGTACCTTTAGCTTCTCAGCTTTCTCATCCTTCTCCGCTTTCTTGGATGCTCTCACGAGCTGCTTGGAGGTGAAACTGCAGCAACACTCCGGTGTCAGGAAGCAGAAGCAATGTATGGTAATGCATTGCACCTGTCTGTTGGCCCTGCAGCCGTGTACGGTTCGCAGCGGTGACACGACGTGCCCGGCAGTGGTGACCGTGACTCGGTGCTGCAGTGCTGCAATGCTCACCGCAGGTTGAAGATCTGCTCCTGCAGGCGCCTGTCCCCCATGCTAGGGACGGCTGCTATCTGTGCAGCTCCGCCCTAGAGGGCGCCAGGCCACCACCGTGGTGCAGCACAGTGACGATCGACGTGGGCTGCTGACTGAAGCAGCGCGTGCTGCCTGAGATGCAAGGCCAGCTGCTGCAGTGTAAGTGAGCAAAGGGAACAGCCAGTTCCAATGGATGCAAGTGCACCTCAGCACGCTGCGTCGGTGCTGGCCTGCTGAGGTGCCGCACTGGCCGTCGATTTGCCCTAAACGCACAGTGCAGGCCTGTCGACTCACAGGAAGTGCTTGATAGCAATGTGGTCACGGGATCGTCGGACCCTCCGTCAAGGAGGTGCACAGATTGCTTGACTTCACTCGAGCAACTGAGCAGGATGGCTGTAGCAACAAAATCAGGTTTGAGCATACACAGCCAATCAACTGGCGCGCAAATTCGAAGAATGAACCGCAAGCCTGCAATTGCAAACCGATGAGGTTTCCGACACATGTGCACATGTTTACATCTGTGCAGTGCGCTTCGCCACAGTTCTTGGCTCATTTCAGCTTTCCTGTGACACGCGCCTGCATCAGTGACAGAGTGCTGGGTCAATACAATCGAGTTGCAGTGGTGCAGCCATGTCGCTATCCTGCCCATACTTGGACCATGCATCAGTCGCCTCATCTAGATCGCAGCAGCTGTGCCGCCCGCTGCACCCCTGCAAGAAAGCTACACTGAAAGCTGCTGCACGATGGGCAGCGTTTGCACCATTCGCATCCACCAGCACAGCTGCGCCGCTGCGCTCGAGCCCAGCGCACAGCCCACGGCAGCGTGCAGGCAGGTTTGCCACAGCGGCAGAGAGCCCGCAAAGCACCAGCAGCAGCGGCGGGAGCAGCGGCAGTGAGCCGCAGCTGGCTGCCGACGCCATCTCGGCCGGGCTCAAGGCATACCAGAGCGGCGATCACGACAGCGCGCTGGACCTGTTCCAGCAGGCGCTGACGCTGCCTGGCACAGGCTTCAAGCGCTACAGGTACTATGCCACAAGAGGCTACTGACATCTTCTTCTTGTGTGCTTTTGCATTCTTTTGGAAACGCTGATATGAGGTTGTAAGACGAGTGCAGTCGTGGAACCAGCGTCTGATGGGTCATGCGTGAATTGTTGTATAATGCTCCGTGCAATATGCAGGGACAAGCCGCGGGAGGCCAGCGATGAGGAGAAGCAAGCGGCGCTGTACAACACAGCCTGCTGCCTGGGCGCCATGGGCAACACGCAGGTGCCAGCCCTTCCGACAACCGCAAAGATCGCACCGATAATACACCGTATCAGCATAGCAGCACATGCAGTAGCGTATCGGTTGCTGCATTACCTGCGCAGGATGGCTTGAAGGCGGTGGCAGGCGCGCTGGAGGCAGGCTACACCGACTACACCCAGGTACCCCACCAGCTCCGCCTGCCAACTGTGTGTGCTGCTCCTACCGCCTGTGCCCGCAGTCGGACCCAGGCTTGTTGTACGGGCACGGGTCCAGGATGTTCCGGTCTACGTGCATCATGCATATGAATATATACCACCATAACATACTGGCACCATTAGTATGCATATAACGAAGCAGCCATCCACCTTCAACGTCTCGCATAATATGTTCTACGCTGAAAAAAGCTAAATCTACGTGTGCAGTATAATGCATGGCTAAACATATACCTGTCGCAATTTGAATAATTAAGCAGAGACCTGCATGCTGACGTGTGCTGCCCGCAGCTGCGGCGGGACCCGGACCTGGCGCCGCTGCGGGGGACCGACAAGTTCGAGGGCCTGCTGAAGCGCTTCGAGCCGGGCGGCTTCCTGGGGCCGCTGCTGAAGGGCTTTGGCGGCTGACTTTGGGAGGGGCTCAAGCACGTGTTGAGGCGGGGCAGTGCCCAGCACGTGCAGTTTGTACAGACTTGCTCACAGCCTGCTGCCTGTCGTTGCTACTCGGGACAGTTGTGCGTCATTGTGTCTTTGGCGGCCAACATAAATCTGTAAAGTTCATGATTATGACACAAGATTCGTTACAGCATGAAGCAGAAGCAGTGTACAGAGCAAAGGACTGATTGCAACATTTATACAGGGCCAATGTCACATGTTCGGATTGCAGACAGACCATATACCCATACACAGTACCAGGAGAATGCTGGCTGGGGTGCTGGAGTGACCAGTTGAAATACAGCTGGACCTAGCCGTGCCTGACATCCTGCTCCCGGGCTATGCAGCTGCTGGTTGATGAAGCCCTGCCTTCTGGGCAATCTGCTGCAGACGGCTGCCGAGGCCCTTCTGCGGATGCGTAGCTTTGGGATACGGCTTCCACTTGCTGAAGTCCGGCTCGGTGACCAGCTCGGCTGCAGACCAAGACATATGGTAACCATTGAGTCGGCTTGCACTGTCCAACAATCTCAGACATTAGGCGCAAAAGCGTCAATGCCATCGAGAACTTCTTATACAGAGTGCTCCTGAATCATGAAGCATGCATGGTGCGGACTGACCGTCTGCTGCATGCCAGAGCACTCACGTGTGGGGTGGCTGGGGGCTGCTGTCACCTCCAGGAGCACCAACTCGTTGTCGCCGTCCTTCAGGAGCGGCCCTGTACCGTTGCAAGCTTGTTGTCATGTGTATGACTGCAGCATGCCACGTGCCGCCTCAACCGCTCTGCGCGAGAAGGGCAGGGTAACAGCTATCTGTCTGCACTAAGATTCACCTGGAATGTAGACTGTCTGCTGCGGCCCCAGTTCTGGCCAATACCAGCCTAGATTGAAGCCGTTGATGAAGGCCAGGCCCTGCAGCGGAGGGTGGCAGCAGCTTCGCCCGACATCTTATCAGCTGCTGAGCCCACTGCCACGCTGGGCAAGGTGTGAGGCCAGCTGAATGCAATATGGCCAGCAACGGCCGGCGTATGATGACGCTTTTGTGCTGCAATGCCAAGCCGCACCTTTGAGAAGCCTGGCGTTGACAGGAATGTGTCTGGCGGGTGCTCACCGCCCCCCAGCAGGCTGCTGCCGGCCTGGAATGTGCCCCTACAAAGGAGGTGGTGTCAGGGGTGTTATACGCGTGCCGACTGCGAGGATTGCAGGACCTCTGGATACAACTACTCGTGCTGCCAAGGCTCAGATTGGCGCAGATGGCCTATCGGAAAATGTCAGCAATGTTTGTGGTGTGGACGCGCGGCAGAACTATGACCTATAGAACGCTGGGCCGCCGCGCAGCGGGATGCTGCTGCTGCTGCTGGCTGCGCTCGCGTGGGCCACCGCTATGGCTGCATCATCGCCAGGTGTTGCGATGTCTTCGAAGACAATTGGAGACAGGTCCTCCAGCTGCAGTGGCGACACACGCCAGCCCAGCAGCGGATGACCTGTATCATGACCAGTTAGATTGGCTTTGTGGCGATGCTGATGCAGACCCCACCTGCCTGCACGGCAGGCGCACCGCTTGCGCCACAAGAGTCTTGAGTTGCAGCATGTGCACGCAGGGCATGGTGACGTTTGATCACCGTTCAGTGTCACATTGCTGCTCTGCAGCTGGCCCCGGTTCTGCAGTCCCTTCGTGTCCCACACGCAGCCGAAATTGAAGCGCCCAAGGGCATGCACCGCAACATCCAACGTGGCTGGCCCTGTGCTGTTTGCCGGCAGCAGGAAGCTGACCTACGGCCAGCACAAGAGTAAGGTTCCCCTGTGAAACCCTCGTCTGTCAGGCCTGACGATAGAGGTAATATACAGTAGCGTCGGTCGTGCAAGTGCATCTTTGCTGCTAGCTATGTTACCTTTGCGGTGTGATCGCGGTCTGTGACGCCAACCAGCTGCCCATCGACGAACACCTGCATATGGCGCAACTTCTGTGTTTGAAGCGGTGGCACCCTGATGCATGTCTGTGTGACAGCCGCTCTGAGCAGCAATTGAAGCTGATGTCAGAACAAACTGGGTGCTCAGAGATGGCATGCCTGGGCAAAGTCGTGCGGTGGCGCTCCCAGGTCCAGGGTGTAGGGGCCATCCTTGGCGCCGAGCGTCTCGTTGCTTAGCTCGATGCTGTACACGATCACCCCGCCCCTGCAGTTTTCTGCCTTGAGTCATATACGCAGCACATGCGAAAAGGCAAATGTGTAGGGTAGTCGACACAACTGCATATTGCAGCAGACCAGACAGCGCTACATGGTTGGAGATACAGCGACGATACATTCGATGGTGTGGGCTGACGCACATCTGGCCATACTCCTCCATGATGTCGGGCCACTCGGCGTTGACAGCACCGGCGCCTGCCAGGCGCTGCATGTTGACAAGCAGCGGTGCCGACTGCGTGAGGTTGACGGTCCCATAGGCCTGCACCCGCGGCGGCGGCTGACGCGGCGGCGGCTCGACCCCCGTGTGCTCCTGGATGGCCGCCCTGATCATCTGCAGACACCCACAGCTCGTCGCCACAGGTGCTGTTGCCCGTCGGGTTGAACGCCCGTCGTCAGAGTGATGCCAGCATCTCATTCGGCGCGGAGGCCATTCGAGCTTGCAACACGTGGCTCATGGCGGCACAGGGAGGCGGGTGTCGACTTTTACAACGGTGCTGGAGCACCTCGTATTTGTTGGGGCCGCCAATGCCCGGCTGCCCGGTGGAGCCGGCCTCGCTGACGGGGCAGTCGTAGTCGTAGGACTGGATGTGCGGCATGAACTGCGCCCCCACATTGGCACCTGCACAGTTGGGACTTGGCATGTTGATCGAGTTGCGCTCGTCAACCATCAGCTTACTTGCAACGTGACACAAGCCGAGTAAAGTTACTGGTGTGTGCAGTCGAAGTGGTCAGGCTTTGAGACGGCGGGGTTGGCACCTGCCCAATAGCCGAAGTTGGAGCCTCCATGCGCCATGTACAGGTTCACCGAGCCGGTGCCGCCGGCATACGACAGGATACCCTGCAGCACAGATCACGGTCTCAACGATAGTGGGGAGGGCCACAGCATTGCCACACCGACAGTAAGCTGTTTGCTGTTGGACACCTTGAGAGTGCTGACTGTCTGCTGGGCACTCGTGTTGGCCATAGCTGCAGCGCAGGGCACACATCGTCGTACTGGCCAGTTTGATACGTTGCCTGGTTGGTGAGCGGCAGAGCTGACCCAACATGCACTGCAGTGTGTGAATGAATCGTCAGAACCCCACCTTCGCCCCAGTGCGTCAACCACCCAGTGCTGCAACATGAGGCATCGCGTTTAGGAGGTCAGACATGGTTGTGTGCACACATAGTTGATGGGTGGCGGGTCGGCGGCGTACACATTCCATGGTTGTGCATGTCAGACTCACTAATACTCGCTGCAGAATGGAGGAGACTTTCCCCTCGCATTCATAGCTTTTTGCGCCAAGAAAGCGAAGTGCAGCTGCAGTCATAGACCCTTCAAAGTCAGCTGCCACAATTGTTTGAGGGCTTTGCATTTTCAGCACGGGAGAGCAAGACAGTAAACAGCAGCACTTCACCTGCAGCCACCCCGCACCAAAGTCCACAACCCTGCGCAACATGGCAACACCGTAGGTTGACGCATGACCAGCAAATTGATGGCCAGGGTGAGATAGTAAGTTCGGGAGCTGCAGTGTCAGGCAGGTTGTCATCACACACTAGCGCAGAGGCGCACGTGTAGACCTCCTCGCCATAGATGGAGCCTTTGGGCGCTATAGCCGGCGGGTCGGTGGTGTACAGTATCGTGTCATTGCCGAGGTGCTGCCGTGCAGTTGCCGCCAAATGCCGCAGGTACGGCTTGCTGCTGCCGCAGAACCCATACTCGTTCTCTATCTGCAAGCAGGTGCGCAAGACCAAGGTGTCTCAGCAGACATGCAGTGCCAACTCGCAGCCCGTTGCATATGCTTGTATACTGGCCTCCCACTGCTGTGCATAAGATAGTTTCAGGCGCCGGCGTACCGTCAGATTGATGCATGCATTGCATGTATTGCATCTACCTGGACCATGATGATGGGGCCGCCGTTGCGGTACAGCAGTGGCTGCATGCGCGGGAGCAGCTCTCCCCACCACGCGTCCACTGCCGCCAGGTAGTCTGGATCATCAGACCTCAGCTTCATGTTCCGACCGCCCTTCACCTGGGAGAAGTGGGGCTCAATGGTCAGCTTGATGCAAGGGTCATCTTGATGCCGTGCGCACAAAATTACAGGTCCGGTTTGAGAGTCTTGTGGCGGTGCACCTGCATCCTGCCCACTGCTAAGCCTGCTGAGAGGCTGCTTCCTTGACTACAATGCACGGTGGCCGCTCTGTCATAGTGCACTTGATGCCTTGCAGCACCTTGGACGACGCCAGCCAGTAGGGGAAGCCGCCGAACTCCCACTCCGCGCAGATGTAGGGCCCCGGGCGCAGCAGCACCAGCAGGCCCAGCTCGTGCGCGAGGCCGAGGAAGCGCTCCAGGTCGCCAAAACCCTTCCAGTTGAACTGCCCGGGCTCCGGCTCGTGCAGGTTCCACGGCACGTACAGCTGCAGCAGCAACCCAGTCCTGCTGAGGCCCTCCAGCATGGTCTCGCCAAGTCGTGATGCGCTGCGGTGGAATCAGCACGGCACAGGGTGGAGATTGCAGCCACTATGCGTCACCTGGATGGCATTGAGCCCCATGCTCTGCACCCGCAGCAGGCGGTCGCGCCAGTACGCTGGGTGGATGCGGTTGTAGTGGATGCTGCATCAGCACGAAACGAAATGTCCACCAGTGCTGACCACGTCCTCGCGCAATGTCAAGTGCCAGGATGCAGGCTGGCAACCTGGCCCGCTTGCATTTGCAAGAACTTCTGTATGATGCACACAGATGACGGCCGGATCATCAGCTACGTCGTGTGCATCCACAGACAATTGCGTGCACCACTTGCCTTCCCGAGATGATCTGCATTGGCGTCCCATCCTTGACGAAGCGGTCGTTCGCAATGGTGAAGGTGCCGTTCAAGTGATCTGTTGGCACCTTCGCAGGCGCTGTGGTCATCGATGCATAGGCCAGCACGGCCAGCAGCGTAAGCAGCAGGCCTGCCTTTGCCAGGCTCCATTTCCGAGATGAAGTCTTCTGTACAGACAGTAGCGGTCGGCGCATGGCGTCTTGATCCGGCTCCATGCTTACCAGCAACTCGGAACTGTAGCCCTTTACGAAATCACTGGGCAGCGAAGCAAGCTGGAGCATCTCTTGTGCTGCTGACTGGATTGCATTGCTGTCAGTCAGATGTCTGACAGTGTGAGCTTCAGTGTTCGATCACAACTTCGCAGCATCGCAGGTTTCGCAACTTCACAAATGCTGTTGTGTGCGTTGCTTCATAAAACCAGCTGCTAAAGGTCAAGGACAGCATTTGGCACGGCTGAACCGGCTGCTGCGTGGCTATCAGCAAGCAGTACCACCTCTAAGATAGTTGGTCAGGTTTGTCTCTATGGTAGAGGTAGCAGAGTGCATGCACACCACACTGTGCAAACAGTGATGCGTCTTGAAGGCTTGTCCGTCTCCACTTCCTGCCACACGAGCTGCAACTCACCCTGGCACCGGCCAGCATGCAGCAGGGCACCCATCTTTGCCGCTGGCAGGCTGACCAGGTGGGCTCAGCGTGAGGACAGAGCGGCACAACGCGCTGCAGATGTTGATCTGTGCCGCTGTATAAATTTGTTTGTTGCTGCTGCAGGGTCGTGCCAGTGGCGGCACTCCCTCTGGCGGCTGGCCGTATGCAGAGGTTGCAGCAGCCACAGGTTGTAGATGAGGATACCTCCTCCAGACAGGTGGCCCTGCTGCAGCGGCCTGCTCTGGATGGTGTGCCGGAAGTCGAGGCTGTGCCCTGGAACAGACAGACAGAGGTGCGCAGTGGGATACCGCACCTCACCATGCTGAACAGCAGCTTCTATGTTCATGTAGTGGCATCCACCACTGATCCAGCAGCTATCAGAGCACACCATTGTCACATGATCAACGCACCATGCTTGTGCACTGATACTGGTATACAGGGCTGAGAGTGCAGCACCAGTCATGTGGTTCACACCATGCGGGTCGTTGATCGGTTCATGGGGACGCTCAGCTGAGTGGGGTGACCTGCATGGTGCTCAGCAGAGTCGTGCCTGTCTGCAGCGGGACCTGTTCCACTTCTGGGCGACGCGCGACGTGCTGGTGGACGAGGTGCTGTGGGACACGCCGGCGCAGGCCATCGAGCAGAAGGCGCTGCGGGGGAAGCTGCGGCGCTGGGGAGCGGCCTGCGCCCGCCACCGTGATGTCGCCTTTCTCGAGAGGTGCTCTGACCACGAGCTGAAGGACCGCCTGTCGGGGGCAATGCACGCTGGGGAAGCAGTGACGCCGATTGTGCTCTGTCAACCCTTGGGCTGGCCCACCTGCAGGCATGTCCCCATCAGTGTCCCGTCCTCACATCGCACTGTCACCTTGACCTTGTTCCCAGGCTGCTGTCGTGTACGGCAGGTACATGGCGTCATGGGATGCAGCTGCCGCCGCCACAAGCAGCCAAGTGGACGTCAGCAAGCTCGTCCTCGCTCGGCGCGACATCATCAACAGCCAGCTGGACCCCGGGCGAATCCTGCACAATGTGGAACTCCTGGACAGCTGGTTCGCGGAAGCCGGCATGCAGTACCACCTGTTCCGCGCCACGACACTGGTGATCAGCTGCGAAGAGGACACTGGCATTGCAGCTCAGGGCGAGTCGAGGGTGCAGCAGCTGCGATCCCAATACATGCAAGCACGGATTCCCATGTGCCGTGGGCTCCTTCCAGGCCATGAGCTCGTCGAAGACGCTGGCAGCGCGGCTGCCGCAGGTGCTGGATTCGCTGCAGGGCTTCCTGGGCGCTGATGCAGCGGCTGCTCTGGTGCGTGCTGGTTCTCTTGGTCGTGGCGGCACATGCGATGCGCGCGTATGGGCATGGTCTGGGCCTGTCTGGCTGCTTCATCTGCAATTTGTCACCTCTGCACCCGTGAGGAGTGGGTGCCTTGGCACAGGTGGAGGCGCAGCCGGGGATCCTGGCGTGGGGTCACAAGCAGGATCTGGGCGGTCGCATAGCGGCCCTGCAGCGTCTCCACCCCGACTTCGATGCTGCAACTGCGGCCTGCAGGTGAGCTGCCCAACGACCATGCTTGTATGTGCCATCCCGAATCACTGCATCAAGAGGAAACCTTGTGCAGCTCCCTTGAAGCAGGCAGGGTGTACGCTCATGCTGCATGCAACTGGCTGGTGGAGTGGGATCAGTCATGTTGGATCCCGACCGGTCGGGCCCTAATATGGGGATGCAGGGCACCCCAGCTGCTGCGTGTGCGAGCTGAGCTCGTGACTGCGAGGTGGCGTGGCATCCAAGCGGCAGCGCGGCTCACTGATGAGGAGATGGTGAGCGGTGTATGCTGCTGTGACCTACCATGAACCTGGGTGTCAGGTGCACATGTATGGTGCAGTGTCCGAGGTAGCATTATGTCGACGTTTTCAGCCTCGAAGGGGGCTTCCACCTCATCCTGCAGGTGGTGCTTGCAAATTATGATCCAGCTGCGCTTGGGGCCAATCTGGAGGTGGTGCAGTGGAAGCTCGCGCTGTACCACATGTATGATCAGCAGCGTGCCAGTTGCCAGCAGAGAGGCAGTATGGCGGGAAAGCCGTCACATGAGCGACTGCTACAGTTCCCTTCGTGGGTGACCAATATGATCAAGTGCAGCGTGGCGCGCTTTCAGAGGCTAGAGTATTTGATCAGCATGGGGGCATTTGATAAGCGGGCCCACACTATAGTGAGGGAACCAGATGCGAAGTTTCTGGAGCGGCATCCCGAGTTCATGGCCTACCTGCAGTGGCCAGGCCCCAAAGCAGCTGCTGCGCAAAGCGGCAGCGATACCAGCAGTGGCGTCGACGGAACGTCAGGTGAAGAGGGTGTGTCGTCTGCCGCTGAGCAGCCCAGCATGCAACAGGCAGATGCTGATGTGCAAGGTGCCGATAAACAGTCGGAAGAGTTGAGTCGGCACTGACAATGGTTGTTGAGCAGGAGGGAAGCACCGGTCGTGGTCGTGTTGAGCACTTAAGTGCCATGACATTAATATTTCCTGATACATGTTACAGCTATGTTCCATCCCGACCACCTGGCACGCTGACACAACACATAACTGCTCGCATGCAAGCTTCCCACTTGCTGCCGGGCTGCTGTCGACACTGGCACACTGCCAAGCGGCGGCTTGCACGCCCAGCGGGAAGTGCACCCACTCAGGCCATGATTGAGCGCTTCAGCTCGATCCGGCCCGCGATAAGGTCCAGGTCACGCTGTCCCTGTGGCAGACGACAACATCCACACGTCAGGCGGATGCAGCAGACCAGGACAGAATCAGGAGCAGGTGCAAAGCCGCTGACCAGCGCATGGTGTCCAAGACACCCTGCAGCACGGGCTGAGACAGGAGCTTCAGCGCTGTATCTGATGCCCCAGTGATCCCCTGGGTGGAGCAAAGGAGGCAGCGCTGCTGTCGGGCTGTGGTGATGTGCCCACCTGCGAGGTGATGCGGCGGCCGCCGTGCGACCCCGAGTTCTTCTCCACGAAGCCAATCTCCTCCAGCTGCTGCAGGATGTGGCGGATCAGGCCGCCGCTGGCGCGGGCAAAGTGCTCTGGCACCACACCCTGCACAAGAACACACACTTCGTGTTCATGCGCCACTGACCCCACCAGCACATGGTCTGCACCAGATAAGGCTGCCATGTCAGGCCATAGCCCTCACTGCACCCTGATACACTGGGCTGCTGCCGCTCAACAACCCAGAGCTCAGCCCATCCAACAGTCTGCAGCTGCCCTCCAGTGCTGCCGCCCGCTCCTCTGGGGCTGCATCACAGACTCGCGCCGCCACAAGTGCGGCCGCCATAGCAGCCCTACAGTTCCTGGTGGTGGATGCTGCAGCTGATGGCATGGCTCGTGTGTGGCTGCAAGTGGCTATACCTTGCGCTTGTTGCGGCCGCCGTACTGCCTCCGCAGCGCGCCCACGCCCAGACCCTGCTTGACGTATATCTTGCGCGCCAGCGACGCTGCAAAGGAGCACGCCACCGCACGGTGAGAGCCACAGCGCAGGGCAGGCAGTTGACAGCCGTGTCACTGGCGGGCACAGTGGCCGTTGCGGCTCGAGCTCGTGGTGTTGGCGCCTGCCTGAGCAGGCGGCTCAGGCAGGCGCTCCGACACAGCACTGGCGCCAAGGACCAGGGTTGTGCCACGACCCACCTGCCCGGACGTAGTACCAGTCCGGATCGTAGGGCGCCAGCTCCTTGAAGGCGCCGGTCTTCACCAGGTCCACCCAGTTGGGCAGCTGCATCTGCAGAGCAGAAGCACACACAGTTGACGTCCCCAGCGCCTTCCCCATGCTCTGCCTGCCAGTCCATGGGTCTTGATGCAGACGCAACGCTTGTCCGACATGTGGATGTGTGCCAGGGGCGGTCCTGTGGCAACTCGCACAATGCGCAGTTTGCGCCGCAGCACCGAAGCGTTTGTGGAACATAGGTTCCAGCAGCAACTACAGCATGAGGGCGGCCACTAGGTGTTAGACGCCGGTGATCAACACCGCGAGCCGAGGCTCAGCGCCTCTGGCTCTTCATACACTGTGCATGTTGCGCTCAGCACGGGGAGCAAGTCCCAGCAAAATGCTGCAGACGCTTTTGTCCGATGCCACTGCACACAACGCCAGCTCAACAAAGCGACACAATTCTGACAATGCCGAGCAACTCTGCTGAAGCAGCATGCTGCGGCAGCCTGCTGGTTGCATAGCTGCAGCAGTGTGCTGGGCAGCCAGAACGGTGCCAAGGCTCCCGGCGAGCGCTGACAACTCGCTGAGGGCTCCAAACTGCAGCAGCACTCGTCCTGCGCCGCCTGTTGTCGGGCTGCCTTGATGCATGGCGCCAGGGTCGCCCCTCACCTTGTCATTGGTCTTCAGATGTGCTGCATATGCCGAGATGAAGGCCTCAGCAGGCACATCCTTTACCGCCCGCGGCTGGAAGGACGCCTCCTCCTCAGCCATGGTGCCCCTGTTGCGCTGCACCAGCAGCCGTGGCAACGGAAAAGGGCCCACCCCAGGCGGGGCGGCGTGCAAGAGCCGATAGTTAAAGTACAATGGCGACGTCCATGTTAAACCCGGACAAAGTCACATGACCTTTACGAAACACCGCCCCGCAGCATTAGTCATCGCTTTGTACTACTCGGCGAGCAATACTCGGCAAACGTCCGTATGTCGCGCATGAGCTGCCATCCACGCGGCAGCCATTTCATAATCTCTCAGTCTCACCGGCAACGCGCTGCAGCGGCGCCGCCACTCAGGTGCGCCATAGTTCTGTCTCCGAGATCCCTTGTAGCCATTACTGTGCCATTGGCAGCGAGTCAACGCCCTCAGAGCCGCTGCATCAGTACCTGCGACGCTACTTTAACACGGCGCAGACCTTCTGATCACGGTTTCCACGTGTCAGGCAAGGGAGGTCGCGGCACCACGCATCCCTGACTGTCAACTGTTGTTGCGGAACGACGCGTGACTCGGACATCGAGGCTGGTGAGTCAGCACCAAAGCTTCCATCGGTCACGCTTGCTGAGGTGCAGACCGCTGGTCATTGGCACTGCAGCTGGAAAGACTTGCCGAGGACCTGGGCCTGTACAAGGTTGTACTGCTCATGTGGTGATTACCAAGTTGTTGTCCCCATGCACGACACTGCCGCTGTGCCCATGCACGCGCGCCTGTCGTCCGAACGCTGGTCATTGATCTTCTGTTGCCACCGATGCGATCGTATGGTGGGTTCGGCAGCCATGCTGTGCCAAAACACACTGCATTTGGCCCGAGGGTAGCTTCTGGCCGGTCAGGGGCACGTGCCTTCTGCAGCACCCCACAATCGCTTGTGAACCTTAACACACACGGAAACGTGTGTAGCATGGCCTCATCTGCTTCAAAGTCTGCAAGATATGTGGTGTTGCTTCGTTCCCACAACCGTTTGGTCCAGCAGCGGGTCTTTGGCTGCAACATGGGCAATTTGAAATCACACCACAACATCAGTACCGCGTGCCCGACTACACAGCGCAGCTGACAAAACGACACCATGCTTCAGCACGCCAAGTGCGCAGCCCGAGGCTCTGTAGAGACACGTCTGCATCCAGAATCATCAGACTACCGGGCACGCGAACTTGCACAAGCATCAGATACCCACAGCGTGCAAGCTGTACATTCACTTGAACTGATCTTGTGGCGTGTCTCCCACAGGCCAGCGAGGACTCGCACCCCTCCCGACTTGTTTGCCCGCCATGGCACGGATGTGCCTGCGGCTGCGGTCTGGCGGCATGCCAGCCCTGCTGCTGGCCACTGCGGCCCTGTTGCTCAGCTTCTCCGCCCCAGCCGACGCCAAGCCACCTGGTAATCGCCTACCACCCCCAGCAATGCCGTGCCGTGCATGCACCCAAATTCCGTACTGCAGCGCTCAAGGTTCCAAGTCACTCCTGTGCTCTGCGCATGTCGCACTTCCTTGCATCTACCCTCCGGGTGTCTTACTGTGCCTTCACGTATGTCGCAGCGTGCGGTCCTGGCCAGGAGCCCGGCCCCAATGGGCGGGTCGTGCCGTGCCGCCCCGGGTTCGCCAAGAGCGGCCCCGGCGCCTTCAAGTGCAAGCGGTGCGGACGTGCTGCCAGCACCGACTTCCAGCCACGCGCCGGCCAGCGAGGTGCGCCGCCGGCCCCGCCCCTTGACCATCACACAGACCTTCGAATATAAAACCCCGCATACTTGGCTGCAAGGGTACCAACACTACATGCTCCCTGGCTTATCACCATATGGCCACAAGCGCTGTGGAGTGTAATGATCGATGTCTCGTGTGGCTCATGCTTTGGCAATGCAGCACCGCTCTAACGAGGACATTTCAGACCTCCGCCGTGAGGTTGCAACTTGCAGTCATTGTCGTCTGCGGCAGCGCTGCCGCCTGTGCTTCACTGCTTGTGCACCCCGAACCCCGACCCTGATTGGTGTCCGTGCTCCTGCGCAGTGTGCCTGACGTGCCCACGTGGAGCCGGCATAGTGGACCTCACACGCACCAAGTGCATCCCGCTTCCCGGCTACACCCTCGGCAGGAACGGCTTCCCAACCCCGTGCCCCCCCGGCACCGCCAAGGGTGAGCAGCTGACTGCGCGCAGCAGCTGACCAGCTGCATCTTGCCTCCTTACCCAGCATCAAGTCCATAACATCCAGCTACCTGCTGCATGTGTTCCGTGCATGGTGTGCGCTCTGCAGCATGCTGTGTGCATGTGTGTTTGTGCCGCAGCCATCACAGATGTGTGATTTTGAGGGCCTGGCGCTGATGGTGGCCTATCCAGTGCTGCAGAGGACGCGGGCAATGGGAGGTGCACCCCGTGCAACTTCAGCAACCTGTACCAGCCGAACGCTGCATCCGCCATCTGCCTGCGATGCATCGGTGAGTGCTAAGCTGCAACTCGAACCATAACACGTCGTCCAACACGTGCTGTGTCGAAAGCCACTTGCAAGGTCTTTGATGCATGGTCGAAAACCCTTGGCTGAGTATCTTGCAAACCTCATGTTTGTCTTCAAATGTCATGCAGGCACCATTTCTAGGGACCGCAGGAGCTGCAGTGCCGCCCCTGGCTTCCAGCCTGGACCCAGGGGCTCTGTGCCCTGCCCCAAGGGTGCGAATTTCTGGCATGTTGCCTTGTCGTGCTTGCAGTGCGCAACCCACAGTTACTGGTCCGGTCCCCTCACGCCACAATGCGCTGGTGTCGCATCAGCTCGTGTCATCGCATGTGCAGTGGCATGACCGTTGCAAGACTTGCATAGACTTGCATAGAGCTATGTGCCAAGCACAGGCACAGGCTTCTGCGCTTGCTTGAGGCACCGCCTGGTGCTGCTAGTCATGGGGGCCTGTCAGACTGTTGTCTCACTTGGTCTGACATCTGCTCGATCAGGTACCTTCAAGGCGAGGGCGGGCAACGCGCTGTGCCAGCCGTGCGACGGAGAGCGCCAGTTCCAGCCTTTCACGGGCCGCAGGAACTGCGAGCTGTGCCCCCGCGGTGAGCAAAGCTCTGGTTGATGCCAGCAAACTAAGCTGGCCACAAGCTGAACATGCACCAGCAAAGCCTGACCACGAGCAGCGATGCACATCGCGCAACCTCTGATCAAGTTTCAGTCCTCTGCCACAGGTTTGGTCCGCAACGACCGCACCTTCTGCACAGCTGGCCCCGGGTATGAGCCCGGACCCGGACCACTCCCTGTGGCCTGCCAGAGAGGTGCGACCATGAGTTCTAGCATGTTGTGACATCTGGACCACCAGCCCCACCCCCAGCTCATGCACTCCATGGCCTCATGCAACTACCTGGTGCATATGTCATGGCTCCTCGAGGTCGTTCCTTCCAGCATGGCACATGCAGCAACAGCTGCTTGAACTCATTGGCCTTCACCGACAATCTGATGCTGTGTGGTGGCTGCAGGCTTCGCGAAGCAGGGTACATTCAACGGCAAGTGCACGCGTTGCACCGGCACCGGCGCCAGGGGCGGCCAGAAGTTCTCTGCCATCAGGGGCGCCACCGGCTGCCAGGAGTGGTGCGCATAACAGAACGCACTGAGCCCCCTGTGTGGCGAGCAACCCCTCAGCATGCACGACAGCTGGAAGCTGTGAAGCACATCAACCTTGAGCCCCCATGCGATGGCATGGCGAGTGTGGATGATGAGGATGGACTTCAATGCCCAGCGCCATGCAACCTACCGTCAACAAGTGACTTGATTACCAGTCAAAGCTGCAGCCGGCAGCCCCTCTGTGCAAGATCATGACATGTGGGTGCTTGTTCTGCGCAGCGCGCCTGGTGGCACCGTGTCATCGGACCGCACCCGCTGCACACGTGAGTAAGGGCTGCCCGAGGGTGTGGCCTGCCTAATTCCTGCACGCTCATTGTGGCCGGACAGTCATCAGTTTGCCAGCATGCGCACAACAGCCGCCGCCCTGGTCGCATGATCCCTACTTACCTGGTAACCTGACTGTCGCACTACTGACAGAGTTTATGTTGACTTTGCAGCCCCCCCGAACGCGAGCCCGCCGCCGCCGCCACCGCCGCCTGTGATGATGACCACAATCACAGGTCTGCAGGCTCAGCCCACTGACAACTCCACTGGGACGACCCTCACAGCTGGCGGAAGCCTCAACATTACCGGCAGGTCCGTCAACACGAACGAAGTAACTCAGACAGTCACAGACGATCTGTATGCCCCACGCAGTAGAAGCCCTGCAATGCACGAGTGTGATTGCCAGTGGAACACTCTTGTGCAGTCAAACACCTGGCCCTTTGTCGCCCAACATGCTGCTGTGCACCTCTCTGCACGAGAGAAGGCTACCAGTACATACCCTGCCCTTGCGCGAGTGCACAAGCATGCCCCGATGTATCAGGCGTACCTACTGAGTTGACGTCGGCGATGTGCAATCGACAGGCTGTCGTACGCTGGACCAGCAGATGGCCCCGACTTCAACCGGACTGTGACGTGCACTGACAACGATGCGCCGCAGGTCACCGGCTCTACCCAGGTGAGCAGGGCATGCTGCTGTCAACCTTAGCGGTCCAGCTGCTGACAGCAGTGTGTACATGCGCTGCATTGGTCGGAGTGTGCTGGAGCGTGTCAGGGCCCAAACCGAGCAATGTGACCTCACCCCTTGGCTCGTGCATTGCTGCAGGCTATGGGCGAGATGCCCTTCACTGTCATCGTCAACAACCTGGTTCCGGGCAACCGCACCATCACCTGCTTCACGCCCGCCGCAGCTGAGCAGACCGTGAGCGCCCCCCACATTACCAGTATCTCAGCTGACGCCTGTGTGATCCTTACTCGTGCCATCGAACTTTGCATGTGAAACCCAGTCTTGGTAACATGCTCCAGACGTTTCAGCTGCCAGTGGCCACGTCTTTGTAGACTGCTTGCATGCTGACAACAACGAGAACAGGGGCTGGACTTTACAGAAGCAGTCTTCCTGTTGACAGCGTGCCGCAAACTGCACTTGCGCCTGCAGAGTGCCGGCCGGCGGCTGCTGCAGGGCACTACCACGTATGGCCAGGCCATCGGCTCCATCAACATCTTCGTTGCAGAGGCAGCATCGCCGCCGCCGCCGCCCAGGTGAGCAGCGCCTCCTGGGTTGCGAGCAACTGCAGCACAGCGCACGCTCGGCAGATGTGCTGTAGGCCAGCATGTCACTCGTGCGGTGTTTTCATGCCGACACCACCGGTCTGGCGCAAGGGTGCCGAGCCATCACACTCACTGTCCGGCCTTGCTCATCCACACGAGGCCGCACACTCATCTACTTCTGCATGCCTGCAGCGCGGCGCTATCGCCGCCGGCGGACACCACGCCGCCCCCTGATGGCATTCCGCCTGTGGCTGTCTCGCCCCCTGTCAGCACCCCGCCTGCCAGCCCCCCGCCCACGCCGCCGCCCAGCCCACCGCCGGCGCCGCCGCCAAGCCCGCCACCCAGGTGTGCACCGTACAGACCAGGTGGCGTACAGCCAGGGCAGTGCGTCACAGCTCTCATGCCTACTTTCGAAATGGCATTTGCATACCCAGCGTTTGCTGCCTGTGCTTGTGACCCTGACCTCTTCGTGCCTCCTCCGCTGCAGCCCACCTCCGATGCCGCCACCCAGCCCACCACCCATGCCGCCGCCATCCCCTCCACCAGCACCGCCACCCGCGCCGCCGCCGTCGCCGCCGCCTGCACCACCGCCATCACCGCCACCAAACCCACCTCCGTCCCTGCCCCCCGCGCCACCACCCAGCCCACCACCTGCACCACCGCCATCACCGCCACCTGCACCGCCTCCATCCCCGCCCCCCGCGCCGCCGCCGTCACCGCCGCCTGCACCACCGCCATCACCGCCGCCAACGCCGCCGCCGTCGCCGCCACCGGCCCCGCCGCCGTCCCCGCCGCCTGCCCCGCCGCCGTCACCACCGCCTGCGCCGCCGCCATCCCCCCCGCCCAGTCCACCCCCGGCCCCTCCGCCATCCCCACCACCATCCCCACCACCTCCCCTCAAGCCCCCGCGTGAGCTACTGCTCGAAATCATGCACATGGTTGCATGGTTGCTTGTGCGGCCCTGCAGTTCTAAGTGCCAATACACCAACATCTGGCTGACATGAGTGCTGTTGTGTGTGCCGACCTTGCGTTGATTGTCATGCTGCAGCGTGTCCTGCGAAAAGTTCCATACCGCCTGGAGGCACCTGTTCCGACCAGTGGATAGCGGTAAGGGAAGTGCAAATAGCGATGGAAAAGGACCTTTGACCGGAAGGCTGTTTGTGTATTGCGTTTTTCAACGACTTATATACACAAACCATGGAGGGCAGATTGCCGAAGCAACCACTTGCATAGGGTGGGGTGGGTTGGTCCCACACGGAACTAGACCCGAAACTTCCGCCACCGCCAGGGATCGAACCCGGTCCCTGAACGGTGTCCAATGAATGGATTGAATGGAGTGCCCATTCACCTGTACGGTAGATTACTACTGCGCTGGCAGCCAATGCGGTGAGTCCGGTTTATCCCCCTGCTGAGCCAGAAAACTGCCCTCGAGCACACTCATGACTGATGGCAACACGTCCGTAGATTTTTCTGCCTTTGCAGCATGGTCTCATGCGCACGCTTGTCGTGGTCGGTGCTGCCGGCCTGGCCACCTATGACAGCAAGCAAGGTGGCCCCTGGACAGTGGGTGTGACCGCACTAGATGCTTGGAGCTGACCCTGCGACCTGTGCCGCCTTCTGCAGTTTGGATCTGCTTCCACGGCGACAGCCAGCTGGTGGTGCGGGACCCAGAGAAGGGCCTGCCCGAGTCCCGCCGCATTGCCGACACGGTACCTGGGGATGTGGTCATGGTAAGCACTTGGGCAATCCACAAGTATGCATGTCACAACCACGGCGCTTGAGTGCCGCAGCACTACGAATGTTGCAACAGAGCTGCACAGTGCTGGGCCTGAAGCATCTATGGTGCCCCAACACAAAACTCAGTTGTGTTGCCGTCAAAGAACAAAACCCCAACCCTACTTGACTCTCTCCTCAAAGGTGCATCAAATATGACATGATCTGTGCAGGTGGTCAACGAGGACGGCGCCCTGGCCTGGTCGCCGGTCGTGATGCACCCCAGCTTCCACCCCGACCTGGCACCGATCACCTACCTGCGCCTGACAACCGCAACCGGACAGGCACGCCATGCTTCACATCACCGATGCAGCGCTGCACGTCTGCACGGCTGAGCACGCACAGTACTCAATGTCTCATTACTACACTGTCAATAGATGTGGTCGATACATCATGTCCTGCAGGTGATGACGACCACACCAAACCACATCGTGTACACCGCTGCGACTGCCTTGCCAGGCGGCACACCCGACAACACGACAATCAGTGCATTTGCTGAGCGCCTACCGCTTTTCGCACGCGATGTCAAGGTGTGCAACAACAATTAGCACACTCGTTCATTGCCAATACCCGACACCCAATCAATGGAGGCTCATGCTGATGTGATGCTGATCGATCGTTTGCTCAACCCAAGATGATGAAGGTCAACTTGACTACATTGCCTTCATGTGAACCCACAGGTTGGCGACAGGATGTTTGTGCAGCTGCCAACCGCTGCCACTGTGGCCACAAGCCCAATTGTCGACATCACACCCGTCACGCTACCAACCGCCTACGCCGTCCACACGCTGCGGGGTGGGTCATGTTTGTCTGCTGTGGCACCCTGTTGTACCATGCATGGTGGACCCTTTTTGGTTATGGGCTTGTGTGGTGTACATGGAGACACCTGCCGTAGCCAGTGGTCAGAAGTAGACGTGCTCATGTTGGCGAACATGAACTTGTAGGCAATACAATCGTTGACGGCATCGCGGCGTCCAACTTCGGCACCTACCTGCACCTGAGCGCCAGGGACAGCGAAGCCACCCGCCATGCCGCAGGTGCGGCCGTGAACAGTAGGCTGCAGCACAACTTGATTAGCGTCCATATAGCATTGAATTGTTGGTTTGGATCTTGAACATTGCATGTTCCAGGCTGCATGTGGCTTTTCGCTGCAGCTGTTGCAGCCGTGATGTTGGGCACGTGCCAGATCGCCAGATGGAATTGTGTGATGCACTTTGCAGCTGCCAAGGCGCGGCTGATGTGGCACGCTGCGCCAGGCTTCGTGCGCCGACTGGACTCGTGGGGCCTGCTGTACCCGTTCACCGCTGCCCTGAAGGCCGCGGGCACTCAGGTGCGCCACCAGCTCTTCGAAGCTGTGCACATTGGCAAGTGTGTGAGGATGCGGTCCATATCATCATTTGCTGCTGCAGACGATGCTACACAAGCCTGCATGGCCTTCACGTACGCCCGCTCAGTAGCAGGCAGTTGCAGTCATCCAGTACAGCACTGGTGCAAGGCACTATACTGTGACCGTGATCACAATGCCCCGGGTCAGTTCCTTCCCTGCTGCTGCAGGCCGACACTCTGGCCAGTTCTGACTGGGGCGCAGTCCGTGCCGTGGGCTCAGCTGCCAGCTGCGGCTTCAACGCTGTGCCGGCAGCTTTGGAATCAGCGCTCGTGAAGGATGCAGGCTTCCCCGGCCAGCTGCTGTGAGGATGTGGGCACGTGCAGGCCACGAGCCCAACAAGGACGGTCGGCGCAGTCCTTGCCGGTGCGCAGTGCTTCACGTACACTCACTTGCAAACATGAGGGCTTTCATGCACCCGCAACTAACACAACAACGCCATGCTATCACTGCACCCGGCTGGCCTTCGCCCTCTATCTGAACGTCCAACAGCGCCATGCACAGATGCTGGACCTTGTGCTGTGCTGATGAAATGGCATGCTGACGCTGCAGCAAGGGCTTTGCCAAGGCCGGGCCGGGCGTCTTTGTGTGTCGGCTGTGCCAGGGGACGGCGTCTGATGGCGGCCAGCGCTACCAGTCCGAAACCGGCCAGGTCAACTGCACAGCTGCCTGCAGTTTGCCAGTCGCAAATGCCCCCAACTATTGTCCTGATGCTATCATGCATGAAAACTATCCTCTGACAGCATGCGAATGCCCACTTGCAGGCGTCATGCTCGACTTGCCCTGTGGGTTGGTCTGTCAACACGGAGCGCACCACGTGCACAGCGCCAAGTGAGCTCCAGGGCATACTTATTGCCCCAGCGACACTGCATGTGCCGACAGTCGCAGCCTGTGTGTATGATTATTGCCCACAAGCTGCCCGGTATGGGAACAGCTGCTGAAGTTGCCCAATATACATGTGTTGCCAAGCGGCAGCCCCTTGGGATGACCCGCCAGTTGGTTGGACCCTCCTCATCCAGATTAGGCGTGGGTGGTGAATGCAAACAAGGGTACAAGCAGTGATGAGTCATGCCGCTGGCTCGCGCACCTGCAGGCCCGCCGCCGCCGAGCCCGCCTCCGCCCCCGCCTCCAAGCCCGCCGCCCCCTTCACCACCCCCCGCCCCGCCGCCGAGCCCGCCGCCGCCACCGCCGCCCTCACCGCCCCCGCCTTCTCCGCCCCCTGCACCGCCCCCCGATCCGCCGTCGCCACCAGCTCCCGCCAAGCCGCCTCCACCAGCCCGTGAGCTACTGCAATGCATGGCCAGTGACTCGCCTGCCTGTTGCGCCCTCACGCTGCGAGGCATCGACACCAGCAAAGTGGAGCTTGCCTGCAAGTGCTGCAGAGGCTGCGACATCAGCCAGCTGTGCTGAACCTTCGTACGTTGCACAGCATTTTACAGCCTGATGCTTGGCTGTGCGTGGCTGACATGCGCAACATTCGCTGGTATGCAGCGTGTCCCCCACCAAATTCTATACCACGTGGGTCACCGTGTCCCGCTGGGTGCGTCAACTCCTGTATGGCGGGCGACATGTGCCAGGGCACCTGTTGTGAGTACATTCGCTATCCATGCAGTCTGCTGAGCATTCCGTCACTTGGTCGACACCACTACTATCTAGCGGACGATGCAGTGCGTAAACACATGTTGACTTCCAAGCACACGCATATGAACCCAGCCTGGCGCTCGTCCTCACAGCAGATGTTAATAAACCGTGGCTGCATGTCTGTGAGCTGATGGCCCAAGCGAGTGCACCCAGAACGTGCGGGTCGGATCACGCCAGAGAGTCGACGTTGAATCGGCACCTGGTGCTGCACGCAGTCTTCTGCTTCCATGGCGACAGCCAGCTGCTGGTGCGGGACCCAGAGCAGGGCATGCCCGAGTCCCGCCGGATTGCCGACACCGTGCCCGGAGACGTTGTGATGGTGAGCGGCAAGGCAGCACTCCTGCCAAAGTCAATCGAGGAACCTGCATGGTGCACAGCTGCATATGTCAGGACATGTCGGTCTGCACCTGGTGCCTGCTGGATGTCTGCAGGCCTGCACTTCGTTGTGCATCATGCTGGTAGCCCCTATCAAGGTCCCCAGCGGACTGGAAGTTGTCACTGCCCAGGTGGTCAACGAGGACGGCGCACTGGCCTGGTCGCCGGTGGTGATGCACCCCAGCTTCCACCCCGACCTGGCGCCCATCACCTACCTGCGCCTGACGACCGCAAGCGGACAGGCACACCAACAGCGCTGAGTCATGCTTGATGACCAGCAGTGGTGGACCAAACGTGCCCAGCGGCAGCTGCTTGAGCAAATCGTCGTTGTTGGATCAGATCTTCGCTCCATGAACCGCAGGTGATGACGACAACGCCAAACCACATCGTGTACACCACAGCCACTGCCCTGCCGGGCGCCACACCTGGCAACACCACAGGGGCGTCATTTGCGGAGCGCCTGCCAGTCTTCGCGCGTGATGTCAAGGTGCGCAGCA
The DNA here is from genome assembly GCA_032358165.1 of Diplosphaera chodatii. Lineage (NCBI taxonomy): Eukaryota > Viridiplantae > Chlorophyta > Trebouxiophyceae > Prasiolales > Stichococcaceae > Diplosphaera > Diplosphaera chodatii. The sequence continues at coordinate 1,518,106 of JAALGY010000001.1, read as the reverse complement.
CCATCAGCAAACCACCGCCACCGCAGAGACCTTGCAGACCTTGTTGCAAGCATCTTCGCCCACATCTGCTCTCTTTGGGTGTAGCGATGGGCGTGACTTCGTTCGACTGCTGGCTGAGTACCAACATAGGATGTGCACTGAACACCTGCAGGTTGGTGACGCTCTGTTTGTCCAGCTGCCCAGCACCGACGCTGTCACTACAGCTGCGGTAGTAGACATCACGCCTGTCAAGCTGCCGACCGCTTACGCCGTCCACACACTGCGTGGTAACCTTCAACTGCTGTGGCAACATCTTTCTGTCATGCTGCGCACCGCTGGCAATGGCCTCTGCTGCTGATGATGGTCACTGCTGCGGCGGCGGTGCAAAGTCATACTTGCCAGATGTACAGGTCGTACATGACATCTGCAGGCAACACGCTTGTTGACGGCATCGCTGCATCCAGTTTTGGCAACTACCTGCACCTGAGCGCAAAGGACAGCGAAGCCATCCGCCACGCTGCAGGTATGGTGCAGCCATGACAAGCTGCAACAGGCTGTTGTCACTCGATGTGATGCTGTGAAGCGCTCAGCTGCCACACGGATGTTGGAGATGACTTCCACATATGTGGGCTGGGGCAAACGAGTGTGCTGCCAAAGCTGCTGCAGAGCATGTTGCGACGGCGAGATTCATGCCCACAGCACACAGAAGTGGTGTCGCACTTTGTGCAGCTGCAAAGGCGCGGCTGAAGTGGCACGCCGTGCCGAGTTTCGTGCGCCGCCTGGACTCGTGGGGCCTGCTGTACCCGCTGACCGCTGCGCTGAAGGCCACCGGCACCCAGGTGCAACTGACTTGTGTGCGTATGAAGGTGGGAAGTATGGTGTGCCAATTTGCCAGGCGCCTTGTTGTTAGCTGTTGCAGCAGGTGCTGCTCAGATGGTGCACCGGCAGAGCCCAAACCTGGCTGGTACTGGCCAGTGTGTAGGGACACCCTGGCTCACAACAGAACTTGCCAAAGACAATGCGCTGCAGCGATCTGTCACAGTGGTCGTGATGCTCCAGCTGTGCTGCCGCAGGCTGACGCTCTGGCCGGCTCCGAATGGCGCGCAATTCGTGCCATTGGCTCGGCCGCCAGCTGCGGCTTCAACGCTGCGCCGGCTGCCGTGGAGTCGGTGCTCGTGAGGGACGCTGGCTTCCCCGGCGAGCTGCTGTGAGGGCGCCACGACTCCAACAGACACACAGCTGGCAGCATGTGTGGGTGGGACTGTACTTCCCGCATGGCACCTGCTGCCCCTGCCTGCTCTGCGCAACAGGTTCAAAGGGCAGGAATGGCAGCTAGGGATGCCATCGTGACAACGGCCATGATATGGTCATGTCAGTGCTGGCACCAGCCTGGGTGCTGTCAAGTATGCCCTGCCATGCACCTGGGAGCCATGCGCCGGCAACAAGCAAGCCCATTCGACACTAGAAACGCACCGGACGTTTGAGCAGTGCTTCGCTTGAAATCCATGTGTGTCCAACAGCCTGGTTTTATGTAAATGTGTCCTGTTTCGTGTGATTCAATGCTAGGTATGGATCAGGTTGCATGACCCTCAAGTCGCGCTGATGTGGCCGCGCTTTCGCTCGTTGTAGTCAAGATGCTTGTGGTTGCGGTGTGACAACCCAGCCCACCATTGCGCCATCTAGGTAGCACACATGGCATTTGTTTCCTTGGAAGGCAACTGTTTGCTTTGTGAGTTATCTGCCACCCTTGTTGAGCATGCGCACGTGGCATCTGACATGACACGCAGCCTCCTTGCCTATGGCTGTCACTGGAGGCGATGCATGGAGGTCACATTGGCGGCTGCGGCAGCATGTATCTACACATGCACATATCCCATCTGTCATCAGCACGGTGCTTGCTGGCTACCATTGTACTGCAGGGCAGAGTGGCAGGTGCATGGACGGTGTGCATGTGCCCTGTGGAGCCAGCAAATCTGTGATGACAAGCAAGGCTGGGCGGCAGTCATAGGTCTGCATGCCTCCGTGTGTGTGGCACTCTGCTGGCTGCGTGCAATGTGCTCCCTCCCATTCCCTGGCGATTACACGTCTGCTGCTCGTGAGAGGAGCCGAAGTGCATGCCATGACACATCCACCGGACGGTAATCCACTATACTGACTTCGTCTTGTGGTACGGTCTCTCTGTTACATGCTGCCACGCCAGGCCTCCCACGTGCCAAGATGTAGGGTTTTGCAGATGGCATAACACATAGTCGCGACAACCCGGCTATTGTTCCTCACTACAACACTTCCCACTTTCACGACGCTTGCACCACTGACTGTCATCGCCCACACTGGGCCGGCGGTCGGGTGTATAAAGCCATACACCAGCACAACACTCGACGACTCAAACCTACCAGCGCTCGTGCCAGGTGCAGCAGCGACTCCAGCAGGCTTCGACCACTCAGAGCCGCACGGGTGAGCACTCTCTTACATACCGGTCATTGTGTCCACTTCCACGGGCCAAGACTGCACCGATCGTGCCGCACAGCGGCATATGCTTCCGCGACAATTTCGGCGGTTTGCGGCCGACATCGTCGTCGACGCACGGTATCACTAGGTCCGTCAGCGCTGCAGATCAGCGCATTTGCCGTCAAACACCAGCCGCTCTCTGCTTAGACACCGTTTTGGGCACGTCAGATGTTGCATCGACCCAAAGGTACAGCCGCAGCCTGCATTCTAGCCGCTGCTGTCATACGGCGCAATACCACTCGCATGCCTGCGGCGGTGCCGCGCAGTTGATTCAGGCGTTAGATCATCATGCAATGGCATACAGCGATTGCCAGAGTCGCCAAGCGCTGGACGCTCTCTGGGCCCGTTGCGACTACTACTGCATGTGGCTCTCCTGGGATGCGGTTTGAAAATCTCCCATGCAGGCCCACTGCTCGTGCCCATTTTCGCTAATTCCTTTTGGGACGAAGAGAACTGATCCGTCGTTGGTATGCGCCTGGCAACGAGCGGCGAGCTGGTCGCTGCCGACACATTCCGTACTGCTCATGTGGTGATTACCAAGTTGTTTTCCCCATGCACGACACTGCCGCTGCGCCCATGCGCGCGCGCCTGTCGTCCGAACGCTGGACACTGATGTTCTGTTGCCACCGATGCGATCGTATGGTGGATTCGGCAGCCGTGCTGTGCCAAAACACACTGCATTTTGGCCCGAGGGTAGCTTCTGGCCGGTCGGGGGCACGTGCCTTCTTGCAGCACCCCATAATCGCTGGTGAACCTTAATACACCCCGGAACGTGTGTAGCATGGCCTCGCCTCCTTCGTAGTCTGCGAGATATGTGGTGTTGCCACGTTGCCGCAACCGTTTAATCCAGCAGCGGGTCTTTGGCTGCAACATGGGCCATTTGAAAATCACAACACAACATCAGTACCGCGTGCCCGACTACACAGCGCAGCTGACAAAACGACACCATGCTTCAGCACGCCAAGTGCGCAGTCCGAGGCACTGTAGAGACACATCTGCATCCGATATCATCAGGCTGCCGGGCACGCGAACTTGCATAAGCATCAGACCCACAGCGTGCAAGCTGTACAATCACTTGAACTGATCTTGTGGCGTGTCTCTACAGGCCAGCGGGGACTCGCACCACTCCTCCCGACTTGTTTGCCCGCCATGGCACGGATGTGCCTGCGGCTGCGGTCTGGCGGCATGCCAGCCCTGCTGCTGGCCACTGCGGCCCTGTTGCTCAGCTTCTCCGCCCCAGCCGACGCCAAGCCACCTGGTAATCGCCTACCACCCCCAGCAATGCCGTGCCGTGCATGCACCCAAATTCCGTACTGCAGCGCTCAAGGTTCCAAGTCACTCCTGTGCTCTGCGCATGTCGCACTTCCTTGCATCTACCCTCCGGGTGTCTTACTGTGCCTTCACGTATGTCGCAGCGTGCGGTCCTGGCCAGGAGCCCGGCCCCAATGGGCGGGTCGTGCCGTGCCGCCCCGGGTTCGCCAAGAGCGGCCCCGGCGCCTTCAAGTGCAAGCGGTGCGGACGTGCTGCCAGCACCGACTTCCAGCCACGCGCCGGCCAGCGAGGTGCGCCGCCGGCCCCGCCCCTTGACCATCACACAGACCTTCGAATATAAAACCCCGCATACTTGGCTGCAAGGGTACCAACCCTACATGCTCCCTGGCTTATCAGCAGATGGTCACAAGCGCGTTGGAGTGTATGGTCTGCAAGCGTCGATGTGTAGTGTGGCTCATGCTTTGGTTAATGCAGCACCGCTCTAACGAGGACATTTACAGACCCCGCCGTGAGGTTGCGACTTGCAGTCGTTATCGCTGCGGCAGCGCTGCCGCCTGTGCTTCACCACTTGTGCACCCCGAACCCTGACCCTGATTGGTGTCAATGCTCCTGCGCAGTGTGCCTGACGTGCCCTCGTGGACGTGGCATAGTGGACCAGTCACGCACCAAGTGCATCCCGCTTCCAGGCTACACGCTCGGCAGGAACGGCTTCCCGAGCCCCTGCCCCGCCGGCACCGCCAAGGGTGAGCAAGCTGCGCGCAGCAGCTGACCAGCTGCATGTTGCCTCCTTGATCAGCATCAAGTCCGCAACATCCAGCCATCTCTGCTGCATGTGTTCCGTGCATGGTGTGCGCACTGCAGCAAGCTGTGTGCATGTGTGGTTGTGCCGCAGCCATCACAGATGTGTGTTTCTGAGGGCCTGGCGCTGACGGTGGCTTGTCCAATGCTGCAGGCAATGCGGGCAACGGGAGGTGCACCCCGTGCAACTTCAGCAACCTGTACCAGCCGAACGCTGCATCCGCCATCTGCCTGCGATGCACCGGTGAGTGCTAAGCTGCAACTCGAACCATAGCACGTCCAACACGTGCTGTGTCAAACGCCACTTGCAAGGTCTTTGATGCATGGTCGAAAACGCTTGGCTGAGTACGTTACAAACCTCATGTTTGTCTTCAAATGTCATGCAGGCACCATTTCTAGGGACCGCAGGAGCTGCAGTGCCGCCCCTGGCTTCCAGCCTGGACCCAGGGGCTCTGTGCCCTGCCCCAAGGGTGCGGATTTCTGCCATGTTGCCTTGTCGTGCTTGCAGTGCGCAACCCACAGTCACTGGTCCGGTCCCCTCACGCCACAATGCGCTGGTGTCGCATCAGCTCGTGTCATTGCATGTGCAGTAGCATGACCGTTGCAAGACTTGCACAGACTTGCATAGAGCTATGTGCCAAGCACAGGCACAGGCTTCTGAACTTGCTTAAGGAACCGCTTGGTGCTGCTAGTCTTGGGTGCCTCTCTGCCCTGCGATCTCACTTGGTCTGACATCTGCTCGATCAGGTACCTTCAAGGCAAGGGCGGGCAACGCGCTGTGCCAGCCGTGCGACGGAGAGCGCCAGTTCCAGCCCTTCACGGGCCGCAGGAACTGCGAGCTGTGCCCCCGCGGTGAGCAAAGCTCTGGTTGATGCCAGCAAACTAAGCAGGCCACAAGCTGAACATGCACCAGTAAAGCCTGAGCACGAGCAGCGATGCACATCGCGCAACCTCTGATCTAGTTTCAGTCCTCTGCCACAGGTCTGGTCCGCAACGACCGCACCTTCTGCACAGCTGGCCCCGGGTACGAGCCGGGGCCCGGACCACTCCCTGTGGCCTGCCAGAGAGGTGCGACCATGAGTTCTAGCACGTTGTGACATTTGGACCACCAGCCCCACCCCCAGGTCGTGCACTTCATGGCCTCATGCAACTACCTGGTGCATACGTCCTGGCTCCTCGAGTTCGTTCCTTCCAGTGTGGCACATGCAGCAATAGCTGCTTGGACTCGTTGGCGTTCACTGACGAATCTGGTGCTGTGTGGTGGCTGCAGGCTTCGCGAAGCAGGGTACATTCAACGGCAAGTGCACGCGTTGCACCGGCACCGGCGCCAGGGGCGGCCAGAAGTTCTCTGCCATCAGGGGCGCCACCGGCTGCCAGGAGTGGTGCGCATAACAGAACGCACTGAGCCCCCTGTGTTGTGGCGAGCAATCCCTCAGCATGCACGACAGCTGGAAGCTGTGAAGCACATCAACCTTGAGCCCCCATGCGATGGCATGGCGAGTGTGGATGATGAGGATGGACTTCAATGCCCTATCGCCATGCAACCTACCGTCAACAAGTGATTTGATTACCAGTCAAAGCTGCAGCCCGCAGCCCCTCTGTGCAAGATCATGACGTGTGGGTGCTTGTTCTGCGCAGCGCGCCTGGTGGCACTGTGTCATCGGACCGCACCCGCTGCACACGTGAGTCAGGGCTGCCCGAGGGTGTGGCCTGTCTAATTCCTGCAGCTCATTGTGGCCGGACAGTCATCAGTTTGCCAGCATGCGCACAACAGCTGCCGCGCTGGTTGCATGATCCCTACTTACCTGGTAACCTGACTGACTGCACTACTAACAGAGTTGATGTTGACTTTGCAGCCCCCCCAAACGCGAGCCCGCCGCCGCCGCCGCCGCCGCCTGTGATGATGACTACAATCACAGGCCTGCAGGCTCAGCCCACTAACAACTCCACTGGGACGACCCTCACAGCTGGCGGAAGCCTCAACATCACCGGCAGGTCTGTCAACACGGACGCAGTAGATGAAACAGTTACAGATAGTCTGTATGTGTTACAGATAGTCTGTATGCCCCACGCAGTGGACGCCCTGCAATGCACGTGTGTGATGGCTGGTGGAACATTATAGTGCAATTAAACACCTGGCCCTTTGTCGCCCAACATGCTGCTGTGCACCTCTCTGCACGAGAGAAGGCTACCAGTACATACCCTGCCCTTGCGCGAGTGCACAAGCATGCTGGGTGCATCAGGCGTACCTACTGAGTTGACGTCGGCGATGTGCTATCGACAGGCTGTCGTACGCTGGACCAGCAGATGGCCCCGACTTCAACCGGACTGTGACGTGCACTGACGACGATGCGCCGCAGGTCACCGGCTCTACCCAGGTGAGCAGGGCATGCTGCCGTCAACACCTAGCGGCCCAGCTGCTGACAGCAGTGCATACATGCGCTGCATTGGTCGGAGTGTGCTGGGGCGTGTCAGGGCCCAAACCGAGCTACGTGACCTCACCCCTTGGCTCGTGTGTTGCTGCAGGCTATGGGCGAGATGCCGTTCACCGTCATCCTCAATAACCTTGTTGCAGGCAACCGCACCATCACCTGCTTCACGCCCCCTGCAACTGAGCAGACCGTAAGCTCCCCCTCGCTACCTGCATCGCAGCAGATGTCCGTGTGACTCTTCATTGCCATTGACTTTGCATGTGGCCCCAGTCCTGCACATGCTCCAGATGTTCCAGTTGCCAGTGGCTGCGTCTCTGTAGACTGCTTGCATGCTGACAGCAATGAGAACCAGGGGCTGGTCTCTACAGAAGCAGTCTTCCTGTTGACAGCGTGTCGCAAACTTGATGGACTTGTGCCTGCAGACTGCCGGCCGGCGGCTGCTGCAGGGCACTACCACATACGGCCAGGGCATCGGCTCCATCAACATCTTCGTTGCGGAGGCAGCATCGCCGCCGCCGCCCAGGTGAGCAGCGCCTCGTGGGTTGCAAGTAACTGCAGCACAGCACACGCTTGGCAGATGTGTCATAAGCCAGCATGTCACTAGTGCAGTGTTTGCATGCCGACACCACTGGTTTTGGCGCCAGGGTGCTGAGCTATCGGTCACACAGTCTGGCCTTGCTCATGAGGCCGCATGCTCATCTACTTCTGCTTGCCTGCAGCCCGGCGCTGTCGCCGCCTGCGGACACGACGCCGCCCCCTGATGGCATCCCGCCCGTGGCTGTCCCGCCCCTGGTCAGCACCCCGCCCGCCAGCCCCCCGCCCACGCCGCCGCCCAGCCCACCGCCGGCGCCGCCGCCAAGCCCGCCACCCAGGTGTGCCCCGTACAGCCCAGGTGGCATACAGCCAGGGTAGTGCGTCACAGCTCCCATAGCTATTCTCGACACGCCATTAGCATACCCAGCGTTTGGCTGCGCGTGACCCTGATCTCCTCTTGCTGGCTGCATTGCAGCCCACCACCCAAGCCGCCTCCATCCCCTCCTCCGTCACCTCCACCCATGCCGCCACCAAGCCCACCGCCTGCACCGCCCCCAAGCCCGCCACCCAGCCCACCGCCATCACCGCCATCACCGCCACCAACCCCGCCGCCATCACCGCCGCCTAACCCGCCTCCGTCTCCACCACCAAACCCGCCCCCATCCCCGCCGCCTGCACCACCGCCAAGCCCGCCACCTAACCCGCCCCCATCCCCGCCGCCGGCACCACCTCCGTCACCGCCGCCAGCACCGCCACCCAGCCCACCACCCGCACCACCACCCAGCCCACCGCCCGCACCACCACCATCGCCGCCACCTAACCCGCCGCCGTCGCCGCCACCTAACCCGCCTCCGTCGCCGCCACCTAACCCGCCCCCGTCCCCACCGCCTGCACCACCTCCGTCACCACCGCCAGCACCGCCGCCCAGCCCGCCACCTGCGCCGCCACCGTCCCCGCCGCCCGTTCCTATTGCCAAACGCTAAGCAGCTGCAACGAGTCCATTCTCCAACAACTAGTTGCAGGTAGGTCTACTGCACGCTGTCTGCAATAGACTTGTTGGGCACCTGGCACCGTGCAATTACTGTGGATAAGGCCCTGGCTGCTCATGCAGACCCGCGTGTCCTGCCAACTTATCAACCTGCGCACTTGAGAACATATGTTCCAGTCAGCATGCGAGTTGCTGTTCTTCATGCTGCAGATGCACGGCAATTAGCACTACCAAGGCAAGGGCGCAAGGACGCCACAACACTGAAGAGCCTTTGCTCCGAGCATGTCAGCCGACCAGCGGCGGCTACTGTGACGCCTGGATCATGGGAACGCTCACAGGCTACGGGACTGAGGCAGCACCAACAGCACGTTTCGATGTTGGCGCCCTGGGGCGCATCACGCTGGCGGTCAGCGGGGTGCAGTAAGTAGCCAGCTGCGTGGCTACGCTGTCACACCTGCTGCACGAATCACCGCTGTCATCTGCGCACAGCGCACAGCTGGACACATGTTTCATCCTTTTCATTTTAGCGGGGATTTGCAGCCATGCACATTGCATGGACCGCCGTGATGCACACTTTACAGCTTTAACGCTTGGCGCCTTTGCGCATGTCGGACTTTGCAGCAGCATCTGCTGCTCAGTGCTGATTTCACGTGTTCGCCAACACACCGCATGTTGGTCGTGCCTGCTGTCGGTTCTTTGCATGTTGCACCGTTGTGCAGCATAGCAACCTTTGACTTGGCCGAAACGATGATACAGTAGCACAAGCACTGGCCTGTGCTGCTCAGCCTGAGTGTAGGGAGACAGAGCTCGCAGATTGATTTGGGAACACCTGCTTGAATATATCCAATAGGAACAGGAAAAACAATTGTAAAAAAATGCTACAACAAGTGGTTTGCACAGAACTGTCACCCCAGCCAGGAGTCTGCTGAAGCTTGCATGCTCGAAATTATATCTACTTGCATGCCTCAGTCATGGTTGCTGTGTCCTTGTCGCATACGCCTGGCGTACTTGCCCCGCCCGCTGTCAGGTTTCTGGTTCGCAACTCCAGCCCTTGTGCACCCACATCGGCAATGCTGCTTGCAAAAGCTAGCTGACTCACAGCTGACTGTAGGTAGCAACGTTGCCTGAAGCCACGTCATTGGATCTCTGCTGGCAGCGCATTGATCTGGGCCAATGCCGTTGGGTCCAGGCCGCCTTTCAATCAGGCAAAGGGCAGCGCAGCAGCAGCTGCCCAGCTGACATGGCGGTGGAGTCTGTCACACCCTCTCAAATTTGGTACGCCGGAGCGCAGGTAGTGTTAGATGATGAAGGATGAATTGACATTGCGGTCGCTGCAGCTGAGACAGGGATTCTGGCTGTATCCGCCTGCTGCCAGAAAGTGACGCACATTCGTGACAACTTCGCCGTTTGTCATTGGCCGCCCTGTGGTGTTGTTCTTGACGGTCGTTGTCAAAGCATTCGTGAGCGCCCCAAACGCCCGAGACCGGTCGCCGGAGGGGCAGGCATCGGCAGACGTCTCGTGATCCCGGCACCCGCTGACGAGGCAGCCCCACTCGCGGGTGCGCATCATCGCTGCAGGGTCGTTGACCGGGCCGCCACCCTGCAGCAGGCCTCCAGTGTTATGAGCGGTCTCCCACACACCCCACAGTCTGGAGCGAACTGGCTGAGGCCGCAGGTTGGAGCGTGCGTGCCAGAGCCTCACAGCTGCTGCCACCCAGAAAGACACATAGTATGGCATGGGATGTTCATACTGTTTGAGTTGCACCCCAAATGGCAATGGAGCACCAGACGGACCACAGTCTGCCATGACAGCAGCTACATGTGCTGCCAGGGTCATGTGCTGAGCATGCAGCCTACTTGCTGCAGCTGGTGCCGCCATGCGACGCTCAACACGTCACCATGCATGCAACTATCACGATCAGCTGGTGTGCTCACTGCGCCAACCATGCTCATGCCCCCGCCGCCGCCGCCGCCGCCGCCGCCGAGCATGCTGCCGAGCATGCTGCCCAGGCCGCCGCCGCCGCCGCCACCAAATGTGCTGCCGCCTCCGTAGCCGCCGCCTCCGCTGTAGCCGCCGCCCCCACCATAGCCGCTGCCCTGCTGCTCGAAGCTGTGCATCATGCTGTTGGCAAAGCTCATGAGCTTCTGGCCAGACGTCTTGTTGGTGGCATCATCACCAAACGCCTGTTTCAGAGAGTGGAAGATCTGGTTGTAGGGGATGTTGCGCCCGCCCAGCATCTGGCTCAGCATGGAGGCGACGTCCTGGTACGGCAGCGAGCGGTTGCTGCCAAAGTCCCGCGCCTCCATGGCACGCCCAATGCTCTCCCGAGAGTAGCCATACGCCTGGCCGCCATCGCCGTCCGGCAGCTCAACGTTCTGGAAGTCCAGCAGTGTACCCGAGTGGCAGCAGTCTGCAATGATGGTGCACTTGACCTCGGGGTGCAGCGGCCCCAGCACTTGCGCCATGTCGTCGTCAGTGATCAGGTTCATGTCGCAGGGGACTATAGCCTCGTCCATCATGTCGGTTTCCTCCTCATTCGGGTCATGATCGGTCACCGGCACCTGTGTGCCGTGCCCGGAGTAGTGGATGAACAGGATGTCGCCTGGCCGCGACTGCTGCACTAGTTGCGCCACTGCACGCTTCATGTTTGCGCCAGTGGGCAATGGCTCCCGGTCATCCGTCATCACCGTGATGTTCTGCGGATCGACCTGGTAGGCGTAGACCAGCATCTCGTGCACTGCCCGCACATCGTTGATGCAGCCGTGCAGTGCGGACTTGGTGCCAGCATAGTTGCAGCCGAACAGCGCTGCGCGGCGGGCCATGACTGTGCTTCTGGCAAGGGTCCTGGTTGGTACAGGCGTTACGCAGCTTTCACACAGCTCAGAAGCTGACTGCCTGTGTGCTCAGCTTCGCCATCCGCTGGGTGGTATACAGAGCAGCTTGACCAAGTGCAGCACAGATCTGCTAGCAAAGATCCTTGCTTGTGACAATCCAAAGATCCCGGCACGCTCTCGCCGGTAGCCGCCAGATTCCAATCGCTGAAAGTGATGGTATCGTTGACAGGCGATATGCAGACAGGTTTGTGGTGGTGCACCTACGCGTTTGTCAGGTCACGTGCACCAAGACAATCGCATTCAGCACGCATCTGAGGCCATTGCATGAGGCCATTGCATCATGGCAAACCTGCTCAACAGGATTGTTCAGAACCTCCGACATGACACTGCACCGTCCTAGAGATCACGCCAGACAAACTACCTACAAAGTGGCAGCGCTGTGTCTGGTGAGGTTGTCACATGTCTGCTGCAGCCGTTCACTGGCGGCACCAGCCGCCATTCGGCTGCCATCAGATTCCATTTAAACCACCAGCATCATTGCAAGACCCTATCCAGGAGCTTCGCTGTGTTCCGTCGGTCAACTGCATCAGCACCATGTGCACCTCTGCCATACGTTGACGCAATACGCGTGAAGGCGACATGATCATGTCAAGTGGCAGAGCACCATTAGACCTGACTCAATAGCCGTCACACGATATTGTCAGTCAACACAGCAGCTGCCATTGCAATATGCAGCTGCGCACTGCACTTACCTTCTAATGCATCGACCTTGCTGCTGAGCGCTGCCACTACGCCCTCCAGTTGCTGCAGCCTGTGCAGGAGCTCCGCCGCCTCTGCATTGCTGTGCTGCCTGCCGCCTGCCCGCGGGCTGCTGCCAATGCGCTCGCTGCTGCCGAGTTCCACACCGGCATGAAGCGGCTCTGGGGTGGCGTCCTGCTGCAGTTCATAGCGTGCTCAGCGCCGCCAGTCCTGCGTCTCGCCCCACCGAGCGGATGGGTGCTTTGCAGATGCACTGGGCACAGGCACCTGTTTCCTGGTGGCGCTGTCTGCCGTCAGTTGCGGGCCCATGTCTCGGGAACGAGGCGACGGGAGACTGGCCTGTGATGCACAGCACAAGCTTGACGCAGCTCACAGTATTAGACTCAAGCCTACAAGACCACAATATGTCCGCCAGCAAGTTGCATGTTGACGTCCACGTGGTGTTGCCACGGGCAATCGACCAGACCGCGTCATGTGGTCGCAAGACACAGCACCTGGAAGATCAGCAGCAGGAGCAGGCAGACGCCCAGCATGCCGCCTGCCCGCAGCAGCTCGTCGCGGCTGAAGCGCGGCGGTTGGTGTTGCTCATGGGTGCTGAATGCCATTGCCGCTGACAAGACTGCGGCCGCACCGCTGCGACAAATGCCTGGAGTACACACGATGTAATGTGTAAGTGGCTGACCGACGATAAGCTGTGATGAGCGGCTTTCTGAGTACGACTGCCCCTGATGCTGTGTAATGGACCCCTACGCGTGAGGCCAGGCTGTTCACAATATCAGCAACATGCAGGGATCCGATGGTGCCGACAATCTGAACACTGGCAAACGGGGAGGGATGCTCAGTATACAACCTACAAGGTGCGCACTGAGTATGCGCACAATAATACCAACCGGAAGTGAGCGCGCAAGTGCTGCAGCTGGACATGAAGTTCTGCATGCAAGATCCTGGAACTGACTGCTCCATGTCGTGTGTCGTCAATGCGCATTGCACAAGGTGTTATGCCGCTCGCTGATGTGCTCATTGCATCAGCCGCGTGCTCACAGTTCTGTGACACTCTGCAGCGTAGCGTGCAGATCGAACTGCATCACACCGCCGCGCCATGCAGTGATTCCCAGTGATAGCCCCTGCGCAACCGCATTGATTCAAGGTTTATGCGTTCCTGAGCCTCTGCAGTAACCAAGCACTGCGACTGCCAGATGCCCCAACCATGTCGACACGGCCTTGTTGCTCTCCTAGTGCGGTGCAAAAACCCTTTGTACAGTTCTGCCATACCCTGCTAGCTGCCTCCCCGGTGCTGTTTTGCCAACACTGACAACGTAACGGTGTTCAGCTGGCAACCATGCAACATGCTGCCGATGCACCGGACCAGGTCTGATGCTGAAACTGACTAAACTATGCGCTGCTGCGGCTGACCGGATGGTGGGTGTTCAGCGGCCACAAAAGGCGGCCAAGATCTGGTCCTTGCACCCGAGGTGTGCAACTACACCCGCTGATGCGCTGCGACCCCGCTGTCACCAAATCCCCTCATCAAGGTTGCTGTAGGACACGCCCTTCCGCAGCGCGCTGTCCGCACGCGCCCGCCCCCGGCTGCGGGTCGCCGCCTTGCTGGCCGCGCTGCTGGGCGAGTTGATGGCCCGCCGCATCTCCCGCTGCGCCTGCCTGCAGACCGCCGTGCAGCTGCTGATGCGTCAGCATAAATCAGCACTTCGGCAGCACGGTGCTTCCATATAGATTGGAAAACATGCAAGTGCTTTCAGTTTGCACCGTGGCTGAGGTGCGAAGATAACACTGCAGATGCTCCGATGAAGCTTGCAGGTATGCTATAGCCTGTTGACTGCCAGAGGCTTTGCAGCGTGTACACCAGATGAGCATGCATGTGTGCAGGAGCTGAAAGCCCGACTAGGACCTCAGGAACTTGCCTGTGCTCGACGGCATCATCATGGCCGCCGACACTGGTGGGCTGGAAGCTGAAGATCTGGTGCAGCAGCGGGTTGGCCTGCGAATGCAGCAGGCGCATGATTGACAACTGCTGCAGCAGCTTCATGAACGCCTGGCCTGGCATGCCTCAGACGGCAGGTGGACACTCGTGCCATGCCTTGCCCCATGCAGTGCTGCGGGCTCAGTCCCAGCCACGAGCCGAGTGCCAGCCTGATAATGGCTCTCTGCAGTCAGCCCAGGCGCACACGGCGAACCTGCAGGTGCGTCTGAAAGCCGTCCGCAAGGAAGGAACGCAGCGCATTGAGCTGCACCACCCCTGCCAGGCTGTCCACTGTCAGCACATCGCCGCCGGCAAGCCTGACCTGCGTCCGCGGCACCCGGCCCTCCTGTGTGGCAGGGGAGCAGTTGCAGATGGCAGTGCATCATTTGTACTTGGCATGCAAGGTGGACCAGCAGAATCTGACATGTTGGCGTTCATTGGAGTGACTCTGCGGGGCGACACAGTGGGCATGCGTGAGCAGAAGATTGCTGCAACAGGCAGCTCTTGCTCTGCCTGCGGCTGCAATCAAACACTGCGTGCGCATGCTCAGCAGCACGAAGTGACCTGCCTCACATACTGGCGGAAATCTGCAGGGTAATATCTGCTCTACCCAGGGTGTCCGGCAGGTGACAAGTGTGCATTATAGCGTAGAGCTCATCTGCTGTAATATTTGATCAGGTCTCTTCAGATGCGTCAAGAGGCGTGGGACTACCCAGCATCCACCCTGAACCTAAGTGCACCTCGACGGTGGTGATGAGGTCCCGGAAGGTGCTCTTGAGCGCCGCCCGGTCGCGCCTGTTGCGCCGCTGCTCGTCGCCCCGGTGCGTTGCCAGCTCCCGCATGCGCGCCACCACGTCGTCCATGCCCGACTGCACAGTGCCTGCCCCGTTGCCATTGGCCGCCTCCGCTGCTGGCGACCCCGGCCTACGGACGCAGGGACGCCTCTGGATGTGCATTGCCGGATGTGCAGCTTTTCCGTCAGATCGGCGGCCACACCAGAAACATGCACGTTCCTGGAGGCCTGTTCAGAAACTCCATGTGCTGCAACCTATGCCCACCCTGAGGTGGCGGGGCTGTCGCGGTCTGCCGCCAGGCCGCTCTGCGAGTACAGCAGCGCGGCCCCCTCGCCCGCCGCCTGCCTCACCGCCACATCCTTGTCGCCCAGGGCCTGCACGCATGCTCATACAATGTGAGGGTTGCGCTGGGCACAGCAGCAGCAGCAACGATGTGATGCAGTTTCAGCAGCACCAGCAGGCAGCTGGACTGCCGACACCAGCTGTGCTATCGCTTGCAGTAACAAGCACATCAAGCTCATGGGTGCATTTCGAGGCTGCGAATCTGCAGCCACTTCCAGCAGCTGCGCAGCAATACGATTACTCAGAGAAACCTCAGGCTGCCCAGTATGGGTCCCAAATTTGCTGCTTTCGCACCTTGCCCAACTCTGCGAGCTGCCCCTCAACGGACTGCGTGCCGCCATCATCACTGACCCCTGCTGCCCCCAGCTGCCCGTGCGGCAACACGGACAGTAGCAACGACCAGCCACGGAGTGCTGCCGCCGCCACAGGTGGCGCTGCAGCAACATGTGCAACCCCTAAGGCACACTGAAGGTGAGAGGCCACAGCTGCAATGGTACACAGATGCAATGCACCGCACAAATGGTACTGGGGGCTGCACTGCCATGGCAGGCTGTGTCCTCGCTCACTTGCTGTTCTGAGATCCTCCAGCAGGCCCATGACGTCCTCTGTCATCGCCGGATCATCAGCGCCAACAAATGTCATGAGTGACAGCACCTGCAGTTGTGACAGCACGACTGCACTGATGACTCAACATCAGATGATGATACTCCTGACATTCGTGTGCATTATCAGCGTCGACAGGGCATGCATCGAGTCCTGACACCCAGAGCACTGAGTCCGACACCCTGATGTCAAGGAAGCGAGATGCACAAGGCACCTGCACTGCTGCAACTCGTACTGCCGCTGCCTTGCCAGAGCGGGCAGCCCTCACTAGCGTCGGCTGCGCTGTCGTCAGCAACCTGCAGTCCACATGAAAGCGTCAAGCCAGATCTCTGCATCCTGTGCATATATATGTTTATGGGGCACGCAAGCTACTGATGCGGCTGAGTGCAGGCTGCCGGGAGCGGGGGACTCACTGCTCGCACTCCTCGCCAGCGCCCAGCGTAACCGCCTCGAGCCCCAGGCACCGGGCTGCGAGCGCCGCCTCCAGCGCGCCGCCCCGCCGCAGGCTGTTCAGGAACATGCTGGCCAGTGTGTCGCGCCTGCAGGACCAGTGGCGCTGCACTGTGATGACCCCGCTGCACTGTGCACCACAGTGCACAACCTCCTCTGCCATCTGCACCCTCAAACCCCGAACTTTCCTGCCGTGCACCAGCCTCAGGTGTTGTGGATCTGACATCCGCTGCCTGAGACGACTGCGCGTGCTGACTACGCAGTGCTTCTAGGGATAGCACCAGCCAGTGCGCCCCAGAGGACAGGGCAACCCCTTCACTCACTTGCCATACACCTCGTCCAGGGCGTAGGTGGACGCCAGGATGCCGGCGAGCGCCTCCAGGCCCAGCTCCCGTGTGGTGGCCCTGCAGCGCAGGCACAGGCTTTGCATGCCGTCACACAGTACATGGCCTGCGTGTTTCCCGTGCACACGCTGCACTCCACCACGCACGTGTGGTTTCTCACATGCACTGTGGGTGCAGCATGGCAGAAGGTGTGGCCTGCGCACCGCTTCTCATACAGGGCCTCCAGAGCTGTGTCCAGCGGCGACAAATCCGCCTCGCCGCCCTCGCTGACAAGGCCCCAGTCGCCCAGGCTGATGGTGCCGGTCGCGCCAGAGGTGACCGAGATGCTGTCGTCATCGCAGATGCCCGGATCGCTCAGCGTCGCCCTTCGCAGCGCCTTCTCTGCACCAGCATGCGGCGGGGACCATCAGCGGTTGGTCTGACCCTCAGCACGCTGCACCTGAGGTCATGTCTGAGGATCACGGCGGGCTGCGTCCCGCATGAGCGGCACCGGCGGCAGGTTATCAGCGCCGACTTGTGCCCATGTCTGCCTTGCTGACACCTGCTGTCTTGCGCGACCCATCCACAGGGATTGCTATGCAGATGAATGTGCCCACTTGGGAGTCGTCAGCCGGTTGGGTGTGGATAGGTAGATGCACCATAATGATATCTTACCGCTGTTGACACACCCCTTAAGTCAGTGCAGGATCAGTTCATGCTCACTCTTGGCAGAGGGGGCCATGGTGGGCTGACTGTGACTTTATTGAATATGCTGGTGTCTGGGCGGCTCGGAGTTCGCGAGTTTCGGACGCTGCCCAGGCGCCGTCAACGCTCCGACAGCAGCTTGGCAACGGAAGCTGCGACTCGAATGAGCATGGGCTGTAAGATCGATCACAGCACGGCGCCGAACCACGGAGCTGACTCGAATCCGCCTGGGACTGCTGATGCACGCTGTGCTGTCAAAACCCTGGATGCGGGGCCGGCAAAGATGCACAGCAAAGCCTCAATGCGGAACAGTACGCGATCCCACACCCCCGTGCCTGCGTGTTACGTAGCTGTCCGCAGGCAGCGTCCGACGCTGTCATCTTCGTACCTCATTGTCACACTACGCTCAGGATCATACAGTGCTCTCAGGCAAACTTAGTGGTGATCCAGCTGCAAGCCATTTCTGGGCTGCTGCGGGCGTCGCACGATGCCGCGCGATGACGATGTGAGCCCGCATCACTGCTGTGGCGCTGCCGCTGCTGTAGTAATGCCGTGCCTGCGCACCGCGGTGAACCATGTCGCACCGGCCTTTGATGGCACTTCACTGCTGGCAACCCAACATGCAGGACCGGCACCACCGCAGCAGCCGCAGCAGCAAGCACGGCCGGCGGTCGCGCTCCCGCTCCCGGGACCGGGACCACCACAAGAGCAGCAAGTCCTCCCACCGCGACCGCACCCCGCCCAAGCGCATCCCCGTGCGCCAGCGCCGCCCCACCGGCTTCGATGTGCTGCCGCACCAGGTAGCACCCTTAAACACCACTCCTTGGCAGGCCTGTGACAACTACTCTTCCCACTTTTGAGCCGTCAGAAGTGAGTCATGCACTGGGATGGCAGCGGGATGTTGCGCCTGCATCAACACAGCAACACACTGAGGCATGCGGTTGCAGACCGGCACTCTAACAGAGATGTAAGAGTGAAGTGCACAGCAAGCAGCACATGTAACAACACGTTGGTCTCCTGTCACCCCCCTGCTCATGCTGCACCACAGGTGACGCCAGAGATCATCGGCGCCCCGCCTGCTGGCTCCATTCCGCAGCCCGGCATGCCGGGAGGGCCGCCAGCAGAGGCGCCCATCGCGGCGCCAGTCGCACCAATGGGGGCACCGCCTGGTGTGCGTTTTGCCACATGGTGCATGGACCTGCTGTTCAGAGCTGAACTTTGCCCATGTCGTTGCTCGACCTGCGAGTCTTTGAAGCGTGTGAAAGCGGCACTGGCTTTACGGTGTGCAGTCTGTAAAGGTCCCCGTATCAGTGCCACTGACAACTGGACTCTTGACAGGAGACACTGCATGATTGTGCTTGCAGGCTCAGCAGCTGCGCTGGCAGCGCCCAGCCAGCAGGCCACGCGGCACGCGCGGCGTGTGTATGTGGGAGGCCTGCCGCCCACCGCAAACGAGCAGAACATCGCCACATTCATGAGCAATGCCCTGGCGGCTGTAGGCGGCACCACTGCAGGCCCTGGTGCGATTCTTGCAGGATATTGCTACCGTAAAGCTCACCCATGGCAAGTATGCAGTACATGCTCTGCTCTCACTTGCATGCAAGAGATCGCGGCAACAGCTGGCCAAGCGGACAGATGACTGTGCCGTTGATCCACCTCTCACCTGCCCTGATGCTCCCTCAGTCTGCATGCAAGAGAGCACGCCATCGACCATCATGGACCCCGGTGCTGAACCATTCTCCTGTCTGCCCTGTTTCTGATGTAGTTCGCCGCAGCCGGCGGCCCAGACAACCGTACCTGCTATCAGCCAGAGCGGCAGAGTCACGGCGGCCGAAACACTTGGCGCATTTGGCGGTGGCCTAGCCGCCATTGCATGGCCCCTTTGCAGGTCTCCTCGCAGGTCACCCCACACCCCACACGCGCCGGCTCTCGCAGGTCCCTGCGTCGTCAACGTGTACATCAACTACGAGAAGAAGTTCGCCTTCGTGGAGTTCCGCACCGTGGAGGAGACGTCCAACGCGATGGCGCTGGACGGCATCATGTTTGAGGGGGTGTCGGTGCGCGTGCGGCGGCCCAACGACTACAACCCCGCCGCCGCGGCCACCCTGGGGCCCGCCAACCCCAACCCCGCCCTCAACCTCACCGCCATCGGCCTGCAGGTGGACAGAGCTGTGTTGACAGTGCTCTCAGTGTCCAGCAGTCCTGCTGTTGTCAGTGGGTTTGGGGGACGATCGCAGCCTCGTCTGTGCAGCACCCAGCAGGGGAGCGGTGCTGTGCCAGGAGCATGCAGGACAGCTGAGACTCCCCATCTGCAACGTGCCATGGCTGTACTGCTGAGATCAAGGTATCAACGCTGACAAGCTGGCCTCCCCTGCGCAGCCGGGCGGCGGCGGCGGCGGGCTGACGGGGCAGCCGGGCGGCATGGACGCGGCGGACCGCGTGTTCGTGGGCGGCCTGCCCTACTACCTCAACGAGGAGCAGTGCCGGGAGCTGCTGTCCTCCTTCGGCGCCCTCAAGGCCTTCGACCTGGTCAAGGACCGCGACACCGGGCAGTCCAAGGGGTGCGCTATTTAGGGTTTAGGGTTTAGGGTGCGCCCTAGTGCGCCCTGTCCAACGCGTGACCTCCCTTGCCTGATCCCTCAGGCCTGGCGTGCCTGCTGATGGCCCCAAGCTGGCGCGGCTGATGCGCAGTCGCAGTCGCAGCACCACCCACCACGGTCAGCTCGCCATGAGCATGCGCACGCGCATGCTGCAGGAGGCTGCCCCCCTCACTGGCAACTTGGAGCACCTGGTGACATGTTGTACGCGCCTGCAGGTACGGCTTCGTGGTGTACATGGACCCGAGCGTCACGGATGTGGCGTGCGCGGGGCTCAACGGTATGCGCATGGGCGAGCGCACCCTGACCGTGCGCCGCGCCACCGAGGTACACCCCAAACCCTTGATGCTGCAAGCCTGTCAGCTGCATGTGGCGTGGTGGCTGCTGTCATGGAAGTCTGCCAGGTGCCTGCTTGCTGCTGGTGTGCCCTTTGGTACAGGCGTCAGCTTGCTTGTGGGTGCACCCACATGCACCTTGAGGTGGACGAGATGGGTCTGAGCCCGCATGCACATGTGCCTGCAGCACAACCGGGACGCCAACATGCCGACCAACATGGGCATCCAGCCAGCGGCGGCGCCCGCGATGCCGCCGCCGATGCCCGAGGCGCCGCCCTCGCGCATCATCAGGTACCCTCCTCCCTGGGAAGAGCTGTGTGCTATATGGGTGCACCTCCACTAGCTGTGTGCCCTTTGCGCCTCACTTGACTGTAGTCTGGCAGCTTGTCGATCGGCCAGAAAGGGTTGCACTGACAGAGATGTTACCCTCGCCTAGCCATATGCCTCGCTGCGCAATGAGCTAGGAGGACAGGGCGGGCTGCGTTCTTGGTGCCTTGGCGATGGCTAACAGCCACTGATGTGAACCTGCAGTCTGCTGGAGGCTGTTACAAAGGACGAGCTGACCAACGACGAGGAGTACACCGAGATTGTGGAGGATATGCGCGACGAGTGCGGCAAGTACGGCCAGGTACACACCTCCCGGTCCCAGTTTGCTGTAGATTTCGTCTTTGCTACTGACACCTTGCGCTGCATGCAGCCCACTGCGGGCTTGCGAGCAGCCAGCCACAGCAAACATACCTCCACTTGACAGAGGGAGCTGCAGCATTTGTTGCTCTCATGCTGAGGCTGCGCCCGCGCCTCCACTACCTGCAGGTGCTGAACGTTGTCATCCCGCGGCCGGGCCAGGGCGGCGCGCCCGACCCACCAGGCGTCGGCAAGGTAATCGTAGCACGCTTGATCCGTGTCAGGCAGTATGCGCGCATTGTCATACCTCAGAGCCATCGATAGAGACGTTGCAGCGCTCAGAGTGGTCTTGTCAGCTGCTTCGACGGAGTCATACAGAGTCAGCTGCATGGGCACAAGTGAAGGCTCCACCATAGATCCTGGCATGTGCACTGTCGCTGTGGACGTGCCGAGCACCAGATGCTTTCTTTACAGGTCATCGTGGAGTATACGGATGTGACGGCGGCCATGGCCGGGCGGCAGTCAATGCACGGCCGCAGATTTGCCGGCAGGACGGTGGTTGCGACCTTCTTGCCAGAGCACGCCTACGGCGCAGGACAGTTCTGATTTTCGACAGCAGAGTAGCCATCGTTTGTCGTGCTTGATGGTCTGCTGCCTCGAGCATCTGCTGGTCGTATGCTGGTTGCAATCCAGATGGTGTTGTCAAGCCGCAAAAAGCTGCTGGAAGTGTGAACCTCATCTGACGGTCAGGAGTTTACAACACAGCTGTTCGTACTCCGCAAATCCAGACCATCTGCAGATGTCGAAGTCTACGGCTTGCCGTGAGCTTGCTAATGTTGCGATTGTCAAGCATCACGCCCCTTGCTGTGACATGAGCTGTGCTGTCTCGCTACTGCCGCCCTTGCGCACCACCACACTGAGGTACAGGTGCACCTGTAGATATACCCGAGCAGCAGGTGTCACAAGAACGCTTGATGCACCACTTGCACATGCAAATTAGATTGTCCTCAGCATGGCACGGCCGACATCAGCAGAGCTGGCAGCGTTCACCATCAGCCGGGACAATTCCTGTTTGGGGGGTGTGCGAGTACCTGACAGCCGAGTGCCCGGCTCACGGACTGCCGGGCGCGGATGCCCACCTCCCCAATTACGCTGCCGCCGCTGCCGACCAGGATGCCCCGGACCTGCAGGCCAGGCGACAGACTGTTGCACGCAGCCTCTTTGCCTGCTGAGCTTCACAGCCTAGTCCGTGATCTTGCATACGCTTATGTGTGCCATGTGCCCTGTGAGGGCAACCCCCAGGGTGGGAAAAAACCATGAACAACAACAGGGTGCGGCCCCCGCACCGACTCGGAGCGCACGAAGATGGTCTGCTTCAGCAGCAGGTCCCCGCTGGCCAGGCGCCGCGCCTCCGTGGGCACCGGCTCCAGCTCGTACGGCAGCTCCCCCGACAGCCGCCGGAACAGCTGCTCCTTGACCTGCGAGCGGACAGCATCTCTTGGAGACCATTCTTAGGGTTTTGAGGTGTCAAGCTGACGATGCGCAAGCAGTCGGGGCTGCTTGTGTGCAGAGGTGTGGTGCTATCCTCGTGTGAATGCTGGTGACCAGGGCCACACAAGTGGCGAGGCAATATCTTTACCAGCTCGACTGCCAGGTCAGCGGCGTGCGCCTCGGGGCTGTCGCCGGCCACGATGCTGTCCGGCAGCCATGCCGACGGCGCGGCCCTGTGGCAGAGTGAAACATGATCAGCCCCAGCAGGGGCTGTGCAGCGTGGCTTGCACATGCCGCTGCTGCATCTAGAGGCCACACACGAGCACCCAACCGCCGCATATACACACAGAAAACCACATAAATGTCGGAGCAGCGCTGCCAAACTGTCGAGGAAAGCCTTCAGGAGCACCTGTCGAAGAGGTACTGCCTCAGCTCCGCCACCCCGCCGCCGTGGAGCGCTGACGTGGCAAAGGTCCGCTCAAAGATATCGCCTATAGGCAGGAGATGGATATTGTGATACTGATTGGTCATCTGACAGCTCATGGAAAACTTTGACTTGCAAACATTGCATGAGCTGTGTCTGTGTATCACGCCCGCACCAGCGCCCCTTCACACGGTGAAGCCTGGCACACCAGCTGACACCCTGAACCCTCAGCATGTAGATGGAACATCCCGACTCATGACGAGCGCGCACCTGCCACCGTGGTCAGCGTTCTGGTGACGCGTTCCAGCCAGGCCTCCTGCTCCACCAGATCTGCCTTGTTGAGCACCAGCGCCGCTGCAAAGCCCCTTTGACCGCCGCTGCCGCCGCCGCCGCCGCTGCTGGTGCTGCTCCAGGACAACTCGCTGCTGGCCCACGACGAGTCAGAGCTGCCGTCCAGGGGCCCCAGCTGTGGCTGCAGCTCCTCCGGCAACTGATGGGCAGACAGGCAGTCACACGTCTGGTGGTGCTGACGGCGGACTGAGCTCGGGTGCTGCGGTGAAAAGGCATCCAGCACGGGCCTTGAACGGCGAACGGCAGGTCTGCTGATCCCATGTCAGTCTATACAGACCAAATTTCTCGAGTACGCAGGAGAGTAAATCAGCACCCTCAAACCAGGCACTACTTGCTGGACGATTCCCGGACACCTGGTCCCAAACGTTTGTCCCACCTCTCTTCCCGGCAGCGCCCGCGCGTCCGCCCAGCGCTGCGCCAGCTGCTCGGCGAGGCGCGTCACCCGCGGGTCCGGCTGAACTATCTGCAGGCGCATGCGCAGTCTACCAGTGAGGCAGATTCCGTGCTGCCACTCGCGCTGCTCAGACCCGCAACCAGGCTGCTGGTCAGTAGGCATGCAGTGGCAACAAGCAAGGGAGCGCTGCCCTTGTCACAGGGAAACTGCAACAGACAACAGGACACAACGACAGCAAAGTCTGGTGCACTCGTGCAGGGTTTCGAAACGGACAATTGATTGTCAGGTGGCACCCACTTGCCGGGCGGCGTCCACCATGAAGAGCACCACGCCGCAGTGCTGCGCCACCTGCCAGGCGCCCTGCACCCGGGCCCCGTGCTCCCGGTTGCGCACCGCCGACGTCACGCCCGGCGTGTCGTACAGTGCCACCTGCGGCAGCAGAATGACGTTGGACCTGTGTGCAGACAGCAGCGCCCTCCGCCGCATGCCAAGCTGATGGCCAGCTGCTCCCAGGAACAGGCCTGATGATTAATTATTGGGCACCAACTTCCCTGACACAGTGCCGGTCGCATTTATGGACCCTGAAAGGCAGCGACATCAGTCAGGCCTCCACTCTGTGGTCTGCTTGCTGTGGCTGACCTGGGTGCCAGCGCCATCCGTGAAGGCCGCCAGGCGGGAAGCCGATGTGGTGTTGGTTCTGTGCGACACGGCCGCAACCTTGCGCCCTGCCAGAGCGTTCGCCAGGCTGGACTTGCCGGCGTTCGGGGCGCCGACCAGGGCTGCTTGCAGTAGCCGCCGCTCAGGGGCGGGCCCGACATCGGCGACATGCGCTGAGCTGGCTGCATCTGCACAGCAGGTGGCAGATCTTCAGCATGGGACGATCAACACAGGCTACTGTATCTGCTACCGAGTCCGGCGTGTGCCCTGCGAGGCCAAGTGGTGCGTGTGTTGTGATACAGCTGCATGCAAGGCGCAAGCCATGCAATAGCCGCACCTGGCCACGTCTGGTCAGCCAGCTGCTCTGGGGCACCAGACGCTTCGCTGTCCGAGTGGTGTATTTGGCTTGCATCCTGATGCTCTACCAAGCTGCTCAGACCGCGCCGCCCGTGTTGCTGCGCTGTGGTTCGCGTCGCGCATGCAGCACCGTTGCTCAGCGCCTCAGCTGCGCCGCAGTGTCCAAAGCCAGCGATGGACGGTATGCCTTGGTCCAGCTGAGAGATGACACCCAGCCACACCGCCTGCGAGGAGGCCAAGGCCCTGCCCTTGTGCAGGTTACGAAGCATGGCGATGCACCAACTGCCAAAGAGGCGGGCTGCGCTGCCTTCACAGTGACAACCTCTCCCCTGCCCCTATCTGGCTAGCATACTGTCTCAAGTTCTCCGATGCAGCCTGCTATCTGCTACTGTTGTCTGGTCCTCGGCAATCCGCCGCATGGATGTTCAACGCTGCAGGGCCGCCCAGCATCAACACCAGAAATGAGTTGGAGCAACCCAAGGGGCATTCCGGTGCTGCCACAACTAACATCATGCGAAGAAAACGAACTGGCTTAATGCATGTGTAATGTTTTATAATCTTCAGCACATACTTGAGCAAGTTGACATGCGCCTGCTGATGCGTCAAGCACGGTGAATTGCAGTGCTGTGCAACACGAACGACCTGCAAACCAGATGACCCGCTGCAAAACCAAAACCAAAAACTTTGTCGTTCAAACCTGAAAGCTGCTGTCATGAACCTGCGATGTTTGTTCATGCTGCATGCCGTCGGCCCCCGTGTGATGAGTGCACTGATGCCAGGCGGTGTGGCGCTTGGTGCTGCAAGTGGACCCGGTACCTCCTCCACCTCATGTCAGCCTGCTGCTGACAGCAGGTTGGCTTGCTTCATCGATGTGTCGCTTCTCCATTCTGCTTCATACGTTATGTGTTTACATGCTGTTGAGGCCCCACCAGTCAGCAGTCCGCCGTCAGCAGGCTGACCTCCCGAGTGGAGGCCGCCCTCTCACGGCGCTCCATCTCGTCCACCGCATGGTTGAACGTCTCGGCGCCCATCACATCGGCTGCGTGGTACTCGTACTCCAAGCGCTGCGACACAGAAGAGCAACCGTGTTGAGAAAGTATTTCTCCACACACGACAACCAATAGGCTCGTACGCAAATTGCTTAATCCTGCAATGCAGGAGCAGCTGGTATAAAAACAAAACAATAATCGACACAGTGCAGAGAGCAGTGTGCATTGTCTTCAATATGCTGAAGGATCTTGGCCCTTAGAGGCTCATAAAGCCTTCAAAAGTCCGTAACACATCATCTTCTGCATGTTGCATGCACGTCTCAGAAATGCCATGTGCCCGCACAAGCAATTTCCCATGTCACATGGGAGCACCGAGTCCTGCCTCACCGCAGCAAGTGCGCGCACGCCGGCGCTCAGCCGCTGCCCGTACAGCCGCACAGCGCGGTTGCCCATGCCAGGCCCCCCTGCAGCCAGACATATGGGTTACTGCTCTTGCACGCTGTGCTCAAGGTGCCGCATGCATTCAGCAGCGTCACTGCTCGTTCAGCAGCTTGCAGGTGCGCACATGCCAGGTCCTCAGCAATAGCATCGGCCATGAACACAACGTGCACACAGCACCGAGCACAATCCTCCATACACTACTCTGCGAGTTCATCTTGCAGGAAGACAGTGCCTGCCCGCCTGGCTGACCGATTTGTAACGACAGCGTTACTGCCACACACCTGAGCTGCTCTGCAGCGCCGTCGCCAGCTCCTGCAGCTTCGCAAGGTGGTTGGTCACAACCGCGCCCTGCTCGTCCAGATCCACATCCCTGTTCCTGCAGGAGTGACCTTGAACTTGTGCTTTTGCCTGGAGATCTGCTCGTGCAACAGCATCCTGCTCCTGTGCAGTGCTGGGCATGACAGAAGCATCTTATCGCCCACCCAGTGTCGAAGTCCTCTCTTGTCCTCTTCTCCCCATTCTCCCCTTCTTCGGGTGCCTGCAGTGGCGGGCTGACACTGCTGGAGCCTTCTGTGTGTTGTTGACATGTGGCACGCCATGCTGCAGACTTGTGGCGAGTGCTGCCACATGGGTATAGCTGGCAACAGTGACAGCAGTAAAGGCAGATGCACCACAACAGAGACTAGCTGTTGGCCAAGTGACTACGCCTACCACAGAGGCTGCTGCGGGCGTCAGGAGCAGCAACAGCAGATGCACCATGACAGAAAGCGGCTGTTGACAAGCAAAAGTTGCTCTCACCACGGTAGCCGCCGCGGGCGTCAGCAGCAGCGGCGACAGCCACCGAACCAACAGGCTGCCTAGGGTCCCGGAGATGATGATTTCGAAGACGCTGGTCACGAGCGCATCTTGGCCCCATTGTAGGTACTTTGCCCTGTTGGGGTCGCCAACCGGGTATGCCTTCTCAACGGCGTCCAGCGGCAGCATGCCCAGTGAAGCTTGCACCGTTGCCTGTGGTCAGCAGGCACATGGAAGGGGTTAGACCTGCGTTTCAAACCTAGATGTGCACAGCAGGGAAGAGCAGTGGTGGTATATGTGCCAGAAGCGACCGCTGCTGGGAGGTACCCCTGCTGACAGGCCATTTTGCGATGTTGTGCAAGTAGACAAGCGCCAGACGAAACAGGTGTGTCATACTGATGGCTACCTTGGGTGTCCAGGCGATGGCGAACCACACGCACTCAATGGTGCTGAAGCCACTTGTCAGCATAGTCAGGAAGGTAACCACCACCCGCACGCCCAGCCCTGCAAGCAGCAATTGGCTTGTGAACACCGGCCAGCAGTGCAAAAGCACATCCACTCCACAGCCAGGCAAAAGTCGGTGCTCCGAACTGCAGCTGTGACATGTCCATCTCCTTGGGGATATGCGAGCATCTACAGGCAACACAAGTACATCTCTCTGGCGTCATGCTGCTTGCAGCGGCTGGTGGCAGTGCGAATGTGCTCAGCCAGTTGTATGACTACTGCATTGAGGTCAGTACCCACCCGAGAACACGATGGCGCAAGCGTCTGCAATGGTCTGGCTGCTCTCTGTCGAGAAGTCGATGCCAGTCCCAATGAGGCAGAACAGCAGCGGCATGAACACATACAGCCATGCCCAGCGCACAGCAGCCTGGGCCTGCCGAATGTTCTCGTCCTGCTCGCCATCCTGCAGTATGGCATGCACACGTCAGGGGCCATTGACCATGTGCGCTGAAGGGTGCGTAAATCCCTTCCTAGACCAATCTGCCAGACAGGTCGATGCCGAGGAAAGGAAAAACATGCATAGAATTGCACGGCCTGCAACGTCGCTGCGTCGCCGTGTAGCCCTCTGTAACAGCATGGTGAAGTCGTGGACAGTCCGCCACTGAGCCAGCAATCAATGGACACCTGCAGGGCCAGGGGGCGGGGGCAGCTGCGGCGCCACAGCTCCTTGACCACCAGGCCCAGCGTCAGCGCCCCCAGGATGCCACCGCTCTGGAAGCCGAACTGGTTGAAGAAGTACATCATCGTCCACGCTGCCATTCAAACAGTGAGTCGATCAGCGTATGAAAGGCGCATACCGGTGGGTAATGACAGGAACGGCAAAAGGTCATCTTACAGATCAACAGCAACTTGAGGCACTGTATTGCAATAATGAGGTGGTACACCATGGTCCCTGCAGAATAGCAGGCATGTTGCAATGCCATTGGAGAGGCCTCCTCGAGGCACTCTTGACAAGCAACTGCAAATGGCCGAGTTGCTGTAGTTTCAAGCTCAAGGGAGGGTCAAGGCAGCAGTCAGGCGCACCTGAGACCAACAGCACGATGATGCGCTTGTAGCGGTTGTTCCAGATACGCGTGGCGGCGCAGCCCAGCGCCACCACGGCCCCCAGCAGCACGCCGAACACGAGGGACAGCGGCCCCTGGGCGATGTGCCACGCCTGGTCACTGCTGCCCTGCACCGCGATGTTGATGAAGATGGTGTACCTGCAGGCAGCATGGTATGTGTGTAACCCTTAGGTAACAGCTGCATGAAGGTCTTGGTCATGCCAAACCCTTTGGTGAATGTTTGTTGACGCAGGGACCCCGGTGCAAGTTTATACAAGGCTATGCTGGTCACTGGCAGTTGCATCGCACCCGGTGATGGCGATCATGTCGTCAAAGCTGGACGCGGCCACAATCGTCGCTGGCAGGTCTGCGGCACAGGTTGGTGGCGAGAGCTGTGGCATCTCCTGACACCCACTAGAGCTACCAACGCTTTTGGTGGCACAAGCGGTGAGCACGAGCATATGTGTAGCACGCTAGCATCGTCACATAGATTCAGCAGGGGCCTGACACATGCTGGGAACTCACTGTGGTCTGTGCCCAGCCGCTTGCTCTGCAGCTCGAACATGAGCTGCATGACCAATGCTGGTCCCACTGCCTTCAGGATGAAGCCCATGGCGAATGCGAACAACACCTGCACTCACGGCACAGTGTAAAAGTCCCATGCCTACAGGCACGATGCTGCCATGTCATGCTTACTTCTGCTACTCCTGCACGGCCACACAAATGTTGCATCGCAGGCAAGGCCCCGACCGGCATGTCGAAGAATGCGACGCCCAGGCCGCCATCAAAGAAGGCCTCGGTCAGGCCCGGGATCAGCAGCAGCTTGACCGCCGGCGCACCCACCCGCTTGAACGCCTGCAGGCAGCAAACACGCAGTGATGCTGAGAGCGCAGGTCGCCCAATGCTGTCCTTACTGTGACGACCGTTTGGACATGCAGGCTCAGCCGCTGGCCCGTATCTGCCACACTGATGGTGCTGGGAGAAGTTGATGGTGCATGTCAGTATGATGTCGTCAGGGCTGCGATAGCTTCGCTTGCTCACCGCCAGGTCGAGCTCCAGGCCGGAGCGCAGGAAGATGACCGACAGGGAGGCGTTGCGGATCTCCCGGGACCAGTCCGGGCGCAGGCCGCTGACCAGCACGCCGCCCTGCAGGTTGATCAGGAACAGCCCCGCGCACAGCATGCCCACCGGCGCCGGGATGGTCACCTGCGGTGCACCACCAAGGCTGCTCAGGCTGTGGCAAGTCCCAGCTGAGCCGGGGTCTGCATCGCTGCCCTGAGGCATGGGCGTCTATATGCACCATGCCAGAGCTGGTGTCATCTGCTGCTGCTGCAGCTGCAGTTCCGTCTGCATTTGATCGCATTACCTGTTCGGCAAGGAAGCCGCCAATGTGCCCGGCCACCCAGACGATGACCACCGCCCAGGCGCACCCCTGCTTGCCTGGCAGAAATGGCGCGCCGATGCACAGGTACAGCCCTGCAAGAGGATAGGTGGCGCGCCGATATGTAGAAGTTCATACGTACTCACTTATGGCTGGCTGATGCACAGCCTGAGGCGTGGCGGGCAGTGCACAGCGCATAAGCAAGGTGCTGCACATGGTGCAGCTAGCCATCTGTAAACCAAGCAAAAGGGGCTGCGGTCTTACATGCGTAGGCTAGAAGCACTACTGCGGCATAGCCGAGGAAGTCGATCAGATCTGCAGGAGCAAAGCTGCCTTGTCAGCGCCAGCAGACGGTCTCTCGCGACTATCACTGCCGAGACCTGAACGCTGGACCAGGTGCAGCAGCGCCACATGAGCCACATGCGGAACTTGCTTTCAGCTTTCGGTAGGGAACACGAGCGAAGACACCTCGCATAGCACACTCGCAGCTAGTGAAGTGGTTTTACAGGCTGGCACGAGGTCGTGCAGACGAACCCAAAGGCTGGTCAGCTGATGAGGCAAGGAGCTGCCTCCCACGACCGGCATACGCACCAGCTATTTGATAGGCACGCACATCAGCACGAGGACACATCATAGTAACACCATGCACATGATGCAGTCTGCAGCCACGGTCGCGGCCGCGAGTCACGAGGTACATCGCAGGGAGCACGGCGGCGTACCTTGACGAGTGATTGCCCTGACCCGCTGTGTGAGAAAGTGGAGCAATTGCTCGCCGCTGCGCACCTCCATGATATGCATCCTGGCGGCGTTCTTTCGCTATGAGCTGGGCCGATCTTTTTGCTCAACCAGGACATCTACTGCAGTGCTCTACGGCAACGTCAGGACTGCAGGCCGCGAAGGAAAGCGTGTTACTAGGAGCTGGATTGCGAAGCAACGGCTCAGTGTTGTTTCATGCAGGGGAGGCGGGACCGGGCTCCTGATGTCGGGCGAGATCTGTACGGTCTTGTGTCCTGCCAATATCAAGTGAAAGGAACAGAATTGCTGCTGTAAACAGAATATTGCAGTGGAGGTGGACCATACGCCGAGCCTAATACGGCACCGACTTTGAAGCTGTTGGCATGCACCTGCCGTGGATACCGGCGTGGACTTCCAGGTGTTGCCAAGACTGCCGATTCCATACAAACCGCAGATCACACGCACTGAAAGCATTTGAAGCACTTGAGCGTTATTACTGAACCCCGCTGAAACCCCTGTGAACATCATGTCGGACAACAACAAGACACGTATCTGCGTGCGCTGCTGACCAACGCAAAAAGCGCTCCTAGCACGCGACCACGCTGACAAACCTGTACACGAATGTCGACCAAGGGGCCCCACACAGGGTGGCCTGAGCCGCTGCCAAGACTCCGCAGCAAGTATGTATATTCCCTTCACAATAACTCTATCTGCAAGGCATGTCGGAAGGCTGAGCACCATCCATCGGCTGCCAGGACCCTCGGGCCTGCGGTCACCATCTGCCGGCCTGCCGCAAGTCCGCTGCACCGCTCGAGCTGCTGCCGGCTCTCAGCTCCCATATGCCGGCGTGTGACCGCGCGCACGTCGCCCTGGGACGGTCTCCTCGAGCGGTCAGGCGGAGCTGGAGCCTCAAGTCACAACGGCTGCAGGCCGCTGCCGCCCCGGTGTGCTGCTGCGGCTGTGCGGCGGGCTGCCCATGAAGGTGTGGTCCATAAACCCTTGCAGATCCGGCGCCTGAGCGCACATTGGGACGCGCAGCGTCAGACCAGGAGCATGCGAGTGACACCCACAATTCACATGCAACACTGGTGAGCGACATGTGAGACAGACCAAGCACACGAGGCCATTCCTGCTATAAGCCTGGGGTTATCTGTAGATACCAAAAGTGACCCTACGGTGATGTACTGCACCTGGCTCGTTTCGGAGGCGGTGTCATACGGCGTGCCGCTGCTGGCGTCCACAAACGTGTCTGCCGCCTGCTGCGGGCTAGAAGCGGGCGAGGACTCGGCCTCAGAAGGCGCAGCACGCCGCTGCATGACAAGGGAAACCACTGAGTGCCCCTTGTCGGGGCGCGCTTGTTGGACGCACAGACTGTACCACAGGCTGCGGGGTGTTGTGGCATGAACTTGGCTTCTGCTGTTCTTCCGAGTCAGAACTGAACAGGTGCATCCGGCCGCTGATACTGCGCAACGGGGCAGGGCTCACCTTTTTGTTGGGCGACAGGAAGGAGGACAGGGAGCTGTGGTGGCTGCCCTCCAGCTCGGGCGGCGTCGGCGGCGCCAGCGGCACGTTGCCTGACGCGTCCGACACCGGCAGCAGCGGCCTGCGCTCGTCTGCCGCCGCAGGCTCGGGAAGCCTGCGCAGTGTGACCACAGTACAGGGGTTTAGAGAATTCGTCACTCTGACAATAGAAGTGAAAGCTGGCATTGTAACGTCACAAGCGCCACTGGAGCAGTGGATGTGATGTTACCAATGCCAGCTTTTGTCACATCATCAGGTGTGCATCTGGCCAGCCGGCACGATCATGCATCTGACAGGCAAACATGGAACCCGATGCGAGACATACGTGAGCATGGCAGCAGGATGCTCATGCTGGCTGCTGGCAAGTGCGCCTGATGTGGGTGTACAGTGTTCGGTTGCCGGCATGCAAGACACATTTGCTTTATCGGGAAAGAGGGAAGCTGCGAAAGACGCTGCAGATGCGTGCCCCAACTCACTTGTTTGCACCCGCAGGGGCTGCGAGGCCCAGCCTCTCCATGGCGTACAGCGCCGCCGGGGTGGGCGGCCCCGGCAGCGACGCCAGTGCCCCGGCGGCAGCCTCGCGCGGCACGCCCATGCGAGAGGCAAACTCCTGCTCCAGCTGTGACTGCTCGAGCTGCGCCTGATCCTGCAAGGACCACACACACATTTTATTTGCTGGTAAATGACCATCACGGCTGGTTAGGGTCAGGGGTCCAGCATGGCATTGAAAGTACCGCGCGTCAGGGCCTGTATGTGCTGGCACACATTGGCAGTGATGGTGCTGCCTTGGCAGACTGCTCCACCAGACATGGTCCATGGGCACGCTCGCCTCTGCAGGAGCAGCGGGCAGTGCTTCAGGGGTCCTGCCCTCGAGCGCCGGCGGCCGCGGGATCGCCTCCAGCTGCACGGCGGCAGCGTCTGCATCCTCCTCAGGTGGCGGCGCGCCCAGCAGCAGCCGCCCCGCCGCCCCCGTCACCACCTTGGCCGACTCCAGCCCCGTGTAGGCTGCGGGGATGGCAGTTGCAACTGAACCTGGTGTTATTTCAACAGGCTGCTGGCAGGAAATGAACGGTAGACATGAGTCTGCAAAGTGCCTTGCTCTGCAGGCTGCTGCACCAATTGCAGTTGCTGTGCGAGCTGGGCATACACTGCCAACATCCCTAATCCCTTTCTCAGAGTGCAGTGCAACTGTTGCAGGGTCAGCCGCTGCTGCTCACCTACGGCCACAGTGAAGGCGGTGGAGCCAGCTACGCAGGCGCCCACAAACAGAGCTACGCCCGTGCAGCTCAGCGCAATTGCAAGCGTGACCCCTGCACCGCACATCAGAGTGGTCGGGGGTTTGTGACAGCAGCCGCAGGGTGGCAGCTCAGCTGCACGCTGGCAGCTTGCAGTGCTGGGTTCTAAGGTGACTGACTGGCACCGCTGGCTGGGATCCTGCTACGGCAGTAGTTTGCATGCGCTGCTCACCTCCCGCCACAGACAGGACCAGGATGACGTTTAGGAGTGCCACAGCGATGCCCATCGCGACTGCTGTTGCTGCAGCAGTGTAGGACGCAGCGCACAGCATGAAGGACGCCGCCGCCTGCAGATTGCCGGATGCCCATTGTTCAGTAGTGTTACACTGCACTCAAAAGGCAGCGGATAGTCCCGCCTCACGTCGTGCGCACGGCAGGTGCACGCTTACCAGCCAGCCAAGGTAGGTGCGCGGTTTCAGTGCTGTGGCATGGCGCCTCACAAATGCACCATCTTCCGGTATGTTGGTCCTGCACGAACAACAGCAATCGCTTCGCTTTACGCTCATATCTGGATCAGCACCAGCAGAAGTAGCACCAGCACCTTGGATCGTCACATATCTGACATGAAAGCAGGTCCGCACCTGAGGTCGCAAAACAGCTGAAATGCTGCATGCCGGGTGTGCTCAGGGATGAACACCTGTCGGACAACATGACTGCACGTTGAAGGGGCTGACAGAGCCGTCGTCATGCAAAAGCAAGCTCAGGAGCGCAGTTGCCCCAAGCACAGCAGCTTCTGCCGCTAGCTTCATCATGGTTGCCGCAGCATATGTAGATCACAAGGGATGCCGGAGCATGCCTGAGCGTTGCATGCAAGCAGCTGGTTCTGTACTGCGCACCTCAGCCACTCTGTCGAGGTACACGGAGCGGTAGATGCCAAACATCACTGTCGAGCTGACGATCCACACCTGGTGCAACTGTTGCAAGATCAAGGAGCTGCCCAGGTTGCTGGGCATTGCAGCCCCACACCAGGCTGACCGGAATTGACGCGTACTATGGCCAGTCGTCTGAGCCAGGCCGAGACGGCAAGTGGCAAAGAGACTTGATGGCCCAAGATTTTGTGGGTCCTGCTCCTCGGGCAACAAGCAGAGGGGTTTCCCCAGGTTAGTACAACATGTGACTACAGCTCATGACGGTCGCTGCACAGGCTTCGCGCTGCAGAGAAAGTGCTTGTGTCGCGCCAATGATGCCTCGCCGTTCAAATCGCCGCCGATGTCAAAGATGGCGGAGACATTCCTCCCGTTCCCACCGACAGCCGTGCATAACTGACTGGGCGCTCAGGGCGGTCAGCAACTTGCACAGCCAGCAGGCAGATGCAAGGCACGTGCCAAGGTCGCTACCCTGAACAGCCAGTACACACCTGGGGATTATGGTATAGCACAGGCCATCAGGCACCCGCACAAGACGTGGGAAGCTTACAGGGAAACTTCCAAGAAGCCAAGGGGACCCAAGCTTCGTTTCACAATGGTTCAAAACCTAAGCAGCGGCCGCTGCACCCACCGCTGCGCACACGCCGCCAGCGCCAGCAGCTGGCGGGCACCTCCGCCTCCTGGGTGCCGCCGCTGCCACGGAGACTGCCGCTGCAGCGGCTGCCACACGGGCTGCTGTACCGGGATCTGCCAGCTGCTGCTGCTGCTGCGGCCAAGTAGCCGGTTGACGGCTGCCGCGAAGGGCGGCATTCGTCTCGCAGCTGCAGGTGCCACAGCCCGTGGTACATGCCCTAAGCTGGCTGCAGGCCATGCCGTGTTGTGGCCGAGGCTGCCAAAGCCTCGCATCTGCAGCGAGCTGCCGATGCCACCCGGGCTGTGTATCCTGCTGCCTGCGCTGCCTCTAAGCTGAGCGCTTCTGCCGGCGAGATGCCCTCTGGTGCTGGCAGACACCACGTGCTGCCCCTGTTGCAATCCTGCAAATGCAGCTGCTGCGGCTTCCGGCCTGCAAGAGAGCATGCAACAGGGGCATCAGTACAGACCAGCCTTGCCCCACTGCTGCATGCATAGCTCAGTATGCAGCCCCAGCAGACGACTGCAGCTTTGCCACAAGGACCGCCCGCCTTTGCTGCATGCAGCGACTCGCCTGGTGCTGCTGTCGCTCCTGCTCCCCGGGGCGGCAGCCACTGCAGCTTCGCTGCCAGCAGCCTCACTGTCAGCAGCATCCCCATCTGAGCCCTGGCTGGGTTGAGCAGTATGTTCCACCCCATTGCCGCTGCTGCCACTGCCGCCGGCTATGCTGGCAGCCGCATCCCCTTCACCATCTGCAGCAGCTGCCTGTTGCCGCTTTTTTGGAGGCCTTCTGCCGCTCGCCCGGCGCTTTAGCAGATCGTCTGGCTGCTGCACCTGTGGCTCGCCTCCCCGTGCCCACCCATCCCTGCGCCAGCAGACCGGTCGAGGGTTGTCCTCTGCAACCGACACCACAGAGAACGCCACTGCAGGCTGGGCCGTCTGCAGGGAGCAACTCACTTCGCAGGCAGTGGCAAGCCTTCACAGGCACCTGGCGATGTTGAGTCGATTCCGCAGCGGCACGATCCGCCGCGAGGGCGGCTGCGGCGCCGGAAGCGCACCCCATGTCGCATGCCTGCAGGGCGAATAACACGGGGGTTCCATGGGCGAATGCACACAGCTTCGAAGCGATGTTCTGCACCTTGAAGCGACTCACATAGCAACACAGATGCACTTACAGGGCGAGTTGCGGGCAGCCAGAGTTCCTCCTGCCATCAGCCACTGAAACCAGCTCGCCTGAAGCGGTGGGCCTCGCCGAAGAAGCGCAGCGGCTTGTCGACGCCCTCGAATTCTGCGGTGTCCACTGCCGCCTCCAGCTCGCTCACTGGGAACGGCTCATACGGGTGCTCCGCCCGCATGTGCCGCGTCTTCCTGCCCTGCGCAGCCCTGCGTACATAGCATACAAAGCATCAGCAAGCCACGATACGTGCGTTCCAAGGGGGTCCACGGACGTGCAGAGGTATCTGCATGCCAGGCTGTGCCGGCTACATGCAGTTGATGACCGGGCGAACGGCAGCTCTGCGGGATCACAAATCACACCTGACGGCCTGCCTGGCTGCCAGCACGAGAGCCTCCACATCTCCAGGAGGCATCTGCTCCTCAGCGGCGGCCAGCTCAGGGCTGTCGGACTCGCTGCTGCCGCCGTCTTCACGTCCCTCGCTGCTGCTGTCCTGCCCGTCAGGCAGGATGCTGGTGCTGGTGCTGGTGCTGGCGCTGCTGCTGCTGCCTGCGCCGGCGGCGCTCGCGCTGCTGCTGGCCCGGCTGGCTGTGGCTGGCGGCCCCCTGCGGCGCTTGTGGCCCCGCGGGTCGACGCCGGCTGCCTCCGCAGCCTGCATTGCGTACTGGAGCGCCTGCACATGGCTACAAGCACCCTTGGCTGCAACTACAGCAGCAAGGTCACAGACGCCAAAGCAAAGCCCCAGCTGCGCCAATCGTGAAATAGGGACATTCAGAGGGACTCACAGTGACGCATCGAGCTGAGTGCACAGATGCAATCTTGCACGGCGCAGACTGTAGCACAGGCAGTGGTTGGTTCACATCCTCAGAAACGCGCATTGAACTCGGTACTGACGCTGATGTGCAAGATGCACATTTTACGAATGAAATTACCTGGTTAGCTGCAGCTGCGGTGTTGGACAGGGCCTCACAGGTGTCGCACACCTCGTACAGCCTGGCCAGCGGGCTGTCTGGCTGCAGCAGCGGCTTGAGGCCTTCCGGCGCGTGCTCATCCGACAGCTCGCCGCCTGCGCACACCAACACAAGCAGGTTGGCCTGGGCTCAGCAAGCGGCCCATACAGGTGGCAAGCCAGCGACCTGACACAAACATGCTGGAAGGTGGCCGGACGTCGTGATGCCGACAGAAAACGAAGCGCACCAGGCAGCATGGCGAGTGCCGTGGCGGCGGGGGACAGCGGCACGCCGGCTCGGCTGCGCTTCCGTCGCGAGCGCATCGGCGGCGGGTATGGCGACTGCACAATCGACACGACGTTTGTGAGCTGCTCGTACGCTTGAACCTGATGTCATACGAATGAGCCTGCCTGATAAGCTCCGTCAAGCCATGCATCCATCCTTTAGCTGATCACACTCAACCAGGATCAATGCATGTGCCATGCGGCCAAACTCATTCCGGTCCCACCTGTGGCAGACGTTTGCGTCGGATGGTCGAGGTGGAGGCAGCAGCTTCAACGATGGACGTGGCAAAGGGAGGCTCGCGCTCATAAGTGAAGCGGTAGTCGGGGCAGTCGGAGGCCAGGTACATGTCCAGCACCCACAGGATGCCCTGCAGCATCAAGTCATAGGAGATTGCAATGTGTCAACAACCACAACACTGTACCGCCTGTTGGAGATTGCCGCCCACCATTACCAGCAGCAGATGGCTATGAGCAAGCGCATATGGCTATGTAAGGGGTGACAGTCCTGCATCAAGGTTGTTGTGAGCATGTACCTGCAAGTACTCCATGGCATCTGCCGGCATGAGCTGCCCGTGGCTGTTGTCATCCTCGGCAGCAGCCGCAGCAGCGCTGAGCGCCGGCTGCATGCCGCGCTTCTCCAGCATCTTGGTCAGCACGCCGCAGTCGAAGGCCAGGGCGCCAGTCTTGACAGTGCGCTTGACCAGCAGCCTGCACGGAGTCAGCAAGTAGTAACAAGGAGGCAGTCACCACAGCGGTTGATGCACTGTAAGCAAGTCTATGACAGTGGGCTCACAGTTTGCAGATTTGCTTCTGCAGGCAGGTCCACGACCATTGCTGCCCAAGACATCGTTGTAGCATCAAAGGGCCATGATGTCACACAAGAACCCACAGATGCGTCAGCCTGCCCCATCACGGCGCGACAGTTTATTGCCGGCACGTTTAACAGGCTTCGGTCGGTCTGCTGACCTGCCGCTGTACCGCTTTGTGGCGCGCACGGCCAGGTAGGAGGCCCACAGCTGCTTTAGGTTGCTCTTGACAGGGAGCAGACCCCGCAGCGGCGGCAGGTAGTCGTTGCCGGACGCCATGATCACGCAAGCTGCCAGGTCCAGCTTGAGCGCCTGCAAAGGGCAAATGCAGACACCGCTTGCACAAGCAGCAACCTAGCACGCTGACCATACCGTGAACTACTACCCTGTGGGTGCTCAAGCCGGTGTGTTCTCTACGCCTGAGAGGCATCGGCCGTGAGTGCTTGATCCTGCATTCCAGTGCACTCCAATGCACTCACTGCGACTGTCGCCCCTTCGCCTTCGGCGACCGGCAGGGCTGCAAGCAGCTCGTCCAGACCGCCCACGTCGAAGCAGCCGCGTGCTGTTCCCAGGTTCTGCTGCCCCTACAGGCCGTGCTCGGACGTTTGCGCATCAATGCAGGAACTTGCATGCTGTTGCGCAGCAAGCGCTCTTCTCATGATTGGATCGAATCAAGCGCCCGATGCAGCAGTCAAGGCTGTTCATGCTTCAGTGCTGCCGCACCTCCAGGGGCCTGTTTGCCGGCTCCGCCGCCACATGCAGCGTCATGGGCTGCTTTGGCGGCTGCCCTGCCTCCTCGGGTGTCGCATGCGGCGGCTCCGCCAGCATCGCAATCAGCGTCAGGTCCGAGTCACCTGCACTCATTCGTCGACGGCTGGTCCCCTACCCTTTGCCTCAATCACACGCTGACGTGAACATGTGTATGCCCTGGCCAGGGGTGACAGCATGTGCCAGCCTGCCACAGAAACTGATGGCTGCAGCACTCTCGGCCACCTGCCCAGCACGGCTAGCAATGCTCCCTAGACCGCTCACCGCCAATCATGAGGTGTGAGTCCCCAGGAGCAACTGCTTCTGGCCAAGGCGCCCGCAGCCTGTTTGCCATCTTCATCTCACCCTCGCCCTGCAGTGCGCATACATGGCAGGACCCTTTTACACGGGCGGGCCAACACTTGCACATTCCAGACACAGAGATAATCGGCCGGCAAACCAGGACGCAGTGCAGCAGAGCTAGCATGTATTGGGTCCGCCAAGAGTTGTATCGACACCAGCATGCTGGCATCCTACCAGACCGGCCGCCTAGTGGCGAGCCCGCCACAGCCTGCTGCACACCGCCAACCACACTGCCTCGCGTGCACCACATCTGACATGATGGCTCACCGGCACAGTGCCGCCCGAGATCTCAAACGCCACGCCCTGGTAGCTGCTCTGCTGCAGGCGCTGGCAGGCGTAGAACGCCAGGCTGTCTGCGATGCGCGCCATGAAGGGCGTCCCTGGCGTCAGGCCCAGGAGGGAAATGCCGGCCTCCCCCTCAGCGCGTGCCTCCTTCCGCAGCGTGACCCGCCTCCTGCGCCTGAACTTCGAGCAAGGCCGTCGACTCGGCTAACGATTATACATCATAAGGATTGCCCCGATGATGGAAGCCTGTGTCGCTTGGCATGCACATTGTTCAGCCGGCATAGGCTTGCGGCCAATGCGCCAGATGGCCAACAACATCACAGCGCTCCGAGCATGCGCATCTCATGTTTAACCATGCACCAGCAAGCTGGAGAACGCTCGTGCATCTGCAGGTTGATCAGCAGCGCCGCATCCCAATACAACCATGCCTGCATCTGCTATGCCAAATGACCCACCGCTGCAGTAGCAGCTTGGCGAGGGGTGCGGGGCCATCCAACGCGAGCAGCACGCTCTTCTGCGGCCGAGCCAGCGACAGTGCGTGGTCCAGGCTGCGGAACAGCTTGTTGAAGTACGCCTCTTCTGTGCGTACTGCAGTAGGTGGATGCAGCCGGGTTGCACGGGAGGCAGGACACAGGAGGGCCAGATCTGCCACATGACAGGTGACAACCCAACTCGTCAAGGCTACTTCGTATGCAAGCACTATGTGCAACGGAAGGGGAGAGCTCAAGGTGTATGGCACCTTTGCTGGCGAGGTAGAGCATCGGCGCCACATCGATGTACACATGGTCATACTGTGGCAGCCGCTGCACGTAGGCGCTGGGGAACTGCTTGCGAAACCAGGCAGTGAAGCCCTTGATGCCCATTCGAGCCGCTGACCCGCCGGGCACAGCTGCAGCCAAACCGACTCCCTCAGCTGCGGCGGCCGCCACCCACTGCTTTGGAAAGTGCACCTACGCCAGCCTGCACCTTCGTACGCGCGGCAACGAGCAGCTCAAATTCGCTCGAAGACTAGCGTCATCACCTACATGCCACGTTCAGGCTCCCATACAGGTCAGATGACAGCATGCAGCTGCTGCATGCTGCATACACACGCCGGTGTTTGCACCGATCGCAGGCTTCAGCGACACAATTTGGTCTACGTGCAATCAGGGACCTTTTGCTCAGCAGAGAACAAGTGACTACGGGCGCGTGAGCGCTCTACAGGGAGACAGTTCTTGCTTCTGGCATACCTCACTCTGGCAATTTCCATGGGCCCTGCAGAGGTCGTGTCGAGGAGTTGCCTGATGCAGTACAGATCAGAAACAGTCATTCACATCAAGGCGATCGAAGGCAGAACTGCTCTTCGAGTGCCAGACAGTCAAGTCGATACCAATGGGTGGCAGTAGCATGAGGTCAACAAGTGCATGGATGGTCAAGAGAGGCAGGCGTGCAGCATAGCAGGTAGCAGAGCAGTTGGTGCACAAGAACGGTAAACATGAAAGCAGGCACATGAGGAGAGCAGGAGCTCCACCACTGGTAGACCATCAGGATTCCGATATTACAATCGAACGATTCCCAAGTCAAAACCAAGGAAACTGCAAAGGAATGCAGAGCACTCTATTCAAGGGTGATGCACATGAATGCACGCATCACAAGATTGGCCATGCGGCAATTATCTGAGTATCAAAAGCATTGCATGCGCCACACAAGAGCATTGTGTGCGCCACACATTCCCCGCAGGCACCAGGACCGCCGCGAGTGTATGTCACTCTATTCGAGAGTTACCATCACCCAACATTAGTTTTCGGAACCCAGATGTCCACACAGGAACAACATTTGCATGAAGTGTCTCCGCCCACAGGGCCTTGAGGGCACCGTAAGAAACAATGGGCAATAGATTGGTCCATTTCCACACCCATGATGTGTCATCGTCTCATCTGCCGCCGTAGTGAAATCGCAGTCAGTTTGCCGCCAGCTGTAGGGTAAGCACCCATGGCTGTAGGACCGCCGCCTTATGTGCAGGATCGTAGAACTGGGATGCACTGGGATGCTGCACTGCCACGTCAGCACCGCCCCACATTGCCAGCTGCCAGGTACTGACGCAGCAGCTGCCCAAGAAAAAAGTATTCCGACCGCGGCCTGCGCATCGCAGTGTGTGCGCAGTCAGACTGCCACGGCGCTCCAAATGTCAGGTCCAGACCCAGCGGCCAGCGGCACCTAGGGGCTCACAAGGGGAAGCTCCCTGCTGTCGCGGCCGCAGCCTGCTGAGAAGGCTGCTCAAACGACTGGCCCAGTCTGTGGCTGCATCAGGAGGCTGCACAGCCTTGGGCAGTGCCGCCACCATGTCGAAAGTCTTGGTTGTGCCGTGCCCGAGTTGGGTCGTGCAGCTGCCGCTGCTGCCCCGCTCACAGCTGCGGGGACCAGATGTTGCGGTGGGGGGAGCCGGTGCCGCCGCTGCCGTGGCCACTGGGCGGGCGCGACACGTGCGGCGCCTCGTACAGGCCGCCCAGGGAGATGCTGCGCTGCTGCTCCTGCGATTTGTGTAGAAGGCAACAAACTCAAGAATGAATGTTCGCAATTGCTGTCTGAGTGTGCCGGATGTCAGCAGAAGTACACCATTGAGCAGTGAGTTGGTGGGTACACATGATGCAGCGAGGTAGACGACCACCAGTGGGGAGGAGGCTGCTTTACTAAAACAGAGTGGCGGTATCCAGGGCAGCGCCTCATGGCACAGCAGGGGAGAGGTTTGTGATCACCTCGCCGACGGTGGGCGGCGCATTGGCAAACAGGCTGCTGCTCACGGGCTCGCTGCTGGCGGAGCTGCAGCTTGTGCGCACAAAGCCGTTGCTGATCAGGTCCTGGCCGGCAAACGCCTGGTTGCCGCCAAAGTGCTGGCCGCCGTCGGCAAACTCGTTCTGCACGACCAACGGATCCCAGGTAAATTTGGGTGCAAGGACCACGCTGCAGATGTGCAGAGCATGCTGCATTAGCAGCTCGCCAGACTCAGCATCCGGCACTGTACAGAGCGTAAGCAGCTAAGCTGGCAGCAAAGTACAAGTGAATTATATTGAAGCAATGCGCCAAATGGGTGCCTACCTGGGAGGCAGCAAAATTGGGGCTGCCAGCCGCGGCGTGCGCTGTGGCCGAGTCTGACAGTGTCGCATAGTTGAAGGACCCGGGCAGCGCGCCCATCAGGTGGTGCGGATACCCATCGTTGGTCACCTGCTTGCATTGCAAAGCGCAAGTCAGCTCGGAGTCTGATGTATAACCCAGGCAGATCGGCATGTTGAGAAACATATTTGCTGGAAATCGTGACATGCACACTTCAGCAGCCGCACTTGAGCGGCACGGGCGGAGCTGTCCATGCTGAAGCGACGCGAGGCGGGTGGCTTGGGCGGCAGGTCGGAGCCGATGACCCCGTGGAAGTCGCAGCTGCCGCGGCGGGCCTCGCCCTGTCCATGAAGCTCGCCGCCATATGCCACACCTGAGCAGATGGCAGAAGTTGCTGAAATCAGACCCGAGGGTTTCCAATGTCATTGGTGGCTTAAGCATGGGCATGCATGCCGTCAAGGAGCAGCAGGGCACCTTCTTGCAGGCCGGGCATGGTGGTGGCGAAGGGCGCGGCGGAGAAGGCCTTGGGCAGGTACGCCGGCAGGGAGGCCGAGCGCTGGCTGGCGGGGCCGGGGCCCTCGGCGCCGGGGCCGGGGCCCAGCGCCGCCGCTCCAGTCAGAAAGTAGGCGCCGCCGGGGCCGAAGGCCATGGGCGCCGAGCCGGACGGCACCTCGAAGGCCGCCGCGTTGACGTTGAGGCCGCCCTGGTGCGAGGCCTCGCCCTCCGCCACATCCTGCAGCGGCGGCTGCCACGGGGTGAACATTGGTCACACAAGGCGTTCCGGCATGTGTTGACTCTCAACACAATCTGAGCAGCCAGCACCTACAGACGCTTGCTGGATGCTGATGTTGATCATGCCACTCTAGCTACACTGTTGTGTAGCTTCTCAGCTCAGAAGCAGGGGCAACAGGCCAGGGTACAAACTCAGGGGCCCTCACCTGTAGGAAGCTGGAGGCTCGCATGGAGCCGGATGGGCGGCTGCTGCCAGACTCGAAGCTGGAGCGCGTGAGCCGGGCGCTGTCGAAGGACGACCGGCTGTTGTATGCGTGCGCATCGAAGGAGGAGAGGCTCTGGACGCTCTGCAGGGGCAGGCACCATGAATGTTGTTGATTAAACTGCTCCTGCCTTGCATCAAATGGATGCATCTGCACCTTGCTGATCATCCCAGTATTACATCAGACCGAGCATTGCCATCAGGCTGCCCGATCCACCATCTTGGCACAAAGCAAAGAATCAATCAGTAAGGTCTTCAGATGTACGAGGCAACTCGCCGCAGCCACGACAGACATCTTGCCCGGTACTACAGGCTAGGATCTTGTACTGCATATGGTACACTGTCTCGTAACTCTGGTACAGGGTGCAAGGACAGTTGCAACTCGCTGAAACCTCCACACGCAGCCAACTGCTCAGAGACCAGCTGCTTGCCCAGCAGCCTGTAATAAACTGCCTGATCATAGCAAGCCATCCAGCAGGCACATGTCTGGCGCTTACAACGACGCCTGGCCAGAGGACCTTACGAAAGGGCTGCAGCTTTCGGCTTGCAGGGCAGTACCGGCAGCTGTGAAGAGCCACACCTGCGGGACCTCGAAGGAGGAGCGTGTGGAGCTGTAGTTGGAGCGCCCGAGCGCCAGCATGTCCAGGCTGGAGCGGGGCGTGGGCTGCTGCCCGCCGTCCTTGCCGCCCAGCAGCTGCTGCGCGTAGATGCCCGACGGATCATTCAGCGCCGCCAGCAGCGCAGCTTGGTCCTGCTGACAGCAGTCAACGTCTCGTAAGCGTCTCCTGACTGTGGAGTCCAGTCTGCAACAAGCAGTTCAGGTTAGACACTGGACACCACTACCCTGATGGTTGGGAGCAAGCAGCAGGTTTGGCACACCTGCTGGCCATACGCGTTGGGGGCTGGCATGGCCGGCGGCTGCCCGCCGCTCAGCTGCTGGTACAGCGCGGCCAGCGCCTCGCTGCTGGGCACCTGCCCCTGCAGCCCCGGCGGCAGCGCCTGGGGCTGCTGCTGCTGCACCGCCGCCTCCTG
The DNA here is from genome assembly GCA_032358165.1 of Diplosphaera chodatii. Lineage (NCBI taxonomy): Eukaryota > Viridiplantae > Chlorophyta > Trebouxiophyceae > Prasiolales > Stichococcaceae > Diplosphaera > Diplosphaera chodatii. The sequence continues at coordinate 1,473,651 of JAALGY010000001.1, read as the reverse complement.
CAGTCAAAGGCGCTCGCCATATGTCACCAACATGTTCCATCATGGCAGCCTGAAAGGTATCATGATGGCAGTCGCACTGGTTCAGCGCAGCACGCCGAAGTCGCAGCCCCCAAGCCAGGGCATGACAGCAGGGGCACCTTCTGCGCCAGCAGCGTCGTCAGGAGCTGCATCAGCACGGCGTTCTGGTCGCTGTGCGCCTGCGCCTGCTGCTGCAGCTGCGCACTGGTGGCCTGCTGCTGCGCCGCCAGCTGCTGGCCGACGTGCAGGCTGGCCAGGCGGCGGGCCAAGTCCGCGGCGGTGCTGGGGTCCGCCACGCTGTGGCCGCTGCGCAGGCGCGCCAGGTCGCACTGCTGCAGGTGCAGATAGCAGTGTGAGCAGCAGCGTGCAGCTCATGGCGACTGTGGATGCCGGCACATAATCGAAGAGGGAACACAGCGCCGATCGCATGGATCCGACAAGACTTTGAAAGCCAATATGATGCAAGATTGTCCAGGCAGGTTGGCAGCTCACAAGAAAAGCATCCCACCTGGTCGTTGCTGAAGCTGGTCCGGCGGGCGCCTGCAGCGGCGGCGGCGGCTGCCAGCGCCTGCGGGTTGACGAAGGGCTTGCTGGACGGCACGCGCAGCTCGCTCAGCGTGTGGGCGAAGAAGCAGACGCGGCGCTTGCAGTTGGTCCCATCGTTGCACAGCTGCGTGCGGTACCTGTTGCATGGAACAACAGTTGCAGTGAAACACTATCATTGCACCACCAGCAGCGCAGACCATGTCGATAGTGAGAAAAAGCAGGAAACTGCAGCAGTCAATGTGTCTTTCGGCGCCCTTACCGGGTGGGGTGCAGCCAGTACTCGAACACGTTGTGGGCGTAGGGGCACAGCTCGCCCCGCACACACACGCCGTCCTTCTTCATGTCGGGGCAGGCGATGCCGGTGTAGGAGCTGACCCGCGGGTCTCGGCGCCGTGCCTTCTCGCCTGTTCAGAGGATCAATCCAGCATTCGACACAGAACCTGACGTCTCGCTTGCAGCCTCAGGTTCAGACTGCAACGTTCATGCATGACCAGCGGGCAGACTTGTTCAGGCTGCCTGCTCTGGCAAGTACAAATCCCTGTGTACCTGGGTGGGCGAACGGGCAGGTCGTCCAGTCGTGGCAGTAGCGCTTGGAGCAGGGCAGCACCTGCGCGAAGCATGGAGTCAAACGCCTGATTATGTTGGTAGCGATCGTCAGCGGTCAGCGTCGGCTTGCTGACCTCCCAGCCTGACTAAAGCTGGCACGCCGAGGGTGCAGCAACGGCTTGCACAGCCCCGGCAGCCTGCGAAGCAACCTAAGTAGACTCCATACCGCATCGAGGCCAACAGACAGGCCGCTGGGCCCGCAGGTACCGGGGCGGTGCTCAGGTGTGTCGTTTGCCCAAAAGCGTCGACTACAGGCACGATTGGTGTAACGCGTGGGAAGAGGAAACCGCCGCCGGGCACCCAAACGGCCGAACAACCCGTGAAAAACGCCAGACGATGTGCGACGAGCACCATGTCGGGCCTGCCGAGCCGGTAGCTTGGGCGGCGCAGGACAGACACTCGGGCACGCAGGCCGAGCCCACAGCCGGCGGCATACATCACCTAGCAGGCCTTCGAGGTCTAGGAAGTCTGCAGAAGGCTCAGACTGTGCGCGAGTCCCGCTTGGTTGGCTGCCGAAGGCATCAGCTAACCGCTGCCCGCTGGCTGTCATCCCGCTGTGCACATACTGTCATCATCACAAACACTGAGAGCTGGTGCGCCCACCTTCATGTAGTAGATTCTGAACTCGTCGCTGGTGTACAGCGGCGGATCTGCGTCCCCGGCGCCTGCCTGCCGGTCCTGAAAGCCGCACAAGAACAGTCTCGAAAACGGGCAACCTGTACCTTGCTGCCTGTTGTCGCCCCGCTGCCATGGCCAACACATTAAGCGGGCAAACAGAAGGCCTGTTGTATCACCTGAGCACCGTGCTCGGCCCCCGGGCCGCTGTAGGCCATGCTGTGCTCGTGCGCCGACTGCCTGGCAGGTGCCGACATCATGTCAGCCATGTTGACGGGGCCGCGAGCCCTCGGCGACACAGAAGAGCCGCAACCAAGGCTGGTGGCACTTCGGAGAAGGTTGGTAACACGAAATGGGCGGACGCTTGAACTTACGTGCACAGTGTCAAGATCTCGCGATCTTCACGGCTGACGAGGACCGCAACTTCGCGTCTTGAAGATCCGGCCGCTTGATTGATCAAACGGTTGGGGCGGGCATTGGTCCACGTCACTTTCATGACTTGTGCATCTCATCATCTAACGGGGTACGTACCCCAATCGAGACAATCGGCTGAAGCTTCGATAAGGGCCAGTTGATTCAGACTCAAGGATGACACCCCGACAGCCACCGTCCCTATACTCAGAATGGAGCCAGGGGCGCATCATTGTCATCCGGCTGCAGCAGGAAGTCCAGGCTGTCCCCCTTTGGTGTCGCCCTGCATTCACAGCAGGCAAGGGCAGTCACGGGGTCATTCACGTCAGAGCTCGCATGTGGCACGCCATTCACGGCTGCCGCACTGGAGTAATGCTGCAGTATGTCCTGCCATGTGGTCATGCATGACGACAGGTAGCACTCACAGTGGTGGAGCACTGAAACCTGGCTGGCCGCACAGCGGCTTGTGTGCGCTGCACATGCAGGCACTGCCAATGGCAATCTGCAGCTGATGTCAGGCTGTGTGATGTCAGCAGCAACGTCCGACAACGGAGCTCACTTGGTCTCTGATTGTTCCGGCTCTGGCGGCGCGGGCCCTCGTATGTAGTTTGCCGCTGCAAAGATACCGCTGGCCACTGCGAATGCTAGGAGCGTCGGCAGCACGAACTGGGCCCCCTGACCGAGCCACTGCAGCGACAGACAGCGGCTATCTGCCGATGTGCCGATGTGTATACAGTCAGCAGCAGCAGGTAGGTAGGACTGCACAGTTGCATGCCACTCCCATGCTGATCAGGCCACTGTGCAAGCTTCATGTTGCATGCAGTCAGCAGCTGCCTCCGACCCGTATCGGTGAAGCGTTTCCATCGGGTTCAACAACGTCTGCAGTACCCTCCCAACATACAGTAGCATGTGCTTCTGGTGACCCACCTCCCATGCTCCGCCCTCAAAAATGTCGCGGTCCGGCGGCTCCCACCAGGGGTTGCCCTCCGAATCGACAGGCTCATACCCCGTGAACCGGTCCCTGGGGTCGCCCTTGGGCGCCTCCGCTGTCTGCTGCTGCTGAGCCTGCAGCAATTGCAGTGCGTGCAGGGTCACCGCATGTAGATGCCATGCCACCACCAGCGGCGGGGACGTGCGTGCAGGAAGCTGTGCATACAGCAGAAACGAGGAGGCGAAAGCTGCAGCACCTCTTGTTGGGTCGAGCGCTTGGCCGTCACCCGCCCCAGCCGCCTTGCCGCTGGGCTCGTGTGTCGGCAGCCAGGGCGCCATGCCGACAGCGGCACTGTGCTGAGCGGATGCAGTTGCACACTGCTGTGCTGCTGGCACAACCTCATGTCGCTGATGTCACTTCACCGCTTCAGCTGGCTGTCGCACTGCAAAGTGCGTGTTGCAGTCAGACGTCAACACTGTGGGACTGCAGGAGCTCGAGCAGTGCACAGACTGCTGCCCAGTGGGGGTCCTCCTCAACCTGCAAATAACGTGCAGCGCAGCACAAGTTTCCTGCGTCACACTGCAAACACTGTCAGCAGCTTTCTTATGTGCCTGCGCCTTGTAGACTGAGGAGCGCTGCCAACAATCCATAGCACAGCCAGATCGGCTAACTGCAGCCAAGACCCTATTGGGCTCCGGAACGAACACCCGCACGGGCGCACGCCGCAGCCGAAGCTTTGCGACCAGAACCATACCTCACTTGGCTATGGGCTCACGCTTGACGTCCTGCGATGGATGACGGCTGCTGTTGAGCTTAGCTTTGTCTGACACAGCATCCTCGAGGTGCGCATCTGAGGGTTCGAGTCACTGATGAGGAGTGATAAAAGGAGCTGTGTCTTTGTCCAGCTTTGCGTTTGACTACCAGCCCTGATTTAAGCAGCTTCAAACACGTACCTTGGGCATGAACTTTTGATCAGCTCACCTGTACCCATCCGTGCGAACCCAGGTGCAACACAGCAGCACCACGTATTCAGGCAATCGAGGGATGAAGAGACATCTGCAATGGCTGTGAACATCTGTGACACGGCTGTGAGACCAAATGTCTTTGTGCTGCATGCGGCGGGCATTGACCGCAGCTGTTGCAGATGTCCAGTGCCAGACACCCGATCTCATTGCAGCACTGTCACGGCCAGACCGCGCACCTTCAATGCATCGATGTTGCGCTGTCTCAGGTTGATGTTCAAACTCTGCAGGGCCGTCATCAAAACACGCTGGAGCAGATGCAAAGGTTCACAGCCCGGCCACATCAGCACAGCATGCTGAGGGGGTGCGTGGCTGTCGTGCGGCGTGCCCACGCGCCGAGATAGCAGCCGAGCGGCGGTTGTGGCTGTGGTCGGTCACCCAGCAGCATGCTGGGTGGCACAGCGGACTGGGCGCTCAAGCGAGTGGCGCGGTTCCTGCTGAAGCGCCAGCTGGGGCGCCTGCTTCGGTCGGAGGTGGACCTCGACACGCTCGACGTAAGCACCTGGCTCGGTTGGAACATTGTGCATTTTGCAGACACCTTTCGTTTCCGAGCCTGACTGGCAGTATCATGTCGGATCATCGAGCTGCTGCTTGCCACATGGGAGCAGCGGTGAGTTGCTCTCATGGAGAGTGCAGGTGGCTTTGGGCGAGGGTTCGCTCTCGCTGCGGTGTCTGCTGCTAGACTGTGGATACATCAATGCACAGCTGGTGCGGCAGCACCTGATATGCCAAGCAGTCGAGTGTGGTGCCGGCGTCCTCATTTCCCTAACACCTGTCCTGCTGCATGCCAACACCCAGCAACCGCCCTATCAGCGGGGCAGGAGCCAAGCGATTGGTGAACCCCTGATCCGCAGGGGCCAGAGGCAGGCTGGGACGTCACAGCTGCATACATCGGCGTTGCGCGTGCCACAGTGCCCATCACAGCCCTGTACTCCCAGGTGCTGCACGATCTGCACCTCTGAGCCTGACAACACCAGTTGGTCTGCACATGGGTTCTCCTATGTACAGCCCACGGTGCCAACGAGCCATGCCAACCAGCTCCACTGGATACTCCCACCTGCAGCCGTGCGCTGTGGAGCTGGACGAGGTGCTGCTGACGCTGCGGCCACGATGCAGTCGACCAGCACCCGCAGCGGGCAGCGCAGCAGGCTCTGGGGCTGCAGCTGCGGCAGCTGACCACCGGGACAGCTCTGCCGACACCCTGCCGGACTCGCTGGACGATTTTGCAGCAGGTGCGGTGCTTGGCGCTGCTCGTGCCTTTGGGTGACCGGATCGGACGTGATGGCTGCAGCAGAGGCAGCTCACCTGGGAAGCGCTCGTCCTGCAAGCAGGCGTATAGAATGTGTCCTGCATCCGGCTGCCAGGTGTGGGGCGGGTGGCGGACGGCGTGCAGCTGATTGCCGGGGGACTGGAGGCGCTGCTGCAGGGCCTGCAGCTGTCTGCCCGGCGCATCGCCATCCGTGTAGAGCTCCCCCAGCCTGCAGACGGCAGCTCCAGGTGCACTTCTCACCAGCATGCGCGACGCTTTTTGGGTCCGGTGGACCGTGATCTGTTGGACACCCAATGACACCTGAAAATGCATGTTGGCCCACAGCTACTGCTAGGCAGACGTGCTGTGGCAGTCTATCAGGTGCATTTGCACTGCACAGGTCGAAGCAGCAAGCAGTGGACCACAGCCAGGCAGGCGGCGCCGTGGCAGTGCTGCACCTGGACGAGCTCAGCTACGGCGGCGACGGCCCTGGGGTGGCAACAGGCGCCGAGTCGTCAGACGCCAAGGCGGCGGCCGGGCCCGCGCTGCACAAGGCAGTCAGCTTTGCAGGCCTCACGCTGGACCTGCAGCCGCTGGCCGCTGCGCCAGACGTTGCTGAGGTGGCCGCTGGTCCAGTCTCACAGCCAGCCGTGTCAGATGCTGCGGCCACAGCATCTGAGGGCGGTGGTTCGCTACAGCCGGAGGGCGGCGTCGAGGCAGCGCCTGACAGCGGCTGTAGCACACATGTCAGTACCAGCAGCCTGGAGGCCTCAGCTGCTGTGAGCCCGGAGCAGCCATCTGCGCCAGTCAGCAGTGCTGGTGGCAGCACCGGCAGCGGGGGCGGGGACTCTGCTGCTGGTGTCAGTGCATCTGACATTACGTCCTCCGCTTCAGCAGCCTCAGAGTCGGAGCAGCGGCACCTGGACTCTGCCAGTGCAGTTTTGTCGGGCGAGGGTGGTGCCGGGCTGTCGGGCCGTCTTGAGATGCGCTTGACATGGCCAGCTGCAGACAGCATTAGCAGCGGCGGCCCGCGCGCGGCAGCGCAGCTGCACCTGGAGCCAGTGCGATGCCAGCTGCGGCAGCGGCACCTGCCGCTGCTGAGCAATGCCGCGGCTGCGCTTGCAGCGGCCTTTGCGCAGCGTGCTGAGCCTGCTCCTAAGGCTGCCAGGTGAAACCCTTCTGCATATGCTGTTGAATGTGCGTGCGTGGTCAGTGGAAAGCTGCAAAGGTCCTTTACCTTCATTTGCTTCATAACGGCATTCATGCCAGATCTCAAGGACGGGGTTGCAAAAGGATGGGCCAGGAACTGGGTGTTCAGCGGTGCTAGTGTCTGTCCCACAGCCCTGGCGCTGGGGCACCAACGCCGACTTCTGGTCACCGCTCGTTCCTGGAGGGCGTCCTGCTGCCGGACTTTGGCGGCCTGGTGGCTGACACGCTGACTGCCAGCGGCGCCTGGGGACACGCCGCAGGGGGCCCAGCAGCCGCTGGCACCTCGCCGCCTGCTGGCGAGGCGTCGGGCGCCTATTTTGATGCAGAGTCGGTGCTGGGCTCCATGCGCCAGAGCTTCTCTAACACGGTAGGCCCTAAAACACGGTGTTGTGCAGCACTGCACCTTTAGGTTTCAAGATGGTGCGAGCCGTTGCACGGTGCAAGTGTTGCATGCAATGCACACGTGTCATGTGCTTCAAACATCCCCAACGCTGACCTGACATATCTCTTGTCTGCACAGTTCTTTGCCACCTCGGCGTCGCTGCACGGCCTGAACGAGGCAGGCAACGCTGTGTCAGCCCAGCTGCAGTGGGACCTGCGGGCGGCTGCTGCCGGCTGCACCCTTGTGCTGTGGTACCCTGCCTCGGCGCCGGGCGCTGCCGCCGCCACTGCCACCGCTTCTGCAGATGGGACGCCAGCAGCAGCAGAAGCGGCCCAACAGCAGCCAGCAGTCAATGGCATCGTCGAAGGCAGGCAGCAGCCACCAGAGGCCTCGGATGATGAGCACATCGAGGCATACTCCCAGCCGGCAGACTCGCTGATGCACGCTGGCGGTGCCGAGTCGTTCATGAGCGCCGCATCACAGCTGCGGTGGTCATCAGCCACTGCTGGCGGCGCCGGAGCCACAGCTGCAGCCGCCAGCAGCGGAGTGGGTGGCGTCGCTGTGCCTGCAGGCCATGAGGCGGACGAGTCTTCAGATGACGGTGACTACGGGCGCCTCGAGCTGGAGTGCACAGATGTCATTATTGACGCCTCTGGAGGCGGCGCTGCCAGTGGCGTCTCTGCAGCCGTGCGGCTGTATGCGCTGTCAGCCCTGGAGTACCTGCCCAGCGAGGCTGCTGAGTACGTCTATTGCTTGAGTGATTTGCATTGCTGATGTGTGTTGCTGGGCGATTCGATGCTGTTAACGCACCACAGGTGCCTGTGCGTGCCATCAGTCTCAGATGGCAACTGATTGAATGGCACGTGGTGGAGTTGCAGGGCTTGCTGCAGTCCTGCTCCAGAGGAGGCAGCGCAGGTGCTGCAGGCGTTGCCGCCGCTGCAGGGTGGCCCCCGCCCCGCGCCCTACTTCCTGCCGCCGCACGCCGGCTCAGCAGGAGGCTCTGCACAAGCCACGCCTCGTCTCATGCAGGTTGACCATATCGTGCTCAGTCAGCGGTATGTGATACTGGACATATCAGTCGGATCGTATCAGTCGGAATGTGATACTACTGCAGCTGCCGGCTACAACCATATGGACCAGCAGCAAAATTTCCGAGGCGTGCTGTTTTGGGTGCAGGTGCTGCCGGTGGTCAGCTGCGCAGGCAGCCCCCGGTCAGTGGGCGGCCGCCCGTCAGTGACGCTGCGTCTGCGGCCGGGTCCTGTGGGACGCGGCGACGCTGCTGCGACATCGGCCCTCTCGACTCCCAGGGAGCGCAATCACCGCGCCCCCCCAGCCTCGGCAGCCGGCGGCACTGCAGAGCCAATGGCGGAGGCGGCGTTGCGGCCAGTCACGCTGTGGCTGGGGCTGCCGCTGCTGGCTCGCCTGGAGGCATTTGCAGAGCCGCTCCTGCTGGCAGCGGCTGAGGCAGCGGCGGCTGCTGTAGTGGAGGCAGAACAGCAGAAAAGCAGCCAGCGGGTAGCCTTCGATGTGCCGCAGGGTGGCCACCAGCCGGCAGCGGCGGCACGCAAGAGTGCTGTCGCTGCTGCCATCGACTCGATCTTGGACAGCTTGCAGGTGTGGGCCGGGTGTTGCGCCATGACATCCTACGAAAGAACACGGATCAGGGCTGTGCTTGCACTGTTGCACACTGCTTCTTCAGGCCCGATGTCAAATATGCGCTGTTCAGGAGTTTGGGACGAACAAGCAGTCGGACGCACCGGCCGCTGCAGTCCGGCGCTTTGGCGTGTCCGTCTCAGCAGCGCATGTGTGTGCTGTGCTGGTGCTGCCCCCAGCCCTCGGCAATGCCGCCAGCAGCGCGCTGCCCGGACACCGCTACCTCGCTGTGGACCTGTTCCCAGTGAGCGGCACTTCGGCAGGGTCTAGCAAACCCTCATGGCTTGCAGGCTGCGCTCCATGTCATGCATTCAAAGCCGCCATGCAGATAAATAAAGAGTTGTGGGGCGTGATGACTGATGCATTCTGCTGTCCCCAAAATGTCCACCTTGTCGGTACAGGAGGCCGGCCGCAGCACCAACGGCAGCAGGGAGCAAGAGGCTGCGACACCGCTATTGGTGGCGCGCTGCAGCTCTTCTGTACACGGCAGCAACCTGGAAGTCGACTGCGCTGCAGCCCGCGCGACAGTGAGTGCTCCTCGTATGCGGTACCGCACTCCGTGGCAACCAGGCTGCTCATTGCTCGACTACCGCAATGGCAGGCCTTCGCGGGCATGACACGGTGGAAACCCTGTTCTCCTGGAATGCACTGCAGGGCTACTTTGTCGGGGATCCCTTCGCAGTTGGGGCTGGCGGCAGCGCAAGGGCGAGGCAGCTGTCCGCACACCGCGTCGTGGATGCCCTGCCAGCCGCCGGTAATGCGTGCGCCCTGGTGGCGGAGGCCCGCTGGTCTCCCAGTGCCGTGGTGCGGTTTTGCATGTGTCCATCCGGCGTAGGGTTTGCCGTCAAGGGCGGTGTGCTCTGCTCGAGTGCTTTCAGGTGGAGCACACACGACCAATGGGACCCGGCGCCTGTGCCATAGAGTGCAAATTGTGTGACGTTGCGCTGTGCGCAGGCTGCACCGATGGATCTGGATGCAGCGTGGGAGTTTGCACGGCAGCACACAGCTGCAATCGCTGTGGACACCACCGCAGCAGCAGCTGGCAAGGTGCTCACAGCATGGTGTCAAGTGTGTCCATGTCCATCACATGTCCCTGCCAAGTTGCTGCATCAGCTTCTGCTCTGAACACAAAAGCTCCCCTAGATATTCGCCCATGCACGTACGGTACATGTGAGTGTCAGCTGCAGGCTGCTCGGAGGTCGCACCCAGGCATGGACAGCCCAGAAGGCGTTGCATTTCGCGAGCGCCTGCTGGCAACAGCTGGCGCCTTCCTGCGCGTGCGTGCGCCCGCCGTCTGCGCCCAACTCTGTCAGGTGCTGCAGCGACACTCTGCACCGGCTGCGGAGCCACTTCCCTCTGCCTTCCATGCCGGCTCTTTGCATCGCGGTGCGTGTCACTACAGCTGCTGCCGAGACACGCCAGCTGTCCAACTTGCAGTAGCTGTTGATTTGGTGCGGACCTGGCTGTCCACGGTGTACAGCACATACAGCCAGCAGTAGAACCTCCTCTGCATGCTGAAAATCATTTCAGCAGGCTCTTCCCGCTGCAGGCCGACCTGGCGGCTATGTCCACGCTGGCGGGCAGGGTGGCGGCGTGGCGCGAGGGCGTGGCAGCGGCTGCGCTCGCTGCGGGGTGGCCCGTTGCGCAGGCGGGGCCACAGGCGGCGCTCCTGGTGGACGCCGGGCTGTCCGTCACCCTGCGGCCCTCGCTGCAGGTGCCACGCCATGTCTTTGCCGAGTGCAGAGCTATCGGACATTATTACCCTCTGCACCTTCTCGACCAAATGAGTGCAATGGTGGCAGCGCCATACAACGCTCATTCATGTACAGATCACGGTGCTGATTGCTTTGCAGGAGGGATCAGCGGAGGACCGCGATGCCACGGAGTTTTCGCTGACGTCAGATGAGCTGCGGCTCTTCGGGGTGTCCTGCCTTGGTGGTGCGCTGGATGCATCGACAACGCTGCTGCAAGCTGGCGGCTTGACGCTGCGGCGCGGTCTCCCCCAAAGATCATCCGCCTCCAGCGGCCTGGGCCGCGGCAGAGGCAGCAGCAGCAGCAGGAGGGAAGCTGGTGCCATCCAGCGTGGGGGCAGCAGCCATCGGACACCGTCAGGCAGACGTGACGGGCCTGCGGCAATGGAGGCAGTGCCTGCAGCCGTGCTGCTGTGCTGCGCCGGCGACGCTGGCTTGGACGTCGTCCATGTGCAGCGGTACGCCTGATTGGGATGCGTGTACACGTCTCTTGCACGCGCCGAACGCAATGCAATGCCGTGCGGATGTGCCAGAAGGTCACGTTGCTGCTGCAGTCAGGCACAGTCGGGGGGTCACACTTCTTGCAATGGAGCTGCTTGCCCTTGCTGCAGGCCCGCAGCAGCACCAGAGGCTCTCACAGCGTTGGAGGCGACCTCATCTGTTGTGCTGCGGGGTGTCACAGTCGCCACTGACTCTACGCCTCAGCCTGCAGCAGCCAGCAGCGGGGGCAGCACGCCCCCCACAGCCCAGTGGCCGACGCAGCTGGCCAGCATGCTCGCCATCGGCAGCCCGGCAGCGGATAGCCCAAGTTCATCACCAGCGCATCAGCAGCAGCAGCCAGCAACAGCATGGACCATCAGCTTGCAGGTGTGCTGTTCTGGAGAACCCTTGCTGTGCTGTGCGACACATCTATTGCTGATGATATAAAGCATCATGTTGATGATGTAAACCCAGTTATTGGGTAAGCTGTTGACGGCTTCATGAGCCAAAGTCGTAACATATTGTCACTGCAACACACTGCAGGACTGCGCGGTGCGGTGCGAGCCGCCGCCACAGCCAGAGGGCGACCTCGGCAGCCCCGGCATCGCAGCTGCACTGCTGCTGGGCGCCGGCCAGTGGGGCAGCGGCCCCCCGGCAGCCGCCGCACAGGCCCAGCAGCAGCAGAAGACGTCAGCGCACCCACTGGATGCAGGCGCCGGCGGGTGTGCTTACAGCAGCCAGGCGCTGCAGCCGGTGGTCCTGCAGTCCCTCAGCCTCTGGGTGGCGCCGGCTGACGGTGGGCCACGCTCTGCACCCATGCTGCCCCAACAGGCTGCCGACGCTGCGCTCGCATACCATCTGCACATGTGGTTTGCTGTTTCTTTGCAGCTCCACCAGGCGCTCAGTCGAGTGATGCTGCATGTCATGAACACACATTGCACTGCTGCAGCGCGCGGGGCCGGCTGGGGCGTGGCTGACGCGGTGCACCTGCCAGCAGTCCAGCTGCCCGGCTGCGGATACCTGTGCGTGGCGCAGGAGACGGAGATCTGCATCGCCGTGCAGCTGCCAGCAGAGTCGGGCGCAGGTGTGCTAGATGGCCGGGCCATACCTTTGTGCCTCACCAGCTGGCGCGGTCGGTCACAGGGGCTGTCGAAGCACAATGGTATGATGGCGGCATGTCAGTGGGCTGACAAAGCCTGTTATGCAGGCGCACTGGGCATCGAGGTCAGCAACAGCCGCCTGGTCAGCAACCTCAGCCGCGAGGGCTTCCAGTGCCTAAGCCGCCTGGTTGCGCAGAGCGCGCCGCCAGCCCCGCCTGCAGCCGCCAAACCCTTCGGCCGACGGCGGCAACGGCCAAGCAGATCTGCGAGCGAGGACGCTGATGTGCCGGCGTGCCTGACGAAGGACGAGGTCCAGGAGATGGCGCAGCGGTGCGCTCCCCACATGCCTCCCATGTTTCAACTGCCACAGAGCTGCTGGTCCATACGACACTGCACCGGGGCTGCAGCAGCACCTGCGCCTGCACTGCTCCTCTGGGCAGCATGCGTGCGTTGAGCTGCAGCATGCAGACTCAGATGCGGATGCAGGTGCAGGGCAGTGGCGTGGCGTTGACGGTCTGCAATCCACCTTTTTTTTTCCCCACTCGTTGCAAAATGCTTACCCACAGGGAGGGGCTGATGGAGGCTTCCGTGTTCCTGGGCGGCGGCTGGCTGGACGGCAGCGGCGACGAGGCGTCGCAGCTGGGCCCAGGGGACAGCGGCCACCTGCCCGTGCCCCATGACGCTGGCGTCAGCCCCGCGCATGCCGCTGCAATGCACTTGCACTGTCCAGGTATGCAGTGGCCGTATCACTCCACACCCTGGAACCCATCCCTGAGCTCGTCAACCTGACTGTACGTGTGGGTCACGCACATGTGGGGGCAGGACAGCAGCACTGTGCATTGAGCACTTTTGTATCGCTGCAGCCCCACTTTACACTGCAACGGTCTAGGACTACAGCACACGCTCTAACTCTGAGGTTGCCGTGCAGACACACCTGATGACGCCCGCAGCGAGGCCTCCGAGCAGCCGCCCGGCCTCATCGAGGGCTTCATGGACTGCTCCCTGCTGGTGGGCGGCCGCGGCAGCTCACACACCAGCCCCCGGGCCGCAGGTGATTGATCAGCAGGATGGAGGCCAGGCCGTCTGGATGTGTTTGCATATCTTTGCATTTATACGCCTCTTCAGATGTGTACATGTTGGATCATGACTGTTTCTGGCCACACTTATGTGCCCCAAAATCACGTGAAGAGTACAGCGTTCGCCAGCCTTGGCCCAACTTCGGCAGTTGAGGTGTGCTGCTTGACAGTGTGTGGAGGGCTGGACAGTTGCTCAGTGTCCTGGGTGCTGAGCGCAGAAGGAGCCTCGGGTGGTGACGATTATGAGGCTGAGCTGCTGGAGTGGGAGGAGCGCGGCATCTGGTACACGCCGCCAGATGCCGATGTCGATGTGGAAGGTGACTAACCCCCACACCACAGGAATCTCGGTGATTCCTGCCGTGTGCAATGAAAACAGAACGTGTGCGGTGCTCGGGTGCCGCTGATCGGCTCGGTCACAACGGAGCTGTGTGACAAGGCTCGCCTCCACATGCCAGCTGGCGCCAACCTACCACTTGCACAGCACCATGTGCCCACCACAGGGTCACCCTGGAACCTGCAGGGTCAGCACCGGACGTGCACGACGATTATGTCATGGTGCCTGGGGACAGCCACTCCCCAGCAGCCGCCTCAGGCAGCGGCCGCCGCGGCGCCCTGGTCGAGCCCCCACCAGGCACCTTCCCGCAGCCCGCGGCACGCTTCACCCTCCGCAACCTCAAGGTGGTGGTCTCGAGCCCATCATGCCACACAACTCAACTGGGATGCTGCCTGGCCATTGTCCTGAGGATGACAGCTTTTGCTTGCAGCAGCCTTTGGCAATTGGATTCGCCAGCTTGATCGTGTGTCTCTGAACCCCAGGCGCTGGTGGCGCTGTGCGAGGACGGCGACAGCCAGCAGCAGCTGCCCAACGGCCATGGGCGCGGGGCCGGTATCGGCCCAGCCGCAAGCAGCCGACACCGGCAGGCGCCCGGCTCTCGCCGCGTGGAGGCAGAGGTGATGGGGCAGCTGGGGTTGCCTCATGACACTGACGTCGACCGGTGTTTGATTGCTTGTGGTGGATCATCCTGACTGTGACATCAGTACCTTGCTCCGTTATGTGGAGCGTCCAGCAGCAGATGCTTCTCTTGGTGCTGCCGCGTCTCAACCTGGCTGCAGCTCAGTGCGCAAAATGCGAGCGTGCTGCAGACAGGACTTGCCGATCTGCGGCGCTCCGTGCAGGTGTCTGGCTTCTGCGTCCGTGCTGAGCGGTATGGCGCGCAGGACAGCCACGCCTGGCGCCTCGCGGTGTCTCTGCACGACTTTGAGGTGGGGCGCTGCTTGTGTCGCAAGGTCGCTACCGTGCAACATGTAGAGATCTTGACGACGGGTTCAGGAGCACCAGCCTGCCAGGGCACTGCCTGATGGTCATGATTGTCGGCGCAGGTGCGAGATTGCGCGGTGGCAAAGGACACGCGCAATCCTTGGCGCCGCATGCTGGGCCACCACGCGACGCTGCGCGCGCCGCGCGACCCTGAAGCCTGCATCTTTCAGGTGCCCACCCTGGAGGGAGCAAGCTCCACATCATCAGTGGTGTCTGCATCAGCATTCTCAGCTGATCTTGATTTGCCTGATCAACGTCAGCGGCTGTTGCAGCGAGTCTGCAGCTCCTTTGCACGCTTTTCAGCCCTGCGCCCCTTGCTGCTGCAGGCGGAGGTTGCTGCTGTACTTCAAGAGCCAGACGCCGCTGAGGAACTGGACTTGTCCATCTGGCTGCTGCCCATGCGGGTGTGCTCATGCCTTTAGACCTTGCAACTCCCTGGGTTTGTGTGCTAGACTTGCATTACTTCAGCAAACGTGGCACAGCTCGAATCAAATGCTCTGTCTTGATCCCTCTGCATGTCCCAGCAACTCAGAACAGCAAGGTGCAGCTACAGTGCACCGCCACTGCCCACCGCGTGGCCGCCTGACGCATTGCTGACAGCCAGCCATTGGTGCTGCTGAGGTGCGGCTGGACCAGGGCACGTGCCTGTTCCTCGCGGCCTTCCTGGCGCCGGCGGCCGCGGATGAAGCGCCCGTGCTGGTGTCCGCCCCCGGTGCCTCCGACGAGGATGAAGACGTGGTGGCGGCGGCGGATGGAGTCGAGGACAGCGCAGGTGTGCAGCCACAGCTGATTTAACACGTCACACAAGTCCTGCTACTATGAAACCATCCTACATCCTGGGATTGGTGCATACAGGGTCCTGCCAGCGTGACATTTGATTGATTCAAAATGTCGCCAGTGCATATGTGTCGCTTCATGTGGCAGAACGCTCAACGATCGTGCTCTGCATCAGCCGCTGTGACTTCCCCTGGGTGCTGCGGGCAGGCCCCTTCTTCAGCGGCGTCGCCATCAGCGGCTGGAGCGTGGTGGTGGACTACAGGCCGCGCCGGGTGGACCTGGGGGCCCTGCGCACCGGCGCCCTCATCGAGGTGCCTGCTTGTTCATACAATGCACTGTCTAACTACAGCATCGTACGTTGTTACCCTCCCATGCATGCTGACTGGCAGCTGATCGTGTGCCTGCAGCCGAGCGGCATGATGCACATGTGATTCAAGGGCCTTGGCAACATCAGACGACCCTGGCAACTGTCCCGCATGAGATCCTGCACCTTGAGAACACTACCGTCAGATCCATGGCAGCAAAGGCCGAAAGCTCCTGGGCGCAGGTGCTCAACCTGGTGCCGTGGGGCGGCGTGGCGCTGCGGCTGCCGCGGGTGGCGCTGGCGGACGCTGAGGGCTGGCCGGCCGTTGCGCGGGGCACCGCCGCCGAGTACATCGCCGACATCACCACGCACCAGGTGGCCACTCCCGCCACTGCAGCCCACGCCCACAAGTGCCGCACGCAGCTTGTGTCGAGCTCCTGCGGGGGCGCATGGTGGTCGTCTCAAGCACGACAGACTCTCTAGTACAACATACGGGATGACTGGTGGACTTGCAACTGCAAGACTGTTGCCTTGCAGGCGCACAAGTTCGTGACGGGCGTGGCGCCGATCGCGGCCCTGGTCCGGCTCGGCACCGCCGCAGCGCCGCTCGCCGCCATTCCGTCAGGTGCGGGCCACCGCAGCCATTCACATAGGTTTCCTGAGCCCGCCAATCAATTCCCTTGATGATACCCAGCGTCAGCAGTTTCCGAGCATTTGCAATCGACCTGCCGCTCTGTCAGGAGCAAGACCGTCACACTGCTGCAAAAGAGACACAGTTCTGGAGGAAACGACCCCCAGTGATCGATGTCGTGCAAGCGGGGTCCAAGATAAAGATGAGAACTTGATCTGTGTACCGTGCGCCTGCTCCCTGTGCTACAGGGCGGCTGGCGGCGCAGCGGCGCACCTCCCGCCGCGCCTCGCACGGCCGGCAGTCTGGCGGGCACTCCACACCCACAGGTGCTGACAGGCTTATATGGTCATAAACTGAGGCCCGTGTTCATAAGTGGACTCCTGCTCCTTGTTCAGCAGTCAGATCAGAGTTCTGGCAACTCTCGCCATCAGGGTGAGGCATCCTGATGAGCAGGCCCGCTCAGCATGCAGCTCTGCTGACAGCAGCCCGCTGACAACGTGTCGCAGGCACGCCAAGGGGCACGCCGCGCACCCACTACAGCGGCAGCGGCGGCGGCAGGGTGCGGAGGGCGGCCCCGGACGCGGTGCCCCTGGAGCGGCAGGTGCGGCGGGGGCTGACCGCCTTAGCGCGCGCGGTGGCGCTGGAGGCGCTTGGGCTGTCGGCGTCCGTCGCCAGCGGCGCGCAGGCCGTGCTGCAGGTGCGCCGCGGCTGGAGTAGTGCGTGGGTTGTAGGCCAGGAACTGTGCGAGGCAGCTGGCAGGCATGCAAGTGGGGCCTGCTCCGGTCCGCAGAGCAGCTACCAGCATTCACCCCCTCTAAGAGTCCTTGACTGTTTTGCTTGAACAATGTTGACAAATATCTCTGGTATCTCTGGTATATCTCTGGTGGCTCTGTGCTTCTGATAGTCAACACATTTTCAAATGCAGGGGGCGGGCACGCCGGGCGGGGCGTACGTGGAGCAGCCGGCGGGGGTGGGTGAGGGGCTGCGGCAGGCGCGGGCGCGGCTGCAGGGGGGCTTCGGCGCCGCGGCCCGCGCGGTGGTGCTCGCCCCCGCCGCCTCCGTCCGCTCCGGCGACGCGTCCCTGGGCGCGGTGAGTCACGCGGTGCTAAACCCTGGGCCTCAGAACCATGTGTCACAATCATCCAGGCTCATCAGTAGCTGCCAGCACCAGGTCTTGCGGCAGCACTGCGCTGCGGGACTGGGCTGCGGGCGTCTGGGGTCTGGGTACATCGTGCGAACATCTGGTGCTGAATGCTGTGGGGATGCAGCTCCAATGGCAATTGCACGTGCAGCCTCAGGCAGCAACAGGCCGCGCCAGCGTCCCTGCGACCAGCACATCGACCGGCTGTTCTGTGCAAGAGGCAGCGTGGCGAGCCCTGAGGTGTGTCCTGCAGGCCATCGCGCGGGGGGTGCGGGCTGTGCCGGGGGCGGCAGCGGCACCGGCAGGCGCGCTGGCGGCGGCGGTGCGGGCGGTGGCGCTGGGCACCCGCAATGGCATCGACCCCGAGCGCCACGCACAGCGCCGCCTGGACCGCGGCCTGCCCTGAAGCGAGACTTCTTGAATCGCAAGTGCTACACGGAGCGCTGCCTGGACCGCGGCCTGCCCTGGAGCAAAATTGGGAGCCCACATGCCATGCCCAACGCTGCATGGACCGTGGCCTGCCCTGGAGCGAGCCCCTTTTGAGGAGACCCTGCAGCGCCATTACTGCAGTTTGCCGGGTTCACTGGAGTGCTGCGACCGGGCTTGTACGTTTGTCAGTGCTGTATCGTCTCTCCACCGCTGCAATAGGCTTGGTCTAGGACTCTCGCTAGGGGAACATCAATTTGCCACCTTGTACATCTGGCAACAAGGCAATCCTGTATCCTTTGTATGATATAGCTCTGCATGCTCGGTGTGAACCGTGTGCTGACATGCGGAGTGTGTGCCCTTGTAAAGCATACGAGACAGCAGCAGCATTGCTTAACGAGGCAAGTGCTCCGAGTGCACCACTCATGGGCAACTTTCTGCAGCACAGCATCCTGCGGCACCGGACCACATCACAGCGCACTCTAGGAGGCACCATCTGAACAACATGATGGCAGTGCCATGGGCTGTCAGTACATCTGCTGGCTGTCGATCAATCATCGTAAGGTGATGGCGGCGCCAGTGCTATGAGGTTGAAGTTGATGTCGCCGCCGGCCATGCCCATGAACTTCTTCACCACAGCCACCGAGTCCTGCAGCAGAGACTGCAGTGAGTCACCATGGTGTGCAAGGCACATGGACGTACTCGAACAGTTGCACTTTGAGCATTTGCACCGCCGGCTCACGATGCCCTTGGGCTGGATAACGGCGGGCACCAGGGCATCGGTCTGCTCACGCGGCGCATCGCTGCGCGCACCTGCAGCAGCGTGTCTTTGGAGGTGGGGCCGTGGGAGACGGGCCCCGACTTGCGGCCGTCCAGCTCCCACAACTGGCCGTCGCGCTCCACCAGCGCCGCAAAGTGCAGCGCCACCACCTCGTCCAGCGCCGGCGTCCTCGTCTGCCCCTCGTTGGCTGCCGCCTAAGGGGATCCAGGGGACTGGCAAGCGTAAAACCGACCATGACAACAGGCAAGAGATGACGATCAAGACATCCCGACAGTTTGACCGCTGTGGCCTCAAATAGACTTCCTCACAGGGGACCAACGTCGATGACGCCCGTGCTCTCAAGCAAAACACTCCACCCTGCGCCTGACAGGCCTGAGACATGCATCTCATGTGCGTCTATGGACTGGGGATTCGAGAAGGCGCAAGCTCCAGTACAACAATCCCTGCTGAATTGCACTACAGGATGCGTTGGCCTCCTTCTGCATGTCCACAACCTGCGGGCAGCCCCTATGACTGGTCAACACTGGGCAAGGTGGACGAAGCAACCCACTTCATGGGCGTCGTCAAGGCTGGGGGCGTCGGCGGGCGGCCGCTCCAGGTAGGCGCCCCGGTCCGCGGGGCTCATCGGCTGCGTGCGGGCGTAAAAGTCCTCCAGCCACGACCCCGGCTCTGCACCCCACGACACAGGGGATATATCACTGCGCCCCACAGTGCTGGCGGCGTCACCACTGTGTGAACCCGCTGACCATAGCTTGCCCGGATCAAGCACCAGACGCTTCAGAGGTGTCATGCAGTTGCAGTCGGCGCAGAAGCGTTGTGGCAGCGGCCATGGTCGGGCTGCTAGCGATGCATGGATGATAGGTAAGCTATCCACCTAGCCGCACGACATCCTTTGTGTTGCCCAGCGCGTGCAGCAGGCCGATGGTGCCGCATGCATTGCCGATCGTCTGCCGCATGAAGTATAGCTCCTTTGGCCCTGGCTCCCGTCCGCCAGCCGCAGCTGTGAACGCAAAGATCATCCCTCGACCAATAATTGGAAGCGGATGCTATGTGCATGAAGTACAGATCACTGGGTCTCAACCGCCAGCAGCATGATGCCCAGCTTACACCGACTGGCGCCACACGCCGCCAATTGAAGGCAAGCTCCAGTGCGTGAACAGCTGAAGACGACCAGGGTGCTAACCTGCCGCTGCCTCCTCCGCGTCCTTCGCCGCCTCGTTCTCCTTGGTGACGGGGAACAGCAGCAGCAGCGCCAGCACCGGCTGTGGCACCATCTGCAGCAGCTCCTGCAGGCCCAAATGACATGCTGCGTGAATACCATCATCTGCATGGTAGCTGACTGACAGTGCATGCAAACAACGCATGAATGCGACGGTTTGCCATGCAAGTGTCGGTGAGCGCGCACTGGGTCAAGGCCGAAGACGTCGCAGAAGCGATACGAGGGGTCGGTCATCCCAATCGTCTGCGCGAACTCATTGAGGACGGCAGGGTTGCTCTCGAGCGGCAGCCACCTCTTTCCCATTGCGTGCTTCGTTGACAACGTGAAGCTGATGCGATGGACTCAAGACGAGTTAGTTCTGTTACTGTAGAGGTGCTCAGTTCTTGACCTGTGTATCTCTGCCTGAGGACACTGTAATGCTGTAATGATTTGTAATGCGCAATTGCAAGATGTGACCATCTGGTCGTCTCGAAACAACAGCTGCAGAAGCGGAAGTAGCGGAGGAGCTAAAAATTTATGCCAGGCTGGCATAATACATCGGCCCAGCGTGCCTCGCACAGAAACCGTCATGGTTCTTTGTCATGAGGTTACATGGTGCACCTGACCTACCCTCACCTGACCTGATCCTACCACTGCTGACCTGAATGCTGAACGCACCTGCCCGGCCTGAACCTGAACCCGTACAGTTACCTATCCTGCACCAGGATGCCGAACACACCATGCAGGCGGCTCAATGCATAAACCGCTCGAGCCTCCTAGCGGCCCGGCTGCTGCCCCACATGTGGTAGTCAACGAGCGCTGCTCTGCAACAGGACGAACCTCCTGTTTATCCACCATTAACACTTCTTCTGCTGAGCAGGGGGGCAGCTGTGGCCCTGTTGTTCCTGTCTGTTTGCATGCGGCTGCTTCAGCGGCACTGGGCAAGCGCTCGGGCAGCCCTTGTGGAGCGCAACTGTTGTGGCTGGGGCTGACCATCTGAGTGAGGTGCAGTGCGTTCGGTGGTGCCAGCAGGCGCAGAGCTCGGCCCGCTGTCTGCCGGTCCACTGCCATTGCTGCAAAGGGAGATATCAATAAGTCAACCTGGCTCCAGATCCCTCTGCATCGTACTTCACCTCATGCAGCACCCTCTTGCATGTGTACCCAGAACCCTGTAGTTCAGCGAACTGCTGCAGGCACCTGTCGGTGTGAGGAGCCACCTCGGCGTCAGGGACCCAGTCCCAGTTGGGCATCCCCGCCAGGTCCGCCACCGCACGCACACCAATCTCCGACAGCCTGCCCACAGTTCTCTACCATTCAACATGTCGACGTGCACAAAGTACATATATCCACGATACGCGTGACGCTTGATCATGAGGCATCAGGCCGTGCTGCATCCCAGAAACATGTGCATGGCATGGTACGAGGACCTAAGGCCTGCAACGCACCCTGCTAGCAGCGAGACCCGCCGCCCTGATGGCAGCCCAGGCAGCCTGACGGTTTGTGAGCCCATCGTGGCTGCCGCATCATTGCCGCTGCCTGCATCATCCCAGCTGCTGAGCAGGTCCGATGAAGTGTCGACCGCCTCCGAGGTGGCCCTGTAGGAGGCGCCCAGCTGCTCGCCAAAGTCCAGTGAGCCGTCCCAGCTGGGGTCCTCCTGCTAGGATCACAGGAAGGATGTAATGACGATCTCTGCACCACGCTGAACTGCAGCACTTTATCCTGCCTTCATGAGGTTGCTGTTCTGCATTTGAGTCATGTAGCACCAGAGCAGACAGGAGACTTTGCACCTGTTCTGATGCGGGAAGGTCGTCTGCATGCAGGCCATCGAACACAACGACAGGCGGCCCATCGCGGTCCCAGAACGCTGCTTGCAACGCCTTGACGGCACCGCTGAGCACGAGACTGATCTCAGCGTCCTCGCCATCTGAAGACTCTGACCCTGCACGAGGGCAGGTATCATAGTGAGACTACGGTGAGCTGCAGTGGAGCCTTTGCCTTGGGATGTGGCGGCTGAGCACCGAGAGCGTCATTGGCTACGTGGTGCGGCTGGAAACTGTGATACTTGGATTGGGGCTGCCACCAGAGACACTCAGCGACCATGCTAGTGCAGGCCGGCGCCTAGGCCGAGGCATCTGCATGGAGGCGGCCGATGCCTGAAAGGCAGGTGCCCGTCTAGCGCACCTGACATGTCCCCCAGGTCCAGGCTGCCATCGAAGCTGCCCAGCTCCACGCCGAGCGCCAGGTCGGTGCCGTTGCTGAGGAGGCTGCCGCCGGCGTCGCTGCTGTCCTGGCTGTGGGGCGGCGCCGGCTGCAGCTGCCACAGCTCCATGCCTGCACGCATAGCAGGGTGCGTCTCCCGTCTGGACCGTGAAATGGCACAGGTGCATGACCAACGCATCAGATGACACCAGCGCACATAGGATGGGTGGACACATCCACAGTGTACAGTGCAGGCCCCACGAGGTACTGGACAACGTGACGTGGATATCAAGAATGAACATCATTCTCTACACGCACCCAGGAAGGAGGCCAAGTACTGAGCGCGGTTGAAGTCGGCGTCTGTTGTGCCCGGCAGCCGCACGAATACTGCCGCACAGCGATCCTGTTGGGATGCACGTGGCATCCTTGAGCACTGTATTTCAAGGCCAATGTGACTACACTGAAGCGGCCACATGCCAGACCATCATGCAGCACGCATTGACGCATGCCAGCAAACAGCACACCTCAAACACGGAGTGCACCAGGAAGGCGACCAATGTAGAAGCGAAGCCGCCGCCAGACACGACCAGGTTCATGCCATGCTGGCTGCCAGTCTCCAGCGTAGTCTGCAGTAGATGGTTCACCAATCATCGCTGCCAACCGACACCATGAGGTGGTCGTGTGATCACCTTGACCACCTAGGTGGCTGTCGCTTTCCGCTTGAGCCACAGAGGCAGCCCGCACTGACAAATGCAATATACAATTGCAGAAACCTTACACTGGTTCCATTTGCACTCATGTACAGCAGTGAGCAGCAATACCCGCTGCAGGCGCTCCAGCAGGATGATGGCCTCGTCCGTCGTCTTTGGCACAGGCACCACCGCTCGCATAGCGCGTAGCGCCGGTGCGATGCTGCGACTGCTGCTGCGCAGCTGCAGCCTGCAGTTCGTGCTGGCCGCTGCGCGCTGCCACAGTGATGCGGCGGTGGTTGGTGCGGTAGCTTCGGATCTGCAGTGCAGCCTCTTTCCCTGGCATCTGTGCAGCCGCGTGGTCGCTGGCTGCTGTTGCAAGCGATCCGTGTGCTGCTCCCTGTTTGCGGCGCAATGCAGCGCCGAGGCAGGCAGCATGCGAGGCCCATGGTGCGAGCTGCGGGACGCTAGCGGCTGCATTGCCGCAAAACCGTTGCAGAATGCTGATGCAGAGCTGCGGCGGGTGCACGCTGTCAGCCAAATCAATCAGGCTCTCGCAGTCACTGAGGCATAGGTGAGCGTGATGTGAGTGTCGGTGCAGCGAGACCGTAAAGCACTGCCGACGAGCACCTCAGCGCCCGTAAAAGAGGCAGAGCCAAGCCATCAACCCAAAGAAGCCGTGCTCTGCTGTTTGCTGCAGAACGCTGTGTGACTCGACGGAAGCTGACGGACACCAAGCGGCAACCGATACAATTGAACACCGAATGGCAGCACGGCATGCATCAGCTGTCTGCAGCCTGTCAGAGCGGAGCAGATCAGAAGTGTCAAGACGATCCGATTGCACAGCGATGCTGCACATGATGATCTTGTTGTTGCTGCGTTGGTGCTGGGAGGTAATCATGGCGAGGTTGCGTTCCTTGGAAAATTCAGTCATGCACTGCATAGGGAGTGCAGGAGCAGCAGAAGCAACATCACGTTTGTAAACTTATCATACTGTTGTTGCTTCGTATAACACACAAGCATGACGACTGCAAGCGTGTTCCAGGGCCGCCTGCACCAACAGAGCACTGTCTTGAAGGGTGACGTGTTGCATCAGACAGCATGTACGCACAGGTGTGCAGCGATAGCACAGCGACGGCGGCAGAGCACTGCCATCAAGTCGCAAGCCCTTCCCGCGGGAGGGGCAGCCTCGGCTCCAGCAGAGATGCACGAGGAGGTGCACGACTTTGGCGCAGCTGCAAGGCAGCATCACAACGGCGCCACAACAGCAGCTGCCATCGAGCGGGCTGTGCAGCGTGAGCCAGAACCGTCGCAGCAGTTTGACTGGAACAAGCAGTGGTACCCAATTAGCTGGATGAGGTGATTGGCTGCATGCAGCACCAGTACCAGCTTGCCGGGTGCTTATCAACTGCCAGACAGGGCATGCCAGCGGACGATGCACAGCCTGATGCATTTTCCCGTAGTCTGGCCCTCAAATCCCACTGCAGACACCGTGTTTACACAGCTTGTGCCACTGTGTCGCAGTGACCTCGACCCTGCGTCGCCAAACCCGCTGCAGCTCCTTGGCAAGAACCTGTGCGCATCTGAACCCATTTTGCTTCTGGCATTCGGATGCTGAGCTGAGACACGGAGCATGGATGTCGGCAATTCTATATGCACAACATGAAAGTTGATCATGCGTATCATTGTTAAAGTCGTCTTGATGGGTTGGGCGCAGGGTGGCTTGGAAGGACCCAGCTGGCCAGTGGAACGTGTTTCTGGATGTGTGCCCTCATCGGCTGGTGCCGCTGTCAGAGGGCCGTATCAACGAGGACGGCCGCCTGGTGAGCCTCAGCTGAGCGTGCATTAGTAACCTGGTGCAGATTGTGTCAGCATCGTCCATTGACCAATGCCAGGCGTTGACCGGGCCTCAACTGGTTGCAGGAGTGCCCGTACCATGGCTGGGCGTTTTCAGTGGGTGGCAAGTGCGAGGTCATACCCCAGGGTGGCAACCCTGCAGCCCCGCGCTCGGCAGCCACTGCCTACCCATGCACCACAAAGCAAGGTGCTGTAGACCCTGCTCAGAGTACGAGGGCTACTGGTGCAGACGCACTATCAAGCTGCAGCACTGCTGTCCATCGGTGTCTTGCTGCAAGTACCTAGTGTGCTGAAGTTTCACCCCTATATGCCAAGCAGGGCTTCTGTGGGTGTGGCCGTCGCCTGTGGACTTGGCAAACCTCAGTGACGGGCCAAATGAGGCGGACATCCCCCTTCTGCCAGAGGCGGAGTCGGGCAACGAGCTGGGCTGGGACCCAGAGGTCACCGTCAACACCTTCCGTGACTTCCCCTACGACTATGCGACACTAGGTGGGGCCCAAATGCCCTGACTGTGGTTCAGCCAGCCCCTGTGACCCTGCCGTCAGTCCATCCTGGGCATCATCTCTCGCACCTGACACTGACGTTAGTCCGTCTGGCCTGCAGTGGAGAACCTTGCGGATCCTGGGCACGTGCCATTCACGCACCACGCAACCGTCTCCAAACGGTCCACCAGCTCGGTGATTGACCTGGAGGTGACGCGGCGGGGCCCCGACGGCTTTGATGGCAGATGGGCTGCTGGTCCACGGCAGGGCACCATGGGGTAGGGCTCCAGAGTGCCACCGCTGCTTGCATAGCCCGCACTCGTGCTGAAGAAGTCTCATTTTGCACAACATTGATACAGAGGATGAGCGAAGAGACAGGAGTCTAAAACCATGTGCGCACCTGCCAGATCTCTGCTCCTGTCTGCTGACTCCCACTGGCTGCTGCACCACAGGCAGATGACCACGCAGCTGCGATACCCCACCCTGCTGCGGCACACCATCGACGCATATGATGCAAAGGGCTTCGCCAACATCACAGCAACGTACTGCGTGCCGCTGGCTCCGGGCCGCTCCCGCGTCTTTGTGCGGCAGCCGTTCCGGTTCAAGTCCAAGCTGCCCGAGTTCTTCTTCAGTGCGTGCTTTTCTGCATACTCCGTCCGTCATCAAGGCTGATGTAGTCCTCGATGAAGGACTACAGCACATAGTGCCTGACACGCTGATATGTGTCCTCGCTGCTGTGGGTCGTGTTGCCCATGGACGCGTGGTGGTGTCAGCAGCTGCCCACAAATGTCGAGGTGTGTAAGGTCAAAGCCCTGGATGGTCAGACCTGAAATCACCGTGCATTCTGCCTTGCAGAGCTGACCCCCGACTGGAGCGTGCACACCGGCCAGAACAAGGTTCTGGAGGACGACGTCATCTTCTTGCATGCCCAGGAGTCCGAGTCAGTCGAGCGAGGTGCACTTTCAGCCTTCCTCCTGTGTGTGACAACATCACAAGAGTGGGAACACCCGTGCGGGTGACTCAGAACTCATACTCGGGGAACTGTGGTGCACACGAAGGCACAAGCTGCAGCTGCAGCTCAGCAGGCTGACGGTCGTCACCGCACGATGCGCAGGGCTGGGCGAGGCTCCCATCGGGAAGGTGTACCACATGCCGGGCGCCAGCGATGCCTACGTGACAGCCTTCCGCTCCTGGCTGCAGCGCTCAGCCGGTGGCGGGCCCTTCGGCCCACAGGACCAGCAGTGGCTGCAGGTGCATATTATGTACATGTAGGGTTGCTCCCCTACTCTCTTTCATCCAATATGCACTGCTTTTGAAGGCGAATGATGCTGCCACCTTTTCGTTCAACTGTGCAGTGGCCAGCTGTGCACAGCCTAGCAGCTGGTAGCAGGGACGGGAGTAGATGCTTGGCCCAGCAGTTGTTGTTTTGCTCACAGGCTGCGGGTCCACGGCAGGGCAGGGAGGAGCTGCTGGAGCGGTACCACAGCCACACGAAGCACTGCAAGGCGTGCACCGGGGCGCTGCGCAACACGCGGCGAGGCATTGCGGCGGCAAGCGTGGCCATGCCGGCGCTTGCTCTGGCGTCCGCAGTGGCAGCGGCGGCAGCCTTCAGCGGCGGAACAGCAGCAGCACAGGTGAAGAGTCCTGCTTGATGACCTCTGCCTTCGTGCCTGCCGCAGGAGCGCCTTGAGCATGTACCCACTGTGCACTCGCCTGCTCCTGACTGGCTGCATGAGCAAATATTCCTTCTGCTCGTGCAGGCAGCAGCAGCATCCGCAGTCGGCAGCGGCAGCTTCCTGGCACGAGTGGGCGGCCACTTGCTACAGGGCATCTGCGCGGCGCTCCCCAGCTCTGGCTCGGCAGCTGGCTGCATGACAGCAGCCGCCGGGCTGCTGCTTGCGGCAGTGGCAGTCGCCCTTGGGCAGCAGCGGCTGCAAAAGCTGGAGGCCAGCTTCATCACAGGCACCTGGCCGCCACCACGCAACGCCTAGACAAGCACTTGATGGCTGGCGCTTGTTGGGGCGCAGTGGCTGTAGGTAGGTGCAAGCGATGTAACGTGCAGGCTCCATGACCATGGTTCAGAGCCAAGTCCTGGCATTTCAAGAATGGCGCTTGACCCCATGAGAGATGGCCATCCAGGAAGCAGTGCTGGCAGCTGCTGCCTGTTTTGCATGATGCTCATGTGTTATGCTGCAGATCCTGACGACGTGATCGTGTATATAAAAGCAACTGATTTGGCTCGTGAGCTTGCATCACGTCTTTGTGACATTGATTGCATGCAAGCAATGATGGCTGTGCGGTCTCCACCCTGCATATCTGAGGTGGACACTGCAGTATTTGATGAATTTGAGCGTTTCCAAAATTGATTCGACACTGCGTAAAATGACGTGTAAGATACTGTTGGTTCATCTCAAGCCCCACCAGCATGAATATTGTCACAGCTTGTTGCAGTGTCAACTGCAGCTGCCAGCTGCCTGTCTCAGGCGTTGCCGCCTGACCAGCAGCACAACACACGCTAGTGCCAATGTCACAGCTGCGACATGCAGAGCTGAAGTCAGCTGTCGCCGCCGCACATGGCGCCGCTCACAGGATAGTATGATCTCTGCCTCCGCGGCGGCCAGTTGCTGCCGCGCCTCTGCCTCGTCAAAGCGCTTGGACATGCGGATGCTTGGCGGCGGCGGTGCATTGGGGCTGGTGATGCCTGTGCAGGTAGGATGCCCGTTCAGCCCATTGTAGACCATTCTACACGGTGTGACACGCTGCAGTGAGCAGATGGTCACGGTCAACTTCAGTGCACAAGGCCCGTGTACACACTGCTGAGTCTTACCATTACTTTCAACGACAGCACCCAGCGACTGGTAAAAAGCGATCAGCCGCGTGTGTGTGGCATCGACCGTTGCACTGATCTTGAGCGGCAGCCGGCTCTCCAGGACCCATACCTCGATCTCGAACATGATTCGCTTGCCATAGCCCTATTGACAGAATGCACTTGCATGTTCGAAAAGATGGTGTGGCGCTGTGAACATACAGTCAGCAGCACTGCCGCAAGCAGTCTCAAGCAACAACAGCAACTGTACCTGACGCCTGAAGGCTGGATCCACGCCAAAGGCAAAAACATAAAAGGAGTCATGGTACTGCACCCCAGCGCACATGCCGGCCAGCCTGAGGATGCCGAAAGCACACGTTACATCTACCAGACCTGATTCTGGCCGTTGAGCTCAGGTTTGGTCCCCAATATTGTCGCCATGTGCACACCGTCAACCCATGTGCACATTACAGTGTGCACATGGCGGGTGAAATTATTGCAGCTGCTGATTGCGGGTCAGATGCATCATACTGACACACATATGTCTCCAAGCCTATGTCCATGTTCTACCTGCTGCCACCATTGCCTGCCACGGTAGTGCTGCTGTTATCTGGTAGCCACAGGAGAAACCAGGTGCAGTCCGCAGGGTTGTGCAGGAAGCAAATATGCTCGAAGGCCTGATCCAGCGAGTCCGAAGGGTCGTGGTCGCCCGGGAAACACCGACCGTGCAGTTCACGGATCTGCAGATGATCCACAACCTCAATAAGAATGAGAGTATGCCTCAAGGCGCGGCGCCAATCAGGCAGCAACTGCAGCTTGGACATCGCCGTGCCTGCTGCTTTAGCTGCACGTCAAGCTCGGCTGCTGCAACAGTTTGGACGGTGTGCAGCGGTGCAACTGCGCCGTTGTCGCCGGTCATCAACGGGGTCAAGTGCGCCTGCAAATGTGTGTTATGCAGTGATCGTGCGGCGTCACACTGGGCAGCAGGTGCACAACGCTTTCCAGCACGTATACCAACTTTTTGCCGTTCAGGTTCAGTTGCACATACACAAGCATTTGCTGAATGCGCTGACATTGTCACAACAGTTGTTCGGGAGATCAATGGAGATCCTCAAAGATCCCGAGACCCTGCTGGCAACCTGCCCGACTGCCCCCCACTCGACACATGTTGCAGCCAGATGGTCACCCTGCATCAGCATCTGAATGCAACTGCATTGTAACTGGACGGCGTGCGCGTGGCTTTGATTGCATGGTGAAGTCTGCCTGGTCATGATTGCACTGCATAGCATGCTCGATTGCACCGTTTTGCATGCTGTGCAACAAGCGGTCAGTGCGCTGCTACGCTGTGTCTCAACCACATGATGACGCGCTCAGAGGTGGACGATGCGGCCATCAGTCCCGACCTGGAGCAGCAGCAGCAGGCGGGGTTCCTGCTGCTGGCTGTGGTGCCCGCGGAGGGACTGTCTAGTGCTGACGTCGAACCAGGCTCCCTGTACCGCCTCGAGCTGGTGGACAGCCGCAAGCGAGCGGTCCTGAAGGGCTCCAATGGGTGCGTGTATGACAGTGCGCGCAATGGCATTGCCGTTGATTCATGGTTTGGTGGGTGCACGGGTGATCAGGCAACGAATGGACGGTCATGCTGCCTACAGGACCACGCTGGTGGACCGTCGAGAAGGAGCGGGTAACACCCTCCTGCAAGCCGTAGGCCGTCAGGTGGCTTGTCAATGCAACAGTTGAAATTTGAGTTGCCAATCCAGTCACTGCTGATCAGCAGGATAGCATGCGTACATGACTGCCGGATTCCAACTGCCCACCGTGCCTTCCTGCAGCTCACTGCCAATGGCGTCGAGGCCCATGCGACTGTGCTGTATTGCCGTAAGTCTGATGTGCTGGTCCGCTTGGACATCTCGGTTCCTCTCAGGTGCAAAGGATAGCCAACCCAGCTGCGTGTGGCAGACACAGCCTGTAGCACGTGACGATTTGAGTCACACTACCTCGCTTTGCTCGATGGACGGCTCATGCGCAGATGCAGTAGTCACAAAGCAAGCTCACTTCGTAGCAATCGCACATGCAGGCTATGGGCGCGGCTGCATGTGTGGAAGCGCAGCCCGGCGAGCGCGTTCCTCTTTGGCCATCTGCACCCGCTGGGAGAGCAGCTGCCGCCGTTGGGCAGTCTCGCCCCAGACGGCGAAACCCCGAGGAAGCAGCCCAATGTGCCGGCCACTCACTCAGCCGGACTGGTGGAGCAGCCCACACAAACTCCAACTATGGCCTACAGGTCTACCCCTTGCAGCATCATGGAACGGTTGACTTGTACCGCTGGAGTGCGCACTGGAGCCAGCCATTCCCGTATGGATCATGCAACCAGCTAGCAATACCATGTGACGGCGGTCGATCACCCCGTGCAGCCTGGCCGACTGCTTCGCGGAGCTGCCCAGCATCCATTCGCACAAGAACGCCATCCGGCTGCCGCCGCCGCCGCAGCCCGCGCCCGCCCGCCCCAGCCTGCTGGCCCTGCCGGAGGGCCCGCTGCGGGAGGTCCTCAAGGTGCGCCTGCCGTGGACAGAGCTTGCTGCACAGCTCTGATTCTGTTTACGATAAATCAAATATAAAAAGAAAAACTGGAAAATGTCCAATTTGGAAAATGAAAAATGGAACAATGAATTGTCCATGGCGCTGCAGTGCTGTGCGTGCGCGATCAACTGCAGGTCAAGGTATCATGAGTGCAGACGTGCTGAGTTGCCTTGTCGTCTGGGTGCTTTGCAGGCAATAACAGTGCCAAGAGATCTGGCGGCAGTGGCCGGCACATGCCGCATGATGCGCGCGCTGGCCGCAGACGTGCCCGCTGGGCTGCGCCTGAAGCTCAAGGAGCACCAGGTGCAGTTTCACAGTTCACATATCTACATGTAGCTCTTAACCTGTGGCGAACCCGGATGCGCGTGTGAGATTTGCTGTGGCACAACACCATTCTGCGCTTTTGATGCCCTGAACCCTAAACAGAAAGCATGGTCCTGGCATGCCCGCAGGAGGTCGGCGTGCGGTGGATGCTGCAGCAGGAGGCGCTGCGTGCGCCACTGCCGCACCCCACTGTGCGGTGCTTCCACACAGCGCAGGTGTGCCTTGTCAACAGTGTGACAGCGCAACATATGGCTGGATGTGCACCTTTTTTTGGCATCAGCCTAGTTGCTGTCCACCTAGTTGCTGAGTGACATGTAGGGGCTGCCGCTGTGGCTGTGCGCGGGGACGGGCGATGCATGTGTTGAGGCGCCTGCTGACTGCGCGCCATGCCGAGGAGGCTTTGTATGCGATGAGCCGGTGAGCTTCTTGGCAGTCGCTGTGACACTCCTCTTTGACACAGACTGCTGCAACCAGCTAGGCCCGTAGACCATTGTACTCTGCCTAGAACTTGCGGCACGACATCTTGTTATAAAAATGCATACAAATTCCGTGGGGGCCTTGCTACCAGCCTGCCGATGCAGCATGCCTTTTGAAGCGCTGCACGATCAACTTGGGAACAACACCCCCTCAAATCTCATCGGAAAGCACTGGTGTATGCTTTCTTGACTGCCACTGTCAAACGAGGCTGCAAGAAGCCCATTATGCGCAAACCGATGTGCACTACTCCCTGTGCAGGGTTTGGGAAAGACGGTCACATGCATGGCGCTCATCCTGAAAACACTAGGGCAAGCAGCTGCAGCCCCGACGAACGCAGCAGTCCAGCACGGCTTCGATGCTCGTGGCCGCCGGGCTGGCTACTACGAGATCAACGAGACAGGTACATGAAGTACTTGCGCCATGCACAATGGTGCCAAGGGCGATGCACACTCTTCGGCCAGCAACCAACCGTGCACCGTCCTGCTGCACAGATGAGCCGGTGAGCTGCTTCCACTCGCCCAACCGCAGCCGCCGCCGCTCGGGCGATCTGCCCGAGGTCGCGCCGCTACACCAGTCCGAAACCTGCAACTGGGCAACCGCTGAGCCCGCAGCAGAGCAGCCTCAGCAGGCAGGCAGGCAGCAGCCGGTTGAGCAGGCGCAGCGGCAGTTTCAGCAGCGGCTGGCGGCGGCCAGTGCACCAGCATCGACGACAGGCCTCGACCAGGTGCTTAACCCTGTGGAGCGTGGGGCCCAATCCCCAACAGCAGATGGCAATGCAGTCCCCAATGGCAGATACAGCACACCGGCATCTCTCGCACAGCATGGCCCTGCACCGCGGCAGCCGCCTGCAACCCGGCCCACAACCCGCAGCTCAGCAGGCAAGCGCAGCATCATCACCACGCAGAGCCGCAGCTCCATTTCGCCCACATGTGCTACCAAATTTGTAAAGAGCAGCGTCCCAATCGTTGGGCCAGGCACGGCAGCGGGCCCGGCAGCACCGACTTGCACAGACGCGCCTGCCGCCGCGGCTGCTGGTGCTGTCGCCACCTCGTCTCAGAGCACGGACACAGCAGAGTGCAAGGTGGCAGGCATTGCAGCAGGCAGTGCCGCTGGCGAGGAGGCTGCCTCTTCAGTTCACGAGGAGCTGCCGCCAGCCAAACGGCAGCGCCGTGTCTGCTTTGAGGAGCAGCCACCTGTTGCTCGTGCTGGTGCAGCGACTGCTGCTGTGCTGCCCCTGCCGCCGCCATCACGGCAGACGGCTGTGGATGCACTCACGGGCCGCCGCCTGCCGGTGGAAGCTGGTTCATGGCATATGTCCGCACAGCAGCTGGCAGAGGCAGTCTCTGATGCGACCAAAGGTTGGGCCACAGCTGGCGAGGCGGTTGGACCGCCGTTGGAGCCACCACAGGCCACAAGCAGCCCACAGCAATGCCCGCAGCAGCCCATCTTTGCACAGCCACAGCCGCAGCCGCCGCAGCAGCAGCAGCAGCAGCAGCAGCAGCAGCAGCAGCAGCAGCAGCAACAGCCAGGGTTTGTGTCGCCAGGCCAAGCACCTGGACAGCCAGACAATGTGGCGGCATTTCGGCTGGCCCTGGTGGGCCTGAAGGACATGCTGAGGCGCGCCACACCGCTGACGTGGTTGTCACAGCAGGATCCCCAGGCGAGGACAAGAGTCGCTGTCGGTTAACCGAGTCTGCCTGCAAGCTTCCTCGAAACACAGGAAGCAGGCAACTCTCCTGAAAACCAGCCGTCACGAGATTACTGCTGTGATCAGGGATTGGCAGTCAAGACAACCTGCCTTCACCTGCAGATGCTTGCAGCGGAGGGACTCATCATGCCCAGGCAGCTGCGGGTGCCCGGGTACGATGAGTTCCTAAAGCGGATCGGCCTTGTGGAGGGACGCCGCCCCCGGATGCCCGGAGAGAAAGGACGCCAGGTGAAGAATGAGGGATGTTGAGGAGTTCATGCACGTCCTGCTCCTTGTCATCCAACGAGAACGCAGGCAGGCAGGCATTGAGCCCATGCCTGCATGTGGTGCCGCAACAGCATGTCCCATCGTTTGCTGCAAGCCAACTGCTTTGTTTTCATGCCTCGTGCTGATGTGCAGGTGGCGCCGGGGATGCCGGCATCGCCGACAGTCCCCCAGCCGCACCGCTGGGTGCAGCCGCCGCCGCTCGCCGGGCTGCGCCTCGACACAGCAGCCCTGCAGGCGGCCATGAAAGCAGGTGAAGCTGCTTGCGAGTCCAGAAATCCACCACATCCTGAGCCAAGTCCGCCTCTGATAAAGGCGAAACAGGTATGGGGTGTGGCCACAGGCCCAGCGACGCCCGCAACCCGGGTGTACCTGTCGCCGGCGACGCTGGTGGTGGTGCCGGCGCCGCTCATCGGCCACTGGCTGCACCAGCTGGCGACGCACACCCGCGGCGGCCTCCTGCGGGTCGCCGTCCTGGGCGAGGTGCGTGCTGGCCACACTCGGAGCCACAACTGCCACAGATCCTGAGTTGTTGACTTGGCACGACGTGTCTTGTCAACGACTGCAACTGTACCCTTACTGAAGTGTGTCGTGGCTGCATCGTGTGCTTCGGCTTGCGGCCGACCCTCTGCTCAGCCGCACCCTTGGGCGTGCAACCCGGTCCAGGCTTCCTGGCAATGACGATCACCAGGGCTCTCGCGCGGCGGCCGCAGGGCACTGCCAAGGACGCCTCGCCGCAGGATCTGGCGTGGGGCCACGACGTGGTGCTGACGACCTTCAGCCGGCTCAGCGCCGAGTGGAGCGGCGACTCCGGCATGGCCTCCTCGCTGCGGCAGGTGTGCTGCAACATTTGATATATACATAAATATAAATTGATTTAATATAATATAATATATATTTATATTTATATATATCATGCACTCTCGGTGCCAGAAAAACGCTTGCACGGGCCGAGCCGCGTTGCGTCCACAGCATGTCGTCCTGCACCCCCTCATGCAGTGAACCAGCCCTGGTTCGTTGGTCGCCATGCAGTGGATTGGAATGTCGCTGTGTGCACCCAGCACCGCAACCTGGCTCCCAGGTGCACTGGCTGCGGGTGGTCCTGGACGAGGGGCACAAGGTGGGCGGCGCGGCGCTGACCAACAAGCTGGCGATGGCCGCCAACCTGCGCGCCGAGCGGCGGTGGGTCCTGCTCGCCCTGTAGCATGCTGACTTCAGTCACCTGTCGAGAATACCTTCCTGAGCCGGCCAGCGGCGGTGGGTCCCGCCTGTGATGCTGCACGCTGACATCGGTCACCCTGTCAGACTGCGGTATGGGCCGGCAAGTGGCTGTGCTTCCTTGAGTCCTGGTGCGGCTGCTCAAGTCACGCGCGGCTTGTTCGTTGGTAGCAGCTCCATACCATACGCTCATACCATGCGTCCGGTGCAGGTGGGTTGTGACGGGCACCCCGGCGCCGGGGGCGGGCGCCTCCGAGGTGGGCCGCCTGCACCCGCTGCTGACCTTCCTGCGGCACCAGCCCTATGGCGGTGCCAGCGGCCGCCGGCTGTGGGAGGTGCGATGGACTTGCGCACGTGTGACCGTCTGCAGGTGTGATCGTTTTGCAGTAAATTACCTGCGCAGCAAACTACCCATATACATCAGGTTGTGTCAAGTGCACCAGTCCAGGAGAATGCTGCATGCCTCATTGCACAGTGCAAGCAAGTAGCGCGGGAAGGCAACCCATATGTCAACTGGCTGCAGGAAGCGGTGCAGAAGCCCTTCGAGGCGGGGCGACCCGAGGGTTGCGCTCGACTGGTGGCGCTGCTGCGCCAAACCATGATCCGCGCAGCCAAGTCTGCCATCCGCGACATCCCTAAGTGCCTGCGCAAGGTGAACCAGCCACCTAAGGATCGCCAGTCCCAGGGAGCCATTGCAGCAGGGAGGCGGCTGCTTTCAAAGAGCATGTCTGGCGGAGTGTCCTGTGTCGCCTGCCACTACTGGAGCATCAGTCAGAGATCAAAAGCACCGAACCCCGTTACAACCCTGGATGTCAGGTGACGATGCTGGACTTTGAGGAGGAGCACGCGCGCAGCTACAACGAGCTGGTGTGCTTAACTGCTGCCAGTGTGTTGTGCATGGCAGCCGACGGTCCTGGGCATGACACAGCAGCACGTCTCACCTGGGTGTCTCAGGGGCACAGCAGCTGCCGACCTGCCTGCTGGTGCTGCTCGCCACAATCCTAGCTGCGATGCGCGCTTACGATGATGCTGTGCGTGCATGTCACCGGTGCATGACCCACGTCCCTGCCACTGCGCAGGTGGAGGTGATCCGCTTCAACCTGCTGCTGGCGGACTGGGGGGACGAGGACCACCTGGAGTCGCTGCTGGCGGAGAAGAACGCCAAGTGGGGCCGCGAGTACCTCACCAACGTCAAGTGCGTGTGCAGCAACAGATGGGCTCCAAATCCTGACACGGGCTTGCCTGGGGTTGCCGAATCCTACTGGCGAATGACCATGCGGCGCATGGGTGAGAAGGGCAGAGGCCAGGCGCAACCTCGCCAAAAGTCGCTGACTCAGCCAAAAGCCAGGCAGCCACCCCGCGGCGTGTCGCATGGCACTCTCACTTCGCAATCCATGTCAACAGGCCAGCTGCCGCCTCCGGCAAGCTCTTCTTGGATGGACCATGCAGGCTGTCCTGCTGCGTGGCGGGCAACCAGAACTCGACGCCGGTGGAGGGACAGCTCCAGGAGACGCTGCAGCTGCTGGCAGAGCGCCACGGGCTGCCGGTGCCCCAGGCCGCCTCGCCCCCCTGGCTCCCGCACGGCCACCCGCTGTCCCGCATCGAGGCACGCCTCTTTGGCCATCCCACATGCTGCCACCTAGTGATTTGACGCCACATACATGCCTTGTCGTGATCTACTGCTGCTGTTGAGGTTCCGCAATGCTGCGCTGGCCACCGGTGGGGAGCAGGATGGCACAAGTAGTTTGATATTGGTGCTCGTTGCTCGCATTGCTGCGCAGCTGCAGAGTTGTGCATCTGTAATATCTCACTCTACGCATCTGGAATGCCTCAGGTTGCCTTGCGGCATGGCGGCGCCTGCGACCGATGCACAGCACTTGCGCGGCTGCTGATTGCCACACCCTGCGCCCACCTGCTGTGCGTCGGCTGCGCCGGCAGCGACAGGCGAGCGATGACAGCTTGTGCTGAGCTTGCTGCAGGCTTGCTCATGGGGTGGCCTCTTCTCAGGTGGCAGCAGGCATCGGGGTGGTGTATCACGCTGCGGTGTTGTTGTGGACTGCTTGAGGGAGCTGCTAATTTAGAGCTGGGGCAGCATGCACAGTGAGAGAGGACAGCAGGGTAGGAGATGGGAGGTGCTGAGTCGCTGATGCAGCTCAACGTTCGGTGGCAACCACAGCTGTATGAACGGCGGGCTTCGTGCCACAGGGAGGCGTGCCCGCTGGAAGGGTGCAGGGAGGCGTACAAGATGCAGCCGGTGAGCGACCCGGAGCGGCTCAAGACCAACCCGCGTCCCAAGTGGCCGGTGCCAGAGGAGGTCATCGAATGGCAGCCATCATATGTGCAGCGTGGTGAGAGTCAGACCTGCTTAAAGGTCATACTGCTTGCCGTGTAGGTGTGTGGATGGGTGAGTTCAAGCTCCCTGCTCCGGGGTTGCCGACATTTGGCAAGTTGATCGTGTTTCAATCGAGCAGGTGCCCTGGGCATCTCGGGAGGCGAGTGGTCCGCCAACTGGCAGGTGACGCGGTCCACCAAGTGCGCATACCTGCTCAGGCGGCTGCGCACCCTGGGCGCCGCACCGCCGCCACAGCCACGAGCAGCAAAGGCAGAAGCAGGTGTGTCCATGAAGGGAGTGCGAACCAGCCCCTGCTTGTGGTACCCTGTGAATAGCGCTCATGATGAGGTAGGAGCTTTCTTATGGTGATGTGACCCTGATTCCTTCGCCATACTGGATGGCAGAGGTAGCTCCTGGCAGCCCAGGGGCGGCGGCAGCCGTGGTGCCTAATAACATGGCAGACGCGGCCGCTGCAGCAGCGGAGAATGCCGTGGTGGCGGGTGCTGCGTTCAGTGTGGCGGCTGCAGCTGCGAGTGACGCTGACGGCAGAGCAGCGTCGGCAGCGTCAGCACCTCTGGCAGCCGCAGCAGCAGCTGCTGACAGTGTGGGCAGGCAGCGGCAGCCGGTCAAGGTCCGTTCTTGCATGCCATCGCTAACAGCTTGACGCTGATGATGTCATCTACTGCAACTGACGCACGATTGTCCAATCGGTGCTCAACTCCATGCTGTTGCCGTCAGCATTTGACCACATGCTTGATTTGGGAGTATCTCACCATGATCCCAGCAGGCACAGCATACAACACCGAGCTCATTCCTGCCTGCAGGCCATCGTCTTCAGCCAGTTCTGGATGCACCTGCAGCTCATCGCCGCCACGCTCACGGCCGGCGGCGTGGACTTTGGAATGCTGCAGGCGCACCTCAAACCCGATGCAAAGGCTTCAGCGCTGCAGCGCTTCCAGGATGACCCCGACTGCAGTGAGCAGCCTCAAGCTGGGCCGAGCCACTGCCTGTAGTGCATGTCTAGTAGATCTGCTGCAGCCCTTGCTGAGGCAATGCAGGGCCGTTGCACTTGCCTTCGAGCAGCCTCAATCCTTGGGACTGATATAGTGTGCCCATGATAGTGTGCTGCGCTGCAGCTGTCCTGGTGATGGACGACACGGGCTCGGTGGGCCTGGACCTGTCGTTCGCGGGCGCGGTGTTCCTGATGGAGCCGCTGGCGGACGCCGCCCTGGAGCAGCAGGTCGTCTCGCGCGCGCACCGCATGGGCGCCGACCCGAAACGGCCCATCCTGGTGGAAACCCTCGTCATGAAGGTGGGAGCTGTTCCGGCCGTGTCGTGACAGGCCTTTGACCTGCTCTGATATCGCGCGTTCTCCCACTGAATAGCCAGTACGGCATGCGCGGTGGCGAGGAGTGAGCCCCGCTTCACTGTGTGTTGAGCATTGCTGGAGGATGTTCACGCTGCACCATCCTGCGCATGTATAGGGTACAGCGGAGGAGGACATACTGCATGGGGTCAGTGGCGGCAGCAGCGGCAGCAACGGCACAGGCGTGCAGAAGTCGGCAGGGGACGCCAGGCGGACACGCAACGCGCTGTTCAGGGCTCTGCACCGGGCAGATGGTGTGCGGAGTTCAGCAGTCATGGAGTGATGCGGTACAGCTGTAATGTTGGTCGACCGAGCCTGGTGCTTCATACTCCGGCGCAACAATGACAGCATCTTCGAGACTACCGCGACACCGGTTGTGCATTGGTTTGTGTTGGGTGGGCGCAAAGCTTGCAAAGCTTCCATGGTGGCGCAGCACCCTGTAGCAGAAACACATGGGCACTTTACGTCTTGGACTCTGCCCCCCAAACAGCATTTGTACTCGAGACGGACATTGCTACGACCAACAAGTTGCGATAATCTGACATGCTCGTCGCTTGATCTAGTGATCGTGGCTTTCAAGGCAAAGTTTGCTGGTTGAGGAAGAGAGGCATCCCTGACAGTAGGTCGTGCATGATCGTCACCGTGCTGATTGCAACATCGCTCAGCAGCGAGATGCGCAGGCGGCCATGCTGAGTCCGGAATGGGATCGTCGGTGGTGCTAGCAACAGCAGGCTATGACCACACAATCAGGTGCATGCAGGGCGCGGCAATGCGTGGGCGCCTACTACGCTCATTGTGAAGTGTCTCAGAACCATCCGCACCCGCTACTCAGCGTATGACGTGTGATACATCGAAACGTGCTGCAGCATATCCTGAGTTGGGATGAGCGCAGGTTCTGGGAGGCGACCAGCGGCATCTGCTACCGCACGCTGCAGTATGCAGACTCACAGGTCTGTTGATCGACCACTGCACATGCTCAGCAGAGCTTTGGAACAAAAACTGCCAGCTGCTGCGCATCATGCACAGACTCGGAAGTGCTTCTGATGTCAATATGCCTACTGCCCGTGTCCTGTTGACGTCGAGGCATCCGTGCTGCTGCTGTCCCCAGGTCAATAAGCTGGAGATCACGGCGGACAAGCAGCTGCTGGCGGCCGCCGGCAACCCTGCCGTCAAGATCTTCGAGGTCGCAGCGGCGGCGCCGCAGCCGATCCACAGCTTTGATGGGCACACAGGCAACGTCACAGGTGGGCTGTGCCGTGCCCGGTCCTCCTTGCTGAGCATCACGCCCACGGAGCACCAGGGGCGCTGCAGTTGGGGGATTGCAGAGCCGTGCTTCATGGTGCTTCACTGCCCCTGCAGCGGTGGGCTTCGAGAAGCACTCGAAGTGGATGTGGACAGCCAGCGAGGACGGCACCGTCAAGGTCGGGGCGCCCACCGCTTGCATTTCCGCCATTTCGCCAAGCTTGTTTTGGTTTCAGACTCTGTGCAGCAATTGGCAGCACTCGCAGCCATTCCCCGCCCATGTCCTGTCCCCGCGCATCTGCTTCAAGGGCAACGCCTTCACCCGTGCGCCCTGACAAGTTTGTTTGGCGGACTGCTTGTCGACCCTGGTTCACCGCGCGCAGGTGTGGGATGTGCGGGCGCGGGGGTGCCAGCGGGAGTACGAGTCCCGCGCGCCCGTCAACTGCGCGGTGCTGCACCCCAACCAGGGCGAGCTCATCTCAGGTGGGCCCGCAGCTTTCCACTGATGGCCCCAGCGCTGTGCCCCACCCTTGAGAGGCGTCTGCTGTGCTGCAACCATGTGTCAAGCGCGCAGTACAGTGTGTGGGAGGGACGTCCCCTCAGTCGCGATGCAACTCCCGTGGAGTGCGATGCTGCGCCCCTGCATGAGATGCTCTAAAATATCATTGCAGGCGATGCGGCGGGCAACATCCGTGTGTGGGACCTGACGGCGGGCGCCTGCTCCTGCGAGCTGGTCCCCGAGGTCGGCACGCCCGTTCGGTGAGCGTGTGTGCATTGATGTTGAGCCCAGCTCGGCCAAAAGAAACATGCGATGGGAGCAGCACATCTGCGCAGCGACGGCAACACGATATCGTGTTGTTTTCATAGGTCCCTGTCGGTCGCTCTGGACGGCAGCATGGTGGTGGCGGCCAACAACGCGGGCACGGCGTACGTGTGGCGCATGCTGCGGGGCGCCAGCCTCACCACCCACTTCGAGCCTCTGCACAAGCTGCGCGCGCACCAGGGTAAGTGTCATTGCCAGCTGAGAGTTCTGCTGAACCTTTGAAGCGCCGCAATGTGCAGTGATGGATCATGCTGCGGGGTGCCAGCATCTGCTGCACCGAGTGACGTCATGCCAAGACAGCAGGGCTGTGCATCATCTGGCGTCATGATATTGGGTGGGTCAGCGGTCGCACTCCAATATCTGATTGCGGTTGAGCATTGCCCTGCTGTCTTGCGCTTGTGCTGCTGTGCACGTGTTGTAGTATGGCTGTGGTTGTAGCTGGTCCACCTCCGCGACATGGAGCATCAGCCACACATGTTATGCTGCACCTGCACCACACGGTATCTAAGAAGGATGCCCCGACCCTCGTACCCTGCCCTGTGTGCAGGCTATGTGCTGAAGTGCCTGCTGAGCCCCGACATGCGGCAGCTCGCGACTATCAGCTCCGACAAAACCATCAAGCTGTGGAACGTGGACGGCTTCACACTGGACCGGACGCTCACAGGTTGGGCATCCGTCCTTTTGATAGAAACCTGGCCCCTCCGGTGGCTCCTTTCCATCCAGGAGCAGCTGCCCTGCTGTGCGGCAGACGCCATGCACGCTGGCTGCCAGCTGCATCCGAGTCCGCACCAAAAGGTGCTGCATGTTCATTGTGGAAAAGTGCGGCTGGGCGTCCCAGCCTCTGCACTTGTCAGGCACCCTCAGTGCACGCCTCGCCCCAGTGTCAGAGACACAGCTCCAGGCGGCTCAGCATATCAGCCTCGCGCTCAGCTCTATGCAAAGCGTTTTTCCCCAAGCCCTAAACCGTGAAAAAGCTTGCTGCAGGGCACAGCAAGTGGGTGTGGGACTGCGTGTTCTCGGTGGACGCGGCGTACCTGGTGACCGCCAGCTCCGACTGCACCGCCCGCCTGTGGGACCTGTCCAGCGGCGAGGCCATCCGCGTGTACTCCGGCCACCACAAGGTGCCACCCGCAGCCCCTGTGTGCCATGTGGGCGCTGGGTGTGCTCCCCCATAGCAGGGCCAGCCTCGGGTGGATTGCGCAGACGATCACTGCCTGGATCTGCATCGTCCCACCTGCCTCGTCCAGCTGCACGGCTTGTGGACTAGCAAACTGTGACTCAAAGTTATCCTGTACTCTTTGACACTGGCGCGATGGTCGACTCATCCCTCTGAGCTGCAATAACGGGCTGACTGACGTGTTTCGTGGCATGCAGGCAGTGGTGGCGTGTGCGTTGAACGACTCTGCGATAGAGGGCCCAGCAGGGCATGGTGAAGGGGGGTGACCGAGTGATAGGGGGAAGTTAGATGGATCAGCCATTCAGCATGGTTTGGCAGTTGCCATTCAGGCAGGGCGAGTGGCCAGCTCCTTGTTGCAAGAATTCAGGACATGCAGGCGCTAGATGCAAACACAACACTGACGAGCAAATCGGACACCCAATGACAAAGTGGTGTGCGCAGTTCAGCGCCGACACAATCAAGTGCAGTCTGATCAGTGCATGAGTAATCAGGAAGCAGTGGAAGACCTAACTGGGGGAGCTCAGCAAATCAAGGGTTCAGCATGCTGCAAACTGCGCGCTGGAAGCCAGCAACGCCAATGGCAACTCGATACAGCGGTCTCTACTACCATATCTACATTATAAATCAGGCGCGCATCATCGTACGTAGCCCAGGATGGCGTCGACGGTGTACCCGTCGCCGCAGGTGCGGGAGTTGAGCACGTGCTTGGTGCGGTCGCCGGTGACGTCGTTCCGGCAGCGCCGCAGCGCCCGCAGGAAGGTGCCGCCGCGGGATGTTGGGATGTACCTGCAGTGCCCAAAACCCGCCGTTGGGGACTCCCAGGGTTGGTGGTGGCACCTTTCGCATGACGCCGACTTGCAGTGACGGCAGCTGGCGGGGTGGTAGTGGCACAGCTGTGCAGGTGGTGGGCTGGGAGGCAGAGCACGGTGACGCGTGCCACGAGAAGCAGGTGATGCCCAATGCGGAGCAAGTGGCAGTCGAGTGCACCCCACTGTCGACTTCGTGTAGCCGGCCAGGCCCTCGCAGGTGGCGTCGGTGGTGTAGAACCAGGGGCTGCCCTGCAGCAGCCGCCGGCCCGCCACCTGCTGCGCCTACAGTGCAGTGCAGGCCAGGGTGGCTGTCCCACGGCAGGGACCACTGCAGCTCTTCAGACGCAGCACGCACAAGACAGATCTGACCGGCACGCCATGCACGGTTCAGGGTTGAGAATTGTGGCAACGTGCTGCGTGGCATACCGTGCATTGGTAGAGGGCCGCGCTGCCGGCGACATTCGCAGCGCGGATGCCCAGCACGCCATCACCGGTGCTGACATACTTGAAGCGGGCGTTGAAGCTGTTGCCTGCAGTGTGCCCATGGACACGTCAGCAAAACCGAAGCGCACCTCGGTCATCCTGCCAGTGGGGGAAGCGTCAATCACTGAGAACGCTCCCTTGGCGCAGGGCAGCATCAGGAGTGCGCACCAATGCAGCAGAGCTCTGACGTGGTGGCCCGTGTGCAGCCGTTGTTGCCGTTCTTGAACATCTTCACACAGCTGGCCATGATGTCGTACAGCGTGCTGCCGCCCTCCCGCGATGGCTCGACATCTCGGCTGAAGCCCGCTCCCCATACATCTGGCAGTCCAGAGGTACAGCCAGCCTCAGAGGTGGTGGTGTTGTCAGTCATGCGAGCCGTTTCCTTATGTCATGCACTCCAGCTGCTGACGACAGCTGCACGTCAGCTGACTGCAGGTGCCATCGGGCGGTGTGCAGTTTTGGCCGTAGTACTGTACATCAACTGTACAGGCATGGTACATCACATCTCTGCCAGTTATGCCCACCTACAAAGGAGCGGTTGAGGGCGGTGTCGTCGGATTCCAGGCCCATGGAGTAACCTGTGGAACAGGGCAAAATGAATGGTGTCATGGTTGATGATCGATATAAGATATATGCCTGGTGGATATCCGAAAACAACAGAATTACTCACCTGGAGGAACCTTGAACGAGCCGTCCGGGTTGATGTTCCCTTGCGGCTGCGCCAGCAGCTCATTCCAGGTAGAGATGAACAGGTAGGCAGGCTTGGCCTGCAGCGTGTGAAAGCACCGCTCAATTGTATGACATCGTGCGTGCAGCTGTGGAACATCAAAGGCACAAGTCAACAGCCTGGTCGGATAGCTGGAGGAGCAGGCGCGTGCAGGACTTCACCGTGAATGCCCGGACAAACTGCTTCTGGAATGTGAGGCCCTCCCAGTTGCCAGAGCCCTGCTGCGTCAGTGAGTGGTACGACGTCTGGTACCCTGCAGCAGAACCATAGACCAGCACCGCGCTCACATTTGTACAATGTTGCACCTGTGTACGAGCACCAATGAGCGGACCAACCCAGCGAACCAGACGCGGCACAGTAAGTTTGACGCAGCGGTCCGGGGGATATACCTGGAGACACTGCCATCTGGCCGCCACGTGTGCCGATGGGGAGGCCGCTGCTGCCCACAGTGTCCGTTGTGTAGGGCTGGTTGCAAGCGCTCTGTGAGATGTTGCCCAGCTGCACAGCACGACAGCTGGGCTGTCACATGATGCCGGTGCCACACAAGCTGTGCCCAGCGTGTGAAGGACCCCACACCAGAAAGGGGTACAGGACGCGACACATCAGCGTCAGGCACACTCACCCCCTGGCAGAAGCTCATGAAGTTCCAGCCGTTTGAGGTGTCTCGGTTGACCCACACTGCACATAACAATGATTGTTCAGCTCACACACTCTGTTGAGCAGGACAACACACAACATGGTTGTGATCTTGCATGTGAGGTTCCCTCATCACGCTCTACCACTCACTGTATACTGCGGCAACGTTGTTTCTGCCGCCTGCATGTGCACAGAGTGACCCATATGTCGTCATACGTATACGAGAGGGCGCACATGGTTAGCCTGTAGCCAAAATGCGCCAGTGAGCGACATTGTGCCGGAGCATGGAGACGAAAGGATGAGTCGTGCAGGGTGTCAGTCCCACCGTTCGCCTGGATGTCGGCAGTGTACTGCTCATCAAAGGCATCAACCCGCGGGATGAAGAACAGGAAATTGCGTGTGTCAGAGTCCCTCATCATGATCTGCGCCACAGCGGCACGGTAGCAATGAGGACAGCGCTGCCATCTGAGCTCATGTGGCACTCAGCAGCGTCCAACGGATGCAGCAGACATGCAGCAGATGCACTTGCAGGGTTGC
The DNA here is from genome assembly GCA_032358165.1 of Diplosphaera chodatii. Classification (NCBI taxonomy): domain Eukaryota; kingdom Viridiplantae; phylum Chlorophyta; class Trebouxiophyceae; order Prasiolales; family Stichococcaceae; genus Diplosphaera; species Diplosphaera chodatii. The sequence continues at coordinate 1,429,296 of JAALGY010000001.1, read as the reverse complement.
AGCACTGTCTGCAGCCGCAGCCACCTAGGGGAGTATCACATACACTCTATGTCGGCTGGGCAGCCCACGTGCCAGCTGGCAGCCGCGCACCTGTGCGAAGCGGGGGTCGTTGTACACGTTCAGCACTTTGGGGTAGATGGCTGCCTTCTTGTTGGCGGCGCTGAAGGGCTTGCTCGGCTGCGGCACCCGCTGCCAGATGGCGATCTCCGGCGTGCGGATGCCCTGCGCTCTTAGGTCGGCCCACACCTGTGCAGCGGCATCTCGAGTCTCTGACGTCGTCAGGTTTTGAAATGCGGCGGCAACGGCTAGGTGTGCTGGCGAGTCCGTGCTGTGAGACAGATGGGCTCAGGCTCAAAGGGGACATGGGTGGGAGCACACCTCGCACAGGACCTCGAATGGCCGCAGCTGTATGGCGTCTGCAGTCGGGTTGTAATCCGGAATATTCGTGGCATCCACCTGTACATGCTCGTATGTCGTGGATGTTGTACCACTACATGAATTGGCCCGTAAGCAGGCACGAGCACGGGCGATGACAAGGACACAAGAAAGTAGTCCTGCAAAAAAACAACAATTTGATGCTTTTTGTTCCTTTTTCTTCCTGCCATGCGCACCACCACATGGTCGATGCCCGCCGCAGTCAGCCACTGCGCGTGCTGCGTGAGGACGCCGGTGATGTTCTGGCAGTCCGGCTGCTTCGAGTATGATTGATACCTGCCCTCGTTGGCCGGGTTGTAGTTCAGTGCCCCTCGCGCCCGCCGCTTGTACAGGCAGTAAAAGCCAACCTGCACTCATGCAGGCAGCGTACGTCTGTGCAAAACCCTGATGCTGCACCACAGTGAGCATCGATCTGCCCACAGAGGCCGCACATGTCACTGAGTGTGCCTCGGCTGTGCAGCATTGCTGCACGGCAGTGCAGTGATGAGTACCACCTGCGGGGTGTACATCGTGTGGAATCCCATGGACTGCCCATACACCCCAGGGTTGACGATCACGTCATTCAGCGTTAGCGCTCCCGCTGCCACCCCTGCACGGGCGATGTTGTGAATAGACTGGACGGTCGGATCACAGACGGAGTGCACACAGCCAGCCTTAGGCAGGACAGTACCTCTGCGAGCGAGGCTTGACCAGCTGAGAGACTCACCTGTGGTGGTCTCCTGCCGCGACCGGATCACATCCTCCACAGTCACCGGCACCCTGCCGGCGGCGCGCTGGACGTCCATTCCCCGCACCGCCGGCCAGTGCCACACGCTGTACATGATGCCCACGCGCTTGCACCGCACCTTGTTCCCTGCCGCATCCAGCTGCGCCTGCACGCGGTGTGCAGCGCGCAGTGGTCAGTGATTGAGCGTGCGGCCATGCAGCCCACACAGGCTGACTCGGCCTGCTTGCCATGTACGCAGCCTGTTTGCATCATCTGACGCCACTTTCAGCACGCTGCAAGGGCCTTGTCAGGCACACAGGCGGCAGCGCTGCGTTTGCAGCTGCTGCACAGGCACAAGACAACAGGTCACGCACCTGGAAGCAGTCCTGGGCGCAGGTCTTGCAGTCCTCCCCGGCATCGCAGTTGCCATCGCCACAGAACGGCCCAGACTGCAGCCTTGCAGCCGCGATGCTGGCCACCCGCTGGTTGGAGGCGGCAGTGCGTGCGGGCGCGGGCGGCGATGGCTTTGCCGTAACACTCTTCAGCAGCGTGTTCTGCAGCAAGAACGCACCCAATAGTGTTGTACCACTCGCGGGATATCACTGTCATGTTTCACGGTTTGCGGGGAGCAGCAGTGCGTTTCCACGGCATCGGCACCGACTAGGGGGGGTTCAACGTGACAGACACCTGGTCTGGTCCCAAACAGCTTGTGTAAGCTGCGGACGCACCGTTTGTTCTGCCAACACGACCTCGACGCGCTGCCTGGCTGCCTTGAACTTGGAGGCGGCGGTGGCGGCGGCGTCGGCGGCCGGGAAGCAGCAGGTAGCGACGACGGCTGCCAGGCTGAACAACTGAACACGCCACCTGGCGCCCGCTGCCATTGTCGCGAACGCTCCGCGACCACTATTTGCTGACTTGCTGGTTTATGCGCGAGCCTTGCTGTTGTCTTGACCTCGCGCCAGGTGCGGACCGCAGGTGTACCAACCAGATAGTGAGTGCAGATAGTGAAGGCCGCACAGAGCCAACAGTCGTCACTGCGCGCGTTGAGAAAGCCGGTCCTCGTTGCGCCTTCCTAAGCGCTCCGATATGTGTCCTCCTGGCACACAGCGCGCAGATGCCTGTGAGGACCTACAGTGATTCCTCGTGGATCTCCCTTTCTGCGCACATACAGCTGGATCTGGATGGAAATCTGTCATCGGTCTGGCGCCGACAGCGGCCTCTTGACCATCCACGTTGACAAAACGGCAGCAAATCTCCCAGCACATAGGTTGGGTGTGGCTGCACTGGGTGTAACGGCTGTGAGTTCGGTGTGTTGTGCCGTTTGACATCAGATTCTGCGGTGGCTTCATCCCGCCTTCCACTGCCCAGTCAAGGTTACCATTTGCTGGACCCCAACTGGCTCACAAGGGACAATCGCGCCATGCTACACCCTAGCTTCCACCTCACGACGCAAATGCTCTAGCGTGCCTAAGGCAGGATCACTCACGAGGCGCTGTTGTGACACGGCATGTCAATTGCAGCCCAGTTGCGTCGTCTGTATGTGTGACTGCTGCTCGCAGCACCCCGGCCGGTGAGGACTCTGTGCATGCAGCTGCATGCACTTGCTGGCCCGCAGAGCGCTGCTGCAAGGGTGCAGCGGTGTCCACTGTTGCAACAGGCATGCTCGACAGCGCATCCGCCCTGGGGCCAGCTCCTCCCCTCCACTCGTCGCCACACGCCTCGGTTGATGGTGGCATTTCATGTTGATGTTCGTAGGCTACCGCCTGCTGCCCCTGTCCATGGTGGCCTCCTCACGGCTGGACGGGAAGAGCTCCACGTATCTGTTGCCCAGCATCTTGCGATCCTGCATTGTTGAGGCGACAGCAGCCCCATTAGGACTCTGCTGCTAGCATCAGGTGTAAATCTCCACAGCAACAGTGTCCCGCACAGTGTGCGACGCCTGACGTGAGGCCCTAGCAAACAGAACGTGAGTCGGCACCTTGGACATAGCTGTGGCAGCGTCCTCGGCGCTGGCAAACTCTACGAAGGCCATCCCTGAGGGCCGCCCATCGGCGTTGATGACTATCCTCACCCTGCATCACGAGCAGACCCAGCGGCTGTGCTTCAGGAGATGACAGTGGTACACATGCCACCTGTGTTGCTGCTGGGGGCTAACTCCGGCACCAGGCTGCTGGGTGTTTTTCCTGACACCAGGCTGCTGCATGCCCAGGCTTGCAGCCGCAGCAACTGGAGCAGTGTGCCCTCCCGTCATGCCGACAGTGAGAACATGGGGAGGACAAAGCGCACCCGTCAGCTGCAATGGGTGCCACTGGCAGGTCGGTGAACCACTCCATGATGTCAGCCTTTGTGCAGCTGAATGGCAGCCCTCGCAGCTTCAGCATGCCTTCAGACAATAGCGCAAGTGTGTCAAGGGCAAGGGCTGCAGCCCACTGGAGCCTATACACCCAACCTAGCGGTGCTACATAGAGAAGTCGGCATGCTGCCTCTGTGCTCCGAAGCCACAGAGGGGCACCTGTGTGCTGCGCGGGCTGGTCGCTGCCGTGCGGCTGCTGCATCTGCGGCGCATCCCCCCGGTGCCGGCCATGGTCCCGCCGCTGGTCGTCCTCACCGTCCCGTCTATGGTCTGCACGCAAAACACTTTATGACCATGAGTCCCCTGTCCTGCAGCTGACGAACCTAGCACGAAGGGGTGGGCACCATCACCCAGCGGCAGGCTCGTGCGCTTTACTCAGGGTTGTACCAGATCTGCCGTCGTACATCCCCCTGCCGCCGCCGCCGCCCCCACCACCGTAGTGCTGCTGCGCGCCGCCGTCTCCTCCCTCCGCCATGTACTGCGCGACTGCAGAGTAGTACTCCTGCAACATAGCGCTGGACTTGCATTGTCTGTAGGGCAATCTGCGAACAGCATGACGTCCTGGCTTTGGATGGACAAGCTGTAGCGCAGCCACAGGTTACAGTCATACGGAGTTGGACTCTGTGCAATACTACCACTGGTCACAGATGTGGTCAGCGCATACCACCCTCACATGTTTGTGCGCAGAGAAGACCTCCACATAGCGGCGGCCCAAATAGCTCTTGTTTCGCTGCAGGGCCCCCTCCACCTGGGACACAGATGGGACAGAGACTGTGCTGTTCCGGGGACTGTCACAAACAGGCTGAACAACTGAGAAAGCATGGGTACTCTGGCCTGTGCAGTCTTCCACGGTGGCCAAGACGCAACTGGACCATGATCCGAGCTGGAGGAAGGGGCACCTGGAAGGGGGTGCCGAGCACCACGAAGGCCTCCCCTGATGGCCGGCCGCCCTTGCGCGTGAGCAGGACATCCACGGCGTCACAGCCCTGCAGACACACTGAGCACCTCCGAGCTTGCCTCGAAGAGTACAGCACGCTCAGCCTGAAGCTCCCAACGAGCGCTGTCACACTATCTGGTGGCAGCCGTCCATACACTATACCACTATATCTGTTGGACGCCCGGCCAACCGCAAGCCTTTGGCCAGGTGCGGCTGCCTCACAGGGCGGGCGGTCATTAGTCTATATTGGTCAGCACACGCCGCTGTAGACAGCTGCCACCTGAGGTCGGCTACGTACCAGGAATGCTCGGACCTCATCCTCTCGCACGCCAAAGGGCAGGCCCCGTAACCGCACAGCCGGAAACACACCCATGGCCCCTTCAAAGCCTGCGCCACCACCGCCGCCGGCCCCATGCTGCGGCATCATGCCCCCTTTGGCGCCCATCATGCTCATGTTGCTGGCGCCGCCGCCGCCCATGTGGTTGCCCATCATGCTGCCCATGCCGCCGCCGCTGCCCATCCCGCCCATCACCCCGCTGCCCATGCCGCTCATCGCACCCATGCCGCCCATCTGGCCGCCGGCCATGCCGCCGCCCATGCTGCCCATGCCGCCACCCATTGCGCCGCTGCCCATTGCACCGCTGCCCATCATGGGACTGGCAGCGCCCATGCCGTTCTGCTGCAGCATGCCCGCCCCGGCCATGCCGGACCCTGACATCATGCCCATGCCGCCGCCCTGGCCCATCATCATACCTGCGGCGCCGCCGCCCATGGCGCTGCTCATGCCGCCTCCCATCCCGGCGCTCATGTTGGCGGCCATGCCGCCGGGCATGCCACCGACGCCTGCCATCATGCCCGCAGCACTGCCGCCACCATTGGCAGACATCATGCCGCCACCGCCGCCCATAGCCGCACCAGCTGCCCCTTGGCCGTAATCCCGCTGCGCTGACGGGTCCATGACGCCACCATACATCTGATCGCTGCCCCAGGAGCCGCCTCCTGGGTACCCTGCACGACCTGCTTGTGCATTGCCCCAGTCGTCGCCTCTTGGCCGCTTGTTGCCGTACATGTCGACCACCACGCGGCACAGAGCAGCCAGCCGAATGAGCAACGATGCTAAGCGATGCGTGCAGACTGGTTACCCACACACAAGAAGGCTCGCAGGTGTACTGCTGATCGTTTCACCCCTGCGGATTTGAATGGGTGTACGCAGGTGCGACAGCTCTTACGGCACGCGATGCAAGAGCAAGCAGCACAATGCAGCAGTGGTGCGCGGTCTGAAAAGGAAATGGACAGACCACAACGATCTGGGCGCGCTAGATGACAATCGTCAGCAGTCTCCACCACATGTCAACTCAGGACTGCAGGAAGCAGGAGGCAGCGCTCGATGCAACATTCTCGAGAGGCGTCCGAGGGGGTTGACCAAGGCTAGACTAAGCCCCTGTTGTGCCGGAGGTTTGGCTGTCCTACTGGCAAGTGAGTCATCAAGCCGCAGAGCAAATTCGCAGGCGCCTTGAGGGTGATGCTGGCTAGCTACATAGCAGACCGCGGGCCGTACGCTGACTCTCCAGACGTCCGAAGTACTTACAGGGGCGTGCAATACTGGCAGTCTGCTGACGCGAGATATGTTGGCAACAAGGATGCGCCAGGGCTGCAGTTACTGAGGCAGTTTGCACAGCTGCCGCCGAGACTTAAGTAGCGGCGAAGCTGGGGATCTGGTGGACGTCACCACCTTTGCGACTAGTCCAGCAGCTCGGACCAGCGTCGAACAGCTGCGCAAGAGCGCCTGGCAGAGCGGCAAGCGCCCAGTGTCTGCATCAGAATCAGCAGCCAGTCTGAGCACAGTCACGATCAGCAGACGTGATGCTGCAGCGGCACCTGGACTCCTGCGCGAGTCACCCGTTCCTGGGCAGATATCCAGCCGCAGCCTGGTTGCGATCCGGGCAAGCCGCCGGCTTTGGCCAGCGATGGGCGACGTGACCGACAGCCGGAGCACGAGGCCGGGGTGCGCAGCAGGCCGCCGCAGTTTCCGCCGCTGCACATCAGTCGCCAGTTTGGCGAGGTCGAAAGGCCGAGGACGATTCTGCACCGGCCTGCTGATAGCTGCGCTGCTTGGCGCGGGCCTCAGCAGGGCTTTTGGCCAGCAAGCAGCAGGCAGCAGCTGCCCCGTCAGCCTGGTCTACGCTGCGGACCTGGGCCCGGGTGGAGCCCACAGCAAGAACCCCACCTTTGCCGGCCGAGTAAACATCACCAACACGGCCTCGCAGGTAGCAATAGCTGGCTTTGAGACCTGCTGTGTTCCACTTCACATATCATCTCACGAGATCCTGCGGTGCCTCTGCTGCATCTGGCCTGTGTTGTCGAGCAGACCCTGCCCCGCCACTGTGCAGAGTGTGTGTCCTGCATGCCCCTGCACTCTGGTGCGATTGCTGCCATGCAGGTGGCTGTTCAGAGCTGCAAGATTGGCTGGAACTTCACAGATGGGGAGAGCATCGTGGGGAGGGGCAACGTCAGCGCGCCTTTCGTGGCAGACTCACTGGCTGTGCACCAGGTCTGTTTTCTGCTGCTGCTGCTGCACTCCCAGCAGCACAAAGAAGGCAGTGCGGTCACGTGCATGACTCTGGCTGTTGCTGCAGTAAACCGTTCAATACGTTTGCATCCTGCAGGTCATTCTGCAGGCCGGCAATGCATCCGCACTGTCCCCTGGCAGGTCACTGCAGGTCAGCTTCCTGGGCACCAAGTCGAGCACGGCAGCGAATGCCAGCAACCCCTATGGTGTGGCGCGGCCAAAGGTCAGCAGCCAGGGAGCTGCTCTTGTGTTCCATCAGTTGTGGCGGTCGATTGAGCAGATGCAATCGGCAGGGGCCTCAGTGGTCTGAGTCTGCTCTTTCAACGTGGTTGATGTTTCTACAGGACATGGCGTTCAACAACCTGCCGTGCACACTGGTTGGCATGACTGCTATGGGCCTTGTTGACAGCCCCGCTGCCGTGGTAAGCACTACAATACCATTGCGCTGCTGGCTTTCAAATGCCAACGTTGTCAAGGTGGGCCCGGCCGGCACAATCTCACCTGGTCAAACCTTTTCTGTACGGCCCATCAGGCAGTGCCGGCGCGCCCCAACCCAGATGACTTGAACCCGACGAGCAGCCTGCTGATTCAATACGCACCCATCGAATATGTGACGCTGCCGATAGGCATCTTTGCCACTGCCTTCACCCAGTTCCTCGTCAGGTATGCAGAGTGTATCCACTGATGGCGTTGTCCAGCTCATTCAGCCAGCCTGCATTGCCAAGCATCACGACACATGCACTAGTTCTTACACTCAGCTCCAGCATATGGCAACCTACTGCTATTGTGCATGCAGGGTGGCAAATGTGGCAAACAGCACCAACATCCCGCTACAGGATGTCACCTATCAGTACTGGTTCAATGGGCCAGACGGCGTCGATGCCTTTGCCCAGTCCTCGCCCATGGATCTGTTTGAGCTGCAGTGCTCTGATGCTACCACAGGTCAGCGTTCCATGGACTCTCTTACTACAGTCTGATGCAAAGCATGAAGCTTACCAGGCACCAGCTGTAGCATGTTTTGCGTAGGGCGGCGCCTGGGTCACATTGCTGTGCACCATTACCTGACAAGTGCAGGCTGTGAAACCATCCGGTGGAACTTCACGCGGGGGCTGAATGACACGCTTGGCGCACTGTTTGTGCTGAATGTGGGCTTTCAGCCGTCGGCAGGCAGCCTGCGCACGATTTCCGCTGACAGCATTGGTATGTTGCCCAGATGTTCATGAATTTCTTGAATTGTCCAAGCTGCACCGACTGGGTGCACAGCTGGAGCGGGACCCCTCAGCGGTGGATTCATGTGCCTTGCAGGCAACTTTACAGCAGGGGCGCAGGCGCATCAGGCCCAGAACTCCTTGCTGAATGTTATGCAGGTGCTTACGAAGTGCCTCGATGGAGGTTGGCATACAGTGTTGTGCCTTCCGCTCATGTGGTCAGATCAAAACCCAGCTCCTACACACGAGACAGCAGCTTCTGGGCGCTGACACACAGGTACTGGCCAGCATCCAGATCAAGCGGCTGGCCCTGGTGCAGGTGTGGGCTCTCCTTGCGTCCGTCCGATGTTTGCTCTCACTTGCTGATCTCGATAGCGTACGACGCTGTAGGTGTAGAGCCAGAAATAAAGAGACGATTTGGCTGCTGCTGTGCAGATGAACCAGACGCTGGACTACTCGTTCGAGAACACACCGGTGTCCAATCAGCAGGCCAACGGCTCCCAGGTGATGGCAGGCTGTCTCAATGGCAGAGGCACGCCATGCCAGCACATGAATCAGCAAGAGCAGGGATATCCAATCCTTGAATGTTCCTGACACTCGACAACCAGGGTCAAGACCACTCATCCGCTCTGTCATCTATGCCCAATTCCTGCTTGCAGACAGTGCCACGAAAGCCTGTTCCCAACTGGGGCATGCCGGCGTACTTGGATGGGGCATTAGCCTGGGGCAGCCCGCCCAAGCAGCAGGTGGAGAGTCAGGCGTTCGGCATACCATATGTGCCCTGTTCATGCAGCGACGTCATGGCAAGTGACAAGGCTTTCTTCAGGATCTGCAGCCTGGAGCTGTAATTCTGCCCGCACATTGAACAACAAGTGAGTGCTTGTTTGCACACCTGCAGGCGTCACGCAACCCCCCGCCCCCGTCACAGCCATTGCCAGCTGGCATCCACTGCAGCAGCAATGGAAGTGCCGGCAACGCCAGCATTCAGGTGCCCACAAAGCTCAAAGGCCTGATTTGTAGAGGTTTGCCGGGTGTCTGCCTCAATGACAGCAACAATGGCAGGTCTTGCCTATATGCAACAAGAAGGGACAATCAGCGTCCTGCAAAGGGGGCTGTATATAGGAGTACTGCCTGGGCCAGTATATGCAGTACATGCTGGGATACCAATCGACAGCTGCATTTCTTTGTCTTCCCTGGCAGCTGCAGGTCTCAGTGTCTGCCTGCCACCTCCCTGAACTCTGAGGAGCACACTGTCGTCTTGCGTGCGCAGCGCTGCATGCTGATGGCGGAATACTGCTGCGATGGTGCGCGGCTGTCGCCGACCATTCCAGCTGTCTTCCCGCCGGCACGGCCTACGTCAGAGTCCACACCAGGCGCTCCGCCACCGGCGCTGCCGCCGCCGCCCGGAGCCTCGTCTGCAGCATCAGCCGCACAGACTGCAGCGCCTGGGCAGTCCAGCGGGGCGCCAGCAGACGGCAGTAGCAGCAGCACATCTGCAGCGGCAATCGTGGGGCCGGTCGTAGGTGAGCAGTAGCTTCCTGAACCTTAGCAGCAGGAACAAGCAGACACCGGCAGCTCCTGTTCGACGCAGAAAGTCAGGTTGCCTCCGCAGCATGCAATGGCGTGGCTTCAATGCCAGTGAATGCCAGTCGTCAGTCGTCCAGGGTTTCTGCAGGCGGTGTGGTGGCGCTGGCGGCCATCACCGCTGTACTGGTCTTCCTGTGCCTGCGGCGGAGGCGCCGGCTGCGGGGTGTGCGGCTGCTGCAGGACGCGGAAGCGTGCCGCCGGAGCAGCGGCTCAGAGTCGGACCACGGGAAGCGGCAGCTGGTGGCTGCCAGCGGCGGGCACAGCACCTTGGTAGGCGTCACGTGTGACGCATGTTTCAATTGACCTGGACTTGTGCGTCTCGGACGGGACGTCCCTTTACATACTTCATTGTTGACCTCTTGCAGTTTGTGGCCATGAGGGTCAGGTGCGTATTGGCTGCAGGGTGGGCTGTCCCTGGTGGGGCAGGAGGTGTCGGTGCTGAGCTGGAGCGACTGGCGACGGCAGCGATCAGCACGTACTGGGGGAACGGCGCTGCTATCGGATGGTGTGGCTGCACAGGATTGATACTTGCATTGCTGAGTGCAGCCCCTTTCACCCTGTCCACCATCAGCTCGAGACACATACATCAGTTTGGGCAAGCACACCAGACCGTGACTACTGTGCACATGCTACAGGGCTCCTGCAGAGTCGTCGTTCAAGCGGCGCAACAGATGGCAGCGGCCAGTGGCTCGAGTGCGAGCAGGTGCCACTGATCAATATGTGCATCACATGTTCAAACTGAGCCGTGGTCTGGTGAGCAACTTGCACTCAGCAGCATGTGGAAGGTGGGGCAGGCTGCAGAACTGCATTGACCAGCAACCTGCACAAGGCTTGCCGACACAGCTCGGTGACGGGGTACACATTGTGGGTACGCAGGGTCTGGAGCCCTACGGGCCCGTAGGAGAGGCAGCGCGGCGGTGGGCCTCGCAGCCCGCCCTGGTGCGCATATCGTCAGTCTCCGACCCAGGCGCTGCGGTTCCCGGGTCGCCCAACTTCCTCCTCATGGCGCCCTCAAATGTTGGGCAGACAGTGCAGGCAGCTGCAGGTGGGCCATCAGCCACTGATCCCTTGGTAGCTGCTGCATTGCCTAGGGTGCTTCGCCACATGAAAAACGTGGAAATGTACTAAACTTCACAGGGCCACAGGTGTTGCCCCTGGCGACATGCAGAACCTTGTTGCATGATATCTCGTTGTCCACTTACAGGCCAACTGCTGGTGGGGCAGAGCAGCAGCGGTTCGCTGGAGGGCGTGGCCCGGCGGCTGGTGCGGCGGCACTCCTGGGGCGGCCCGCTGCAGATGCCCGACTCCGAGCTGCCGCCCATGCTGCAGCAGGCGCCCGCGGCCACCTCCATGGTTCGCCCCTTACGCCTTACATATGCATGAGCACATGGCAAACTCAAAGCCCACTGCCGCCATGCCTCACAACCAGTGGTTGTCGAGGATGCACGGTGGGGCAGCTGCTGCACAGCTGCCAGAGGTGGCGAAACGGGATGTAGGTTGTTACCCACTCATGTGCGGTGCCGCTTGATGCTGTGCAGAGCACGACCACATTGGCATAGCTTTGCAGGTCATTGCTGCAGAGGTATGCCAATATGAGTCGTAGCACTGCACACCATAATGTAGTACAGGACCTGTGCCGACACATGTTGTAAAAGCTGTCGCCTCAGCCCATTGTAATCAGTCAAGGCATAGTGCCTGGATCCTGCAATGCGGTGCAGGGGTCGCCCTTCATGCCGCCGCTGCCCTACGGCCCGGGCTGGGGCCACAGCATGTCGCTGGAGGGCGTCGATCTGCGCGTCGACTATGCAGAGGAGATCGAGCCGCACCTTGGGCGCCGCTTGGTGTGCTCTAGGGCTAGTGAAAAACTTGCAGGGCAGACAATGACAGGACATTTAACATTCATCTGGTTGTTCCTGCGCACCCATGTTGCAAACCGTCGGGGCAGCAGGGTGTTATCTTCCGGAAGGTCCATGAACTACATACACACTGTGTGCAGGGCACTGGCGGCTTTGGAGACGTGTTCGAGGCTCAGTGGCGGGGGCGGCGGGTGGCCGTCAAGAAGCTGCCGCAGCTGGCCGCCCGTGCTCGGGATGGGCCGTCTCCAGAGGCGCAGTATGCCGCCCTCATCGCGGAGATCCAGCTGTCCTGCCGCTTCAAGAGCAGCCGCCTGGTGAGTGTGGCATCAGGCCTGACCAACACCCATATATGTCACACCTGAACACCATCATTGGTTGACACACACAGTATGCATCTGTGCGATAGCCACCAGGGGAGTGCTGGTACACAGCTGCTGGAGATGTTGTTGATATACGGTGTGGAGTCCTGTGATGCACAGGTGTCGGTGCTGGGCGCCTGCCTGGGGGAGCCGTCGCAGGCGTGCCTGATCATGGAGCTGGTGGAGGGTGGGTCCCTGGCGGCACGCATCCACGACCGCAAGAAGCGGCGCCTGACCTACATGCAAATCCTGCAGGCATGTCTATGACAGATATGGATACTATGGCGCTGCACCAGTGGCTCCGCACTGTACCACCGTCATGTGCATCAACGAGAGCCAGGTGTGTGAGTTAGACTCTTGACTGCACATAAATTTGCGTTGCTGCAGCATGCTGACAGAGAATGGGCGAGTGTACAGACATAGAGCACACTGTTGCAGATTGCTCACGACGTGGCGGCCGGGCTGGCATACCTGCACCCGGCGGTGGTGCACCGCGACCTGAAGCCGCACAATGTCCTGCTGGAGGGTGGGCCCGCCGGCCGTGCCAAGGTACCCAATCCTGCATATCATGCTTCATCTGCATGTGTAAGTGTAGCAGCGCTGTAGGGTGCCAGCAGGCCTGCCAGTCATGTGAACCTGGATGTACAGCATGGAGACTGAATCTGAGACAGTTGGCGGGGGTGTCGCTCTCAATAGGTGGCGGACTTTGGCATCAGCCGGGTGAAGGACCCGACGAAGAGCTACCTGAGCGCGACTAACAACAACGGCACGCCTATGTACATGGCGCCCGAGCAGTTCAACGGCTCCCACCTCGACGAGAAGGTGGGGCAGTCATGCTGTTGATGATGGCAAGAGCATCTGGATCAGGCCTTGATGCTGGTCCCATCACCGTGCTGCCAACCGATAGCAGCAGTCCTGCATGGATGCTGCTCTTCAGGTGGCGTGCGGGGATGGGACCATATGCATTGGCATGTTGCTCTGATGCACTTGTGTTGCAATGAAGGTGTCAGGCCCTCAACATGTGCAAGAGCCTACTTCAATCTCGTGGCATCGAGAACAATTGACCGCTAGTTTAATCAATTTCTCTACCCTGGTTGGTTCCTGTGCCTGTTCAGGTGGATGTGTACTCGCTGGGTTGCATCCTGAACGAGTGCTGGACGCGGCAGCAGCCCTGGCGCAACAGCGAACACTTCTTCCAGGTGCTGTGTTGAATGAGACACGCCTGGCTCTATGACTCAACAGCCCGACTGCAGCAAAGCGATGAGGGCATTATGTGTGCAGCGCGAGGCCTGCCAACACGCTGCACCCCTGTGCAGTGCATGCATGCCTTGCTAGCGTTTCCTGCAACCTGCACAACTCAAACTGATGCTGACTGTCGCTCTTACGGACCAAGCTGCAGCATATAACCACTTCACAGATGCATCGCTGGTGTGTGCAGCATGTACGCAACTCATCGTAGACTGCTGCAACGATGTTCGCCTGCACATGCATCCTGCAGATCATCAAGAGCGTGGCAATCGATGGGGAGCGGCCGGCAGTGGCCAGCGACACCCCGCCGCAGCTGCGCCGCCTCATCCGCAAGTGTTGGGAGCAGGTGAGGCCACAACCCGAATCCTAATCGTTTTGCAGTTCTGCCCTGGCTGATATACACTGGGGCAGTTTCATCTGAGTTATGTGTCCCTGGCAAGCATGCGTTCAACCAGCTGGATGCTGCCACGTAGACAAGCTTTCAAGCTGCAGCTGCGTGGCCGCCGGAGGCTCATACTTGGACTTGAGCACCAAAACGTGGGTGTCCACAGGTCTGCAAGTACTACCTTGGATATGAATTATGTGATGCACCATGCAGGATCCCCGGCACAGACCATCATGCACAGAGTTGGTCCGCTTCACCGACATCCTGATGCAGCACGAGGTGGCGCGGCTGCGGGCCGCAGCCGGCCGCGGCAGCGGCGCCCTGCCCAGCGGCATCGGCAACGGGGGCAACGGCAGCCACGGCGGCAACGGCGGTCACGGCGGCAGCATTGGTGCTGGCAGCGGCACTGGCTGCCGGCATGCCATCCCCACAGTGCAGGCGATCAGCGCAGCATCAGATGCCACGGACAGGACGACACCCAGCCTGCGGCAGCGGCTGCAATGTGGTGCGTCCCAGCCTGGCCCTGTGGCGGCGACAGATGACAGCGCTGCCTCAGGCAGGGGAGCCCCTGATGCAGCCAACTGCGATGTCGAAAGCAACCTGCCAGCAGCTACCATCATGGAGAGCCAGCAAACGGCGGTCGCCCGCGGCACGGCTCCAGCTGATGCCAGGCACCAGATACCGCTCGCCCCGGGCACACGCACGGCCGAGCACCATCAGCATGCAGCGTTTACAGGACGAGACGGCCTGTCAGATGCCTTGCCTGCCCTGCCAGCGGACGGCAGTGTCCCGCAGGCAGCGGTGCATGAGGTTGGCGCCGCTTCCACAGCCTCCACCTTGGCTGAGGCGCCTGTAATTGGGGCACGGATGCCAGGTGAAGGGGCTGTTCCTGACGCCTGCCTCTTCGTGATGCGCACCCTCAGACAGCATCTTATAGCGCCAGTCTGCTTGTTACATATTGCTTGCAGCTTTCAGACCAGTCCTCACTCTTCCATATACGTTGATGCATGGCTGCAGAGCTGAGACTGCTGGGCCAGCGGCATCGGCAGCCCTCTGACACGACTGGCGGCAGCAGCGCCGGCAACGGCGGCAGCTGCAGCGTTCAGAACAACAGCAGCTGTGGGGCAAGCGAGGGCACTAGGAGTTGCGGTGCCTTTGAGACGGCAGAGGCTGCAGCAGGCAGCCCACTGTCAGACAGCACTCTGACAGTCTGACAGCATCCATCTAGTAGGGCAGGGGTCGTCAGCACTGACTGCTCTGCATAGCAGACTGGCAGGAAGACGAGAGTGCTGCATAGATGCAGCTTGCTGCTGTTGAAAGGCGAAGAAGCTCGGGCAGGTTTGCTTCATGACCAGAGGTTGAGGTTTGCAGGTGAATCACCAATTCTTTTGCCGCCACGTCTGTGCTGCAGCACTGCCGGGGCCACGCTGCTGGCAGCTGAGCACTCAGACCCAGTTCGGCAGCTTCATGTTTTGCAAATGACAGTACTCGTAGCAGGAGGAGAAAACACAGCAGTCGCCAGTGTGCGAAGAGTAAGAATCCCCAATCAATGTAGCAAAACTGATGTCGAGAGCAATGCCCACTGATGCCGCCATAAACGGACATACTGATGGGATGTTGTTCTGAGCGAACCTCGGATATCCTCCAGCCCCAGATGTTCATACCGCTCGCCATTACGCTATACAAGCTGAACAGCGGCAGAATCACCGCACAAATGTCTTCTGTGTCACGTTGTCCTCGCTGTCGTCAAACAGCACGCGTGTGCCGCCGAGGCTGGCAGCCGCGCTGGAGTCTTGCGAGGTGCTCTCAAAGATGCGGTTGGCCTGCAGCAGCGGGCAGCCTCAACATCATGCTGGCATTGCCACTGCGGACACGACGTCACGTGACGGCTGCGGCAGCGCCTTCGCAAACCAGCGTAGCACTGCGCATGATCAGGGACGGCACAATAACAGCAGCCACCCCAACAGTGTCAGCCCACCTGCGCCTGCTCGAAGCCGTCCCGCCGGTGGTGCTCCTCCAGCTCACTCTCCTATTTCAAAGGAAAGGAAATCGATTGGGGACCTTGCCGACGGACTTGTTTGCCAGCAATCACGCAGCACTGCTATGCACTGGCGGCGCGTGGGTACTGCGCTCTGCAGCACGGCATCAGCAGCACGCCACAGGTGCAGCGGCGCACCGGCACGTCGGCAAAGTCGGGCAGCGCCCTGCGCTCGGCAAACTCGATGTACGCGCCCGGCACCTCCCGCTCCTCCCCTGGACCGCAACATCTTGTGTACATATATTTCAACCTGGATCAATGATGACTTAATGCACCCGCAAGAACGGCAGCAGATGTCCTGGGTCACTGCGTCACAGCAAGAACGAGATTGTGATGACCCATGCAGATCCTGCATAGCAGCAGGAGTGCGTACCGCCAGCAAAGCGGAAGACATGTGTGTCGGCCATGGTCGAACTCTGCAGCAGACCCCCGTCTGGGCTGACCTGCAGATGTACACAACCTATTCTGTGGGATTGCATGCTATGCGTGTTCAAACACTTCCGCTGTGGGCTGTGTGGTTTATGCTGGACACTCCGCAGGCTGCAGGCTCAGTACAGCATGATGCTGACCTTTATCTGGCCGCCAGCTGCGTTGAGCTGGAACCCTGCAGCCTCAACCTGCCGAGTCACCTCTTCAATCCCGCCCCTGTGCAATGTGTCAGCAGGTGATCAATGAGCTGATGATACCATGATTGCAATGCCACTGCGGACTGTCAGCTCCTGCCAAACCGCCGTGTTGCTGCAGGAGCACACAGCTGCCGTCTTTGGGAGCCTACTTGATGCCTGTGCGGTGTACAGAGATTGTGGCATGGCTGAGGTTGTAGCCATTCACCAGCACCCACGCTGCAAACTCTGACTCTGCTTGGAGCTCCTCATAGTGCTCCAGGGTGGGTGTCTCCCATGGTAGCTCCCCTGCATCCACCAGCAGTGCAGTCTATCAAGCAGTATGTTCGCAGTTTGCAGATGCTGCACTGCGTGCTCGGTGTGCAAACATCATCATGTCCTGCACATCCCTGGAAACTGTTGAACAAGCTGGGTATCCGTGCTGCGGCACGCACCTGTCATCGTGCAGACGGCAAGGTGCTTGAACGCCTTGCCAGCTGACACAGCATACCGCTGCAGTATCTTCTCCGCATCCTTCGATAGCGCTTCGGACTGCAACACAATATTAGAATGAGCACCGTCAGCTGCAGTCCAGCACCTGGTAGTCAGCAGCTGGCAACCCTGCAGGTGGTGCTGCATGCGTGCGTGTTGCTTGCCGCGAGCACATAGCACAGCTGCATCGCAGGACCCGCCTGCAGCTCGGAGATGAAGAGGCGTGGCAGTGGTGGGTCACTCAGCGGTGGTGAATACCACAGGGCATTTGCCTGCAGCAGGGGAGGCGAGGCGTCGGCAATTTCATTGGCACCCAGTTGCATGGCTGTTCAGCACCGTGCGACTCCATGCTTTGCTTGGGCCACCTTCTTCGTTGGGAAGGCCAGCGCATCCCGCTGCACATAGTGGTTGTCCGTGAACACGCGTGACAGCGAGTCGCACCCATACCGGCCGGCCTGTGACAGTCACTCGCGAGGTTCACTGGTGTACAGGCCGTGGAAGGTCGCAAGGCTGCATCACAGGTCTGGCGTTGCGGGCTGCTTCTGGTCGGGCAGAAGACAAACTGTAGTGACATCTGGACGGCTGAGACCCCACCCCAAGGGTGCGAAACGCGATATGATCATGCACCAGCGGCTTGTGCGGCGCCAGACTTTCGATCAGCTTCGTGATCGCCGCCGACGACGGCGACCGAGCTGCAGATCGACAGCCCGGCAAGGAGGTCACGCGATGGCACCTCTGTGATGCAGGAATGCGGCTTGCCATCATGCATATATGTGACTTGCACGCGTAAGCCGCATGTGCGCTGCAATGTGCAGGCAGTCACGCAGCTAGATGGCAATGCATCATGCTCATATGCCAAGAGTCACCCAGGTACTTCTGCGTCAACTCCCTGATGAGGCCTGGCAGCATGGCAAATGTGGTGTTCAGCCGTCAGCCCTCAGCAGCATATGTGAACAGGCCCTAAGCCGCTGGTACCAGTCGCCGCGGCTGCTGCAAGTGTACTGTAGGAGGTTTGGTCTGTCTCGAGGTTGTCCAGATGGCTGTGGCTATGTGATACGGGTCCGCGCACTGTTGGCACCGTCGAGAACCTGCGAGCAATATGAGACAGTCTGCACGTGTACCAGTACCGCAATCGACCGGCAACTGATCAGCATGCATGCACCAGACATGGGGGAGGTTTACCATCGATAGTATCAAGAGCAGTTATCGATCACCCGCACCTGCAGCACCAAGGCCGTCAACCCAGCGTGTATCAGTCTATCGCAGTGGCGGATTCACAACTGACAGGCTTGACGATCCGTGCACAAGCAGTGTGAATGCAGTATCATCTACTGACATGTTTTGTAGCATGCCAGCAGGTTGCATGATGGGCAATTTGGCCTGAAACTCCTTCAGTGCCAGCAATGTCAAGCTCAGGCGATCGGTCGCACACTGCCAGCGTGCAGAACGCTGATGTGCAGCAGGAGCGTCAGTACCATCCAGCCGGTGGCCGAGGCCAAACGGTGAAACCTCACACTGCTGGCATGCAGCTGGCTTCCCATGGCACAAACCGCCTGCTGCAGCAGCCGTGCTCAGTATAACATGCGTCACAACATCATACATGCCCGTGAAGGGGGGGTGCGTGGCTCGTCGGCGTCTTGCAGCGTGTTGCCAAACATGGCTTGCTATGACATGCATGCAGGCGCCTATGCACACAGGCCGCGGGTATGCAGCCCGGGGACCCGGCAGAGGCGGCCGCGGTGGCGGCCCAGGGCGGCAGTACGGCAGCCAGGACGTGCGAGAGGGCGGCCGCGGGGAGATGAGGCGCCCGCAAGCCTACCCGGCACAGCAGCAGCGGCAGCAGTCCCGGCCGGGTTCGCAGCCGAATAGCAGCGACAGGCAGGCGCCGGAGGCGTTCCCGCAGCTGAGCAGCAGCAGGCCGCCCAGCTCGGCCCCCACCAGCAGCACAGGCAGCAGCCCGAAGGTGCGTGGATCCTCGGATCTGAGCTCTTGTCCAGCACATTCACGTCAGTGGTACCCAAGCTTGCAACAGCTGCTGTACCCAGGGTGCTATAACACGATGATTTTCTGATAGCATTACATCAATGTGCCTCAACTTTGTGATGGCCAGGCAGTTGGCAGCCAGGTTTCTCCATCCCTTGCGGGGCCACCGCTTGCGAGTGCATGGGGCGCTCCTGGAGGCGCAAGCTTGGCAGCAAAACTTGCGAATCAAGGGTGAGCTTGCACCGCTCACGTTTGCACATGCCTGAATGGCTGCGTGATGCCAACCTCCAGACTATCGTGTTGGTGTTGGTGTACGCGTCGGCGCTGTCTACGGGCAGAGCCGGGCACTTCGAAGTCCAATCTGCCAAAGAGTCGTCCCCAACTTGGGCATGACCTGCTTGCTGCAGGAAGCCCACCCAGCAGCCAGGGCCAGCAGGCAGCACAGCCAGCAGCGCAGCCACCGGCTCCGGCGTGGCCATGCAGCGGCTGGGCAGCGTCTCCAGTCGTGACGGCCCACAGCGCTCTGAGCCCCCTGCGGAGCGCCCGGCGGTCGGCCCAGAGCCGGCCACGCAGGCCGCCCCTCCCGCCGCTGATGGCGGCGACGGCGGCAGTCCAGCAGCCGCTGCGGAAGCCGGCGGACAGACAGAGCACGATGCGACTGCACTCGCTGCAGAGCCCAGTGGTCAGTCGCAGCCCGAGGCACCTCCTGGTGATGGGACGGCAGCGTCGTCTGGTGTGCCGCCAGTTGCAGCAGCTGCTCAGCCTGTCGATGTGCCCCAGGCGCAGCCGCATCAGACTGGGCCGCCTGCCCAGCAGCAGCAGCAACAGCACCAGCCTCAGCCTCACTCGCAGCCGCCGCCGGTGCAGCAGCAACAGCGCCAGCCTCCACCTCAGCTGCCTCCGGCAGCAGGCACAGAGGCAGCGCCAGCACATCAATCCAGTAGTAGCCAGCATGCTGTTCCAGCAAATAATGAAGCAGTAGCTGCCACGAATGGTGCGGACATGTCGCCAGACACATCAGCAACTGCTGCTTCTGTCTCTTCTGCTGTCCCTCCAGCACAAATGGACGCTGCTCGCCCAGTTGGCAATGATCGCATTGCCCCAGGCAGCGAGCCTGCCGCCTCCGGGCATGCAGCAGCGCAGCACAGACCGCCGCAGCAGGAAGTGCGGCACCAGCAGCAGTATATGCAGCAGTCCAACCCGCATTACCAGCAACAACAGCCGCAGCAGTTCAACGGCCGCCGGCGGCATCAGCAGCCATTCGGCCCGCCACCAGGTAACCACCCGCAGCAGCAGGAGCATCAGCAGCACTTTCCGCCAGCGATGCAGCAGCAGCAGCAGCGCTACGGGCAACCGTTTTATGGGCAACCGCAGCAGACCTGGCAGTACATGACCCCACAGCAGGCGTACTACTGGCAGCAGCAGCAGCAACAGCAGCCGCCGCACTCGCATGCCGTGGGCGTGCCGGTCGGCTATGGGCCGCCCCCAGATGGCCGCTCCGGCTATGGCAGGAGCGGCGTCATGTTTCCTCCGCCCATCTCTGGTGCGCATTCTGGCGTGCAACTGCGGCAGCCTGTGCTTTCAAGCCTGGCGATTCAACATCATGCTGTGGTTAAGGCGACTTGCACGCACCGAGCATGCTGGTGACTGCTGCAGGCGCGGTGCCGCCTGTGGTCAGCCAGCTGCAGCAGCAGTATGTGGATGACCAGGGCAGAGTGGTGAGGCACATGCAGGCTGTTCGTTGGGAGGCTGTGGGGTTCTGCTTAGAGTGCATCTGGCGTGGTGCAAGCGTGATGTGGCAGACATGTCGCCATGCTTGACAATGTCATGTGGGCTGCTGCAGGTCATTCCACGGCCGCCACCTCTCAACTCCATCACAACTGACGCGCCACACACGCACAGGCTGCCACAGCAGTATCAGGACCCACAGTCTGCAGCCAGCATGGGCTTCCCGGTCGGCGGCATTGGGTACCCAGCAGTCAGCTACCCTGCGGTGTCACAGCAGCCCGGGTGGGCACCAGCCCCAATGCCGCAGCCTTACACGCAGCCGCAGCAGCCCGAGCACCAACAACCGGCCCAGCAAGCGCCTCCTGGTCAGTCCTCGGAGCAGCAGCAGCAGCAGCAGCAGCAGCAGCAGCCAGCGGCAGAGGCACAGCAACCTGTGCCAGCGCAGCAGCAGCCGCCTCCTGCGCAGCTGCCGCCTCCGTCGCCCCAGCGGCAGCAGCCCCCGCCGGCCGCCATCCTGACGTTTGGGGACTTCGGCGAGGACGAGGTGCAGGCGGACTCAGACGCGCGCAGCTTCGGCGGCAGCGAGGCCGGGGTGCTGAGCCCCACCTCGTCTGTGCAGCAGCCGCTGCCGTGGCACCAGCCCCCCCGGCAGTCCGAGGCGGTCCCGTCCCCAGACGAGGCGCAGCCGCCCCCAACGGCGGAGCAGCAGCCCTCCGGCAGCGCGCCGCCCCCCGCTTCGATGCTGACGCTGGAGGAGGTGGAGCATCAGCACAGCGCAGCACCCGTGCAGCCGCCGCAGCCTGCCTCTGCACAGCCAGCGGCAGAGGCTGCCGTGCCGCCGCCGCAGCAGCAGCCGCAGGAGACAGAGCTGCAGGCTGCCGGCACGGACGCCGACGTGCAGGGCAGTCAGGAGGAACAGGTTGCCGAGCAGCCGCCCGCTACTGAGGCGCCGCAGCAGGAGCGGCGGCACTCGCCCCAGCAGCAGCTGCAGCGCGCCGTGTCGCGCACCCAGAGCCAGGCGTCCATCAGCTCCCAGACTGAGGCGCAGGTGTGTGCTGATCTGCTGCCTCTCTTGCCAGTGCTGACTTGGTTCAGTGGCACTGTCTTCACACAGTTCCACTGTGCTCGTAGCATGTTTCACGCCCTTTCACTATCTAGTCTGAGCTATAGCCTGCATGTTTGGGTGGCCAACCTGTCTGCATCCAATGGCGCACAGGAGGCGGCACGCAGGGCCATGGAGGGGCTGTCGCTGCCGACATCAGGCAGCCTGCAGCGGCAGCTCAGCCAGCCCGGCACGCCCTCCCGGCAGCCGAGGACGCCCGCAGCGGACGCGCAGGCGGCGCAGCCGCAGGCGCAGCAGGAAGCGGGCACACTGGCTGCCCCTGACGTGCCGGCGACACCCGAGGCGCCTCAGCCGCCGATGTCCTGGGCAGACCGCATCAAACAGACGGTTGGTCGCTGTCTGGATGGCTGTGCCTGAGACAATATCCTGTAAAGTGCCGCTCCTGCGCATTATGTCGGCCAGGATGTGCATCACCATAGAAGCTGCCATTTGCGAGACAAGGTGCTCATAGCACCTGCAGGCACAACCTAAGTCGCAGCCACAGCCCCAGGCGCAGCCGCCTCTTGCACAGCCACGAGCAGTGCAGTCTCGGCCTGCACAGCAGCACCCACAGCAGCACCCACAGCAGCAGCAGCACCCACAGCAGCAGCAGGGTCGTCCGCAGCCAACTCAGCAGCGGACGCAGCAGCAGGGGCAGCTGGTCAAGCCTCCGCTGTCAGGGCCCCAGCAGCAGCAGCGGCAGCCCCAGCAGACGCAGCAGCAGGGAGACGGTCAGCCGCGGCGGATGCCGCAGCAGCAGGGCCACCAGCAGGCGGTGCAGCAGGGGCAGCAGGCCAGGGGCAACAGCCAGCCGCCCAACAGGCGCCCGTCGCCGCCGCCACGAATCCTCGAGGTGCCACGCGTTGCCTCCGGCGGTGTGCCCCCGGCGCCACAGCAGCCGGCCATGCCGCAGCAGCAGAAGCCGCAGCAGCCGAAGCCGCAGCAGCCGCAGCACCAGGCGCCGGCGCCGGCAGCCGCCACACCCCAGCCAAATGGCGCGGCGCCCGAGGCTGCTGCAGCGCAGGCCGCCCAGCCTGAAGCACTGGTCAAGCCGCAGGCTGCCGCGCCTCCTGCTGCTCCAACAGGCGCCGCCGCCGCGGATGCTGTGCCGGCTGCCTCCACGAACGGCGTGCCAGCGCAGCCGCCGTCGAATGCGGCAGGTGACCAGCCGGCCGAGGCAGACGCTGTGCGCCAGGTGGCAGAGGGCATGCCACCTGTGGACCCACCGAACCTGGATGCAGCGGCACAGGCGCCAGAGGCTGCAGCCACAGCTGAGGGTGATGCGGAAGCGGCGGAGGCCACTGCTGCTGAGCCGCCTCCAGGGACTGAGGTGACATCCTGGCAGCACCCATGCAGCTGTGGCATTCTGAACAAGGTGGTGAGGGCAGACCCTGATAGATATACCTGCGGCGAGCACTGGATATCATGTGCCAGCACAACAGGCTTGGAACGCGACGCAGGCTGTGGACAAGGACATCGCCGGTGCGTTCCTGCCAGCGGAGGCGGCGCAGGAGGAGCCCGCGCCTGAGGTCCCAGACGAGGAGCCCCGCAAGCCGTCCGCACCCGCCTCCCCCGAGGCCCACAGGTGGGTGTTCAGCCCCCCTGGCGCCCCCTGTGCACACAGTGCAACAGCCTCTGCCAGCACCCGGCCAAGGGCCGGTTACTGAACCCAGCTGCCCAGAACATGGTGCTTCCTGCTGTCTGGTGTGCTCAGATCTGCATGCAGGGTGCCCCTGCACATCGATGTCCCCAAGTCGCTTTGCTGGAGTATGCTACATCAAGCACAAACCAGATGCATCTCTGCTGTGCCAGGGCGCTGGCGGAGCTGGCGGGGCGGGCGCCGCCGGGGCGCCCCCGCCGCATGGAGCCCCGCGGCCTGACCAACCCCGGCAACCTGTGCTTCATGAACGCCACGCTGCAGGTGCCCAGCGACTCCGCGAGAGCCGCGAGAGCCGCACCACCGTTTGCAAGCGACCCCTGCCTGGCAGCCGCTGTTCTTCAGTGCCAAACTTCCTAGACAGTGTCTTTCGCATGCGGCTGTTGTTGGCTGTACAGTCTGCCATGGGCAAGGCAGGGGCAGTGGCAGCAGCAGCTTAGCATTGCTGCTGGCTTGTACCCGCTGCTGGTCCTCGACAGACATGTGGCGTACATATGGCAGCCAGTCACATTCCTGAAGGAGCCTGTGCCAACCTTGTGTACTCACAGCAGCCCATAGCCTCCTCAGCCTGCCGACATCCCACAGGCTGCGGAAACAGCCCACCATTGTCCAGTGGAATGACATCCTCCATCTGCTGCTGTGATGTCACTCACAGGCGCTGATGGGCGCCACCTGCTTCTGCGACTTCCTGGAGCTGCTGACGCGTGCGCAGCCGCTGCTGGATGCCAAGGCCGCGCCCACGCTGTCAGCGCTGGCTGCCTTTGCTGCCGAGTTCAAGCCAATAGACGCGCCCTCCAGTCCGTCCACAGCGTCAAAAGGTGAGCGTGATGACACGAGCCGAAAGCAGTTGCCACACCCTGTCTGGTACCAGCCACAGGAACCTCCTTGAATTTATGCCTGCGGTCCTGCAGGCAGCATGACGCAGCTGGGCTCCGGGAAGAAGGCGCCGGCTGCGCAGGCGGGCCCCGCACAGGGCCCAGCACCCGCGTCGCCGCCGCCCAAGCTGGGCGCCTGGGGCAAGGGCGCGCCGGTGGGTGATGCAAGCAGTCGACGCGTCCCTGTCTGAGTCAATCCGGCTTGCATTGCCTGGATGAGCAATGAGCATAGATGCCTCGCGGGATGTTGCCGCAGACATTGCAGGCCTCATGCTCACCAGGCCTGTGCTGTTGCCCAGGGTGGGACACCAGCGTCGGTGCTGGGCAGCCGCCCGCTGCTGCCCGTCATGCTGATGGACGCCGTCAATGCCTTTGCGCCTGCCGGCCACCGCCCGGTGCGCCGCAAACTCCTTCCTTAAGTGTACTGCGATCCTCATGACCATCCGCAGTGCAAGTCCGCCCCTCTTCCAGTGCTGTTCCCACAGCAATGTTGCTGCGTCTGCTTCTGTGGCCCTGTCCCGCTGCTGTTGGTCGCACGCAGTCTGCTCCAAGCATGATGTGCGTACAAATCGCCTGCTCATCGCGTGGCAGGTGCCAACCGTGGCGCCGCGCGGCCGCAGCTCTTTTGCCGCTGCCGCGTATGCGAAGCAGGACCAGGAGGATGCTCAGGAGTTCCTGCAGTACCTGCTGGACAATGCACACCTGGTGGGTGGTTCGGCCTCCGCCCTGTCAACTGGGTGCAAGAACAGCAACACCAGGACAGCATCCCCACTTGATTGAAGGCCCTCAAGTCTTGATTGGCATGCCGAGCCGCTGGGAGACCCCAAAGTTACTCAAGACACGCGGACCTGAATGTGCTCGCTCAAGTTGTACAGGCTGCTGCTGCGGTCCAGACAACATGGCAGCTTGTGCGCTTGCTCCGCTCTTGCCGCTCATCTGGCGCACTTTCCCACCAACTGGTTGCCATCGTGTTTAGACGGCATGATGTGGCCTGTAGGAGCTGGTGAAAGTCCAGCAGCGCGCAGCTGCGGCCGAGGGCCAGGACGGCAGCTCGGACGGCGCCGGATCTGCTGCAGCCGGCGGCGTCGTCAGCGGCTCGCCCCCCGGCGGCGGCGCCTGGGCCACCGTCGGCAAGCGCAACAAGGCGGCCACCCTCCGCGGCGAGGAGGACGTGCAGGTGCCCCAACTGCCCAAAATCCCCTTAACCCTGCTTAAAAGCATGCAGGCCACAGACATGCAGCCAAACTTGCGTCAACTGTGGTGCTGCAGCTACACCGCTGCCTGTTCAGTATTCTATACGGCCCTTGTCACCTGGAGCCTGCTGCTGCACCATGTGCGGCCTGCTGTGCGAGTCCACAGCACCAGACTGCCGTGCGTCTGAGCCAGCATGCCGATGTCGGCTGTGTGGCGGCCACTGCAGGGCGGCAGCAGCCTGGTGAGCGCCATGCTCTTCGGCTCCACCCGGTCCGCGGTGACGGCCACCAGCATGAAGCCGTCCATCACGCTGGCGCCCTTCACACAGGTCAGCTTCTCTCCCTCCGAGCCCTCAGGGCGAGCGGCCGCAGCAGTCTGCATCACCGCCTGCTGCTGCTGCTGGTGTGATGTGCATTGGGCCCCCAAACACTCTGAACTTGCGAGTCCACACCCTGGAAGCCAATGTGCTGGTCCGCCACCCTGCAGCTGGGCCTGAATATCTCGCCGCCGGGGGTGCGGAGCGTTGGGGACGCCCTGGAGGAGTTCACCCACGCCGAGATCATCCCCGACTACAGGGTGGGCCCCTGCCCACACACACCAAAGCACCGAGCATCAGCACAGCTTGAGCTTTGCCACAAACTGCAAGGTCCATGCTGGGCTGCGCTACATCTGTGCTGATTGAACCAGCCAGTCCACAGTGCAGGACTCACGGGTCTGAACATAGTTGAAGGTGCATGTAAAGACTGCCGATCAGTGCCTGCCAGATTGATGCAGGGGGTCACGTCAACAGGCCTCGACCCTCCCCCTTCCTCTGTCCGCAGGCGAAGGAGGGGCAGGCAACGGTCGAGGCCAGCAAAGCAGTGAAGCTGTCCAAGCTGCCGCCGCTGCTGGTCGTCCACATGCAGCGCTTTGCCTACGACGCAGCAGGTGCCTTGTCCTTGCGGCTCCGACAACTCAGCAGCTAAATCGCATGTCTCTCGCGCTTTGCAGGAGGCATGAATCATAAACTTGCAGCGTGGCTCATCGCACGGCGGTCAATGCAGTAGTTTGCTTGGTGAAATCGAGTGTACTTTGCAGTCATGGTGCTCACGTACCATGCAGGCTTCACCAAGCTGCACAAGCCGGTGCACTTTGCGGAGGCGCTGAACCTGACCAAGCGGTGGATGGCCGACAGCTCGCCCGACTACCGGGGGGCCGAGTACACCCTGGTGCGGCCCCTCAAAAACGGCTGTGGAAACTGGTCAGCAGCGTACAGCACGTGGTCCCATCTGTATGTGGTGTCATCCCCCTCCCCTGACCATGGCACGGCCCGTGCAGGTCGCCACGGTGTCGCACCATGGCAAGAACCCAAATGCGGGGCACTACACAGCGGATGTGAAGCAGCCGGATGGCCGCTGGCTGCGGTTTGACGATGCCACTGTCACATCTGTTCCACTGAGCATGGTGCGTCACCCACGGGCAGGCAGCCCGCTTGCCTGCTGACCTGCCCCATAGATCATGACACCACCGAGCCACAGTTGCATGGGTGACGTGCAGCAGTTTCTCTGAAGCACCCCGCATCGTCGGCTTGCGAACGTCCTTTGACTTCGTGCCCGCTGCCGCACAGGTGCTGAACGACCAGGCATACCTCCTGTTCTACAGCAAAGTGCGGTAAGGTGTCAGCTGGGTGCAGGGTAGTCGATGCAGCACCCAGAGCAGATGAATGCTGCTCTGCTGGCCACAGCCGCTGTAAGTGGTCCCACAGCCGCCGAGCTCTTGAGGCGGTGCCCACAGCAGCGAGAGGACTTCCTTCACCAGGCAAACCTGGGACGGGTTGCGCACATGCAGCAGTTTCTCCCTGGCAACGGAATAAATAGCAGTTTGTTCTGCGAGCTTTTGACGGCGCAGGAATTTTGCGCACGATGGACTGTGAGCTCGTGCTTCCAAAGCTGCGGAGGAAGCATTACAGCTGTGGCTGCGAACAGTCTGAGTGTTGATTTCGGAGGCAAGTGTCGAACGGGGTTGTAACAAGGTAATCGTACAGAAGCACTTGGCAGAGAGACAGTCGGAATTCACAATCCGGTGCCAAGCTGGCAGTCATACACGTGCGTGCGGGCAGACGGGCAAAATTATTCCGTGTGAGAGGTTTCGCAGCCCAATAAGCAGATACCTACCCACTGCTCACACGCAGCAACGTCTCCACGCTGCCTGGTTGCATAGCAAATTTGAGTGCGCAGCGCGTGCAGGCAGAACTTCTGTTGTCGGCGCGTTGCGCCTGGTGCAGCAACCTGGCAGCGGAGAACATTTGCCGTGGTTGCCCGCAGCCCTCTGCCTCTGCGGCTGATTGAACGTCAACGTGCGCTTCTGCAAGTCGCGTACCTACAGTGACGCAGGCATTGCGCCAGGGTACCAGCCCGTGTGTGCTTCCGGGGGGCATTACACGTTTCTGAGTCGGACGGACGTGGCGCCAGTATCGGCACTTGGAGCTTGCGTTGCGCAAGATGCGCCAGTGTGGAATGCTAACGCAGTGGCAGCGCTAAGCGGCGGCGCAGGCGATGGTTTGCTGCCACGGTGCACTTGCCCGGCATTGCACGGCACCAGCAACAGCAGCGGCCTGCCTGGCGCTGCTCGCTGCGCTCAGCACCACCCTGCCGCCCGCCCATGCAGCCGCTGCAACAACCAGCGACTTCACAGCCGCGGGCGACCTCCTGTCCCAGATCCTCGCCGGGCAGCAGGTTGGCACCCAATACACCACATACCCTGTGCCCCGTTGTGGACCAGCCGCAGGCGCACGCCTTGGCTGCAGTGTCACTGACATTGTGCACGGGCTCTGTTCTGCGAGCCGTTCACTGATTCGCCGTGTCACCTGTGCCGCAGAATGCGCTGCTGGGCAGCGTGACCGCGCCGGTGTCACCACCGGTGGCGACCAGCACGCAGCAGGCGGCCCTGGCCAGCAACCAGCGCGTGGCGGGCGCCACGCTGCAGACCTCGCCATTCTGCGGCGATGGCAGATGCGACGCTGGCGAGAACTGCGCGACCTGCGCGCAGGACTGCAAGCAGGTACCGCACCGCCAGCGCAGCCTGCTGGGGCTGTACACACACCACCCCTGGCATAAGGCCACGGCCTGGGCCATGTCACGAAGCCGTGCCCGGAGCCTGCCTGCTCCCCGGGCCACTGTTGCCCGAGGGTGGCACTGCTGACATCATTCTGTACCATCAAGCTGCAGTACTGGATGTGTTTTCACCACCTGATCGTCAGCAGCAGCCCGGGACCTGCTCGCAGGCCGACGGCAAGACGCCCTGCAAGCGCATAGGCATCATGTACAGCGTGTGGCACTGGCCGGCCTCGCGTGCCACCGACATGATGCGGGCCAACGGCACGACACCCGTCACAGTGGAGGATGTGCTGCGCTCCCGCAGGGAGACGCCCATAGGTACAACAGTCTCGAAGGTTGCGCTTCCATCACAACAGCAGCGACATGGGGCCTTGCTGGCAGTGTTGCTGGCTGTCATGATACTTTGAGTGTGGGCACGGTGCCCTGAGCCGAGACGCTGACGGGATCCGTGGTGTGCATGGCGGCAGGCGTGGTGGGCGGTGCCAAGACGTTCGACGACGTCATCACCAACCCCGGCCTGGAGGGACCCGCCATGAACTTCATGTACCAGTACACCCCGCAGGTGTGGCTCTAGCAAAACCCTTGTTGCGCCAGCAGCCCCTGACGGCCGAGTGCGGACAGCATTTGCCGCCATGGCACATATATAGCGCAGAACCACATGTCACAACGCCTCTGCATGACGTTCGGGGCTCACCTCACGGCAGCTGAGACCGTTGCACGCTGCCCCACAGATGGGGTTCTACTGCATATATCGGCGCCGGCAGCCGGGGCAGCTGAACTACAACGTGAAGAACGAGGGGGTGTACCAGTCGTACAAGAACCAGCCGGACTGCGCCAACATCACAGGCATCCTGAAGCAGCACGCGCTGCAGCTGACGGCAGCGGGCATCGACCATGTGGTGGTGGTGAGCATGCGTCTGCCCCCGCTGGCTACACCCACCCTTGAGTACTGCACACAACGCCAGCTGCTGACGACCCTGCGATGCTGCCTCTGCCGCAGGACATGACCAACTTGCCGGTCTACTCGTCTTCGGCGGACGCGATACAGCTGCGGCCGTTCGAGGTGTTGTGCGAGGTGAGCCCAGCGGTGGCGCTGCACCGTGCCCTCTTGGCGGACAGCACGCTCCTGCTGCATCGGCCTCTCGTGCACTTTCGGGTGGTGTTGAGTGACGTCCTGTCATCGCACCCGCAGGAATGGGCCAACCTGCGGTCTCAAGGCATCAAGACGCCCGAGATCGCTGCCTGGCAGCGCATGCCGGTCGAGGGCACCCGCTTCAACTCCGCAAATAGAGCCAAGGCCATTTACCCATATGTGCTCAACGTCTACAACGACCCGCGGTTCCAGCAGGTAGCCTGGACCGCGTCGCAAGCCATCCTGTTGCGCAAAATGGAGCAGGATCTCCTGCAACGCTGTGCTCAAGACTGTGGTGGGACACGAGGAACTGCAAACCACGTTGACTGGGCTGATGCCTGCTGTTGGCAGGTGTTGATGAAGGATGCGGTGACGAGGAAGAAGATCTTCGTCATCCCCAGGGCAGATCAGTTCGACCAGAAGTGGACAGCAGATGTACAGTTGAATGGTGAGCATGCTAGCCGAGATGCATACAGGTACTGAAAGTTTGGTGCATGTATCGATCGATTCTCAGCTGGTCGCTGGCACTAGTGCAGGTGGGAAGAAGGACATTGCAGCAGTGTACATGTGGGTCAACCGGCAGCAGGTCAACGGCTGGAATTTCATGAGCTTCTGCCAGACGGTGCGTCACACTCAGAACCCAGCTGCTGACCTCGAGAGTAGGGATGCCTTGCTGTTGAATAGATGACGCTCATGGCTTGCTGCTCCTCACTCGTGCACCAGTTGCTCGTAGCACTAAGTTCTATAACTTGCAACTTTGCAGCTGGGAAACATCTCAGCGGCACCCTGCAACCAGCCGTACACAGAAGACACAGAAGGCAGCGGCGTGGCAATCGGCACCCGGGGCAGCCACCTGGCCGTGTCACCGGGTACACGCATGCTTTGCGACAGCTGCAGGGACCCTGGTTGAAGTTGGCTATGGTAGCACGCATACGCAGAAGCCCCATCCGGGTGATCCTCTGCCCATGCATGTGGCTGACCCGGGTGCTGCATCCGCAGGCTTCCAGACGCTGTACCACTCGCTGACGCAGCAGGGGTCCGGGCACTGGGAAGGCCTCACCTTCATCAAGCAGTTTGAGACAGCATTCAAGGTGCGCCCGAGCTGCTGCACAGCACCACCAGATGATGCTCCGTGTCCACTGCGCATGCATCTATTAGTCATCTTCTCGACCCATGTGATGAGCTGCCCCCCCCCTTCTTGCGAGCAGGTGCAGCCCGACTACCTTTTCATCAGCACCTGGAACGAGCACGTAGCGCAGCCCCAGACGCCTTCGGTGCTGCCGCCACTGTCCATGGGCCTCGAGTCAGACCCCACATCGATCGAACGCGCCTTTGTCGGTGCGCTCGCCCAGTGCACCTGCAGGAGAATGCTGACGCCCTGCTGTCGGTCCTGCTGTGTGGCACAACAACCATCTGCTTGATGCAGAGCCCCGCCCCAGGGCGGTCGAAGCTTCAGCGGCACAAGTACACACTGTTCGTGACACTGGTTATCCCTGTGGTCCACCTTTGCACTGTCCTGAGGCCGATGCCAATGCTGCGCAGACATCTATGGGTCGGGGTTCGGGCGCGACATTGAGCCCAACAAGGAGGATGGTAGCCGGCTGTACCTCATCATGAGGAGCTGCATCAAGCTGTTTCGCGCGGGCGTCCCCAGCTGCACCTCGGCATACGCCAACGAGGCCTGCTGCGCAGGTGTGTGCCAACCCCGAAGCTCTGCTATCTTCATGTTTTAACGTCCGCAGATTAAGCCGTCCAAGTATGGCATCCTGTGCAAAGATACTGCTGTAAAGGCGTGTGAGGCCAATGTCTGCTGGCCCCAAAACAAATGCGGCAGAGCTGCAAATGTGTAGAAGGCCAACATCCACAGCTTGAGGTGTGCTTGCTGCCTTACTGTGCAGGGAACAACTTTAACAAGCGGTTCATGTATGTAACCACCAATGACGGCATATTTGGCATGCGCGCGGCGGCAGTGGGGCCCGGCCCCTCTCGCACGGCGCTGTACAGATGCACGGTAAGACTGGTTCAGCTGGAGTGACGCGCTGCGCACCTTTCCCACGCCCGCCAAAGCCGACACTGACATCCGTCAAAGTCATGTACAATGCTGAGCCAGTTCAAGTGCCGAGCGCCACAGCAGCCGCATGCTCAGCACGCCGCTCCACCCCCATCCTTGAATGCAGCACCGACACTGCTGCACTGATGCCACAACCTGTCGTGGGTTTCCAGGCTACATACCAGATTATATAAGATGTAAGGTTGTCTTCCTGTGCTGCTTGCAGTACAAGGCGCCGACGCCAAAGCCAACGCGGAAGCCGACGCCGCGGCCGACTCCGCGGCCGACCCCCCGTCCCACCAGGAAGCCGACCCCCCGCCCCACAATCAAGCCGACCCCACGCCCCACCAAGAAGGCGACCCCCCGTCCCGCCAGAAAGCCGACCCCACGCCCGACCAGAAAGCCGACCCCACGCCCGACCAGAAAGCCGACCCCTCGCCCGACGCGGCGTGCGACGCCGCGGCCCACGGCCAAGCCCACACCACGGCCCAAGCCCACGCCCAAGCCGACGCCCAGGCCCAGGCCCAAGCCCACGGCCAAGCCCACGCCCAGGCCCAGGCCGACCGCCCGCAGGGTGCCCACAAAGCGCCCGGCGCCGACCAAGAAGCGGGTGCCGACAAAGGCAAAGCCCAAGCCGACGCCCAAGCCCAGGCCGACGCCCAGGCCCAGGCCCACGCCGAGGAAGCCGCTGCCGAAGGCGTGCGGCGGGAAGTGCGGCACCCGGCCCAGGCCCACCGCGAGGAGGGGGCGGCGGCGGCTGCTGGCCGTGCCGACGCCCTGGTTCTACTCCACAGACGCCAGATGCGAGGCCGCCGCCATCGGCCCCAACTACGTGGCCGCACGCGTTGGGTGAGCATCCCCTGCGCGCCCCCTGGAACCGTGACTCTGCCAGGCTCCAACAAGCCCACCGCCTGCAAAACTGTTGTGGGTCGTACCTCTGCCCCCTGCTGTCAGCATGCCCAGGTTTGTAGATTCAAGGACTGTCGCATTTGGTGTCGTGCACGTTGTCACCCTCACGGAGAGCAGCCTGTTGTACTGGACATGGTTGTGCGCCGCGCAGGTACATCCCCACGGTGCGGGGCGGCGACTTTCTGCGGGCGCTTCGGCGCTGCAGGTCGTCCACGGGCGACCGCACAACGTACATCCTGAACGGCGCCACCTGCCCCTCCGGCAGGACTGTGGACATGGTGCTGGGCTACGTGCGATGATGCGGCAGCTCGTGCTGCAGCGGACAGCGCACATGGGGATCAGCGGGGCAGCAGGTACACAATACAAACCGACTTCACGTGACTATGGTATATGCAAAGAACTGGAGCAATGGCAGCACTGGCGTCAGGGTCTGGCCAGCATACCGCTAATGGTATGCTGCAGCTTATTGACATGGTCATCGTTGTCACACAATGGTTTGTTCTTTGGTTTTGAAAGGGAGCTGTGGTTGAGACATGGGTCAGCACTTGAGCCTGCAGGCTATTCCTGCAGCACAATAGTTCTGTTTCACACTGCCATGGAGAGTGTACGACTTCTGGATCGTGACTGAATCTCGCTGTGAGGCATGACAGCGGTAATGCGCCTTGATGCATGTGGTAGATGCATGTGCTGTTAGGGAGGTAGGTAGCTATCTAGCAGCAGGTAGCTGTGCTGCACCGAAGTAAGGGAGCTAGGATGCAAATTGATTTGCTTGACTGTTTGGTACATCAAAACATTTGGAGGCAGTGCTTTACACTATGAGTGCTTAACCACGTTATCTGCTGCATCGCTGTAAGCAAGCAGGAATGACGCACACACCGACACGCTCGACACAGTCCGAAAACCAGAGCAATCCCTGCGCCTATTGACATCACATGAGCATGCGCCCGACTTCCCGCCGCGCCAGTTCCTGCCGGCTGCGCATCGCGTCGGCTGTGTCGATCTTGCCGTCACGGTTCGTGTCGAACGCCTGCGAGACACATGTATACACCGAATGTCATCCCGAACAAGCAGCTGCAATGCCAGCACCCTGATGTACCTGAACATCGCATGCGTCCTTCAAGCTTACAGGACGCAAGATCTGGGTCCGCAGACAACCGTTGAAAAGAACTCCAATAAGTGTCTGTTGATCCTGATGTGTCATGAGTCGGGCCGCACCTTGAACAGCAGCTCGACCTCGGCATTGGTCAGCCCATCGCCTGCGCCCGAGGTGCGCTGCGCCTCCCCAACCAGCCGCGTGAACTCCTTCTTGTCCACCGGCTCTGCAGCCGACCGTGTACGAGTGTCAGCGGCAGAAGTTGTCACAGCAACATGCAGGAGACTCTGCCGCAGCGCAGACACCGGTTAGGATGTGCATTAGGCTGAGCAGTGGCGGTGTGCGATGCAGCGTCCGTGCGCATCCCGGCGTTCGACGCGGTGTGCCACACGAAGGCGCGCAGCCAGGGAAGGCATGTGTCATGCAGTCACATCCCAGCACGCCGTACATGCATCACAGCACGCACCATTGTGGATGCGCAGCGCTGCCAAGATGTCGTCCAGGTCGCCCAGGTGGTGCGCCAGCAGCTCCCGGGTTGCCCCCAGGTCCCGCACCTGCAAGCGCATGATAGACAACCATCAGGGTTGCAGGCTGCAGTGGTGCGCTGCTGTGCTGCTGCCAATGAGACGTTGTTCCTGCATTCGCGAGCTGATCAGCATGCAGAGTGTTCAGCTCCAGCAACACATGGCGCCCTGGGAATGTCCAGGGGCACATTGTCTCCCGAGCTGGCAGCATCACGTGTCAGCAAATGGACACGGTGTGTTGGTCCACACTGTTAACAGGAGGTCGTGGTGGAGGCAGACCTTTTGATGCTGCTCGTCGTTGGGCCAGTAGCGCTGCCCGGCAATGACGCCAAAGAAGACCGCGGTCGACAGCGCCAGGCAGCCGCCCGCCACGTAGAACAGCAGGTGCGGGTTGTCCTGTTGACACACCACCAATCTACCTGGTATCTCACAGTTATCCTGGTGGCATGGGCCAAGCAGGCACAGGAAAGAGCTGCGCACACTCCAGAGCCCTGTTGAGGTGCCTGCAGTTGTGGATGCTGCTGCATCCGAGGCTGCGCCCACCTCCATGCCCGAGTGCAGGTTCATGCCGAAGAAGGAGGCGGGCACGGTGGACGCCATGAGCGCGAAGGACGCGACGCTGATGGCCAGGTTCAGCTGCAGCGTGCGGTTGCGCGTGTTGTCCAGGCTCATGTGCCACACCTGGCGCGGGTGCAGGGGCGTCAGGTGGCCATGCTGGCGTGTACAGTCATACATGGACATGCACACCAACGGTAAGCTTGCGGAGCACAGCGCAACCTGCCAGGGGTGTGCAGCAGCTGTGTGTCCTTGCATCGCAGCACCGTGAAGCAGCTGTGTTCATGAGCCCTGTCGGTCAGGCAGGCGCATGGCACTCATGCTGACGCACCTCCCGCACGGTGTCGATGTTCTCTTCGAGCTCCTGCAGGCTGCCGTCCAGCGATTGCACCTGCCGCTGGTAGCTCTCCAGCAGCCCAGCGCCCCGGTACATGGCC
The DNA here is from genome assembly GCA_032358165.1 of Diplosphaera chodatii. Taxonomy (NCBI): domain Eukaryota; kingdom Viridiplantae; phylum Chlorophyta; class Trebouxiophyceae; order Prasiolales; family Stichococcaceae; genus Diplosphaera; species Diplosphaera chodatii. Next base: position 1,394,187 of record JAALGY010000001.1, on the reverse strand, counting down.
GCCTTCTGCTTGTCCTGGTCACCCCTGCACGCGCCGTCAGGCAGCTGTCATCCATATGCCGGGTGCAGCAGCTGCGCTCACAGCTGCATGTTTAAATGTCACTGCCTTGGTTTGGTGTAGAGATGGTGCTCAGGCTGCTGTGCGCACTTGAGCGGGGCTGGGAGCAGGTTCGATGCTTTGGACGGCCTCTCCGACAGGCAGATGGCAGCCAGCGCGGCATCGTCGTTGGCGACAGCATCGATGGCATCCGAGGTCTCCTTCACGTCTGCTGTGAGCTCCGTCAGACTCCTGCACTGGCCGCACAAAGCACGCCGTCAGCTTATGGTGCAGCAGGTCAGGCTTGTATGGCTGCCAAAGTGAAGCAGAGCATGGACCTGCTGCCGAGAGAGCAAGGAACCTCCTTGGTATGTTGAAGCGCCCTTGGATCTGTAGCAGCTGATCGGACAGACCTGCCAGGGCGCACTTGAGATACACTAGTAGGCCTTGGCGTGAACAGCACACAACACTGGCGGCGGCGCCCTCGATCACATGTCCGCACGCACCTCTGGATGGGCAGCAGCTGCTTGAGGTCGACGCGCTGGGGGCGCAGCCCGCCCGACTTCGCGGCCTTGTCCACCGCATCCATGATGTCCATGAGCACGCTGTCCGTCAGCATCGACAGCCGCTCCGCCTTGCCTGCGTACCATCGACTACAATCCGTCCGCCACTGCTGGAGTGCCAAATACATATGCATGGTGTGTTGTGGCCACGGAAGATTACACACACCGTCAAACCACCGTGGCAGCACATATGCGGCTTGCTTCTCAGCAGTGAACTGGAGGAGGAGGTGCATGCTGCATGCGCCGCCGCGCACCTTCAAAGAAGGACACCGTGGCTGCCAGCAGGCACTCCAGCACGCGGAACTCGAAGGGGTGCGCATGGCCGTTGGCGCCGTTGTTACCGGTGCCGCGAGCGATGTTTGTCCCGAGCGCATGCGCCAGCTTCACCATGTCTGCCTGCCGTCTGCGTTGCACTGAGCATGCTGACATTGCATGCAAATCCCATCACCACCGTACCGAGCTGCTGTCAGGCAGAAGGTTGTTGCATGCCTGCATGAAGAAAGAGGGCATAGGACTCGCACTTGGAGGGAAACAGGAAGGCCCGGTCTGAGCGGATGACGGCGCGGCAGCACTCGGAGCGGAACAGGATCTCGTTGCCGCGCACGCTGATGGTTGCCCGCTGTTTTCCTGTGCAAATCATGGCACGTCGGTCATCCAGGAGCACGCGGTCGTGATGTGCACGCAACTGCTCAGGCACTGTGCTGGCGGGTTCAGATGCGGGAACTGCTGCCGCTATGGGGCGGCCTGCACCAGTGCACACCGGGCCCGCTGTCGGCGGCGAACAGGCTCATGTCCCGCGGCGCGAGGCCTAGCAACTCGGGCGTCGCCGTCACCTGCTGCACCGAGGGCTGCCCCCGCTCGCTGCCGTCCGCCGGCCTGAACTCCAGCACCTGGGGCACCGCAACACTCAAGTAACACGTCAGGTGCCTTCGATCAACCAACAGACACCTTGCATGATGGCTGCTGATGCAAGTGTGATGCTGGTACGTCTCCTACCCGGGCACAGGATGCTTTGCTGCTGTCACATGGTCAACTGCAGAGGCGCGCCCCCGAGGATCAGACACACCTTCCATTCATGGTCATCGGCCTGGCGGCCCTGCTGGCTGAGGATGTTGTTGTGCAGCGGAGGCTGCTGCAGCTTTTGAAGCACCTGCACGGGGAACAAGTCTGACATCGCCCTGTGTATGTGCAATACTGGATTGGGCATGCCATCAAACCCGCAAGATGCACAAGCCGTGATGCCATGCTCAGCTGCGCATTGTGCAGAGGTGCGGCTGTGCCAGTGCACCTCGCTGAGCTCGTAGTTGGCTTCAGCATGCTCGCCTTTGCGCTTGCTGCCGTTCCCTGGCACCGTAGCGGACCAACACCGCACTTGCTGCCACCAAATGCCGGGTGTGATACCATAGCTGCCGCTGCTCTGTATGCCTGCAGCATGTGGAAGTGCATGCTGGCTGAACCTGCCGTGGCTGTAGTTGCGCATGCCGGTGGCAGCACTGCCGCGCACTGTGCAGGTATGGGCGCTGTACGGTACTCCACTGCAGTTGCTGTGCAGCGGCAGGGGGAGACCGCCCGGCCTCTGCCCCTGCTGCAGCTGGGGCAGTGCGGGTGACGACGCATGGTGACCACGCCACCCCCGATCGGGCAGGTGGGAAGCTAGCCTGATGTGTGAGGGTACCACAGTTGCATGTCCGCAGTGCTGCGTTGGCTGTGTGGTTGGCTGCGAGATAGCTGCAGCGTGGTCTGGGCACACGGCTGACACACCCGAGTTGGCAGCTAGACTGCGTGATGCGGCACTGCTTTCTGCCCGTAGAACCAGAATCCCCAGGCGGCGCAGCATGCCACTGGTCCGTTACAACGCAGGCATGGAGCCGCCTGGTCAGTGGCGCCGTGTGCCGCCAGTGCGCGCACCCAATGCTGCAAGGACCCGCAGAGAAGCAAAACCCTCAAGTAAAGCTTCGACAACTCAGTAGGAGCTGCAGAGCTGAAAGTCAGTGAAAACCAATCGCAGCTGTTATCAGTGACTAATTGTGAGCATTCGGCATGCACGTGCAGCTCGACTGAACAGGATGGCACGATTGCGCAAACAGGTGGCTGGTGCTCAGCTGCGTGTTATGTATTCGTGTTTCAGTGCACATGCAAGGACATGCGGTATCCTGAAGCTTTGTGGCCCTTCAAGTGGACCCTCCATGTTGGGAGACCAAGAGGTTGCATCTCATCTCGGCACCATCCCAATGCGTGCTCTATCGAAGTTTGCATTGCTGACCGTAGCCTCCTGGAAGCTGCAGTTGGGCATCTTTCCGTCCCACCACGGTGCCGCTGGGCTTCTAGACTTGTGCCACAACTCAGATCACTCGGCAAACCTCTCGGCGTTGCCAGCAACACGCAATGGCGCCCAGGAAATCAGCAGCGAGGGGCGACAAGGTCAAGCCATCGACAAGAGAGGAGGTTGCAGCAACGCAGGCGACACCGTCCGGCAGACCGGCACCTGTAGAGGTGTGCTGTGCTGCGCATGCTGAAGTTGGGAGCATGTGCACATTGCGCCTGCCACGATCGTCAGCGATCGGGTGGCTTTGCAGATCAAATTAGCGCGTTAGGAAGCAGCTCACAGCTGCTCCTGCCCGAGCTGCATCTGAAAGGCACAATTTGCATGCTCACAGGCGCAAGAGGCACCAGAGGAGGAGTGGAGCTACCTTTACACCACTTTCAGGTTTCCATGCAGCCCAACCAGTCACTAGTGCAGCCAGGCTACACCAGCACCCCTTTGAGATGTTGACCACGATCTCCACATCATTGCAAACATGTGACTGCGGCTGAGCCGCTCGAACTGCACAGGCAGCATGCTGGCTTCGTCATTGGCGCGCTGTCCATCTTCCTGACGTGGTACACCTGGGAGGAGCACAACCCCAACTCTGTGTGGCGGGCGGTGGCGTGCTTGTGCCTGTGCCTCGTCGGCCTCGGGTTCCATGAGCTGCGGCCGTTTCAGGTGAGCGGGGCACGGCAGCCCTGGAAGGCTAGCAGAAGGTCAGGCTGCAGCTGGGGGATGCACAGCTACGCCCGCATTCCAGCTCATCATTTGTATATGAACGGTTCCGGCCGTGTTTTGCACATGTGACCTGTGTTTGCATGCATGTCTTCCGGCACGAAAGACAGCCGACATCGTTGGTGTCATCATTCGTGCAGCGGAAGGGTTACGGCGATATTGCAAGGGACAGGGCGATGCAGAACCCGACAGCTGCAAACGTCAGAGCGGCGATGGCCGGGTGACAGCAATGACAAGGCGTCATGCTGGTGTCACCGTCTTTGTGTGCGTTTTGTCATAATTCTAGTATTAGTGTGTACACTGGTCGCTTTGTCAACATCGTTCTGGGAAGGACTATCAGTACATCCTCAGCGAACTGCGATTGTGGTTGCACGTGGCACAGCATTGTGTTTCGGTCAGTATCAATCGCTTGTCAGCATGAAAGCGCAACCATTACCAGTAGGTTGATACACTACGACGTGGTTCAGTCCACACCGCATGAGTAGCAAGAGAGCCACTCGAACAACAAAACCCATCAACTCACGCTGACACGCTAATCATGCAGCACGAAGCTGCTTTAGGATAAAGGCAGACTGCTCAGCTGCTGTCACCCTCCGGCAGCAGCAGTGAGACGACAGCAGCTGGCTCACACCCATCCTCCAGCAGCGGACGTATATATGCTGCACATCAGCAATAAATCTGACTCAACCCGGTCAAGTCATGCAAAATTGCAGCATCATCTGCATCGTGTGGTCTGCAAGCAAGCCACCGTTACACTGTGCCAGTCAAATGCGACAGTGCTGCACAATATATGTACCTGCGCACTCCTCAGAGCCCTCTGCTGTGTAAGCAAGCATTTCCAGGGCCGCATTCTCGGCCTCCAGCGCCGCCACGGTGCTGCGCAGCTCTGTCATGCGCGCCTTGCGGCGGTAGTAGGTGGCAAGAGCTGTCTGTCGGTTGCGGTCCCGCCTGCAGCAGAATATGCGCAGCTGATCAGCCAGTGGCTAAGGGTCACCACAGAGTCAGCATGGCATGATGTCAGCGCGCCTTGGCATGCGCAGAGGCAGGTTTGCATGCTCACGCCCACAGCAGCAGCAGCATGATGAGGTGAGGGCAACAGCAGCCAGCGCACCGCTTGGCAATGGCCTCCTCCTGGGTGGCGCAGATGTACTTGGGCTTGGCGCCACGGCGCCTTGGGGGCGGCTCCTCACCGCCACTCCCGCCGGAGCTGGGCTGCCTGTCGAGCGCTGCCGCCTCCAGCACTGCGCATGCAAGTCCATCGATGTTTGATGACCGTTGACCTGATGTGCTCTTGCCAGATGGAGCATCAAGTGGCGAAACTGTGGTGCTTGTGACTCTGCTGCCTCTAGCACGACAGGGGCGTCAGACGCCCAGATGTCAAGTCACCCTAGGCATGAAGCGGGTACAACATCCAAGCTCCAAAAGAGACCTATTCCCAATGTTCTGCTAAGCTGCGATGTCAGAATGGTATGACGACACGCACCTGGGGTGACGGTGTCGTAGACACGTGGGCGACCGCGCTTGCGGGACCCTGCCTGAGACAGCACTGGTGATGGGCGCAGCCTGGGGATGTCTGGCATGCCCTGACCTGCCTGCTGCTGGGGAAACACTGCCATGCAGCTACCTGCTGACACTGACGCTGGCGCAGCAGCACTGCTGAGCCGTGCATGGGCAGCAGGATGCGCCTGCTCCCCAGGCGCTGTACACGGCACTGCATGCTGCAGCCGGAAGGAGCGAGCAGACTGATGCAGCGACAGGCCTGCGGCTTGCTGAGAGCAATGCAGCCGCCCGGCTGGCTGTCTTGCCTGCGACTGCTGCAGAGGGGGCAGGCAGGCAGACTCTGCAGCAGCGGCTGGTGGGGCGTCAGGCAGCCGGAGGCCATCTTCCTCTGCGAGCAGGGTCTCCAGCAGCGGAGGCACCAGTGACGCGGCACTGGGCGGCACAGCCCACTCCTCCAGCAGCAGCTGCCAGTCGACCACCGTGGTGTCGGACACCCCGCCAGGGCTGTGACAGGGCATGGCGTCCCTGCAGGGCAGGCCTGGCGCCTGGGGTGCTGCGGCAAAGCCCTCCTGCTGGCCGAGTGCTGGGCGGCCGCTGGGCTGAGGCAACCATGGGACGCATTCTGGGTTGGCGGCAGCAGCAGACGTGTCACTGTAGGGCAGCTTCACATCGCCGCAGCCGCTCACGCCATTATGCTGCAGAGTGGGTGCCAGCATGTCCGCCAGGCAGTCTGACGAGCTGCCATGGGACCCCGGGCTCAGGGCGTCTGCATCCAACGACCAGGGATGCTTGCCAGTTGGAGCAGGCAGCAATTGTGCCTGCCTGTGCTGCCGCTCGAAGTGCTGCTGCTCCTGCTGCTGGTGTTGCTGGTGTTGCTGCTGCATGCGGTGCTGTGATGTCGACTGATCGCCCATGCAGCCGCGCCACTCTACAGCATTGCAAGCATCTGGCTGAAGCCATCAGTCTGGTGAGCGCATGGGGCAGACAGCCTGACCATGACACAATGACACATAAGCTTGAACAGCACAAGGTCAGACTCAAATTGTCCAGACCACGATGTGTCTCACCCCAACCAATTGCACGGTCCGCACTGCCAGGCGACGCACGCTGTGGCCCCTCTGGGAAGGTCTCCAGGCTGTACACCATTCAAGGTCTGATTGGAACCAGCGTCAGTACCAGACAAGATTTCACACAGAGGATCTCATGCACAGCAACGTTCGTATCATAGGCTTAGCACAGTTTGAGTACTGCATGCCAGCATATCACAGTTACATCACTGCCTAAGGGTATGCAGTGGCATGCAACCTACTCAAGTGCAGACAGGGCAACAGCTGGCTTGACTGTCTGCATGGTCAATGAGCCAGTTGACCAGCTTACCTTGATGCATGGCACAGGCCATGTCCACAACACCACACGGATTGGCGTGTTCTTACGACGCGGTGCCCATGGCTCAGCAATGCATGGCCTGCAGGACAACCGGCAAAGTGCCGGCGCGCTTCCCGACGCAAGCATTAACTTGGTCCGGTATGAGGGTATGATCTCAGCCGGACGGGCCTGTGAGGCGCCGACCCAGCACCCCTAGCGCGCTGCTTGAGTCAGCTTTGGTTTCATTGTATGATCTTTACTAATGTGTTCGGCGCGGGTGCGACAGTGAACATACCAGGCAACCGAGCCAGCCACTGTCAAGGACGTTCGCGCGATGTTGACCGCGGTGTTGACTCAGAGACCAGGAACCCACCTTTGGGGCGTGGCATCACGATGTCTGTCAGCAGCCGAGCTTGAGGGCTGTGCAGAGGTGAAGCTGGTAGCAGCCATGGCACCTCGGGCTGCCATCACGTCCGCCGCAGGAGCTGCATGGCTGCTGCCACAGCTTGCAGAGCTGGTTGCATGATCGCGATGCGCGGCCAGCTGCGCTGCGGAATGTATGCCGACTGACATTTTGGCTTTTGGGTGGGCGTGGCTACCCCGGAGGCGGGCCTGATATGTGTTTCTGTGGCGTGCCTAAGGCTCGTCGACCGGCCGAGAGCTCACACCAAGAGCTGAAGCACGAGCGGCACGTCCTGGGTGACTTTTGGGTCCGCAGCGGCAATGGTCCGCGGCTTTGATCCACGACAGTCAGCACGGGATTGCGGGTGCCAGGACCGTCGACATCGGCGAGGCGGTGCGTCAGAGCGTCTGTTTTAGATATGCAGGCAGTGTGAACCATGCAAAGGACAAGGACTCTCGTAGTTGGTGCACTCAGGGTTTGGGCATGCCATTACTGTATTACAGCGTGGCTTTATCACAGCACGTGGCTTGCTGACGGGGCACATGCAAAACGCAATGCGGCACACCACCAATAGTTCCACTTTCAAGTCCGATCTGTCGGTGCAGCGAGGATACATTTTCTATCATTAGGTGGGCTGCCGTCAAGCTCGCGCAGGCGGTGTCAAAGGTTTGCACTGCAGATCAGTATTACCCACCGACTTCTGGAGACAGGAACTAGACTCACAGCAGGCTTGATCGCACCATCACACCTGGCTGTTCGTGCTGCATTGGTTGATTCGTGAGACTCCATCTGCCCTCTAGCGGATGATAATGCAGAACCTAGCACGTACCTCAGTACAGCCACCGGCAATGGCGCTGCTGGCCCGCTTGCTGCAGCGGAGCGTGCCAGCTGCCAGCTCGCTTGGTGCACAGTCGCACATGCACACTGTGCCCGATCAAGCCGACTGGGCCATCTGCAGCATCACAGCCAGCTCGGAGCGCGCGTCAACGGTCTGCGTACAGGGCAGCCACTCCATCACGATCGACCACCCAACGTACCTGGGCGGCCATGACTCTGCTCCTGGTCCTGTTGCTCACTTCCTCGGCTCGCTGGTCGGCGCGCAGCAGGCATCACTGCATGCAGGTGGTGCTGTGCAACATAGGGCTGGTGATGTCAGGCGTCGTATGCTTGTTGCCAGGAAACCGCGACGATCCAGCAACACAGGGCCCTGATGCAGCTCAGTTGGATGCACACGCAGTGGCGGCAGAGCAGGGCGTTCAGCTTGGCAAGGTCACCTGGCAGGCGCAAGCCAGGATAGATGCCCGCGGCGTGCGGGGCGACAGTGGTGTGCCAGCAGAATTCGACAGGTGCACGACATTCCATGTGCACACCGATGCCCTTCTGCTGTACGTGCATTTATGTGTTGCGTTTGATCATGGCTGACTCCCACGAAGTGATTCTGCATGCCAACAGCGTGCGACTCGTGGCTGATATCGAGACAGACATCAAAGGAGAACGCTTGGCAGCCGTGCGGGATGCAGCAACACATGTGAGGCACCTCCTACCATCCTATACTTTGCGACGTGTTGTGTGACACAGCAGCCAAACGTTTGCACACTTGTGGTGACATGTGCACGATGGGCCTGCCGACTGGTTGCGTGGTGCTTGCAGAGGTGCATCGTGGCCAACACGCTCAGGAAGGCTGGCGTCGACCTGGATGTGGAGTTCAACAAACGCACCTGCTTCCAGGAGTGGACGTTCAAGAGCAGTGAGCTCAGCGTCTGCTGCTCATGTGCACATGCCTTGGGTTGCACAGTCACAATGCAGGTCCACATGCACTCGTGCACTTGTCACATATATCACCTGTGGCACGCAGGCATGGGCACACACATTCCGTGAGATTAGCGGGATGGCACAGTAGCGTTTGGTGGAAGAACAACAATCATAGAGTGGTACTTAACGGGCAACCTGCGAGACGCGAGGGAGAAAGCCACGGCTCACCGCCGCAGCAACCTTCCCTTGCAGCTGCAAATTTTCCAGCCCGCAAATACTGCATTGACGTCCCTGTGCTCAACCGCGTCTCCTCTGCACTGCCGGTCCCAAACGAAAATCACGTCATGCATCTGAACGCCAACCAGCTCAAAATTTTCCGATCACATAAAGTGTATGTACTGCCAATGTTGCTTGCAGCATCCCGACGGAGTTTGTGGGAATTTGGTTTGCTGAGAGCTATCAACGCTGCCTCACGTTAGAAGTAGTATAATTCAGCAGCACCGAACACCTGATATGCAGGTCCCACAGTCGAAGCAGAGATGACTCATGTATCTGCTGCTATGCTACAACGTCAGCAATCCTGCACTTGTGTGCCTGTGGACTGCACCCCTCGTATAACGTTAGTATGGCAGTGGGTGCGGACGATGGTGAACAGAGGCAGCGGTCCGACGAAGAGTCCGCATCCGCCACCCGCCGCGGATAACCTTTGTCGTTTGGACACCACACCATCTTGCCTGCAGGCAAAGCCACTCAATGCAGTCGCATTTGTGGATACCAATAACCTCCTCATCGACCCGACTGCTATACTGCATTTCCAGCAAAAACTGCAGCCCTCGAAAACATTGTAATACTGCAGACCACCGGCTGTGAGCATAAGGTGCAGACCTCCCTTGCCGCTCCACTGCACATTGCACTCCGCTGTCTTCTTGCCGGCCTCTGCTGCCTTGGCTGCCGCCTCCCCCGCCACCTGGGCAGTATGCCGTACCATCGCCTGATCTGCCTCATGCATGAGCCCTCCCCAAATATGCTCACACATCAGATTTGAACACAGCTGCAACAAATCCAAGGCTGGCGCACATCCTCTATGCGCAGCAGCTCCTCGGTGGGGTCGCCCCGTGGTGTGAAGAAGCGTCCCACTAGCTTGCCGATGGGCTTGTACGTCTGCAAAGTAACAGCAGTGTGTTGTGCACCACAACATGTGCTCTTCGTGTACCCCAGTCTGGGGTCTTAACAAGGTCAGCAAGGTTCGCCTGCCCACCTCTGCGTTCATTGTGGTGTGGGAAGACCATGTATGCCATAGTCAGCATTGTGCTGGACGATGGATTGCATGACTCTGGTCACTGACAAATACCTTGTGGTCGCGGAAAAAGTTTCGCCACCTGAAGATGCTCGCCAGCTCATCTGGTCTGTAGCCTGCCAGATCATCTGTCTGATCTGCTGTGAAGTTCCCTGCATCCCGCAAACGACCCTGGTCGCAGATCCCTCCCACCATCCTAGTGCAGCAGCTTTACTCGCCCGAATGGTATCCTCCGGGTGCAGTACACGTTGCCATGGCAGCGAGCACTCATGGTGCATTTGCACCTGTGATGAAGGCCTTGGAGGCATCCCTGCCAGCAGCGCCGCGGTAGTTCCCGCTAGGACCTGGCAGACAATCGCGAACCACATTTGGCACGTATGAGATGGATCTGCGCACAGCATGGCATGCATGGTCGAAGGGTCAATACAAACAGTCTTGTTGAAGACGGCTTTTCACCATAGTGCTTGGCGCCGTCTGTCACATCGAACACAGAGCCAAGGACAGCGAGGTAGATGCGTTTGCTGTGCGTCGGTGGCCCGGCGCCATTGAAGCGTGCAAGCTGTTTTGCTGTGATTACCCGCTGCAGCAAGCCATGTCACAGCTGTGCTTCTGCCAGAAAGTGATTTTCCTAACCTCCACCATCCATCTACATGAAATATGTCCCGCAAACGTCGCGTGCCAGCCTCGGGCAATTCAGCATGGGAATGCTGGGCTCAAACGAGCGCACCCTTGCCGGATCATTCGGTATCAACCAGAAAATGTTCATCGCCGCAATGATGCCCGCGACCATGATGGTGATCACGACACCTTCCCTGAAAGCCCGCTGCAGCAGGGTGCGCTGCTGGGCCTGCGGTGCGCTGCGAGGCTCTGGTACCTCGCTGGCTGCATGGCCAGGCTGTCCAACAGGAGCCACAACAGGAGCGGGCTCGATTTCGCTCGAGGCCATGCTGAGCGTCTTCGAGGAAGCAGGTCGGCGTTGTGAAGGATCTGTGAGAGAAGACGACGTGTAAGCTTATGCTGTCAGACAAGATGGACAGGCTGCGCCGGGAGGCGCGCTGTGGACAGAGGTGACTAGAGATGTCGGCAATCCGCTGCTGACGGCCTGAAGCACAACTCGGTCATGTAAGCAATCATGAGTTGTGTTCGAGATGCGGACGTGAGTGTGCTGTACATGCTCCAGCTGCATTGCAACGACGTCCAGCATGAGGAAACGGGGGAGCACTCATCATACCCCCTTGCTTTGCATGCTGCGCGTGTTGTGCTGTTAAGGTGTGTTCTACACTGTACCCTTGTACTCATTACGTGCAGTGTTCCGCTTTCTTGCAAGCTCTGTTTGGCTTCGAACAACGATGGGCCGGGCGCACAGCAATCACCACACTTTACCCCTGTGTAATTGCTTCTGGATGTCAGTGACCAATGCACTCCTGTGCATGTCGATTTCACGGCTCTCGACAAAGGCTGATGAGGTATAGCAGTGAGATGAGTGCAGAATCTGCACATTGAACCGTCACCAGTTGGAAATCAAGATCATGTCGGACTTTGACTCGCTCTTCAAGCCGGTGAGGCATCGTGGTGGAAGCCTGTTCTTTCGCCCAAAAAAACCCATATGCTGAAATAGGCAGACATCAACACCAGCAAGCATCTACTGATTCCTCTCTGACGCGCAGAAGCCGAAGCTGCAGGAGCGCATGCAGAGGCTGTTGCAGCCTCGCAGCGCTTCCGCGGTGTCGAACACGGCCACGTTGTCAGCTGGCGGTGCCCCTATTGGAACGGGCGCTGCCACAGCATCGGGGGCCCTGGCGAGTGCAGCAGCTTCCAGCGTGCCGCGCCCCGCAGCTGCAGAAGGCTGGACCGCGAAGAGCAGGACAGCTGCCAGGGCCGCCTCTGGCCCCGCCAGCAGCGCAGCAATGCAAGACACGGTTGCATCTTCGCAGACGCTTGACGCCTACTCGTCCGGGTTCGCGTGGATGCGATCGCTGCCGACGCCGGTTGCCGCAGAAGCGCAGCCATCAGCAACAGCAGCGGTGGCACAGCCCACAGCGCAGGATGGCAGTGCGCAGGTGGCAATGGTCGGACACGGCGATGGTGAGTTGATGACCAGCAAACCTCGGCCTGGCAGAGCATGCATGCAGCTGTGTCAACAGCGATGTGCTTTTCAGATGCCTGCATAGCCTGTTTGCAGCGTCTTCATGTTTTGAGGTGGTGCAATCATGTTGCATCCGAATTGTATGCAGCCGACGAGCTCTGGGACATGGAAGTGAAGCCTGCCCCACGACGCTCGGGCAAAAGGCAACGCGGCATCGCAGCCAATTCTGGATCTGGCGGTGCGCAGTGCGAGGACGGCCCACACGCAGCTGCAGATGTGGCAGCTGTGCCAGCGGCAGCGGTCACCAGCGGCAGCGCAGGCAGCTCTGCATGGGATGGCGCTTCTAACACAGACGGCAACGGCAGCAGGGGACCCCGGTCCCGGAAGCGCAGTACGCCAGAAGGCCAAACTCCGGGAGACCGCCTTGCACAGCAGCTGCGCGGCCGCGGCCGACCAGTTGCGCGCAATGGCAATGGCATCAGCAATGGCCCAAGCCCACCAGCAGCACGCACACCGGCAGCTGCTGAGGAGGTGAACTCAGACACTTGGTGACCTATCTGCATGAGCAAAAGTATGTGCGCTGTGTAGCAAGCATGGGAGGGTTGCCATCAATATTACTGCTTGTCGTGAGCATGCCACTGTCAGAGTCGCCATTGGCTGCTGTCTGAAATAGTCCAGTGCCCGTTGTCCTCAGGCGCAGCCAAACCTGGCTAATGCGCCACCCGCCGGCCCGCACGAGCCCCTGCGTCTGCGAGGCGACTCCTCTGGCAATCTTTTGCAGCCCGAGGATGAAGCAGCGACCACAGATGAGGAGGTGCTGCCTTGCCGCTCCTGTGTCCTCCTTCGTCTCCTTCGTTTCCCCTCGTTTCTGTGCTGCTGCCCTTCATCGGCCAGCCTGCTGCGGTTGCGGCTGCAGTGGTGGTCAGAAAGCTTCGTGCTGGCTCTGAGCAGCCCTTTCTTACGGTTGCAGGGCGATGATGGCAATGATCCTCCCATCTGTGGCGCAGTGCCTGCGAGCATTGCACAGTATCTGCGACCATATCAGCGCGAGGGCGTCCAGTTTCTGTGGAGGTGCGACACCTGCTGCACACACCATATCAGGCAGCACCTGGAGGTGGCAGTTTGGCAGGAGCGCTTGACCTGTAGTGCGTCCAGGCGCATCTCTGACATCTCACATCCTCACATATGTCTTGCTGTGCAGGCAGTACTGTGCAGGCAGGGGAGCGCTCCTCGCAGATGACATGTGAGTGCCGAGCACATTAGGACCCTTCTGAGCTTGTTGGCATACTGTCAATTCTGCAACATCAGCATCACAATGATGTTCCTGCGTATCACGATGTGCAGGGGTTTGGGCAAGACTGTGCAGACCATTGCATTTCTGTCGGCCCTGCTGGGAAAGTGTGGATTTGGCGGCGGGCCACATCCTGAACCTGGCAGGGACCCGACTGTCAAGTGCGCACTCCCAACACTACTAAACTGTCAGATCCTGATGCTAGCTGATGCCATTGCACACGCAGTGCATTCTTGATGCTGTACCGTTCCACTTTACTGACGAATTCCACCTGGGGACGTTCCCCACTTCAGGGTGACTAGGCCTGCACGCGACCCACGTGAGCGGCAGCCTATACTCATCGTCTGCCCGTCCAGTGTGATGTCGAACTGGCAGCGGGAGTTCTCCACCTGGGGTGAACCATTTTGCAGAAGATGACAGGCACCATAGCTGCTGCCATGTGTCCTGTCAAAGCATCTTACTGCTGCGGTTGTCATGGCTGTGTGTTCTATCTGAATGATGGAGTGTCTGATATTGCAGGCTCTTTCAAGGTGGCTAAGTATCATGGTGCATCCAAAGACACAGTGCTGTGCGGAGTCAAGCGTGGCGAGTACGAGGTGGGCTCTTGCGACTGAGGAACCGTACCTTCATTGCGCAGGACATGCAAGACCTTGCTGTGCTCTATCACGATCAGCAATCTGATCCCTGATCAAGTCCCGAAGCCTGTGTATGTTGTAGGTCATGATCACGACATACGGCATGCTACGAAACAACATAGAGATGCTGCTGGAGGTGCGCGCCACAGGGCTCGCGTCTGCAGGGCTTTCATGCCTGGGAGTGTGCAGTGAATTTGTTCCTCGTAGTGGACACACGGAGCAAGGTGGTTGAACTTACCAACAACCTACCAACTTACCAACCTATTTCGTTGCAGGTCCCTTGGCACCTCTGCGTCCTGGACGAGGTGCACCTCGCAAAGAAGGAGGCATCATTGGTGACACAGGCTGCCATGCAGCTGCGCACATGCTTCAGGTACAGCAGGGCAGTCTTCATGCATAGGTGTTTTCGATGTCCAGCCAACAATGATGATGTTGATGCTGCTGAATAATGTCGTCTACGGGCGATGTGCATGCACGGCCAGTGACATTTCTGCACCATGGCTGCAGGGTTGGGCTGTCCGGCACAGTAATGTCGAACAACTACAATGAGCTGTGGTGTGTGACCTCACCAGCACTAAATGTCGTGCCCTGATGTTGCTGCCTGCATCCTCGTTATCCCAGACAGTCTTCACACTGTGCAGGACTGTCATGAACTGGGCCAGCCCCAACTGCATGGGCGATTGGAATCAGTTCAACAAGTACTATGTCAAGCCTATGCAGGTAATTGGCATCCATACCCAGAGTACTATCCCTGTGCAGTTTGCTCAGGCATCGAACAAACCTACTGCCATGTTGATGCCACGCGACTGTCACCGTCCTTCTGCACGCAGATCGGACAATCTGCAGATGCTACGCCGGAGGAGGTTCTCCTGGTAAGTATATCAACTGGAGACAGCACACCACCACGCGTCACCCCGCGGGATGTTGTTCTGGTCATGCATGCAACAACTTGTTGTTCCACTCATTGTTCTCCTTGCATGATTTGACCTCGGACGCCTGTCGAACACCTCATGCTGCAGAAGGACGACCGGCTGAAGGAGCTGAACGCTGAGACGCGCAAGTGGCTCGTGTGCCGGAAGAAGACGCTGATCGCAGATCAACTCCCGAAGAAGATCGAGCAGACCATCTTCTGCGAGCTGTCTGCCTTGCAGATGCGTGCCTACAAGTGAGGGGTTGCACCTTGTATGCGCTGCCCCATTTCAGTACACAACTGGTGTGCAAATGCTGCGCCCAGGCATGCCTGTGCACCGATGCTTTCGTGTGCTTTTTGTGTCCCAGTGCTTTCGTGCACCTCAGGCCTCTTGTCGTAACCCTTTTGGTGTACTGATGGCTCCAGGCGAACCATCACGTCGCCAGATTACATCTACATCTTGTCGAGACAGCCGTGTGATTGTGGGTCAGGCGCCCGCCGCTCAGAGTGCTGCTATGCAGACTTCCCGGTTGGTCCTGTTCTTGCCGTCGTGCTTGGCGGTACAGTGTCATCTGCAGGCGAAGCCAGGATGCATGCAACATTGTTGCCTAAGATGTGCTCTTGCAAGTGTCTGCAACACAAGTTGTACGGTTGCTGTCCTTGCATTGAATCAAGTAGAGTATCTGAGTGATAGACATCCCTGTCTGCAGGGGAATGAGGAAGACAGAGAGGAGGTGTGCACCCTCTGGCGGCACTATCATCTGTGCGATTGCCCTGATGAGCGGACCGTCACCAATCCAAAGGCACGGCGCTCAGGCCTCTCAAATCGCTCGTTCACGAGCAAGCCACCATCCTGGTTGAGACATCAATGACATCTTGGCGCAAAATGCACACACATACTGCATGCATGCTGCAGGGCTGCAAATGGCACAAGCCGGACGGATGCCCGCCTGACACATTTGGATGCCCCTCGTGCCTCACTACACCGGCATTGACTGTGCTGATCAACATAGCCAACCACCTCGAGCTCATCAAAGGTATGACGGGCGCGGGTTGGTCTCAGCTCAGCTTCAGCGCGCTGACCACTGAGAAGCGTTGCGTTGCAAGATGTGATGCTCTGCTGATGTGGTCCATGCTCCTTCGCAGCTGACCCTAGCCTGGAGAGGAGCGATGCGCGGAAGTTCCAGCGCAAGTGCGAGTTGGCACAGATGGTTCTTGGCAATGATGCTGCCGAGCTGGGTGAGCCTCCCTGTAGCAGTCAGCTTGCAAGCGGTGCCGGGAACATGCTGAGACTTCATAACAGCATGATGCGCTGTGCTGGGCAAGGTAGCAGGGCATGGTCACATGTTTAATGCAAGCTAACGAGTGTTTGCAATTTCTGCTCATAGGCGGGCTTGAGGCGGACCACCGTTTCCTGCGCAACATGAGCACTGCAAATTGCGGCAAGCTGTCTGCCCTGGAACAGCTGCTGCTGCTTTGGAACAGGAAGCCGGATAACAAGGTCTGAAGTGGACTGCATGTTGTATCACTGTGCAAACATTTGCTGGAGTTCCGTGTGCGCTGGACAGATACACAGCCAGCTTGCGCCTGACTACCCGCTGACTATACTGTCAGTATGCAGGTGCTGCTGTTCAGCCGTTCTGTGCGCATGCTAAGCATGGTGAAGGCATTGGTTACGAAGCACGGCTGGGCGTCTGAGTATCTCGACGGCTCAATACCTGAGGTGACCGACAACTTCACCATGGTTGGTTCAGACCCTAAAGGCTGCCATTATGTAGCCTCTTCACCTGTTGGCCCCCAAGTAGCTTAGCTAACCGTAGTGAAACCAACACACCCTGCAAGTCTGTGCAGACCCAGCGGCAGAAGAAGGTGGACGACTTCAACAACACCCCATCCACCTTCATATTCATGATCTCTACCAGGGCAGGCGGTCTGGGCCTCAACCTCACATCTGCCAACAAGTGAGCATTGCTACATCTCGCCTTGCCCTTCATGCATGTCCCAAGTGCTGCAACGTATGCAGGTTCAGGGCATGGGCATCAAGCAGACCTCACCACTGTGCATGCAGGGTCGTGATCGTCGACCCAAGCTGGTCGCCAAGCGACGACGCGCAGGTACAAAGCTGCAGCTGGTCCTCACAAGGAAGATCATCCCATCACCATGACATCTGGGCTTGTGCGCAGTACTCAGCAGACTCGGCCAGCCGGCAGAATTCACGTGATATATGGGCAACATGCAGGCGATGGATCGCGCCTTCCGCATCGGCCAGCGGCGCAATGTACATGTCTACCGCCTCATCGCTACTGGCACCGTCGAGGAGGCTATGTACAGCCGGCAGGTGGGGGCCTGTTTAACTGCACCCTGGTATGATGCCACCACCAGCGGTTGCCATGCAGAGATAGCGCTGAACCCCGACGTGTGTCATGCTTGCGTGCGGCAACATGCACGTGTCTGATATGCTAATCCAAGCGTGCTTGGTGCTGGACTGCTGCAGGTGTACAAGCAGCAACAGACCGAGATGGCCATGGAGGGCACGCACCAGAAACGCTACTGGCAGGGTGCGCGTGCCTGGGAACCTGCCACACAGCGGAAAACCCCACGCTGTATGGACGAATGCCAGGTGGCTGACTTCGTCAGACTTGCTGCTACTATGTGTTGCAGGCGTGCAGGATATGCAAGGCCGTCAAGGCGAGCTTTGGGGCATCGCGAACTTGATGTCGTTCACTGGCGACACCATCAAGACGCTGGACGTGCTCGATGCGCACAAGCAAAGGGTGCGCATGCGCCTGAACAACCGACGGTATCTGCGTGTTTGGAAACGTTTTGAGGTTGGCAAGCAGGTTTGCGGCATGCTACAGTTGTTGCTGAAACTGCCGCCGAGCAGCAACATGGTCAGCAGCACCGACTTACTTCATCAGCAATCGTGTGGTGGCATGCACCGGCTCAAACCCTGCCAGGACCCTGACAAATCCCACATTCCTGCAGGAAATGCACTACGAGATACAGGACTACGATCCGCCCGAGCGCGGGGAGCTGGCAGAGCAGCCCGACCTGCTGCACGGCCGCACCGCCCGGGGCAGAGCTGCCCACGCCCAGGTCTGCCTGTTGCAGCATGATGCCAGTCAGTGCTGCCCATGTGCTTGGCACCCAAGAAATGCCTGCCACGCTGTCTGTAGGAAGCTGCCACAGAAGCTGTGGTGATGGTTGAGGCATCCAATATTGCCACACTGCAGCAAGTGACATCTGTGAGCCTCGTGTTGGCGGCTCTTGCCTCTGCACAGCTGTACCATCTGCTGGCAGTCGCAGTGCCTTTGGCAGCATGTGCTAGCGGTGCATTGAGCGCATGCTGTGTCTGCAGGGATATGACTCGACTGACGAGGCAGCTGATATGAGCGCGATCGCACCACGCCTGCATGCCAGGGAGGGTCGAGCGACGGCGGCGGCGCCTGCTGATGATCCTATCGAGGACGATGCTGGTGTGCTAGTTCCCCGGTTTGTGCTCATTGAACTGAGCTGCAGCCAGCAGATGTGAGCAGCTGCCGCTGCCGCCTCTGCTGTTTGTTTGGCGGGCAAAGCTTTTGCACTGTGCTCTGCAACCCTAACATTCTGTTCGACATACATTGACACATACATTGCTGGCTGCAGCAGAGGTAGCTGATGGAGCAGACGAGGACGCAGCTGCTGAGCTTGCCGCTCTGGAGGTGACCCTGTACCCTAGGTCACCTGCATTCTCCCCAAAGGAGACGTTTGTCATTATTTTGAATGATCTGCAACATACCATGAGCCTGCACACACCCCGACCGCCAGCACATTTGCCACTTTGTTGGCCTGGCGTCCCGTTGACAGCTTACAACGCATTTTGCCCATTGCGCGACGTGCAGCGCATTGGCTGCTGATGCCCTTGAGTGCTGCCAAGCTACCTTCCAGCCAAGCCGTCTGCCAACGGTTGCTGCAGACGAGGCAGTGCACAGGGTGCTTACAGCATCACATCTGTTGTGGCTGCCATGAAGCCCTTGTAGCCCAGGGTGTTCAGTATACGTCAGGCCAGGGTCTGCTTCCACCTGTCGCTGGCAGCAACAGGGGTCTGCACACAGTCGATGCAATGCTAGGGGTCCAACCCACTCCTCCCAACTTGCAGGTTGCCGGCAGCGTGATGGGCCTGCGAGCACACCACAACCTGCTGGGGCCCAGCGCCGCTGAGGATGCTGCAACAATGCGAGCACGTGCAGCGGCGGCCGCTGAAGACCGCGCGATGCAGCAGCGTCTGGCTGCCGCAGAAGCTGCTGGCTTCCAGGGTGAGCCGTCCAGGAACCTGTACGTGTGGCATTGTGCATTGACATGGTCTGCAGAGATGGGTGCAGCTGCGTCAGAGGCACCCGCTCCCATGGTTGGCTGTTGACGGCTAGTGGAGACCAGAGCTTGCGTTTGCTTGCGCACAGGTGCCGGCATGGGCACCGTGGCAGCGCAGGACATCGCCACTGTCTCGCTGGCACCGCCGCCAGCCGCGCCCCAGGCGTCAGACCGCTCAGCTGCAACTACAGCCGCCACTGGCAGCAGCGTTACCCACATGGGCAGCGGCGGCGGCGTGGCCTCTGACTTGCCAGACAGCGCTGCCAGCGGCAGCCAGGGACCACAGCAGCAGCAGCGTCCCATGAAGCAGTCAACACTGCGTGGTCTCGTGGGAAACGGCAAGGCCGCTGTGCGTGCCACCTCAGCAGATGCCGCCAATCCCACTGCACCCAGCGCAGGCACAACCACAGCCAGCAGGGCAGCAGGCGGGGACGGCAGCGATGGCAACAGGATCACGGCTGCTGCACAGCTCAGCAGTGTGCCGCAAAGCGACATGCACCAGCCAACGCACCCGGCGCTGGACGACGAGCGTGTACTGCTGACGACTAACCGCAGCAGCAGGTGATTGCTCTGCATGCACCCTGGTATGCATTGCTGCTGACGCCGCCGCTCCTGATCACACTGGTGTCGGGCATCTCTCCCAATGGATCACAGTGCATGTCTTGATGCTTGCGCAGCACTGACAGCCCGATGACGCTGACGGCGCTAGAGTCGCTTGCCAGCTGGCAGCGCATGTTGGTTGCCGAGGCTGCACGGCAGGTGCTGGCGCTGGATGAGGATGCCCGCTTGCAGCTGCAGCGGGACTATGCGCTGGTGCACAGCGCCTGATGTGGAACAACGAATGCCGCAGCATGTATTTGGCAGGGAAATCGAGTAGGACCGGCTCGTCGTTACTGACACAGCAGTAGGTATCAGGTCCGCATGCGGCTGCAAAAGCCGCACCCGTCAGCATTTGGTGTTATTGACTTTCATCCGCACCTCAGTGTATACCTGTTCTGGGTGCATTTACGACCAGGGCTGCAGACAGTGGATCTTATCATGCGCAGGAAAGGGTTTGTGCTTCGGCGTGTAACACACCAGCAGTCCAGCAATACGTGTCTTCAAGCCATGACCGTGCTGTGCTGTTATGTAGGTCGCGTCATGTGCGCATGCATATGACAAACCTGCTCTGGGATCCTGCATAGACATGTCTCGCGACCGCCAGCTGCACCTCGCAGTCTGCATTGTGCTTCATCGGGCCATGGTGCGATGGGCTCGAGGCCTTGAGCGACTTGACAGTAGCAAATGCCACGTGTAATGTTGCCTTGTCCGTTCGAGGACATCACAGTATCAGCACGTCGCACAGTGCAGCATTGCAGCTCGAAATACATGCCATCATGATGGACCGTGATATGACAAGCAGCTCCTGCTGGCAAGTACGTGGTTGTCGTCTGCATGCCAGCAAGTGCGCAATCCTGTCCATGTTGACCAGGCATGAAGAGCGACAGATCACGATAAAACATCGACATGTCCAGCTAAACTCCACGTGCAGATACGTAAGCTCTCCCACCACGGCCGCGTGATTTGAAGTGATGTGAGCGCAGGCTGACCGTTGACACATGACACTGCATCCGTGCCTCGATGGCAACGAAGGTGTCTGGCGGGGCGACAGCTACAGCTGACTCCGAGGACCAGTTCGTGATACAGGTTGCTCTGCAGCTTTGCGCATGTCGCTCATTTTGTTTAATATAGCGTCGTTCAAGTGCACCCGCTGCAACTTTGCCGTTCAGAAGCGGCTCTTGCATGCAGGACCTCAAGCCGAGTTACACAAAGAGCGGCGCTCCAGCGATACCAAGGAAGGTCTGGTGCAAACACTTTCCCAAGACAGCGGACTGCACGCTTGCCAACAGCACCGGCCAGAAGTGGGATGGGAGGGTCACGCTGCGCCAGAAGGGGACTGCAACCAGCCTGCGGGCAGAGATCACCACTGGGTGGCCGGCCTTTGTGCGCGCCAATGGCATAGTCCAGGGGATGGACCTGCAGGTGGCGGTCACCGTGCCGAACACCCTGACCATCACGGTGCTTCGGCGGCCTGAGGCGCCATCTGCAGCAGCAGCACCTTCGCCCAAGGAGGTTTCCAGCAATGGCGCTGCCGTCAGCGGCCAAGGCACAGGCACCTCGGCAGCGCTGAGCAGCAGGAAGCGCCGCAAGGCGCGCCCCAGCACAGGCAGCGTGTGGACAGTGGCCAAGCAGCCGCGCAGCAAAGCAGCAAACAGGCCCAGGGCTGTCAGTGCTTATCAGTCAGCAGGTGCTGCAGCGGCCTATGCACATGTACAGGCCGAAGTTTTGGCAGCTGGTGCCAACAACGGAAGCTTGCCGATGCCACCCAGCGGCACGCAGCTGCCTGAACAGCCTGCAGCAGCGGACAACTCGCCAGCAGATGTGCAGACGCCCAGCCTGCTGAGCCGTCCGAGGACGCCAGTTAGCAACACGGTGCGGCAGTCGATGCAGCAGACAAGCGATGCTAGCAATGCAGCTCCAGCATTGCCGCCGCCTGATGAGCGCCCAGCGGCTGTAGGTGAGCCTGTAAGCACGCAGGTGGATGCATCAGGTGCAACAGCTGCAGCGGGCCTGCAGCATGGCGCCCACAGTGCCGCCCCTTCAGCCCCATTCGCCATGACACAGCACACGGCAGCAGCGGCTCAGCATGTTGTAGCACAGGCAGCAGCTGCAGCTGCGCCTGAACGGCAGCAGCGGACTGCGTCAGCAGTCGACGGACCTGAGGTCGCGGTTCTCAGCTCATCAAGTCCAGCAAGTGCAGGCGAGGCAGCTGACGCTGCGCAGGCAGGAGGTTCAGGCACCCTGGCAGCCAGCAGAGAGAACAGTGACGCGGACACAGCTGCAGCCGCAGACCTGCTACTGTGCCTGCAGCCACCAGCTGCCAGCACCCCTAAGTCGGTGGCCGTGACGTGCAATGGTGTGCCTGGTGTGTTCCATGTCGCAGAGGAGGTCGTGGAGTGCCGGTGCTGCGAGTGCAAGGACAAGGTACAATGATACCTTCAATGCGAATGCACGGCACGCCATTCGGCATGCATATGCCTGTGCCAAAATAGTCCATGCCGCATGGTCTAAGACGACTGTGCAGGAGCAGCACAGCTGGAGGGACGCCTTGCAACAGCCTGCGTTTGAGTCCTCACAGGCAGAACGGGATGGGAAACCGGTGTTCATGGCGCCTGAGGAGTTTGAGCGACATGCGGGCAAGGCGCACTGCCAAAAGTGGAGGTACACCCTGCAAGTGGACGACGGCAGCGGCAGCCCACAGTGGCTGGGCAACTGGCTGCGAGCTCGGGACATCGTGCTCGCCTCTGACTGGTACCTTGTATGACTAACGCTTCCCGCTTGTGCACACCTGGTTCACGCCTGCACGCGTTGTACTTACTCACAATGCATGCATTGAAGGGCTGTGGGGCCAGCCATCTCGTGCAGTGCGGGCAGACCAGGCCTTTGACTGTGCGCTTATGTACCCTGCAGGTGAACATCATCTCAACGAAGCGCAGGGACGGCTGCTGCAGCAAAAGCTGGTGATCGGCCAGTTGCTGCCGCCGCCAATGTAAACAGCATTGACCATGGCAGTTTGAAACCAAGGCATTCCTCGATGTAATCATGGACAAGCAACCTCATGCGCTACGGGTAAGTCTTGCACCGTGCAACCTGCCACTGCTGCTCTGTGGGTATATGAGAGGCAGGCATGTGCAAGTGCTGCGTGGCATGAGGAGTACGTGCATTGCATGTTTTTTTCCCGCACAGGTCAACGAGCGCAAGGGTCGTGCCTCTACAGCCTGCTTGGGGGTTGTGGCCAATCTGGTTTCGGAAGCAGGGACCCGTGAGCTTCAAGTGGGACACCGGCAGTAACAGCTGCAGAACTGAGCAGCACCGGCTTGTCAATACTCAAGCAGGATTACGTATCAGATGCATGTCCGGCCGCCAAAGGCGCAACATCATCAGTCAGTAATGCCATCATCCGCACCTGCTTGGGGGTTGTGGCCAATCTGGTTTCGGAAGCAGGGACCCGTGAGCTTCAAGTGGGACACCGGCAGTAACAGCTGCAGAACTGAGCAGCACCGGCTTGTCAATACTCAAGCAGGATTACGTATCAGATGCATGTCCGGCCGCCAAAGGCGCAACATCATCAGTCAGTAATGCCATCATCCGCACCTCTGCCAGAGATGTCAGGTTTCGATCCAAGCGAGGCTGCAATCAGGGTCTCCTCAACACAGCACGATGTGCATGTTTCCCGCTCTAACTTGACTTTTCTGCGAAGTGTGTCTGCACATCATAACAGCGCTGCGCTTGCGCAGCCAGCCCTGGGATATAAATGTGAGCGCATGCATGTGGAACCCTGCTTAGGAGGATCCAGCGGAGATCTATGAGGTGCGACCGCCAGCTGCACCTCGCAGTGTACATTGCGCGTCATCGTCGCAACTGTGCGATCAGCACGGCTTGCGCGACTTTGACATCAACTTCCTTGTGCATCCTTTGTGTCCGTCCAAGGACATCATAAATCAGCACGTCGCACTGTGTAGTGTTGGTTGAATACATAACTTCGTGATCGATCGTGTATGTACAAGCAGCTCCTGCTGGCACAAACAGAGCTGACGTCTGCATGCTGGTGAGTGCGCAATCCTGTGCATGCTGCCCACTACTCAGAAATTTCGATCACGGTGATACACCGATACACATAGCCTGAGCTTCCACCTGTAGATATTGGAGCCTTCCTTACCTCGATCGCATAAATTTGTGTTGTGAGCGCAGGCTAACAACTTCATGATAGTGCATTCATGCCGCAATGGCAATGAAGGTGTCCGGTGGGGGGACAGCTGCAGCTGACTCTGAGGATCAGTTCGTGATAAAGGTTGGTCTGCAGCTTTGCGCACGTCGATCATCGAATGTGGCAAGCAACGTGTTACAGATGTGCCCAGCTGCATGTCTGCAATTCAAATGCGCCTCTTGCGTGCAGGACCTGAAACAGTGTTACCTGAAGGGCGGCGCTCCTGCGATACCAAGGAAGGTCTGGTGCAAGCACTTTCCCACAACAACAAACTGCACGCTTGCAAGCAGCAACGGCCAGAAATGGGACGGGAAGGTCACAGTGCGCCCCGTCAGTGGGACTTCAACCAGCTGGCGGGCAGAGATCACCGCTGGGTGGCCGGCCTTTGCGCGCGCCAATGGCATCGTCCAAGGCATGGACCTGCAGTGGGTGGTCACCGCGCCGAACACCCTGACCATCACGGTGCTTCGGCAGCCAGAGGCACCATCTGCAGCAGCACCTCCTTTCACGGGGGTCACCAGCAACGGCACTGCCGTCAGCGGCCAAGGCACAGGCACCTCGGCAGCGCTGAGCAGCAAGAAGCGCCGCAAGGCGGGCCCCAGCACAGGCAGCGCACGGGCAGTGGTCAAGCGGCAGCGCGGCACAGCAGCAAACAAGCCCAGGGCTGCCAGTGCTGATCACGCAGCAGGTGCTGCAGTGGCATATGCACATGCACAGGCTGATGGTTTGGCAGCCGATGCCGATGTCGGGCACTTGCTCATGCCGCCCAGCAGCACGCAGCTTCCTGAACAGCCAGCAGCAGCGGACACTTCGCCAGCAGATGCGCTGTCCCCCGGCCTCCTCACCCGCATCGGCAAGTCGATCCAGAGATCGGTGCTGCCGCCAATGCAGCGCTTCAGCTTTGCAAGCAATGCAGCTGCAGCATCGCCGCCGCCTGATGACCGCCCTGCACCTGTGGCTGAGGCTGCGAGCATGCAGATGGATGCATCAGGTGCAACAGCTGCAGAGAGCCTGCAGCATGGTGCCAGCACTGCTCCCCTTACAGCCCCACTCGCTATGACACAGCACACGGCAGCAGTGGCTCAGCGTGTTGTCGCACAGGCAGCAGCTGCAGCCTCCGCTGCATGTGACCAGCAGCAGCGGTCTGCGTTCCTAGTCGATACAGCTGACGCTGCAGTTCTCAGCTCATCAAGTCCAGCAAGTGCAGGCAAGGCAGCTGACGCTGCTCAGGCAGGAGGTGCAGGCACCCTGGCAGCCAGCAGAGGGAACGGCAACACGGGCACAGCTGCAGACCTGCCAACATGCCTGCAGCCACCAGCTGCCAGCTCCGCCAAGTCAGTGGCCGTGATCTGCAGCGGCGTGCCTGGCGTGTTCCATGTCGCAGAGGAGGTCGTGGAGTGCCGGTGCTGCGAGTGCAAGGCGCAGGTACGATGGCAGAGTATTTCACTGCATTCATGGCACTCCATTCATCATGCAGAAGGCTGTGCCCGAATAAAAATCATGCCACACCTACTACGACTAGGCAGCAGCAGCACAGGTCAAGGGATGCCAGGCAGACAGCCTGCGATCATTCCTCCATTCGCAGGCAGAGCAGGATGGGACAGTAGTGTCCATGGCGCCCAGCGAGTTCGAGCGACATGCGGGCAAGGCGCACTGGCAAAAGTGGAGGTACTCTCTGCAAGTGGACGACGCCAGCGGCAGCCCGCAGTGGCTGGGCAACTGGCTTCAAACTCGGGGCATCGTGCTCACCTCCGACCGGTACTTCTTGTCACCCTTCCCGCTTGTGCACCCTGGATCATGCCTGCACGCTCATGCACTTGCTCAAGGTGCATGCATCGATGCCTTTGCACGGCCTGGCATGTGGTGCAGTGCACTCAGACCAGGCCAGCGACTGTGCTCTCATGTATCCTGCAGCAGGTCTCCACCAAAGCGAAGCGAGGCTGCAGCAGAGGCTGGTGGTCCGACAGGCGCTGCCAATGGGATCAGCGTCAATGACAGCAGCCATGAGACCGAGGCGTTCCTGAAAGCAGTCATGGACAAGAAGCCACATGCGCTGCTGGTGAGAGATGCCTTTCAAATGTATCACTGCTGCTCAGCTGTGTAAAAGCAGGCACATGCAAACTCTGCGTGCTGTGAGCACTGACCCCACTCCATGTTCTTTTGTGAACAGATAAACAAACGCAAGGGTGGCGCTTCCACAGCCTGCCTGGGAGTTGTGGCCGACCTGGATCGGGCGCAGGGACAGCTGACCGTCAAGTGGGACCATGGCGGCAGACAGGTGGTGTCACCCGAGGGGCTGGACCAGCTGCTACTGCGCAGCGGCGGCCTGGTCGGCCACGCCATTGCTCCGGTGCGACACGCTGGCAGCGCCTCTGATTGCACACATGCTCTCATGGTGAAAAGCAATGCGCCAGGGCTGCACACCATCCATGAGTACAGCCGCCAAATGGCACGCTTACGGGCCCTGCAAAGGATGTCTCTCATTGATGTTGCGAATGCTGATATACCGGAGTCTGCTGCGGCAGTTCCTGCAAGGCGACCTCTGGACGGTTGTGCCGCATCCTCACTACGTTCATTACTCGTATACCTTGATGTCGCTTCCATGAACATCTACAGATGTTTGCCCTGGAGGATGGCAGCTGGGCGCCATTCACTGGCTTGCTGACCGGCTTCGACTTCGAGACAGCCTCCTACACAGTAGAGTTTGCTGACGGCGAGGTCTGGGATGGCAGTCAGGTACATCTGCGCCGAAAAGCCCAAAAAACCCTTCCAGCATGTTCAAGCCAGGAGGTGCCTCCGATCGCAGTGATCAACAATGTAGCATGCAGCAGAGCATTTGAAGTGCGACGGGGTTGTCATTCCAGACTCATACCTGCTGAGCTCTGGGCGCAGGGTGACACGGATGTCACTGACGCGGGTGTGCTGCATTTCTTGCTGGCAGACGCCAAGGGCGAGCGGACTCTGCGGTGCGACTTGACACTACTGTGCTCGTACACTCGTGACATTGGGCATAAAGCATATTCACGCGACATCATCCACTACAGCCAACAGCATGGCACTGAAGCGCCTCAGGGGCTTTCACATGAAAAGCCTTGCCATCTGCAACCTGCAGGTTTGCAGACGACATTCCCTGCTTGAGCAATCATCCCGGCGAGGTCTCTGATGAGGCACTGGCTCGTTCCGAAGCACTGGGTCTCCGGCTGCGCTTGCCAAAGAAGGTTCTCACCCCGGCAAAGGCTTCAGCAGCAGATGGGAGCGGCATTGATGGGCACACCAGCGACCTCGTGGAGTACCCAGTGCCCAAGTCGCCCCGCTGGCACGCAGCACGTGCGGCCAGGTTGGCCGAAGGCAAGGCAGCGGGCGGCAGGGGTAGCAGCACGGTAGCCAGGACTGGTGGCCGTGGCAGGGGCAGGGGTGTGAGCAGTGGCAAGGGCCGCGGTCGGCCGCGCAGCGCTGCAGCGGCTGAGAAGGTGGCGGCCGGTGCAGCACCACGGCTGCCTGACCGGAAGCGCGCTCGAGCCACGCCCAGCAATGGGGTACAGCTGCCCGGCGCACCAGCAGCAGCGGCAGAAGCAGACGCACAGCCAGCAGCAGCAGCCCACAGCGGCAGCGCAGGCAGTCGTGCCAGGCCGATGCGCACCGCTGCAGGCGCTGCCGCTGCAGCAATTGCAGCAGCGGCAGCAGCGGAAGGGGCCGAGGGTGGCGATGATGTGTGCGAGGCCGCAGCAGCCGCTGCCGGCGCCAACAGTGGGCAGCCTGGACCCAGCCCCGATGGCAGCAGTGGTGAGGCCAATGCTGGCGTGTCTCTTTCCATATAGGCTGTGAGTGCATCATGTCGCCTGCCCAACGGTCGAGGGAGCGGGCAGCACCCCCATCTTTTACCTAGGGTGTACACTGATCTGATGGCTGCCGGTACATGAATAGGGCATGGCAATGAAGGCGACACCAGCAGCGGCAGCGGCAGCCAAGGCGGCGAGCAGCCTTCCCGGCCTGCTCAGCATCGCAGAAGTGCCAGTGGTGGGCCAGTCAAACGCAGGCGCTCAGCCGGCGGCACCGGGAGCGGCAGCAAGGCACTGAAAGGGGCGCTTGCACTCACAGCAGCCCGCGCCAAGTTTCTTGACGGCCAATCAGAGGAGCAGCAGAGCCAGTGGGCCACGGTCAGCGGTGCCGGCCATGAGCGCGGCGTCCAAGTTTGGGTCGGTGAGTGCTGTGACTGCTATAGGATCTCTGCGGGGCGTTGCGGCAGCTTTGCATTTTGTCGTGCAGAGGGACGGAAGCCTGCTCCCCGCAGGAGCATGGCGATCACACTGCAGCGCTGCTCATGAACAGCACACCACCGTACAGGACATAAAGCACCTGTTGTTCAAGGCGCATACCTGGTCAAGGATAGATGGCACCCTTGTGCGCCGTGAAGCAACCGCAGTGATATGGCTCTCACTGCTAAAGCCTGTGCTGCAGGCATGCAGCGGGCAGAGGACGGCTGGCACCCTGTCGGGCCGTGGATGGATGACCACAGCCTCGCGCCCGTCCACTGCAAGCAGGGCCTGGACAAGCGCCATCTCCCAGACAGGTGCAGCGGACTCAGTAATCTGCCGGTGTGCTGAAGTGCGCCAGCGGAGTTCTGCGCGCGCCTTCGTTGGCAATGTGCTGCGACGCGTTCAAACACTGCAGGCCGGCGATACATCCTACACTGCGTGGGCTCAAGCAGGCGGTGAGCCCGTCCTTCATGCTGTGCGCACTCTTCTGCGCAGGCAGCTCCCACCGGGCGTGAAGGCAAGCCGCGTTGTGCCAGGGTGGATCGGGGTCCTGGTTGAAGAAGGCGAGGTTTGGTCTCCAGGGTACACAGGTGCAAGGCAAATCTGCCTGGAATGGAGGCGCTGCCAGCAAAATCTCCACTGCATGCATGTGTTACGTGAGGACGCGAAGAGCATAATGGGATCAGCACGATGGGCTCAGGGGCAGTTTGGCATGCCGTGCTTTGTCAGAGATTGCACGCAGTCTGAATCGCTGTCCACCCTTGATGATGCAGGCCGTTACTTTGCATACCTGTGGGACAAGACGTGTGCTACGAAGATATGCATCCAGGTGCGCAAGCCATCATGCTTGGCCCTCAACCTCGAAGAGCTGATGTGCAACCCTTTCTGTGCAAACCATCGGCTGGCTGGTCATCGGCCTTCGACAAGCATGTTGGCATGTATGCTGCTAGTGCAGTCCTGCCTGAATGCAGTCAGGCCAGACTGGTCCACCACCAAACTGCCATGTTAGCAACGCCATGCCGGAACGCTCTGCTCCATGTGCTAGTGAATGAGCACCGTCGGCTGTTTGTCAACAGAGGTCGGCGGCCACAGTGGAGGAGGCAGCACACACGTACGATGCAGCCGCCAGGGCGTATGCCACTGGTGTGGACACCGACACGAACTTCCCACCGACCCCTGTGCAGATCGCCATCCTCGGCCAACCGGTGTGTGTCTAGGCTGTTGCGGCAGTGCTAACTGGCATCTGAAAAGGCCCGAACGGTGGCCAGCTTCTGCACTCTGTCCTGCTCAGCATGCGTGCTTGCTCATCGTTTATACCCCTGGCCCCATCGCGGATGCCCTGCATTGTATCAACTACTGCAGTGTGAAGTGACGAATGTCTGACAGGATGCGGGCGCTCCACCAATGACGGTGATGTGCGCGCTGCGGCTGCTGATCATCGAGCAGAAGCTGGCAGACGATGCTGTGGCGGACTCCATCTCCGCACAGGTGCGTCTTAAATCCTACTAGGTCACGATATTTGACAGAGTGAGGGGAATCGTGGGGCTGGCGGTGTCAGTGCATGCGATGTCAGTGCAGATGCTCGACTATGTCCTGCATTTTCTTAAACAGGAGTGGCAGGATTGGGAGGACAGCATCTGGAACAAGTTTGCGGTTCAGGCGCCACGGAGACACTTCGCGTCTGAGCTGGCCGCGCAGCTGAAGTGGCTGCTGCAGCAGGTTTGCCGGCGGCCCTGTGCTGCAACATCAGGATGCTGATCCAGTGCACAGTGTATTGTGCTGGTTGCCAAGTATGCTCGGCAGGAACCTGCACAGTCGTGCGGGGGCATGAGGAGTCGGCACCTGCTGACCAGCTGTGATGTAGCAGAATGGCGCAGCGGGCTGCCACAATACCTGTACCAGAAACATGCAATGGACCAACAGAAACAGAAAGTGAAAGCTCAGGTGGCCTGCTCAGGTGCGAGAGGAGGCGATCATGCCGGGGTGGCGTGGCGAGCTGCTGGACAGATTCATAGCAGCTTGTGATGCTTGTGAGACCATCGGCGGCAAGACGGAGCACTACTTCGAGACGCAGGAGTCCTGTGACACCTGCCTGTTCTTCGCAAAGCCGGTGAGGTTTACTATCAGCTGGCCACCATGATTTATCCTTGCCGCAATGCTCCGACTCGCCTGCGTGCCCGAATCCACACCGATATCAGGACATGGTTTGGGTCAGCTTCATGGGCAGCTTCTGCACGCACAACCCTGCTCTAATGGCAGCCCTATGGAACCTCGGCTGGTTGATGCCATCTGTTCGTGTTGCTGCAGGGCCATGGGCTGCCGAAGAGCTGCTCTCACGGTTCAAACGCTCTGCTCGCTCTGCTGCGTACTGCCGATGACAACATCATCTCGCAGGGAGCCAACGATGCCATGCAGCGCGGTATGTTCGCATGCTGCAATACATGCCAGTGTCCTCTACATACCCCCTGTCTGCAAGCGCTCTCACCCGCCAGCATGCGCACTATCTGTACTTGTCCACGAGCAAGCAAGCCGTATGGAGCTGGCTGCATGCCGTCAACGCCGTGGGCAAACTCACAACGAGAAGCACCAAATCTGCAGGCCTGCCGGACGAGGCGGATGGCGCTGCCCACACAGAGCAGCAACTGCTGGATCTGAGCCGCCAGTCACGTCTGGACGACCTGCAGGCACGTCGTTTCATTCCTCAGCAAACTTCGTCGCACTGCAGCCGTGCAGGCTTCCTGATGATCCAGTACTGTGGCTCGAAGGAGATTGCACCGTGCATCGTCCTGGCCGGTTCCAACACTAGTCAGACGGCATACGTACTTCATCCCATTGCTGACACTTCTCGCGACCCACAGGCCAGCAGCAAGGGGCTGACCTGTTGTGAACGTGCCCGCGCTGCAGAGCCCAGAGGGCGTCATCAAGCCGGCATCCAAGCTCAAGGGCCCTGGACAGCGGCGCTCGGGCAAGCCGTCATCTGCTGCTGAGGCAGAGGAAGCAGAGGAAGCACCCACCGCCCCACGCCCGCTGCCGCCACCGCGCCTCCCCAAGCTGCTCCCGCCAGGGTGAGGGGAACTGTGGTGAATGTGTTATGGATGCCCAGCACAGATGGCTTGCGCAGCAGTTGTCCCTAAAGGTAAAGACCATCAACTGGAGCATCACAGCCATGCCAGGAACTTGCTGTGACCACCAGCATCTGCATCGACATTCATGCTGCATATCCCACAGGCTGAGCGTGGTGGTGGTTGGCGGCGGGGTCTCGGGCCTCAAGGCTGCCCTGGAGCTGTGTGCTGCCGGCGCCAAGGTGAACCACAGCTGAAGCCACTTGCAGTTCACCTTCATCTGCTGTGACCAAAAAAGCACTGAAAGGATGCACCCGCACCCCATGAGACGTCATTGCAGATGGCGCTCAGTGGTACGTAAGTACAACATGCAGCCATGTGCAGCATGCGCTTGTCCAATAAATTGCAGCACCTGCACAAATGTGGATGTGTCCTGGCGGCATTCGGCAGGTCACGGTGCTGGAGTCCCGGGACCGGCTGGGCGGCCGCGTGCACACGCACACACTGGCTGCGCCCGACGGGCAGACTGCCAAGGTGCTGACCTGCATGCTGTGCCCACTCTGTGCTGACGTGGAATGCAGAAGCCTGGGCAAGCTGATGCACTGCTGGAACCCACTGTCGGTCAATGGTCTACTGACGACGCAGCTACCATATACATATACTACTCAGCATGCTGGAGAGAGCCCAGCATTACATCATTGCACTCTTAGTTGCACGCACTGCAAGCAAGCACAGAACCTGATATCGAGGCATGCACCGACAGTGCTGTCAGCCACCTGTCACCTGCGACAGGTGGACATGGGCGCAACCTTCATCTGTGGCACGGGGCGCGATCCGCCGGTCAACCCCATGCTGACATATGCGGTGGACTGCCTGAAGCTGGGGACGCGGCCCAAGCTGCGGGACGGCCCCCACGCCACCGCGCTGTTCGACAGGTGGGTGTTGGGCTTTCTGATCTCAGAGCTTGGGTCCGCAGCAAGCACAGCAGGCTGCTGCTGTGGCGTCTGTCTTGCTGCATCAGCAGTGGTATACTTGCTGCTGTATCAATTGCTCGCAGAGTGTCGACTGACCTCTGTACCTCGTAGCACCGTCTCCGCACAGCAAAGCCCCACTGCGGCTGGCCAACTCATGTTTGCAGATGCTCAATAGACGCTGAACAGACTGCTGAGTGCCTTTGTGTTCTGTGGCAAACAGTGAGGGCAGGCTGCTGCCGGCGGAGAGGTTTGCGCATGCGGAGGCAAAGTACCAGGACCTGCTGGAGCGGCTGCTGGCGGAGGGGCCCAAGGCCCCCGCCGGCCGCACCATCGCGCAGGCGGTGTCGGCGGCGCTGCCCAGCCTGGGCCTCAGCCCAGAGGTGGGCCATGTTCACAGCCTTTGTTTTCTTGTCGCAGATTGAGCTCTATCTTCACACCTGCACCATCGCGCAGGCTGGGACATTTGGCCGTATCCAGCATGGATCCAACACCACCTTGGCACGCCCTTTGCATGCTTTTTTCTGTCCATATCGGCGCCAAGGTTGAAAGCCTCACATTTACACAAGATACACCGTATAGATAATCCATGCCACTGGTCTGCATCGCCAGAGCCGTTCCCTGCCCCACCCTGCAGGAGCAGACAGTTGTCAATGCCTTCACAGCGGACCTGTATGTGGCGACGCTGGACAAGCTCAGCCTGCGCGGCTCCGTCACCAGCGGCTTCGACGGCCACCACGAGCTGGTGCTGGGCGGCTACTCACAGGTAGCTGCCTTGGTTACATCAGAAGCTTCCCAGGGTGTGGCAAAAGAGGTCCATACAGCTTCATGTTGGAGTACGCACTCCACTTGGGACGCTGTACCATACAGCAAAGGCAGCATATGCCAGCTGCTGTCTGACATCATCAATATGACTGCTATCCATGGGCTTTCATTGTAGCCCTGCTGTCAGGCTGTCTAGAAGGACTGTACATGACTGGGCCCAGCGTAGATGACTCATTGTCGCCCCGCATGTGTCACATGCGTTGCAGAGGAGGGTGCTCCTGCGTAGGGGTGCTGCCGAGAAATAAGCCTCAAGTGGCGCATCACGGATCGTCATATCACATGGCCTGTGCACGACCAACTACTGCAACCCGATGCGCAGGTGGTGGATGCGCTGGAGAAGGGGCTGCCGGCAGACGGCGGCCCACCGGTGAAGCAGCGAGCTGATATCCGCCTGGGCCAGACCGTCACCCGGGTGGAGCTGGTCGACCACGGCGTCGCAGTCCACGTGGCAGGCCAGGTGGGGCAGGGACCATTGCATGTGACATAACACGACAAGCGTGGCACCCAGGGGCAAATGCTGTTGGCCATGTGGTGCGGGAGCGCTCTGCTGACAGCACCAGACGGCCGCGACAGCAAGGGCGGGTCCAGCAGCCGATATGCAACACTGAGATTCAATCATCTCGAATCAATGAATGGCTGCTGCCAACCACGCCCGTCCTCTGTTACACCTAGCCAAAATGCACATCTTGTCCTCTGCTGCAGACGGAGCCGGTGCGGGCGCACGCGGCGGTGGTGACGCTGCCGCTGGGCGTGCTGAAGCGCGGCTCCGTGGCCTTCTCGCCCCCGCTGCCCGAGTGCGTGCTCCGCATTGCACGCTCTGCAGAACACGCCAGTGACACAGGATAGAACTCGCTCTCGATTTCTGATCATATTGCATGCAAATGGACCCAGGCGTGATGCAACTGCTGAACGGCAGGGCAGCTGCATCACTTGCCTCTGCACGCTGCTTGTGGGTAGGGCGCTGTATGTGTCGCTGAGAGCTGTTGAAAACCATTCCGTGTGGTCGTCAGGTTCAAGACCAAGGCGCTTGCTGGCCTGGAGATGGGGACGGAGAACAGGGTGGCCATGCTGTTCCCTGGCCCGGAGCCCTTCTGGCCGGCTGACCCCCACTTCCTGCGGCCGCTGACCGGGTGAGCACAAGCCCCTCGAGGCCTCCAGGTTTCTCGAGACCACCCCGTGTGTTTGAATCTTGTCTTCGTGTGTTCCTCTTTCAGCTGTCCAAGGCACCATTTTGCTCAAATGCACGTCTGGCAGTGGGCTGAACGTTCAACCGCCTTCAGACATGAGTGGGCTTCTGATGCAGGCGGTACACATATATCAACCTGCACGCGCTCGGCGTGCCCAATGTGCTGTGCGCCTGGGTTCGGCCCCATGTACGCCTCGCCTCCCTTGTGACCTCCTGCCTGTGCTACACCGCATCTCACTGCACATGCCATTATTCTTGTTGATGCGCTCTCTTGCACATGTGCACAGTCTCAAGTACCTATTTGGCCACGCCTAGGTGTCCACTGAACAGCAGTCACACACATGCAGGCGGTGGAGGAGGTGGAGGCATTGAGCGATGAGGCCACAGTGGCGGATGTCTGCAGCCAGCTGCGCACCATGTTTGGTGAGGGATGGCACCTGGCGGAATTGTGAGGAATACCAACACTGCCGATGGGCCGGAATGCTCTGCACAGCAGTGCAACCGGGCTACACAATGCCATCCGCACGTCCACAGGCCACACGCATCGTCAAGCAGCCGGATGTGGTGCAATGACGTGCAGGTGAGGAGTTCCGGGAGCCCCTGGCCACGCACGTGACGCGGTGGGCGTCGGATCCGCACTCCTACGGCGCGTACTCCTATGTGCCGGCACACGGCAAGCGGGTGAGCCGCTGCACCGCCTGCACTGCAGCGGCAGAACTGACATTGCCAGGCGTAGGCTGGAACATGGGGTGTGCAGTCAGCCTGGTGCTCTGCGGTCCGTAAGGTCAGCTGTTTGCTGTGCTTGCAGGGCAACTACGATCTGCTGAGCATCCCGCTCAGCGGCGACTCTGCGCGCGACTCTACGCAGGTGTGCAGCTGCTTCCAACTGTGTAGGAAACAATAGTTGCAGCATCGCAACAGGAGACTGAGCGCCTGCACAGACCATTGTCGATGTTTCATTGACCTGATACCACGAGAAGCGATATTCCTGCGCAGGTGTCTGCCACAGTGGCGCGCTTCGTACCGTACGCAGATACTCGGCTGTACTTTGCGGGCGAGGCAACACACAAGGAGGATGCCTACACTGTGCATGGTGCCTACCTTTCAGGTGACAAAGCTCGGAGGCATTCGTGATGTAGTCTGTTACACTATTTTTTGAAGACATTCCGACTATGTATATACAGGGACATGACCTTGCACTTGAAGTTGGTGTGTAAACCCTACCTTCCCTGCCCGGCCAGGCCAGCGGGAGGCAAACCGCATCAAGAAGTGGTGGCGTCAGTTTCATATTGAGATCCAGGCCGGGCTGGCTGCTGATTGAGATGCTGTGGTCAGGTGGTGTAGCGACCCTTAGTGTAAATGTGTTCAGCAGTGATGAGGCCACAACAGCAGCGGTGTCTATGCGGTGCACGTTCAAGTAGTTGTGCTCACTCAGTCTTGGAGATCTGGCGTCATGGTTTTGTGCAGCGGCGCTCAGCGCATCTAGGAGCTCAAATAGGAATGATAGGAACAGAGGAGCAGCCTGTGTGAAGAACGCATATGTAGCATGTGTACGTGGTCCATTTTGCTGAAGGCCTGTCTTGATATGCATGGGGCCCAACTGGTAAGTGTGATGGGGTCCAACTGCAATCGCATGATCATACTGAAATAATGCAGCAAACGAGATCACAGAGCACGTAATGAACACGCAACGGCTGATAGGTACCACTGTATGACAAAATCCTGACACGAGTCTTCATCATATTGGATGAAGATCAGGTTCACAGACTGACACAGGCGAAGGCTCGCCATGGCCAGCAATTATGATCAAAGAATGTTTGTTGCAATCTCCTGCTACATCACATCCAACAGATCAACCTGCTGCTGCTGCTGCTGCTGCTGCTGCTGTTACCGTTTCTCCCAGGTGAGCTTCGAGTAGGACCACGCCACGCACAGGAACAGGATGAGGATCTCGCACACCAGCACGGCCACACACACTCCTGCACATGAGCAGCCCCAGGTGATGTCTTGTTCGCAGAAACAAACGAAAGACATGCACACAGGTTAATACGTCCGTGTGACTGATCGTGACAGTAAAGCAACGAGAGGGTTAGTATCAGCATTACCCAGAAGGTTGTAGTGGAAGCCTGCATGCAAGCATCAACATTATGTCAGCAGCACTTGACTTGTGCATATCATGCACTTGTGGCACTTCACATTTGCAGATGGCAGATGTGCATAAACGCACCAAAGTGGTATGTGATGAAGTTTGCAACAGTCATGACTTGTCCATCGTTCTGAGCAGAACAAAGAAAATTCAGTCAGCCAATGTTTCTGCAGCAACGCAGGCGGCTGTCCATGTTGCTGGCCCCCAATGACCGTGACACCATCCAGGGTCGCATGCGAATCAATGGCGTGAACACACAGAGGCTAGGCACAGGCAGCTTACCAGCGTGAGGACGGTGTCACGCACATCGCCCAGCTGACTGGTGACTGTCCCGTCTGCGAGTGCATTGGGCAGCAACATCAGCAAGACTGCATCAAGGTGTTGAAAACTAACGTGCCTGTGATACACAATGCAAGTTTCAATACAGTAGAGGCGGGGGCACTCACAAAGGATCCAGTACACCTGTGGCAAAGAACATCGATCGGATCAGCAGCAGATCTGCTGAGCTAACACTCACAGAAAACAGGGTAAATCCCAAGGGACCATGCAGTCTTCTCTCTCATGGCAATGCAGTGTCCAGCGCATAGGTTTTAGCGTACCGGATCCGCATAATACGCCCAGATCCACCAGCCGGGTGTTGAAGGCGTCTGCAGGATGAAGCCCGAAAACAGCGCCAACCTGCGGCACAGCGTGATGCCTGCTGTCGAGTGGCAGGCATGCCCACTTTCCACAGCATCTAGACGACCAAATACTATACAGAGGCAATAGATGCTGGACAGCAGCTGTGAGAGGTGGCCCTCCAGCTGCACTGAGCTCCCATGAATGACGACTCACGCATAGTATGTGGTGCCTGCAGGGCATCGGATGCACGTCAGCATGTGTGCCACTAACACACCCCTGCAACTTGCCACTCCACATTCAATCTGCACTAAACTACTTGGGAACAAGGTCAGAACGAAGCCCCCCTCACCGGACACAATGGATGCAACCACCACATTGGGCGTCAACGCCACCGAGGCAATTCCGTACAATGTGAACAGCGTCAGTGCCAGGATTTCGAAGAACAGGAACCAGAAGAACTGACTACATGACCATTGAAACTTGATCTGCAAGCAGCACAAGCAAAAGCCGTAGGGTGTGCATCCTATGGCAATAATGCATGGGTAGCAGCGTATTGGCGTGGCACACAGCAGATACAAGGGTTAGACCAACAGGAGTCGCACCATGGCATAGATCAGGACCGTGAACACCACGCTCTGGACCAGAATGTAGGGGATCTGGGTTGGTCAGAACAAGTAGCAAGAATCAGCGCTTGGCACTAGCTGCCAGTCTAGACATTGAACATCAAAAGGGCAACGTACACAGGGACACTGGGTAGGAGGGCCTCAGCGCACCTCAATGAGGACTTGTGCAAAGGCGTATGGCAGCGCTGCATACATGCCTGTGCAGCACACATGACTGGTTTATCGTTTCCACAGATGATGTAGTTCCACTGCCAATGTGTTTGCCACACAACTCGTGAAGTCTGCTGTTAAAGGACTCACCCGCGGACCGCTCGCGATAGAACACACTCCGCTCGGTACTGATGACAGGCTGCACACTCGTCGAGTTGTACACCCCCTGCGTAGATTTGATGAAGTCATGCTGATGTCAATCATTCAAGTCCATACATAAAGTGAACTGATCAGCCCTGACAGCATGAAGCGAACACAGCAGCTCTGTCAT
Organism: Diplosphaera chodatii; assembly: GCA_032358165.1. NCBI lineage: Eukaryota > Viridiplantae > Chlorophyta > Trebouxiophyceae > Prasiolales > Stichococcaceae > Diplosphaera > Diplosphaera chodatii. The sequence goes on along the minus strand of JAALGY010000001.1, from coordinate 1,355,981 downwards.
GCAGCAGCTCCTTCACAGCCTGGCCGCAGCCACAGCTGCCCAGCTCACCAGGAACATCTGCAGCAGGAAGCATCACACTCAGTGCCTGGTTTGCACATGTGGGCGCTTTGCATGTTTCAGCACGCATAGGTATTGAACCTCAGCCTTCAAGAGTGAGCCCCTCACCGTGGCTGCGAACAGGGCACCAGAGATGGCAATGACGCCTCCCTGTGTTGTGCGGTTGTTGCCAACACCCCAGAAGCTGGTGCCTATATAAGCGTGTACACATCAAGTAAGTTTGTGGTCTGACGTGCGATTGTCCTCGTCCTCAGGCACTCAGTCAGCCACATAATGGGGCAGCATGATCAAGCAGTTGTGCCAAGCACACTGCATGACGACTCGACACTCACCAAAGATGAAGGCCAGCAGGAGCGTGAACATGAAGCGGACGCTGTTGTACTCTGGGTTGCGCCTGGAGAGGCATGTGACACATGTCAGGTATGGTTTTCGCGAACACCAAGCTTGGTGCTCAAGCTAGTACAACATCAACACAGGCATCGAAATCGTCAGTATGCCACTTACCAGTAGGTGGCATTGTTCTTCCAGAGGTTCGACCGAAGCTGGCTCCACTGCAGGAGGTGTAGGTATAATGTCAGCAGAGTTCTGAGCTTACGCCCTGTGTGTGAGACCTCCATGTAGGAAGCAGCATGCAAATGTCGGCACAGAAATAAGGCTTCAGACAGCCGACACCTGCAGCAGGACGAGTGGGTCAGGCTCGGATGCAACAAGAGCGCAGAGCAGCCGGGAAGGGCGCACATAGTTGCGGGGGTAGCGGGTGGGGAAGTGCAGCGGCTCGCTCCCCTGCGGCGGGACGCTGAGCTCTTGCACCAAAGCATTCGTGCGCTTGTGCAGCGCGCTGTCCTCGTACACGTCGGCGAAGTCGCGGTCCAGGCGGCGCTCGGCCGCCCCGTTGGTGACCTCCAGCGCCCAGGTCGCCGGGTTGTAGCCGTCGCGGATCGGCTCCACCCCCTCAATGCCCTGTTGCAACAGGTTTATTTTATAAGTTTATTGAAACATTAATTTTCATTGAAAGCAATTTCAGTTTTTCTAAATGTTCTGTAAAAAAAAAAACGAGCCAGCAGCTTTTGGGCATGCAGCTTGACGACAGCTCACCCCAGACAGGGGACGTGTATACAGGGGACTGAGACCGTAAACGCGTGGATATATGAAAAGGAAATTCTGGGCGCACAGGCACCAAAGCTGTGGACCCTGGTCAACTGGGAGAATGGCACGCATGCCCACCTGGAAGTACTCGATCAGCTTGCAGGAGTGGCGGCCGAGCGGGCCGTGGAAGATGATGCGGCCGCCACGCTTCATCAGCAGCAGCTCGTCGAAGCTCTGCGCGGCGCCATGCAGATGGTGGTCAGCAGACCACCACATCTGCTTGGTGTCGACCTTGCGGATGGTACACGGCCCTCGAGAACAACTCACAGCCTGATGGCACCAACCTCGAAGATGTCGATGGACGGCTGGTGGATGGTGCACACCACGGTGCGCCCCGTATCCACTGTGTTGCGCACAGCCCGCATGACGATGGCTGCCGCCCTGGCATCCAGCCCTGGAGTGACATGCCAGAACGACTTTATGCGTGCTGAATGTGTAAACTGCAACCGAGCACGCAGCTGGAGGCATATGAGAGGGAGTCCGGTGCAGGACACCGCCGCACCCGAGGTGGGCTCGTCCATGAACACGACAGAGGGGTTGGCCACCAGCTCCACCGCAATGGTCAGCCGCTTGCGCTGCTCCACAGACAGGCCGCTCTGCCCTGCAGCAGTTGAAAACTGGCACACTCAACCGGAAGATCCAACCAAGCCAAGCAGATACATCAACTGCAGCATTTGCAGCTCACAGCAGTCGACAGCTTGTCATACTGCTTGAAGTGGCCATGCACACCTGGCAGGCCGACCAGCGCGCCCTTCAGCGGCGTCAGCTCCACGATCTCCATCACCTCGTCCTGCAGATGGCATACCAATTGATATTTGGGTGACGTTCGCCTGAACCACAGAACAGCAACACGGGCGGCAATGGACCACAGCAGCAGCATCTGAATCAGCAGGAACCTCACCACAAACTTGTTGATGGTGTCCTTGTCCAAGTTGTCTGCGGTGAGCCGCAGCGAGGCTGAGAAGAGCAGCGCCTCCCGCACCTGTTTGGCAATTGGCAAAACACGTCAGCTCACAGCGACTCGCAACATCAACATGTCTGCAACGAATCTGCAAAGTACGATAGCTTGCAAGATATGTACCGTGGTGTTCGGAGAGTGGATGTCGTTCTGCTCCACATAGCCCATCGTCCGCCGGAACGTCTCCTGTACCTTGGGGTGACCCTGCAGTGTGCGCATGTGCCATCAGTGGTGTTTCACAACCGCAGCAGGGTGAAGCTTCAGGTGTGATCGGCGAACCCACCATAGGTTGAGACACCGAGGCTCACCTGGACACGAATGTCGCCCTCAATGAGGCCACCCGTCTTGCGGCCGGCCAGCACATCCATGAGTGTTGTCTTGCCGGCGCCCGTCTCGCCAATCAGCGCAGTCAGCACATTCGGCCTGAAGGCGCCACTCACATCCTGCACAGAGGTCACACACGTTCAGCACGAGCCAGAAGATATGAATTGCACATAGATTGTTGTGCAGTTGGCGTGTTGTAGGGTGAAGGTTTTGCCCACATTCAGCAGGTACAGGCGGGGCTTCTTGCCCTCCTCGTTCTTGGGGTGCTTGGGCGGGTCCGTCCCATTTGGTAGGTCCACGCTGTACCACACATGGTGGAACGACAGCCACCTGCAGAACGTGCACCAACGTCAGCATCAGATGGTATACCCTATTGCATACGCCTGTCAACATGTAACTCCCGTGCAAACAGACCATCCTTGCACAAAAGCTTTAGCTGTGTCTGTGAGTGTTGAACTCGCACACATGCACAGCGACAGTGATTGTGCTGATGCTCGAAAGCCTTACAGCTGGTCGAATGGCAGCGTGCTCTCGTGCAGCGCTTTGCCCGTGTTGAGCTTGGCCTGAGACGCTGCCGCCTTGCCGCTCTCCTCGCCGGCCTCAATGTCATCCGCGACCGCCTGCTTGTTCTCGTGATCGTGGTCGGCATGGCCGTTGGGCTGCTGCCCATTAGCGTGGCCATTAGAACGCCCGTTAGCCCGCCCGCTGTGCGATGATCCATCCATGTCGACAGAGACATGACTGCCCTTTCCCAGTGCAGCGCCAGGCTTCGTGGTGCTGATTTCGCTGCAAATGATGACAGATGCAATAAGGCTGGCTTGCTTCGGGATGTGTCGTGTTGTGTCAACTTGCAATGTGCAGGCACAGAATTGCTTGACCTCAGGGGCCTGTGCAGAGTTGGCCCATGCTGCTCCTGTGACGACACCCCACAGCAGTGGTATCTTCTGGCACGCACTACATGCTGCCCCAAATTTGCCATCCCCCCGTGGCCAACGTGACGATGCAGTTCCGGATTGACGTTGCAGTGCACAGCATCGCATCCGGGGCAAGAAGGCTTACCTGATCTCGGTGATGCGCCCCTCAGCGGCTGCCAGCTTGCCCTCCACCTCCTCCTCTGGCACCATGCCGCTTGGCTTGTCCGCTGGGTCTGCAACGCATCAAGAGCTGATTACTAAACTGGCAAGACTGCCTGATCTAGCTCGACTGGCCAAAAGTGTAACAGCAAACATGTCAAACATGCAGCAATATCAGTTCGAGACTGGAGCCCATCAACTGGCTTCGAGCATGCAGGCACGAAGAGCATTGCACCACCCACTTTTGAGGTATGCCAGGCACATGATGATGGCGAAGTCCAGGAACAGGATGGCCCCGACCATGAAGGGCACCGCCCCCCACTTCCAGGCGACGCTGTTCTCCCAGCCGCGGGCCTGCAGCTCCAGCGTGCCGAGCTGGGTGCCAGGCAGCGGGCCCGGGATCGCCCACCTTGGCGACCTGCCACACACGCATGCACTCGTCCCTCAGCTGATGCTCTGAGGCTGGGTCCAGTCATAGCAGGGATGCCGAGGGATGATGTGCAGCCGGCACGGTTAGCACGATGCTCACCTGAACTCGTTCAGGCTGACTGCTCGCTGCGCCCATGCCATGGGGTCCTGCGGGACCAGTGGGTACCAGCGCATGAACAGACCGCTACTACTGATGCTACAGTGCGACCTCACCTTGCATGTGCCAAAGGACATCATGCAAATGTGCATCTGCAAGTGGCACACTCACGATGTAGAAGAACCTGCAGACCACACATGCGACGATCAGGAAGCTGTGTAAGTAGTGATGTGCAGGCACGTGTGCGGTGGACTGTCAACAGGTACAAAGACCCACCATCTCCACCACCAACGGACGCTTGTGCGCGGCAGAATGAAGCCACCTGCAATGTTGGTAATCAGCAACAGCACCTCAGGAGACTGTGATCACAGGCGGCCTATCTGTGACGCAGCAGCTGCGCCATCGTGCATGCCTGCCGGATCACACCATTGATCAGGATGAATAGCGCCACCACTGATGATGCAGCGTTTGCCAACCCTGGCGTTTTGCATGCAGCTCCGACCTACAGTGCATGTACCTCAGCATTTCACAGTACAGCAAGCACGACAGTGTACAAGATTGGTTAGATGACAACTATATGCGGCCAAGTTTGCGGACTCTCACCAGCCTGAACAGCGCAACCTGCAGATGACAGCCCCAACATCAGGGCAGAAGGACAGTACAGTATATGTGTCATGAATTGCAGCAGAAACACGCGCTCTGATGGAATGTTATCTGCTCACCGCAAACTGGTGCATGAGGAATGTGATGAGCCAGAAGAAGAAGAACCGACCCGCTGATGGGGCGAGTCCTGCAACCTGTCGCAAGACAGCAGCATGCACAGTAGGTTAGCACCAATACTTGGTGATCGCAGTCAAGACTGGCTGTCGTGGATACGATGACTGTGCAAAGCAGCAGGAGCAGCAGTAGAACTGTTCTCAGAGCAGAAACGTGACGGGTATCGTACCCAGTAGACGATGACGGACCAGATGCCTGACTCGATGACTGCTTGCGGTATGCTCAGCACCATGGTCGGCACAGCAAATGCCCACGCCGGATAGAACAGCGCATCACCTGCGCGGATGATAATGCAGTCAGATATTTATGACCTGGTCTTTTGGTATCCTGCGCAGATTTGACAACAGGCGGTAGCCAAGAAATATAGGGGCTCTGGTCAGGACACTGTTCAATGGGGCCAGGCACTTCAGTTGCGCACGTTGCTTGTAGAACACCGGCAGTCTGTCGACGATGAGGCTGAACTCGGCCTGTGGTGGACAAGATCATAATGAAGAAATAGGATATGGCACATCGATCCTGCTGCAGCAATTTGGTTTCGTACATATAATGCTGTCTGATAGCAGCAAAGTCGAAGCAAATCCCAAAAAATGTGAAGGCAAGGCCCGCAAAGCACTTGCCCAGTTGTTGAACAGCATCTGCAATGCAGGACACCCCTTGTCAGCTTCGTTGTGAAGGTGGTAGGTCATGGCAATCATCATGGCAGCACTCCATCAGCACAACGGCGGCACTCACCGCGATGAGACTGAAGAACAGCACGCCTGCAGCCGATAAAGTAGTTACAGTCAGGCCAAGCTGCTGGAAGAGTGTCGAACAGCGTGTCGAACAAGGCTGAAGTCCTGAGTCTGGTCCTACTTTGAAGAGCATGAAACATCACCAGCATAGTAGTCTGCTTCATCGATGCTGGTGGGTTGCCTCGTGGTGCGGAAGAATAGTGTGGACAGCATCAGGGAGGTGAACACGATCTGGAACGTCCTGCACAGCAGCACGAGCATGTTGTCGTCGTGTTTGAGCACTAGATCCGTTGCGCTGGTGCATGAAGACAGGGGCGGCACGGACGCGCCAGACATGCGCAGCTAACTCTAGATCCAAATCAGACTGGCACGAAACTCCAACTGCATGCAGACTTCGCACTTCCCACCTGAAACCGTAGATGAAGGCATTGCGCTTCACCAGCGTGATCTCACGGCGGAGCGTGGCGCGCAGGATGCTCTGACGAGGCAATCCGTACGTGTTCTTAACCTGCGGCCAGTGTGGAATATGGCAAATGAGCACAATCGCATTGAGGGTGCGTGGGACTGATCAGATGCAGCAATGCTGACACCATCGGTGCATGTGTGTGCCGATGTCCTTGTGATCCTCATGAATGCAGTTCGTGTCGTGCACCAGGGAGCCCTCTGGGGAGGCTGCACGGTCGTAGGGCATGTCCAGCGCTTCGTGTGTGCGCTGCGCTGCCTGTGTCTTTTGGAATCCTTCCACGAAAGCCGTGACGGGCACGAACTTGTATGGCTGGGACTCGTCGGCCCAATATTGCTGCAGCAGGAGCATAACACCAGTTCCGAGGTTGCTCTAGCGGTGTGTGTACAGAGGCGGGAGTTGAATGATATGACCAAGCACGCAGTGTGTAGCAGGAGAGACATCACTGGCTCCTTTGCTCACCGCCTGGTCTTTGGGGGAGGTGACCTCCTGCAGAAAGTCGGCAATGCCCTTGCGGCCCGGCAGCTTGAAGCCCATCGACTCGAAGAACGGCAGCACCTTCAGCGGGAGCGGAGGCAAGAACAGGTTATGATGGTCACACTGGTAGGAAAACAAATGCAACAATTGAACCACGAAGCAGCAGATGCCATCGAACTTGCACATGACTAGTGCAGCTCACATCCTCTTTGGGACCATGGAACACGACGGAGCCTTCAGACAGCAGCAGGATGTCATCGAACAGGTCGTAAACCTGCAGAGCCAAGTTAGCAGGCTGTCTGCCATTCAGTAACTTGCAGCTGCATATGAATTGTGCAGGCTACCTAGCAGGTGCTGGAAGGTCTACGATACACGGTATGGTACCACTCGTCGTTGCAAAGCCCATAGACAGCGCAAGTTGCTGGCAATAGACCGTGGACTCGCCTCCGGAGCTGGCTGCAGCAGAGCTAGGAGAATAGTTGCATCGCGGAGGTGGCAGAAGTTGCGCAGGATGTTCACGATCTGGAACGTGGTGCTGGAGTCCAACCCCGTCGAAATCTCATCCATCATCAGTGCCTTGACGTTCCTGTGGTGCACAAGAGCAGTGCAGGTCAGCAACTAGATTGACAGGTCAGAGCGAGGACATCCTGCCGCATAACACGTGGCTGACAGTCTGCAGACTCTGGTGTACAGACTTTAATGATGTATCAGGGCGCAGATGGCATCGCTCACCCGACCACCATCTCGCCTGTCGTCAGCCTGGAGTGCAAACATGGACACAACCTTGAGCAACAATCAGGATACATGCACATGCGGTTGCTGCTTTCATTGCCACTGCTGCTAATGTCGAGTGCTGTGGAAATCCGCACCTCTTCTTCTGCCCGCCGCTGATGCCCCTGTTGTGCAAAGCCCCCGAGTCAGACCGGTGTACTGCAGCGCAGGACTATTGCAAACTGACACTGCAAATGCACTGCCCTCCCGCACCTGATCATCATGTTGCCCACCAGGCTCTCTGACACATAGTCGAGGCCCTGCAGACCACCAGCTTGTCAGCAGCCTCAGCATACCAGTAGCTCAACGTTCACAGAGTCACCTCAAACGACAGCAGTGCATAATCGCACCAGCAGCCGCAGCATGAACTCGGTGACGACGCTGTAGCGGCCACCTGGCTGCGCCTCGGCCTGTGCAGCACAGCGTGCAGATGCAAGGTATCAGCCGCCAGTTGGTTTCTGATCAACAGGAAGTTATTTGGGCCAGCAAGGTCTTGAGGGTACATGGCATGCATAGAGTGCACCACGGATTGCATGCTGCGACATCATTTCTGTGTCGAGCTGAGGCTTTGTCTGCAGCGGTTCCATGTATGGACCTTCATGAAAGCGTCCATCTCGGGGTCGGGATCAATCCCCTCCTCAGCCTCGCGCTCCATCAGCATCTCAAGCTCCTGCGCCTTGTGCCCGACCCCGTTGACGCGCGCGGAAAAATCCATCGTCTCCCGCACGCTCAGCTCGCCAATGTGCACATCGCCCTGCTCGACATATGCGCTTGTGCGCTGCGGCACAAACTCGTTCAGCCTGCGTTATTGCAGGCACAGCACAGGTTATGGCCAGCAACAGGCGTGACACTGCTCCACGGGAAGCTGCAGAAGAGTGTAGTTCGGCCAAGCGTCACAGGTGAGCATCGTGTGGGGTGCAGGCCGGGGTTGTGACTCACGTGTGCCCATTGTAGGTGATGTTCCCGCTGACGCGCAAGGCGCCCCTGTCAAGCTTGTCGCTCAGCGCCTTCAGCAGCGTGGACTTGCCCGAGCCTGGCGGCCCCAGCAGCAGCGTGAAGCGGCCCTGCGGAAGCGCCAGCACGTCTCAGACTCTGCAGCTATGTGGCATGTGCTAGTCATATGCGCTGGTGCAAGACTGGTCTTCGAACAGCTTGCCAATGTCATGAACATCACTCGAGGTGTGGTGATGTGAAAGAGTCACCGGCTTCAGCACCCCGCTGCTGTTTTGCAGGATTGGGAAGCGGCGCTTGCCACCAAACTTCAAGCCCACCAAGTTGAAGGGTGCCTGCAAGTGCGGAGCATCCGGTAAGCAGCGTCCCCGCATCTGCAGACCACACCAAGCAGGCACTGTTCCCAGTGAAGCCTGTGTCTGCGCAGCCACCTGGGCGTAGTCGAGGAAGGCATTGGTCACAGTTGGCACCGCCCGGCTGCCCACGTACACCTCCGTCTCAACTGCGAGATCCTCCCACCGTACCTACAAAGCCGGGTGTTAAAGATGATAACAGACGCAAATAGAGAGGCTCGAACGCTGCACTTGCGCAGCAAAAGAGACTACTGCGAACATCATTTGTGGCGTAGTGTGATTGCACCTCCACCGTGCTGTGCTGGATGCCAACCCTGCAGGACAAACACACAGAATGATCCAAGCGCTTTGTCACAGCTGGTCTCGGGAATGCCTGCCAAAAGCAGCATTGTAGTACATCAAGCACAGCATTGAACTCGCCTGTCCATGCGCTCATGCAGACGCTTCAAGAACGGCTGCACATCGGGATCCTTGGTGGACATTGCACGCTGCGCCACCTTCTTGTGGTCATCCACCTGCAGGCGGATGCTGCTGCCATTGACAAACAGCCACATGCAGCCATGCGTCCTACTTCCCGGTATGCATCGCACGCAACGACACATGACGTGATGATGGCCACAGACCTTCATCTTCTTGACGTCCACCTCCCGCACGGCCGCGCCTGTGCCCTCCTCCTCCTTGTCTTCAACAACCAGCGCACGACGGTTTGACTTTCTGGAGGCGTCAGACCGCCACCTGGCGAAGGCCTCCGTTGCAGCGCGCCTGTTGTGTTGCACATGATGCGGGTTCTTGCAGCACTCCTCAGTTCTTGTTCGACATTCCTGAGCACCACGTCTCAGCCACAAGCCTGCTGTATGCATGTGCTGACAGCCGCCTTCGGAGGTTATATACATCAGCAGCGGCGGGGGGCCAGCTGCAGGTGCAGCACCCTGTCAAGTAGTGGTATGCAGCGCGTGCATGTCAACTTGAACGTCGTGCACCTGAGCTCCTCCTCTTCGTTTTGCCGCGCCGATGCGTTGCGCTGGAAGGAGCTGTGCGGCGCCGCCAGCGAGCTGCGGTGGCGCTCGAAGGACGACATGCTGCCGCGGGAGCCACGCTGCCTCTCCGCACGGCCCGCAAATCGCATCTGCTCGCTGTCTGCGTCACCGTCTCTGGCATCCGGCGCCACTGACCGCTTCGATTGATCGGGGTCCATCGTGAGGACGTCACCACCACAGGTTCACAAAAGCAGCTGTGCGTGGTCAAGACGCCTCTGTTGGGTCCTGATAGCTCAGTACTGTGCACTACAACCGGTCAATCCCGCTTCCATCGTCGCGCTATTGCCGCTGTGCACCTTAGTCAATGACAGTGCATGGCGTACAGACAAACACTGGGGCTTGATCAACGGCTCGCAGCTTCACAATGTGCTCAGTAGTGGTCTGTGTGTGAATTGCGTCTCCTTCACGAAAGCTGTAGTCAACACAACTCAATGTCCGCTACCGTGCCTTGCTGATTGTTACTTCACGTTTACTAACATGGGTACTTTCTGCGCTACAATGGTTCACAATGCGAATCTAGCATTGGGACCAAGTGGTTGCGGGACCGCGCCCCTGCTGCCAACATGAACTCCGCCAATTGAACCACAGCACATCGTTCTTGCTTTCAACAGCACATCCGATCACGTGTGGTCCGGCAGCGTGCCACAACCCATCGCACAGGTGGTGTGCCGCTGCGACTGCGGTCCAGCAGACAGGCAGCTCTGACGAGCCGGGGGCAGTCGTCGACACAAGACAGCGGCGACAGCGGGGTTTAGCCAGTCGCAGTATCAAGATCACCTGCCAATCAGTGTCGGGCGCACTGTCCACAGCAGTGCACGGCGGCATCTGCTGGTTGCCGGCGCGATCTGATCTTGGGGAAGGCCACTAGCATACAGCTTTTGGCCATTCAAGAGCGCAGCAGCCGGGGGATCGCCGGTCTCTCCTCCACTCACATCTCGGAGGTGTGTCGCACATGAGACCGGGCCGCTTGCTCCTCGATGTACGCAATGGCACCATACATGAGGCGTGCAGGTGCTGTTTACACGTGCAGCACGCATGTGACTCTTGGATTTCACAAACGCAGCCTGCGAAACGGCAGCGTGGTTCACGCTTCCCGACGGCTGTAGGAGCATTGCAGGCGCATGAGCACCTGATGCCCATTCAATGGGCACCCACAGCACCACCGACAGCCATGGCAGGACAGTCACCTGTGGTGGTAGAACTTTACGACCTGCAATGTCAGCAGTAGTACCAGCGGTGGCTGCTGCATGCCAACTCAGCAGAGTAATCAACTGACCCATGGGTGCAAGCCAGCCCCAAGGTGACCAACACAGAGTGGCAAGTCAGCCATCAGATTGTAGCATCGAGCTTCGCAGGTGGAGCAGCTATAGTGGCTGGCAGACTTTGCCGGGCCCTCGTCACTGCCTCCATGTTCAGCCCCACCAACTCCCAAGTGCACTCGCCTGGGTTGTTCGAGGGCAAGTGCATGGCAGCTTCGGTCTGGTAGTTGGGTAGCAGTAGATGCAATGCTACATGAGCTGACATTCACGATTTGACTCATGACGCGCAGGACCCGTCAAATATCGTCATGGCCTTCAACGGCAGGGCCAGCTGTTCGGGCACTCCTGTGCGGCGTCCAGTTTACGGATGCACCACAATCAGGGTGTGCGCTTTCCCGTGGCGAGCCTCAGAAGCAGCAGTCTGAGGCCACTGTGGGCTGGAGGTGGATACTGCATGCAGCCCACATTGAGATGGCAGGCCAAGCACAGCACATGAACCATAAAACGATGTCGTGGCATGTCTGATCTGTTTGGGCAGAAGCACCAGATGTGCGTTGGAGAGATGCGCACGATAGCAGAATGTCGTTGGACGTCTGAACAATTCAGTTGCAGCTTCGAATCCCTTGGGCTCGACAATAAGCATGCTGTACTTGCAGTACAGCTCTAATAGTGCGGTTTCGGACAGCGCCTGAAGTCCCAATGATGGTGTCCAGTACTGCATAGCAGAAATCTGCACATGGCTCAGGACAACGCCTGTGCAATACAGCTGGCTTGCACATCAGCATTATTTGCCACCCCGGTGATTCGACAGCTGCTGTGCAGTCGAGGCCACTACCCCCCTCTCAATGGCTTCCTGCTTTGCGCAGCACGCGCCACGCCATGCAGGCCACCAACTCCTATCCCTCTCTGGCATGGTTTGCATGCTGGCTGATCATGCGGATGCGCCAACTGGCTGGCCTGCCAAGCAATCGAAAGCACTGATTTCACGAGAGGAACACAAGACGGTTTCCACACATTGTGTAAGGTCCAGCTGGGCTGCAGATGATGCTGTGTATGCTGTCAGTGGACACCAGAAACTTCGATGAGTCTAGCCCACACTTGATCAGGCATTTGAGGCCAAAATACCTCACCTGGCCAGGGGACAGCTGCAAAAATGGTGTCAGCGTTGATCAACCACTTCAGTGTGAGGGGCGGCACCCTGCCCCACTCCCGGAGCCAGAAGCGGCAGGGCGCCAGGGGGTGGTGGTTGGCGCAGCAGCCCTCCTGCACCCTCTTGTAGATTGCAGTCGCGTCCACCTGCGCATGCAGAGCCTACTCTGTAACTCCTGAGGTGGGGCTGATCCTCCCACACTACAACCGTGTCACCTCCAGCACATGAGGGAAAACGCAGAGCAAGGAGGGTTGGGAGATGTCAAACCTCGGCAGACATCGCCTGCGACATGATGAGCTCCTCGGTCTCCTCCGCAGACGCGCCGCCAACAGATGGCTCGGCATCGACCTGCTCGGGGTCGACAGGGAACTCGAGCATCAGGAGGGCATCGCCGTCCAGCGGCAGCGCTTGCGGTAGCAGGCCCCTGATCATACTGCTCAGGCAGAAGAGCCGTTGGAGGTTTGTCGTTTGGCGCTCCAGCGTGTTGTAAGCCGGGCTGAAGCACCGCTTGAAGCCCCTGGTACCCTCCAACAGGTGCGACGCCTGCATGGGTGCCCATTGCTGAACCTGCAAATGTCGGCAGGGCAGAGTTACAGTATGGGGGCTGATTCTCTGGGCACCTCGGACAACCCTGTGCATAGTGCAGCGATGATGCCCTTGACAGCCAACAAGGTACCTTGATTCAACCTACAGACGTGCTGATGATACTCACCATCGCGTCTGGGAGCTCCATGCCGGGGTGGGCGGCCGCCCACTTGGTCTTCAGGCGGAAAACCGCCCCCACTTGGTGTGGCCCAAAAGTGGGTATGGCCTTCTGATCTTCGAACAACTGTGTGCAGACAACAACAAGAGGCTGTCGAGAAAGAAATATTTCACGAGCAAAAGGCAATGGTGTCGGCACCCACCCCTGCCGACCTGATGCATGGGGCCATGATGCATACCAGGCTTGCTTTGCACCAGCGACAGGGGGTTGGGTGTTGCAGGCGTGCTGCAAGGGAAAGGGATGCCAGTCTCACCCTCGGAAACAATGATGCAGGCGCTGGCACGATTCCGTATGGGTTGCTCTGCAGTTTCATGGAAGCCCCAGGGGTTGGATAATTGACCGGTGGACTGACTAGGCGCACTGATTGATCACAGTCAACTGGACGGTCGAGGTAACGAGCTCGCTTGCATACCTCGGGCGTGGGCTGCACATGAAATGCTGGTGGATCAGGAAACATTGGGTACCGCTGCCACAAGTGCACCAGCACCTTGGGCTGCCTCGTGCAGCTGCCTTCTTCCAGCACCTTTATGTGCTCAAAGGCGATAAAGTCCAAGACACATCCCCTGCATTGCAGCCCACAGCAGCGTGGTGAACGAGTGAAAAGACATTGGACAAGTATGACGAGATTGGAAGGCTGAGGTGGGGGAAACTGGGCTGCACATGCACTCTCGTTTGCAGCAATGTTGTGCAGCGCAAGCTGAGCACAGACGCAATGTGAAACCAGGGCAATGGGTACAAGCAGATTAGCTCATGCACCTGTCGTGGGCTTCATTCAGGATGTCGACAGCGGTACCTTGGGACACCGCGTCAAGGATGCGGCGGTATGCGTCCTGGACGTGCGGTGGCGGCATGAATTTCTCCTGTTAGGCACAAGAGTGCATGTTGACCCTTCGTGTCATTGCCACTGTGACAGCAATGGGTGGGCTTTCTGAAGTGGCCAGAACACCCGTGTGCATACCAGTCCATCCAATAGTGCAGCATGACCATGGTGCAGCATACAAAGACCCTGTCAGGTACAGCCTGCCTTACCATCACCCTCAGACTCTCCGCGAGCAGCTTATGGCCGCGCTCGCCAGCACGCAGAAGCAAGACGTCAAACCATCCAAGTAGCTGGAGCTGCTGCAACAATAAGTGGCGGTTTGCTGTCACAAAACCGCCTCGCTGTATGATGTAGTTTAGAAGCGCTGACAGCTGGTCGATGGTAAAGGCCTTGACGCCGCGGGGGGGCGCTGTGTACGCCAAAGTGGCCTGTGCATGAGCGCTGAGCTCCGCCACAAACTCTGGCTCACCATTGCCACTCGGTCGGTCAGGATACTGTGTGCTGCTGGCCGCCTTCGGCTGATGGATGCGCTTTGCCTGCCGTGCAGCTCCTCACAGCTTAGCATAGCAACATATGGGAGCGTCTGAAGGGCAGACCTGTGACGATGCAAGCAAATGGTTCATCTTGTGCCACAGGATGGGGCATGCATTACTAGGCGCCCTCACCAGATGAGGCGGCAGATCCTGGAAGATGCCGTATGAAGGTTTATTCCGCCCTCTCTTCTTAGGCGGGGCAGTGGCTGCCGCTTTCTGCGGCTGCAGTCTTCTTGCCTGTCACACAGGTATCCACAGCTCATGCATGCACCAATGGAGACATACTCAGGGACATCTGGTGGAGACGCGCCATCTGGTTGGTATCAGGTGTTGTGCCACAGGATAGAGCACGCATGCCAAGGGCTCCTCACCAGGTCAGGGGGTAGTTTCTCTGGCAAGCCATACTTGTCCTGCCACTGTGGCTTTACTTGCCACAAGCATGGCACACCCGGCACACCATCCACCTGTTTGCAATCTGCGAGCAGCAACAATGCCACAGACAGGTCCGGCTTGCTAGGGAGAAGACCCCTGCGCACCTGCTTGCACCAACAAAACTACCATGAACTATAGTCATGTCGAGTCTGCTGTGCTGTAGCTCCACATGGTTGCATTCATGACAACGAAGCTTGTATGCGTGCGTGCTCACCAGGCCCGTCTCAGGCACATCGCTGCAGATTGCAGCATCCGTGTTGTTGTCATGGGTCCATCTAACCCGATATATCGTCGACCAGGCATCGAGGGCGTCCTGTAGGTTCACAGCAGTTTCGTTCATGACCTTCTCGCAGCCTTCACCGTCTGCAAGAGGCACAGCTTGTGGTCGTGGTGCACACTTCACGCACTGCAACTCTGCCAAGAATTACCAGCTCAGCATCTCCCCCGCCCTGATGTAGATGTGCGCTGATAACCTCACATGGCCGTATGTGGCCCTCGCACTGTCCGTACACCCATTCGCCCGGGAAAAAGCCAGAGGTCAGCAGTCTGTCAATGTTGTCGAGGAGATCTGACAGGTCCTGGGTGGCATGGTGCGTGAGACGGCAGACAGCGGCCTCCAGCGGCTCGGGAAGCTGCATGTAGGTGTGACAGATGTTTGTCACCTGTGCAAACATGATTCTGCCTAACAGTGCAGGACGATATGGCTGCAGGCATGTTTTACACCCATATCACATCGGCGGCGGATAAACAACAATGATGCTGGCTGCAACTCCCTACGCAACAGCGGCGAGCTGTAGCTGGCCAGGCAGCGTTGTATCGAGGGCGAAAATTTTCGCAAGCACTGACCTTGGTGCTGGTGGCGGCAACAGTGGCTCCGACCAAGGGGTCTGGGCTGAGAATGGCACTGGGTCTGGGTGGGGGTGGCTCGTTGGGGGCCTGTCGAAGGTAGCTTGGAAAGATCATGGTGTGGATGACTGCCTGACAGTAGAGAACGCGGGCATGTGCAGTACAACCTAAAATCAAGCCTGAGGTATAGCAAAACACCTGCTGGGCGCCTGGCAGCGTCCAGGGCGCAGGCTCGTCACCATTGTCCCCTTCGTCCTCCTCGCTGATCTGCTGAAGCGCCTGTCACACAACAGGCTGCACGAGCGTCAAACTGCCATACTTTGTGAGCAAGTCATGCACACAATATTAGTCTCTTGTTGCCGCCAGTCGGTGGTGCATACCATGCTTGGTCAGCACTCATGAACATTGCAGCCTGGGCGCACCAATGCGCGCTGGGAGCCAGGTTTGGCAAACAGTTCAGTGAGCGTTGGCCACGGTGCGTGCTTGGTACCACCTTCCTTTTGCTTCCTGCCAACCTCTGCAAATCACCCATCAGCCTCCAGGTCATCAGAAGCATCTTAATGGAACCTGGGACATCAGCTTGTGACCGGCTCTTGTCTCATCAACGTAGGAGGTTTTAGTTGCTGCTGCTCACCGATGTCAGTGAAGCTACCAGCCCACTGGCGGGTCAGGAGCTGTATGAAATCTGCAGGCTTAAAACACCCCTGGCGCGTTGTTTCATAGAGCATCGACAGGAAGACCTGCTGAAGCAACTCCGCATCTGCCAGGGCCCTGTGAGTCTGCATCAGCAACAACACGATGTCCGCGTCAACACACGTCTGCTGCCCCTCGGTACGAGGGTCGTAAAGCTGACAGCAGGAGCACAGCAAAATAGCTTCCTGTACTGCTACAATGACCCACCCCATTCACTGCCAATGCAAAGTGATCGCGTAGGTGCAGCAGCCCATACTTATAACCAGCCGGTACCCCTGGCCACAGCGTCCTTGCAAAGACGACTGAATCTGCCCAAAGCCAGTTGCTGGGCACAGCGAGGCCACACCGCTGCAGCTCCAGTTTGAGCAGCGGCACGTCAAAATCATGACCTGCAGCACACGCCTGAAACTGCTCGATTGTTGCATGCACATTGCACACTTGCTGTGCACTGACTTGTTGTGAGGATGACACCGACAAGAGTGCAACGCGATTGTGCAATCAACTGGCTCCTCCGCAATGCCTCACCATTGTGCGCGATGAGCACTGGTGTACCGCCAACTGTAGAAGTCTCTACAAATTCAATGAACTGCCGGCCCACCACACTGCAGACCGGTGTTATATGGGTTGTCAGCTGTGCAGATGGCATTTCCAGCAGCTCAACATCACTACCGCGGTGCAGGTGCATCAGGCCCATATCTGCCGTGGCCAACCTGCGGAGCTTGCGCAACAAATGACGATGCACAAAGTTCACCTGAAGTCTCGAACATCGCTGGCAAGCAGCATTTGATTAGTGATGCCAGTTAATTCCTCTAAATCCTGCGGCATGCGCATTGGCGCGATGCTAACAAGCTTCGACATGTAGTCACCGCTGTCGTTATGCAGAGCTGCAATTTCGACAATTTTGCAGCTTTCTGGACGCAGCCCTGCAGCATGCAAAGCCTTGACTTAATGTTGCACCTGTACCTTCTCACTGCTGGCCTATAGCTTGACTCAATCTCTTATTACACTCGAGCATTTGATAGCGTGCAATCACCTGTCGTCTCGGTATCAAAGAAAACGAGTTGCGGTGGGTACTTGCGAAGGTGCTGCGTCACGGCGGCCGGCAGCGGCCCCTCCTCCTCAGCAGCCTCAGATGCCTCCAGCGGTTCTGTAGTAAAAGGCGCAACGCATGGCCCGTCTGCTGCTGCCAGCAGCCCTGTGACAGTCGGGCCGCTCGGCCCTGGGCACGGCGCAATCTCAAAAGCATCAACACCGCTGTGCTCCTGTAGCGCTGCAGAGGCATGACGCAGCTGTTGCTCCAGACCCTCTGCCTGCTGCACAGCAGACTGCATAGTTTCAGCATGTGACTGGTGGGACACCCAAAGGTTGAGCCACTATTCCTACATCACTTGGTGGGCTCCATATCTAAGCAATGCACAATGAACCATACATGATGACCAGTCCCTTACCACTTGATCGGGCAGCTGCTGCGGGAGGCCATACTTTCTCTGCAAAAAGGGGCGCACGTGCCAGACGCACGGTGCGCCTGGTATACCCTCTATTCGTTGGCAGTCTGCAAGCTGCTGTAGTATGGTGCTCAGAGCTGGTCCGCTCGGTACTGCCTCTTCACGCACCTACGTCCCAGTAAATACGTCAGGCGTGACGGGTTGCATGCCCCATTGTGTTTGAGGCACGACTGACATGGCAGCCATTTGCGTGCCCTTACCACCGCAGCAGCAGGCAGCCGGGTGTAGACGTCATCCTGCACACCACTGACGGCCCAGCGGACGTCATAGGCTTGCACTCCACTGTCGGCATTCTGCTGAAGTATAGCAGTTCAAGTGTTAACAACATCGCCTTGTATTGTCCCGCGACAAGCGATCATCAGGGGCATGATGGCCACTGCAACAGTTAGAAGGTCCACACATGGCCTAACCTGCTCAGCACCGTCGCCGTCCTGCAGATGCGCAGCAACCACCACGCATGGCAGGGTGTGGCCACCATGCAGGCCCAGCACCCGCTCTCCTGGCAGGAAGCCGATATGAAGTGCTGCGGTGATGGTGTCCAGCAGGTCTTGCAGCTCCACGGTGGCATGGTGCACGAGGTGGCACACAGCCCCCTCCAGCACCTCGGGGAGCTGCGCACATGCACGACAGTTGTATCATGTCTTCCGCAAGACACCTCACTCTGCACAATGTCTGAAACTGAATGAACAGATGCACATGCATCCTTCTGCTTGATTAGGGCAACGGGCAACACTCCAGCGCAATTGCTCAGGAAGTCACAGTTTATGGCCACTTGAACAGCATGTGAGCGCGAAAACATGCTGTAGGCACGGACCTTGGCGGTGGCGGCAGTCGTAGAGGAGACAGCGTGAGGACACGAGTCGGCGGCAGCGGAGGGCCCCAAGTGGGCATAGGCGGAAGTGACAGCTGAGACGGCAGCTCCGACATGTCGCCTCGGGATGGGTATGGGGGTCACTTCAGACGATGGTACATCCGCGGGGGCCTGTTGCAGAAGCAGATCACAACAGTATGTGAGTTGTCGGTGCTCAAACCACATGCTCAACTGCAACTGCAGCACAGCCTTGCCATGCGGAGATAGCGAGTCAGCAGGTGTTCATGCAGCGAGGCCCTGCTTCGAAGAAACAATCTGCCTGATGCAGCACACCTGTTGCGACCAGTGTGAATAGACTGCAGCGGTGGCATTGTTGCTGGAGGCTCCCTTGCCTTTGGTGGCAGCAACCTGATGAGAGCTTGCGGCCTGCTCATGACACAGCAGCACTGCTTCTCATCCCTTGTCGAGGCAGTCATGACGATTGTCCATCACGTGTTGCTTGGCACAGCGTTCAAGTGTGCAGGGCAGGTACAGACACTCATAATGGCCTGCAAATGACCTGCCGGCCAAGGGCGGTTGGTGCACCTGCTGTTGCTGCAAGGGCTGCTGCACCAAGGGACTACATACGGAATCAGGCCGCATGAGCGCCGCTGGAAGGGGCCTGACAATTGGAGATGCCTGTTGCCGCTGCACTGCTGCCTCTTGCATGCTAGTGTCTGCCCTCGACCGCCCCGCCGGTGCTGCCCGTACTCCGAAGCCTGCCGCCGACTGCCCTGCCGCATTCGACAGCTGTGCACCCAGAGCTGCCTGGCCTGGCAACCCAGACATCACAGGGCCAGTTTGCAGCTTCCAAGCCACACTGGTGCTTGGCTTTCGCTGGGTTGCTGGCTGCAGCGTTGGCCCCTAACGTGATGCCTGGTAGTCAAGAAGGGTCGCAGGATTGCATGCAGGAACTTATGCATACATGCTCTTTAGTACAATGTGTTGGTGCAGACGGCACTGCACGACAAGCGGCCATGCCTGTGCCAGCAATCGTGCCTTGTTCCACTCCAGAGGCTCCAACAGCTGCGATGCTTCTGTTGTTTCCGCTGCGGCTTTTGCTAGTGTTGCGCCTGCCGGGTCACTGGGCTGCGGAGGGGCCGCAATATCGTTAGCAGCTCGTGCGCTGCCCTTTGTCCTGCTGCATACTGCTGCTGTAATGATACCACCGAGAGACCGGCTGACTGGTTGTGTTATCACTCTGATAGCACCTGTATCAGGTTGCTATGGCTCAGCAATAGCACTTGAGTGAGAACACCACATCACATGCACGTATGATAGCTTCGCGCCGCTTCTTGAGATATGCTTCCTGTATTCGTGACCTAGCGTTGTACCTGCATGCAGCTGTGCATGTAATTATCTCACCTTCTCACACCACTCATTGCACAGCAAGGACGTAAGGCAGAGCCACCCTATTTTCGAGCAACCCGCTGGTCTGTGCCATCATCGTCATGGAGGCGACGTCAAATCGCAGGCTGCACCTCGTGTCTCTGATGTTACCCTGCGTTGGACGCAACAGTCTGGCACGGAAGCATCAGCAACTCTGACGATGCCGATAGTGCATCTGCTGCCACAGGGAACAAAAGAACCGGGCAGGTGCGGGGGAAGAGCGTTTGATTAACTGGCGGCCCATCGCATAGGTGCGTGAGTGCAGAAGGTGGTGGGTTGTCAACAACCGAGTCATCGTCTGTGCGTGCTATGTCGCGCTAATAACGAGCTTAAGTAACACCCTGACGGATCTGAATTGCATAGAAGTTTGTGTTACATACATCACAGCTTTACAGCTGTTGCGCCCTAGTACGCCTGCTGGTATTGGTGCTGTGACTCAACGTCTCAACCTGATATATACGACCCTATAAGGTAGCTACGTACCGACTACACGCTGTGCTGTACGTCTCCTCGATGTTACATCGACAAAGCCTCCTAGCATGTGAGCTTTGCATAGGCTGTCAGGCGCTGAGCCCATGGGAGCCCGCCGCTGTTGGCCCCATCTTCCTCCTTGGCATCGATAGCAAGCCGTTCTCGCTCAGAATGCCCTTCACAGTCAGCAGTCTCACTTCGAGTGTGCAAGACCGAACGTGCGAAGGGCTTGGAGCTCATAGCATGTTCGTACCGTGGCTGAGCCGCAGGCAAGATCGATCGTTCAGCCACAGTTTGTTGGCATCGCTGCCCCTGCTGCCTGAAACTGTGCCATCAGCACATCTGCAACATTACCTCTCGTGCGTCAGTCACAGCATAGCATGGTGCGACTCGTTTTGAAATGCACAGCAGAGGAAAGCAGACAGCAATTGACTTGTAGAAGAACGAGATGCACATACAACAATTAACATCAGACGTACCATGTACTGGTGTCGGCGCGGGTGGCAATGTATCCTGCAGCATTCCCCGTCAATGTTCTTAGAATCCAAAATGCAACAGTGACTTCCAGATGCAGACGCATAGCATGGGACACAGTGTGGTATTCGTAACAATGCACACTTGCCACGCTGCCACCAAATACGGCTTGAAGCAAGTCACACCTGCGCCCGGCGTGCAGCATTGCAAGCACGGCACCGCAGCTGCAGGCCATCGAGGCGATCCGAGGCTCGGACAAACTCGCTTGTGACCTTCACTTCGTGGCATCCGCAGCAGTATTTTTCAAGCACCGCTGGCTGCGTACCAGCCGAACGCGCTGTCTGCGTACAGCGACAACTGTTGTGTTATGATTCCACACATTCAGCTTGTATGGCAACACACCGATGATGATTTCCTTGATGAATTTGGGTTCCAGAGACCTGGCTGTGACCCCAAGACGGCCAGGGCCCACCACGCACCAACCGCATGCAAGTACCAACTGCTCATTGACTTGCATTACCTTCACGCACTGTTTGCACTGGTGCCTCAAGCCGTCGTAGCTGCCATGGTGGCGGTGGTAGGAGCTGGCAGCGAGGACCCGGCCGCACTTTCGGCACGCCTTTGATGCCTGAGGCAGTCTGACCTGTTCAGCGGCCTGGCTGCAGCAGTCCTTGCACTGGCTCAGCCAACCGCAAGTGGATCTCTGAAAGCAGCTTGCAGCAAGGGTCCGGCCGCATTTGTTGCAAAATCTCTGTGTTTCGGTGCGCTTCAGCTGCTGGGACGTCATGCACGCAGCAGTCCGGTCCCTGGCGGCAGCAGTCCGGTCCCGGGCGGCCTACAAGACATGCATACAAGGTTGGCGGGTTCATTGCACAATCAGGTAGTGCTGGAGGGGCTGCCATACAGCTAGGTGGTTAAACACCCCAGTGGATATAACAGTACTGCAGATGCCACTGCCAGTATGTATGCCATGCCTGCGTCAACTCAGCAGTATATTGGCGCGGAGCAGCAAAATCAGAGATCCTGCAATGGCAAGGCCACTGCACCTGCTCGCAATCCTGGCACATGTTGGCCAGGTTGTCTGGGCTGTCTGCCACGGTACGGAACTGACTGGTGCATCGGACCAACTGACACTGCGGGCACCCCTTGATGAGGGCCCCCTGCCCAGGCGCTGCCAGCTGCACTGGCACAGTTGCCTGCTCTGCTGCTGGTGCGCCAGAGGCCCACGAAGCAGGTTGGGTGGGCAGAAGGCTATGCACTGTAGTTGCACCTGCGGCTACAAAGCAGGGGACAATGGCTGAAACAGGGACTTCTGCTATGCATCATGGGTGTAGGTGCACAGGCCAATGAAGTCAAAGCTGAGCAGCAACCCCATTACTACCGACTGCTGGCAGCGTGAACAGGGTCACACATCATTTTTCACACCTGAATCCTGCGGCATCATCACGCCAACAGGCATCGGCTTGTGCGTGCTGGAATCCAATGGCACACCGGCATGCAGCGGCTGCACCTCCGGCATCCGCACTGCGGTCACGTGCGCCAAGGGCGCCGCTGCTTCCTCGACATCATCAGCTGCTGATGCTAGTCGCGGTCGCTTTGGCAAGGTCGTACTGTCGCAGGCCTGCAAAGAATCAGAGGCATGTCGAGAAATACTCCTTGGCGAGTCAAGTACGTCAACAGGATAAGGCTGGTAAGAGCCTACGTCATGGCAGAGCACTGCTGACAGTTGGACCACTGTTGTCGCCACAGTGACCAACACCATGTAAGTAGGTGATGCACCGGTTTCATCCGTTCGAGATATCACTATGTATGCATTCGGCATGCACTGACTGCCCGTCAGGCACAACCTCATGTCATCACAGAAGATGCCAAGGTCTGACACTCTAGTGTGTTATCAGCAAATGTGGGCATATGTCTCAACATGCATGGGCACCTCAGCATCTGACTGCGCATGAACTTCAGGCCCCGTGCTTGCTCGGCTGCCACGCCCCACCATCGACGGCTCCTGATGCAGATGTCCCAGCTGCAGCTGCTGTGGGTTGCTCAGGGCTAATGCCACCCTGTCGAGTGCGCCTGGCTCCTGCTGGTTGATCAGTATGGCGTGGTGCATCTGTGTCGCTGTCTTCACTGTCTTGCGCATCAGTGCCTGCCATGCATCTGCATTCATTGCATGCTGTGCATCTGGCAGCCGCTTGGCCAGCACAATGGCTGCGGCAGCGCCAATCCTGGGACTGGGATGCTCCAGCAGCGCTGCGCAATGCTGAAAGAGGTCCGATGCACTTTGTGGACCAGCAGGCTGCTCACCTTCTTCCTCTCCCCTGTGCAGGCATGCCACATCAAGCGCATGCATTCATTCGTCTTTGAAAACAACAGGTATGTGGATATACCTATAGGCCACAATGTTGAACCACCACCCACTGCAGTGCAAACAGAACACGATGACAAAGTAACGTCGCACTTCGAGAGTGCCTCAAAGGCGTCAGCGATGACAACCCGCTCGGGCAAGTCAGTATAGACACCGCCAGGCCACAGCATGCGGAATACCAGCTCCAAGAATGGTGGCGGCAGATCGGAATCATCTGCTGCTGCTGCTTCTGCCATGGCCAATGTGCTGCAAGTTGCTGCTCTGAAGGCGATCACAGGAGGGCCATGGCGGGCAATGCTGTCAGCAGGAATTTGCCGCCAAGGTGCCCTGCAATGTCACCACTGCAATCAGCAGCATCCACTGGAGCATCCATTGCGTGGCACGTTGTCGAGAGCTTGTCTGAAGCATCGTTGCAAAGTGATTTACCACTCACTTTGTGTGCCCTCAGTCTGTACTTATTGTGCCACCCTGCCATGTGCAGCCAGGACTCTTCCTACAGCTTAGGCGTTGCATGCACAATCTGCACCACAATCCGCTGGTGGGTTAGGTAGCATATTATCATGAGTCCGACACGTTTGAAGTCTGCATGCATATAGCATAACCGCAGACTGCGGTGCGACACCTTTCATCGATGTAACGCTGTGTTGACACTCAAGAGACGGCAGAAGTTCCACCCGGCCTGCGATGCAAATCCTGGCACCAATGCTGTCGGGCAGGTGTGCATGCTGGACTGTGCAGTTAAAACATCTGGCGGCCCAGCTGACGCGTGCTCTTTTGATGAGAGTGTTCAAACACCGACACTACTGTCGCCGCCACCAGGCACGAAGCCGAGAGTGATAACCATGCATCATCGCTCGGGCGTCGCACAAATAAAATTGGATAGTCTAGCAGTCACTGGTTCCTTACACCTCGCCTGTGCGTGCGCCCACTGGTGCTGAACCCTAACGACAAAAATGTTGCTGAGACATGCTCGATGCTTAGATGAAACGACAATGCTCGGAGGCCCATCGTTTGGATGTTCACTCCACATTCAGAGAGACACGCATCGGCAGCACGAACAGCAGCTTTGCCCCTCATCAACCTCTCTGTGGCTGGACTTCATCACATCCGAGTTGAAGAACGCCGCTTCCGCTTCTTACCAGACTGCTCGTCCCTGAAGCAGCGGTTCGACCGTTGTGATGATACCGAGTTACCCATTCCGTGCAGCAAGCACGCAGACACATGGAAGGGCGCATGCACATGACTAATGCAGGCGCTGCAGTAACCCACACGCCATCAACAACACACCCATCAAGACTGCTGCCGTGCCCAGGGCATGGGCAAACGTGAGCAGTCAGCAGCTCCTCAGTCCTCTGCCGCTCGGCTGTATGTTCAGCCCAGCAGCGCAAGTCGGTCTACGTCTCTGTGGTCGGCGCAGTACATGGCCTAAACAGGGCATTGCAATGACGTCATAAATCTCGAGCAAATACCACCCCTCCGCCGTCCCCCGGCCCACAATCATCTCTTCTCCCAATTCAGTCGGGTGTAGCTCCAGGTGATGAGTGCCCTGCAAAGTTTTGCTGACATGGAGTCAACCTATGGCCCATATCGATGGCGAGGCAGGCAAGCAAGGGCAGGCATGCAACCTGCAGAGGTGCGGGCTCTGCAACGTGTGGATCTCACCACAGGATAACAATCTCAGCTACCAGCACTGCCACAGGAACACCTGCGCGCAATGCCCAAGCGACGTTAACCATCCTGACCTATTTGAGGCATTCATTAGAGGCTCGCTGCAAAGGCACAGGAGGTGGATGTGGCTGCGTGGTGCTGCCTGGAATCCATGTGAAGACAAGGTAACGTGACTGAGAGCAAAGCAGCGCACGAAGCGCACCAAGCAGGTGGTACTTGTAGCCATAGAAGTCCGACAGGTAGTCGGACACTGTGACGACCAACCCATCTGCCTGCAGTTGACAGGTGCTCTAGTTTTACATGACAGTGCAACAGTGCCAGCAGCTGGTTTCATGCAGGGCATGATTAGTCGACATGTTCCTGAAACAGCCATGACCATTGGCACCATACAGTTGCGTACCCTTTGGATGGTTGTCTGCACTTGGCCCAGCTGCGACGTTACCTGCCCGTATGTCAGCCACCCCACCTGCGCAGCAGGTGTGTTCACAGTAATATGGAAGGTAACGTAAACCACCATATCGGCAGAAAGTTTGCGGCATGTATGTGTATGCCTCAATACGGCACAAGCGCATGCTGCTGAAAATTGGAGAAATGCTTACGGGGTCGATGTAGTGCAACCAGATGTGCCAACCTGTTGTGCCCAGGCAAAGAGCTTGTGGGTATGCGTGGACTCATGCATCGATATGAGCGAGGAAGAGTAAGCAAAATAGTGCTACTTTGGCCGCAAAGCAGTTCAACGGAGGCTGAGTGGACCAGCAAACTGGTCCGACAACATGTTATGTCGTGGCGTGCCTGGAATCTGAGGCGGCGGCAAGAAGAAGCCCGACTCTATTGCGAATAAGAAATATAGCGATCCTGGAACAGGGCACTCGAGTGGTTCACACCGTGCACACTGTGACATGAAGGGAAGCATGCCAAGCAGTGTCTCAATGGTGCTGCATGTAGGTGCCATCTACTCAGTACTGCGCAGCCCGCACCAGAAATGATGGCAGCAGCGACCTCATTGGGCGTCAGTGCAATGGCGGCAATGCCCAGCGACGTGAACAGCAGCACGCCCAAGGTTTCGAACAGGAGAAAGAAGAGGAACTGGGATGCAGACCATTCCAGCTTGACCATGGAATATGTCTGCACCACATCAGCCAGTACACGAGGTCAAGCAAGGGTGCACATGTCAAGGGTTGATTTGTACATGCCATGTACCACGATCTGTTGCACAGGGCTCCAGGATGGGCACAATATGGCAGTCCGTACCAGCAGCGAGAACAGGATGCTTTGTGCGATGATGTAAGGAATCTCGACCGCAAACTGAGCCATTGCGAATGCAAACCCTGAATAGTACCCTGCACCAAACATACAGAGGATCGAGGCACATAGCATGGTACATGCGCCTCCTGACAGCGGACAATCAGGTAATTAATCACCTGCTGCACGCTCCCTATAGTACACAGGCCGCTCAGCAGAAACCACCGGCTGCACAGCGTTGGAGTTGTAGATGCCTGCAGCGTGTGTCCCAAACACACAGTGTGATGTTTGATCTACTGCGGCATGCTTCCGTCAGATGTGACCTGTGGCACAGCGCCTGTTTGCAGAAGTGCGGCTTACCTAGAAACATTGCGGCTGTGAACAGTGCAGCAACGACCTTCAGTACGTCCAACTCAGTGCTGCGCTTGTTGCCAACAGCCCAGAAGGCGGTGCCTGTGCAGAAAAATGTGTGTAAATCATGCACATTGCCAAGCACAGGAGTCTGGGTCTATGCACACACTGTGTCGCTGCTTACCAAACACGAAGGCCATGATGATGGTAAATACCACACGGACTGCAGTGTATGAAGTTGTGCGCCTGCAACAGCATGATGCAGCAGCCCTGACTTCAGGCTGCTAATTGTACTCCGAACAAACACCACAAGTGTTCAGAAGACAGCAGTCAGCTGAAGATGATAGTGAAGATAGGAACGCACCAGTAAGCCTGGCGGTTGCGCCACAGGCAGATGAGAAATTGCTGTGTAAGCGTGCGTGAGTACCGGTTTGGGAAATGCAACGGCTGGCTGTCGAGCGGCGCCTTGCTAAGCTGCTCCACCAGTCTCTCCATGTCCCTGCACTCATTCAATGCAGCATCAGCCAGAAGGTGGTGCGTCGGGGTTGAACTGGTATTGCATGGCAACAAAGCTCCGGCTTCAACACGCTGCACTGATTGTGATGTCGCAATCTCAATGCAGGCGTGTCAGGCGTCAGTAGACCTGTACAGCGGGCTGGCTTCATAGGCATCGGCAAAGTCGACGCCCAGGCGGCGCGAGCTGGCGGTGTTGGTGATGTCCAGTGCCCATGTGGCCGGGTTGTAGCCATCCTTGATGTCTGGCACGCCGTTTATCGCCTGCACGATGTGCCAGTGCTGCATCTAGCGTTCAAATGTGATGAAGCAGTTCGACCCCATGCCATCAGCTCACTTCAAACCCTGCTGGCAGCTCCATGCACACATACCTTGAAGTATGATATCAGGTTTGAACTGCGCGTGCCCAGCGGGCCATTGAAGATGATGCGGCCGCCGCGCTTCATGAGCAGCAGCTCGTCGAAGCTCTGCAGCAGCATCAGCACCCGTGGAAGCACTGCTGCAAGCTGCACCCACTGCCAGCCAATGTGGCGAGGAGCTGATTTGTTGCTGGCCATGCCCACACTGTGCAGGTTGGTGCATCCGTCACCTCGAAGACGTCAATGGAGGGCTGGTGGATGGTGCACACCACCGTGCGTCCCGTGTCAACTGTGTTGCGCACCGCCCGCATCACGATGGCTGCTCCCCGGGCGTCCAGTCCTGCAAACGGGCCCAGGTGCTGTGTGTCTGTAGGCCATGTTAGTGTTGGTCATTGGTTTCCTTCTGCCAGGTATGGACGACTACGCAGCAGCGGTGCAAGTACTCTTACAGGCCTGATCCGAACATGCAGCCTTGCTTCTTGCAAACATGCTGAGCATCCACCTGAGGTGGGCTCGTCCATGAACACGATGGAGGGGTTGGCCACCAGCTCCACCGCAATGGTCAGCCGCTTGCGCTGCTCCACAGACAGGCCGCTGCGGCCTGCGTATCATAGAGGCTATCAGGGTACCAAAGCAACATGGTCGCCACGGCATAACCGAAACACAGCCTGCTGGAAATCGTTGTACAGCTCATACAGCGCAGCAATCAGGGCCACCTGGCGTGCCCACGAGCGCATTGCGCAGCGGCGTCAGCTCCACGATATCCATCACCTCGTCTGCGAAAGTCTGTACGGTAGCCTTGGACGGGGCGCCATGCAGCCGCAGGAACGCCGAGAACAGCAGTGCCTCGCGCACCTGCAGCTCAAACAACAGTTGTTCATGCGGTACCGTGACAGCCTGATGACATTGCCCTCGACCACTTGGCACCCACAGCCCGAGTTACACAGGTTGTTGGTCCAACGCTGTGCTTAAGAAGTCGGTGAAGCGGCGCACCGTCGTGTTGGGGGAGTGCAGGTCGTTTTGCTCCACATACCCACACACACGCGAGAATGTGGCAGCCACCTTGGGATGACCCTGTGCCAACACATGTGTAATGTTGCCAGCAGTGCTGCAGACCCCAGTCGACCCGTGCTACCCTATATCTGTGGTCGCCAGAGCAGGGCCCAGCGCCACGGTCTGTCTCTCTAGGCGTACTACTTGCCTGCACCCTGATGTCGCCCTCTATGACGCCAGTGGTCTTGCGGCCAGCGAGCACATCCATCAGTGTGGTCTTGCCGGCGCCCGTCTCGCCAATCAGCGCCGTCAGAACGTTTGGCCGGAACGCTCCGCTGACATCCTATATGTCGAGCTGGCAACATGACCATAAGGCAGAAGGCGCCATGCAGGTGAGTGCAGCACGTACTGACCATAGACTTGCCACCATCTTTAAAGTGGCGGCTCACGTTCAGGAGGTACAGACGGGGCTTGGCGCCAGGCTGGTTTTTGGGGTGGACTTGTGGCTCCGACCCAGACGGCTGATCGACTGAGTACCACACGTGATGGAAGGACAGCCACCTGCGCATAGCACCATTGGGTCGAGTCAAGTATGCGCGAGAGGTTGCACAGACGCAGGCATATGTACGAACAGAAGCAGTCCAAATGGTCAGGCAATGACCATGTTGAGACAGTTGTGCTGGACAGGCTCAAGCACATGTGCAGCTGAGGGCTCAGTCTGTACGGCAGGGTTGCAGGTGGCTGGGATGCACTCACAGCTGATCGAAGGGCAGGGTGCTGCCTGCGGTGGTGGTCGACACTGACATGGGCGCAGCAGCCTTGTCAGCTTCGACCCAGCCGTCCTCCTGGCTGCTGACGCCCTGCTGGGCCGCTGCAGCCTTGGGCACTGTGTCGATAGTGATGGCCACGTCGAGTTCCTCGCTCGTACTGTCTGTCGCAGCATCCGCATCCTTGCCGCTTGATGCCCTGTCCCTGTTGGCCTTCCTGTGCTTGCTGTCACTCGGCGGCTGGGCGACCACGACAGCTCCGCCACCACTCGAGTTGCTAAAGCCTGCAAATGAGTCACACCATGTCCCTGTATATGCTACCCACAGCTGAAATGCTCATGGAAGTGGAGGGCTGAGCACCCAGCACACCTGGTGAAAGTCTCATCGCATGTCAACAGGTAGATTGCCACACTGTACGTGCGGATAGTGGCAGGTGCGTCTGAGGGCAGAAGGCGCATCACACCTTTCAGCCAGGCCAGGCAGGCGATGATGGCCAGGTTGGTGATGACGATGGCGCCCACGATGTAGGCGAAGCTGGTCCAGATCCACACCTTGCTGTGGTGGAACGAGCGCACCTCCAGCAGCAAGTCGCCAATGCTGATGCCAGGGACCGGGCTGGGCTGCTGCCAGCGTGGAGCCCTGCAGTATCCGGTGACCTCTTCATTTAATGCTGTGATTGGATTAGTTACATTGCTTTGTACGATTCTGTGGGCTGATGCGTCAGCACACTGACAGATCGTCTGACGGCAGTGCGTAGTGGCATGCTGCAGCACACACCTGAACTCATTGATTGACAGTGCTTGCTGGGACCACCACAGCGGGTTGATCCACAGCACCCAGCGCCACCACCAGCGCACGCTTTCGCTCGGCAGGTTGATGCCGCCATTGTTCAGCACGATGGTCGCCGTCAGGACCGCAACAGAGTTGGCCAGGACGGGGTCCCGCGATGCCGCCGCAACACATCTGGCATGTGAGCAGCATTGGCGATTCAGTGGCAACCCTTGTGCTTTTTGGCAGTCACTCCCTCAGATTAATCAGAATGCAGAATACTCAAGCTTGTGAGTTGAGGCATGCCAGATTGACATGACGTTGCTGGACAGGCAGTGCGATACATGCAGTGGTCACCGGAACATGGCAATGGCGAAGTTGTGCATCAGAAAGCTCAAGCCCCTGCAGTCGTGTGGAGAACGTAGTGCATAAAACAGGAAGCAATGCACAAGAGCAGCAAATGCAGCCTGCCATGATGAAGCAGCAGCCAAGGCAGTTTGTCATTTTGTGAGCGCTCACCAGAAGATGAAGAAGCCAGACGCTGATTGCTGCAGGTTTGCTCCCTGCGGTGGGGACGCCAGGCAACTCTGGTCGGGATATACGGCAGCAATGCTGGGGGACAGCGTTGCAGTTTACAAACGGTCAAATCGAGAGCACTGTGGGTACGCACCCAGTAGACGATGACTGACCAGAGCAGTGACTCCACAAGGGACTGCGGGATGGAGATGACCTGCAGAAGGAGAGGAGGTCGAATATTGCTGCCTCTTAGAGCAGCAGTGACTACGCTGCGGATAGATGAATTTGCTGATGTGGACGGAAGGCCTCACGATCGTTGGGACGGCAAAGGCCCACCTGCAGGCAGATGGACCGAGCTGATCAGCAAGCACGACAAGCCATATTGCTGATGACATGCCAGCAGTAGCATCAGCTTCTGCATGGTCAGGTGGAGGGGCCGTGTCATGTGTACTTACGCGGAGTACATGAGGTTGTCGCGCTGCCGGAAGTAGGGTGGCAGCCTCTTGGCCAGCAGTGATACCTCAGCCCTGCATGTTGCAGACCGCATTGCTCCTCAGTGTCAATATTAGCACGTGGTGTGACAAGCAGTGTGTTCCAGATGGTGTGCAAGCAGCTGGCGGCACAGGCATACCACCGGATGGAGAGCGATACTGCGCACCAGTTATTGAAGACTGTTGTATGTGTCACGGGCATAAACAGCAGACGTCAGCCACAGCGAAAAGCCTGCTATAGCTTGCACCCTGCCATGCACTTCAGATGCACATCCGATAGACAATGGACAGCAAACAGGCTATGTGTGGAGAGTAAGAGAAAAGCATGCACTCACGCATACTAATCAAACTAAAGAACAGCGCGCCCAAAAGATAGCCTGTGGGGAGCGAAACATGGAATACAGCATCAGAGACAAGGCGGTGGACATGTGAGCGATCACATCGACATGAACGCGCCTCGCCTGCGCCTCACACCTGCTTCATCAATGCTGTCCAAGGACCGGGTGCCCTTTGCATACAGAGTGGCTAGCAGCATCGCATTCCAACAGACCTGCACTGTTCTGCAGTGATGCCAGGTGCAAATTGTGTCAGTCAGCTGCAGCAAGCAAATGTAAGCGCGCAGACATTTATGCACAGTGTTGGTTCCGGACCTGAATACGTAGATGACGGCCTCCCTCTGTCAATGCACGAGATGCCGCAGTCAGTTCATAAGCACACCGAATGGCACTTGCCCGTCTCCACAGTCAGAAGATACGCCTGGTGCCTGGTCACACGGGCACTACAGCACCTGGAACAGCACCAGCTCCCTCCGCAGCATGGCGCGCAGCAATGCCAGTCGTGGCAGGCCATATTTGTGCTTCACCTGCAGCATCAGCTTGGTGTTGGTGTCTATGATCAGACGCATCAGATGTGCAACTATGATGCACATTGCAGGCGGGAGTCCTCACCAGGGCGCCCTCCGGCGATGCTGCTCTGTCATACGGCATGTCGAGCATCTCCTGCATCCGTTTTGCGGTGTCTGTCTTCTGGTATGCGTGCAGGGATTCGGCGGTCGGCACGAACTTGTAGGGTCGGTCCGCATGCGCCCAGTATTGCTGCACGTACAGGAGAACTGGTCAACATGCGCTTTGTAAACAGAGCATATGATTGGCTCCTCGTCTGTTCATGTATGGTCGTAACAACATATTGCACCGTCAACAGGTACAGAACTGGTACTGGTGCACTATTGCTTGCTCAGAGCAATCATGAATCACGGCGACTCACCGCCTGGTCCTTGGGGGATGTGACCTCCTGCAGGAAGTCTGCGACTCCCTTGCGCTCTGGCAGCTGAAAGCCCATGCCCTGAAAGAAGGGCAGCACCTGCCCAACACATACTCGCACATCACCAGGTTTGCACAAAGAGCTGCTGTGCACGCAGCGCATCATCATGCCTCGGACCAAATGGAACATGATACATCTGCAGCAATCTGCCGCTGCAGCATACCTCCTCTTTTGGACCATGGAAGAGCACAGCACCGTCTGCCAGCAGGAGGATGTCGTCAAAAACCTCAAACACTGCGCAGATGCGTCCCATAAGACCTCAGCCTTACACCATGCAGTACGCATAGCAGAGCAATGCGAGCACCCAATCGCCAGATATGCTGTATCAGCTGCAACACATGTCTGAGCCATGCACATACCTTCCGGAGCTGGTTGCAGCAAAGCTACGAGCATCGTCGCTTGACGGATGTGACAGAAGTTGGCGAGGATCTTGACGACGCTGAGGGTGGTGCTGGAGTCCTGACATATCAAAAAACAGGTGCCAGCAGTCAGTTGCAGTCAACACATGTGGTATCCGCTTTGTGCTGGACACAAAGTGATGACCTCAGTGAAGAGGACCGCACCAGCCCAGTGCTGATTTCGTCGGCAAACAGCACCTTCTTCGGCCTACAGCACGAGCGCATACTCACCAAACGGGGCTCGCCAGTATGTTTGTCCACATGCATGCAGCCTGCATCTAGCCTTGATCAGGTGTCAGCAGACGTGTTCATCAACTCACCCCACAAGCTCGACGCCAGATGTGAGCCGTTTCTTCTGCTCAAATGCAGAAGATCAAAGTGTTACAGAAAGCTGACTAAACGATACCCTCACCAGAACAGGGATGCATGCAAACAGCTGGTAAGTGCTCTTGTGCACAGTCTCCAGCAAATCTGGTACTTGCCTGACCGCCACTTATGCCCCTGATCATCTCGTCACCCACGAAGGTGTCCGCACAGTGTTCCAGTCCCTGCATGGTCGCCGTAAAGATGCACGTTCATAAGTACAGCAACCAGGACCTCAACACTCGCACGAACAACAGTTGTGCACAAGTGGCCTGGACGTGTGGATCATGTTCTGGAGTCAGTGGTGGAGTAACATGCACTCTGTGCGGGAAGGGGAAAGGCACACCAAAAGGCGCAGCATCAGCTCGGTGACGACTGAGTAGCGCATGCCAGGCTCCGCTGCTGCCTGTCCAGTGCAAGTGTATCAACAGCTGATGCTCTTACCAACGCAACATGCATACTTGCCAGCGTACTGCCAAGCACCTCCTGTGACATCTTGGGCTGAGCATGGTCACACGCACACCAATGGACCACACATGTGCGTGCGGTACAGCAATGGATTGGCAGACTGCAGTCACGCACCTTCATGAATGCATCGATCTCGGGATCGGGCTCAATGTTCAGTTCCGCCTCACGCTGCATCAGACTCTGCAGCTCTGCAGCCTTGTGGCCAACACCCTGCACCCGCGCTGCAAAGTCCATCGTCTCGCGCACCTGCAAGTCACCGCACATCTCAGCATTTCTGGACGCAAGGCGTGGCTCCTGTATGTAGTGCAGCCAGCGACCAAATGGAGGGCAGACAGAGTGTGATTCAACGTGCACAGCATAGGCAGCAGGACGACTCACGCTGAGCTCTGCGATGTGCACGTCACGCTGGTCGATGTAGGCAGAAGTGCGCTGGGGCACGAACTCCTTCAGCCTGCAGCCCCAACACAATGACTGATGCTCGTGCAAGCAGACCAGGCATGCCAAGACCCCGATACCGTGTTGGTTCGAGCAGAGACTATGTGGACTTGAGCAATGGCTACAGATCCAGTGAAGATGGGACCATGATTACGTGTGGCCGTTGTAGGTGACTGTGCCACTCTTCACCAGCGAGCTGTCCAGCTTGCTGCTGAGGGCCTTGAGCAGGCTGCTCTTGCCGGAGCCAGGCGAGCCCAGCAGCAGCGTGAAGCGCCCCTGCAGGCACAAGGACCGCCACCCACACATACTTTTGCTGTCAATGAGCACACAAGATGGCGCTGGAAGTGCATGTCCCTCTGCTCACCGGCTTCAGAACGCCGCTGACGTCGTTCAGGATGACGCGCTTCTGCCTGTTGGCGCCAAAGGTCAGGCCGCACATCTTGAAGGGGGCCTGCAGAGAGCGGAGTTCACCGTGAAGAGGCCAGCTTGAGGTCAGCTCGTGGCTGTCGAGCGATCAGCGCAGGCACAAGCTCCTGATCACCTGGGCGGCGGTCAGAAAGGCGTTGGGCAGGCTGGGGAGCGCGCGGCTGTCTGTGAACACGTCTGCCGTGAGGTTGAGCGCCTCAAAGCGGACCTCGACGGTGCTGAGCTCGATGCCGACCCTGCAACCACAAAGGTCAGCTCAGTAAGCAGACAGCCCTGCAAGGTGTATGTAAACGTTGCTCCACTGCTTCAAATGCTCCATGTCACCTGGCCGTGCGGCTGTGCAGGCGCTGCTCCAGGGCCTGATTGTCGGCGTCCTGCGTCGCCATCGCCTTAAGCGTGACCGCCTTGTGATCGTCCACCTGCACGTTTGAGAGTCGTGGATGACTTATAGTAAGCTCGTGGGTGCCTGGTCAGCGGATCCCGCGGGTATGGCCGATGCATCTGCCACTGTGGCCACCACTCTGAGGAGGGTCGGCCTACTGCATTTGAATGGGATTTGATTATGACAGGCACGTTTCACACCACTTACCTTCAGTTTTCGGACTGGAACCTCCTTGTAGGCGCCGCCTTCGCGGGGCAGCATTGCCAGCGGCTGCGCGCCATCCGCTGCGCGCCATCGCTGGTACACCTCAGCTGCAGCACGCCTGCAGCATGCAAAACCCTTGCACGGGCTTGCGGCAATCATGCGA
This sequence comes from Diplosphaera chodatii, assembly GCA_032358165.1. Classification (NCBI taxonomy): domain Eukaryota; kingdom Viridiplantae; phylum Chlorophyta; class Trebouxiophyceae; order Prasiolales; family Stichococcaceae; genus Diplosphaera; species Diplosphaera chodatii. The sequence continues at coordinate 1,320,960 of JAALGY010000001.1, read as the reverse complement.
AGTAGCATCAATCATCAATTGGACTTCAGAGCCTTCGACAAGGCGGGACGAGAAACTTCGGCGATGGCGACGTATACATCGAGCGATGCATGTGCACCACTACTCGATGACCACACGCCCCTGAACTGCTCTTAGCGCGCATTCCCGATAAGCAAGAGCACCTCTTTGGTAGCGTTCGACCTCGTGTGGACCTGCCGGGCACATGCTGGCGGCAAGTCGCCATGTACCAGACTCACCGGAGCTCGGCATCGGTCTCGCGGTCCGTGTGCAGGTCACGATCCGAAGCCGTGAGCGAGTGCAGGTGCGACCTGAAGCTGTTGTATGCGTCGGCCTGCGTCGCATCGTGGTTCGATGCAGCCATGGCCGGCTGATCCCGCAGTGCACCTGTTTTTCAGTGGCACACACGTGCAACTGCAGCACTGGAAGGGGGCCGTGTTGACTGCCTGGTTGCCGCAATGAGATGCGCGGGAAGTGATTCTGCCATATTTGAGGTGCCGCATCCGCCGTTGAAGCCTTAACGACGCTCGGCTTATGGCAATGTGTGCCCCCATGCACCAGGCGGTGAAGGCTGATGCACAGATTGTGCCGGCGTGACATCATGCCAGCGTGGCGGCGCGCGCCTGGTCACCGCAACGGCACAAAGGCACGCACAGGCCATCATGCACAGAAGAAGATGGGGGTAAGCTGACCAGGCAGAGCAAGCTGCATTCTTGATCAAAGATTAGGGAAGTTCATCCCGGAAACTCGGCAGGCCTCCTGAGACTTACTCCCACTGAGCCCTGCATGCGCAGCTGGTGCGCCAGCGGCATGACCACGAGGTAGCGGCAACTGCATGGAAAACGAGGAAGGCCTGGCACAGCAACAGGAGCAGCCTGCTGGCTTCAACCTCATAATCACCGGCCAGCTGTGCAGCGTCGAGGTGTCCAAATGCATGCCTGCATGCGGCCAGGAATGAAAGAGTGCAGCACCTGCCCAGCATCTGCCTGCAACACTGGGTATGCATCCGTGTGCGGTATCACATTCACCAGCCCGATACGGACCGGGAGCAGAATCTTCACGCGGATCGGCGGTCGGCAGACTAATGCCAGGTGCTGGTATCAAGGGACGGTACGCCACAGGATCCGGGACACAGGCAACATGCTATCCCCTGCCCGTGCATGCAGATCGCGGGCTGCCGCACCGCCTACTGCAAGCTGCAGCTGCTGCACGGCCCCGACTGGCGGCTGCTGGGCGGGGCGCAGGACGGCATCACCCAGATCACAAGCCGCGCGCCCGGCTGCCTGGCCGCCAAAACCCTGACCTTCAACTTCCCGCTGGACGTGGCCTACCGCTCCGCCAACGTCTTCGGCTGGCCGCAGCTGGTGGTGTGCGTGTACGGCGCCGACTTCTGGGGCCGCGATGTCATCAAGGGCTATGGGGCAGCGCGGCTGCCCACCTGCATCGGCAGGTGCTCTGCTGGCTGGCTCATCGATCCTGTGTCCACGGCAAGCCTGTGTTGACACAGCCGACATGATGACCTGGGGTGCTTGTCCGCTGCGCAGGGAAACTTGCAGCAATACTGGTATGTTGCCATGCAGGTATGATTTGAAGCTGCGCCTGTTCCGGCCGCTGTCGGCAACCTGGCTGCAGCAGTGCTTCGGCTGGGCGACTGGGATGCCGGCGGAGCTGGCGGACCCCCGCATGTCCGGCTTGGCTGAAGGCAGAGAGGGTGCGATCTGGCTTATGGCATTGCATCACATGGATAGGATCTATCACGTGTGCTTTGAAGGCCATCCCCTGAAAAGTGCATTACATGCCTAGAGAACACTTCCACACGTCCACATGCTGCAGTGCTGCGTGTGAAGGCCAATGGCCATGTCAACATCCAGGTCAGCATCGTCACTCAGGTGGGCGAACTGCCATCGGTCAGAGAGCATGTCAGATGCTAATGTCGCCTGATTCGATTGTCATTTGAGCGTGCACAGCTTGAGGTCCTTCACCAGGCAATAGTACCTCGATGAGGAAGGTGCTGTCCGGTCCGGTGCAGGGGTTTGAGGATTTTGGGTATCAAGACGGTTCTCGGACGAGCAATGCAGGACTCGTGAAACTTCAGTAGCCACTTGGCAGTAAAAGCAGATGACAAAAATGTGTTCGACAACCAGGTTCAGACACTTCCAACTTCTGTGATGGTGCTGCCAAGCAATGTGGTTACTTCAGAACCCGTAAACGGCATTGCAATGCCAGTTCCATTGCTGAACCCCTTGAGAGCATTGCAGCTACACAGCCGTGACACCTCACGGTCGCGGATGCACCAAGCTGCTGCTACCGCTTGTGGAACTTCAGGAACCTGCAGTGCGCAGCGAATGCACTGATCAGAACGGTGTTGATGAAACACGGTTGGCTATTGCCGATGATTGGATATGACAGCAGCTCTGCCATTGTCGACAGCACTGACATGTTGAAATCTTGTACAAGAGTAGCACCTGAGGGCTGCCACAGTCATCAGCCACATGCCGATGCAGAAGGCAATAAGGATTGCAACCACTGGTCCCATGAACGAGTATCGGAACCCATAGAAATTGTCCAGGAACCCGCTCACAGAGACACGCGTGCCATCGGCCTGCAGAGCAGACCAAGACATGTTTGCTGTTGCTCGCGATCACACAGCAGCAGCTGATGCCCAACCCAGCAGATGTTTGGCTCAGACCACTTGCGCATTCCTACCTGTATAACGTACTCATCATCAACAATTCCCAATTGTGAGGTCACTACCCCATATACCGTGTAACTCACTGGGTTCTGCACGAAGCACTCAGCACTGTCAGGTGGACATACAAAGGATACACCATCACCGTTAGCTTACGGATGACAGCATGGCGAAGGGTGACAGAGCATGTTGTGTTGCAGATGAAGGAACGCTCACCGCCCAGTACAGCCACTTAATATACACTGGTATGGCAGGTCCTGGGATGATGAAGCCACACAGTAGCTCCTGCAACAGGTGTTCCATGCACATGCTCATACCAGTGTGCACATGGCAAAGCGCGAGGAAAGTCGTCAAACAAATTGTCAAACACTGGAGTACCGCTGACTCCTGCAAGGTCAACTGCATATCAGCTCAGCATGCGCACACATGCTTACCATTATGAAATACACGGCACCTAGCAGAATGGCGGCAACCTGTGGACAGCATGAAAATCCTTGTTTATCCCTTGAAAATCATGAAAATCCTTGTTTGTTGTTGTAGCAAGGCATTTCGATTCCACTGCAAGTAAGATGGCCGTCAGTTTGCCACTTGCCTGCTCGTTGGGCGTGATGGCGATTGTCAACGTCCCAAAGTTTGTCATGTACTGGAGGCAGGTGAACTGTGGCAACACAAATGGGCATATTACGAACTGCGCAAAGCGACGGGGCATCTCAAGTCTGTCGCCCACCACCTGATAACACATGCAAAAGTAATCGAGAAAACATTGCTACAGTCAGCAACTGGGCTCACCTGCATCAAGATATACCAGAAGACCTTTGCAGCGGTCCACTCTAGCTGAAGCATCGGGTATGTAATGGCAGTATACATCACCGTCTGTGGTGGCATGCTTGTCAGTCGGTCAGAGCGTGTCAGCAAGATCAACCTGGGGCAGACCGGCAAGAGCAGGGTGACAGAAGTACGCTACAGGGTCGGCACCAGCCACAACTGCACCTGGACGCTGATGTAGGGCAGCTCGCTTATCACGGTCGCCAGAGCATATGGTATGATCCCATACATACCTATAGATCAGGCACAGCAGCTATTGCAGCAACGCGCTCGTATCGCAAAGGCGGCATGCCTGTCACAGCTCAGGATGTCTGTCCTCTGGAGGGTGAGCAGCAGAATACCGCACCTGCCGCTCGCTCCCGTATCAGCACCTGCCGTTCTGTGGCGGTCGGTGGCTGTGCTGCCGCGGCATTGAAGATGCCCACGGCGATGGCTGTGGCGTACGCTGACCCCGCAAGGGCCACCACACCCTGCGCAGCACAACCGACACATGATACCTTGCGACCTTTCATCCAGGTGGAGACTGACACCCCCCCACGATGCACATGCAGGGGACTCCTCGTGGCTGTCCATTCGTCGCCTGGCGGGTGTTGCGGCGGGCGCCAGTGCCCCAGAAGGAGGTGCCCACGATGATGCCCAGGATCAGGGTGCTGGCCAGCCTGCATGGAGGGTTGCACTGCTGAGCTGGCTGGGCATGCAGCACGTCTCACTCCGTCCGAGGTAGCAGGTACAGTAACAGTACTGTAACGTGCACATGCCCAGAGAGCATCTCCCGGAATCGATGGTGAGGGCCAGCAGATGATAATTGCAAGCATACAGAGAGCAGAAGGGCGGGATGCCAGCAGAAACACTGATGCAGCACAAAAAGGTAGCCATTTTCAAATTGCTCAGTTGTCTGCTGCATGCATTGCAGATGTCAAGAGCTGTCGAGCATCACCTGACCGAGTTGTACTCTGGGGAGCGCCACATCAGCATGTTGTCCTTCCACAGACAGGTGCGGAACTGCAGCAGCCAGCCGCGCGCATATCTCGACTTGTACCGCAGAGGCGCGCTGCCGGGGGCTGGCGCGCCCAGCTCATCAACCAGCGCCAGTGCCTGCCTGCACATGCAGTGGGCGACCTCAGGGTAGTCCAGTATGTTGGGTCCCAACACTGGTGTTGTGGCTACCCAGACATACGCCCAGGGACCCCTCTGTACAGGCAGGCCAACTGCAGGAGCAGGTGGCCTCTACAGGCAGCTGACTGCTTGACACCGCCACCCCTCCCACCCGCATCCAATCAAGTGATGGGTCCAAGCGACAGTATTGGCAACACGATATCCCCTTGAAGGGGACGGGGTCGAGCAGGGAGTGAGCGTACAGCCAGCTCTCTCTACCTGTACAGATCGCTGGCTTCGTATGCATCAGCGAAGTCCTGCTCTACACGCCGCTCCATTGCTTCCGTTGTCACCTCCAGCACCTGTGGCAGGCCCCATTCAAGCATGGGATAAACAGGCCCGTCTACTACATGTTGTTAAATGGCAGGTATAGGAAGCGTCGCCACTTCAGGCGATCGGCCCTTTGATGTGATGTGCGCACCCAGGCAGCAGGGTTGGCACCGTTGGTGATGTGGGGGACCCCCTCGATACCCTACGGAGCCAAACCACCGGAGGATAAGTTTGCAGGCGTTCTGGTATGGAGATCACACGAAGCTCCCCAGATGCCCAAAGCGGATAAGAGGGCGGTGTCTTGTGACACACCTCGAAGAACTGGACCAACTGTGAAGAGCAGGCTCCTAGGGGGCCGAAGTAGATGATGCGCCCGCCACGCTTCATCAGCAGCATTTCATCGAAGCTCTGCAGAAGGAGCAAGTACAGGCATGGGAATATAGTGACATGTGTCAATGCTCCGCAAACAGTGCTGGAAGTGGGAACATGACCACTGTGCAGCACAGCGCACCTCGAAGATGTCTATCGACGGTTGGTGGATGGTGCAGACCACTGTTCGCCCGGTGTCCACTGTATTGCGCACTGCCCGCATCACAATTGCGGCAGCCCGAGCATCCAAGCCTGTCAATGGCAGTCCAGACTGAATCACGGAGAAGCAGGTGCGAGCAGCAACCCACTGTGATGCGCGTTGTGGTGCTGGTAGAACTGTCAGGACCGCCACCTACCGGTCGTGGGCTCATCCATGAAGACGATGGACGGGTTGGCTGCCAGCTCCACCGCAATCATCAGCCGCTTGCGCTGCTGCACACTGAGCCCATTCTGCCCTGCACCGTGCACTCATTCAAGGTGTCAGATGCTCCTGCATGCACGACTGGCAGCCAGATGTCCCAGCACGACACACTTTACCACATTGAAGACACCTGACCTCAACAGGCCAGCTCCCCAATTGCAAGCAAACCTTGGATTCAAACGCTATCGAGCCCGTACCTGGCATCCCGACCAGGGCGTGCACGATGTCCTCCACCTCCACCACCCGCTCGATTTCCGCCACGAAGGCGCGCACCTGGGCGGGGCCCACGCCCCCCGGCAGCCGCAGCGTCGCCGAGAACAGCAGCGCCTCGTGCACCGTTGTCGCTGGCGAGTGGATGTCTGCAGCACGAAGGTGGCAGTGGCGATGGCAGGAACGCTTGCCATGATTCTCGAGTCCCCATCCATCGATGCTATGTGCTTAGCACAGAGCGACTTTGCGAGAGGCAAGAGCAAAGAGCCACACCTGTCTGCTCCACATACCCACTACACCGTGCAAAGCTGGCCTGCTCCTTGGGGTGCCCCTGCAGACGGAAGAGCTGGTACAGTTGACAGAGCGGAAGGAGAAAGCGCATAACAGCAAAGGAAGTCGCCACAGCAGACATCACATGCGAGACGTCACTGTACAGCACAGTCTGAGCCTAGAAGGGCTGACCTGCACCCTGATGTCGCCTTTCACGGTGCCCATGGTCTTCCGGCCTGCTAGCACATCCATGAGTGTGGTTTTGCCGGCGCCGGAAGCGCCGACAAGCGCAGTGAGAACGCCAGGCCGAAACACCCCGCTTACATCCTGCAGCATCAACGACAGCTTGTGAGAAGGATTCTATCATGGACATTGCTGGTTTACATGCTCATGTGTTGGTCGCAGATGTCTCACATTGAGCAGGTACAGCTGCGGTTTGCCGTGTGACTGCTCATGTGGTGCCGCTTCAACCCCATCCTGGCCTTTGGGCAGGTCCACACTGTACCACACTGCAAGGCAGGCGCAGAAACCGTAAATTGTTGTAGAAACTCCGGGAATGTTTCGCACTGCACGCATGAACTGCAAGTGAAGGGTGCTTGAGGGCACTACAGGCGCAGCAGAGGCGCACCATGCTTGAATGTGAGGCACAGGTGCTGGAAGGGCAGCGTGCTGCCGGCCACCTTGCCGTGGCCATCTGCATGCTGCGGGCTGACCCCTTTGCCAGCTGACATCTCATTGCCATCTGCTGGTGCTGCCTGCCTATGTCCTACTGCCGCTGGTTTGCTGTCTGAGGCTGGCGCTGACACACTGTCTGCTGGACTTGAGCTCGAAGGCTCGGCTGCACGCTCACCATCGCTGTCCTGTGGCATCTCAACCCTGACAATGGCTGGCTTGCTCCCTCCTGCATGTGCAGCCTGCTCGCTGCCTGGGTTGCCGAGGGCTGCGCGCTTCTGCTCCAGCAGCTCGGCTGACACGGTGCCTCCCTCCTGTCTTGGCGCTGCACGGCAGGAGCATAGCAGCTGGTCCCTTGTGGCGGACCACGTATAACCCAACAGGTTTGTTCAGCTGCAATGCACATCCAAGTTGCTCGTACACATACCTTTGAGGCAGGTGAGCGCGAAGATGACGCAGGCATTCAGGACCACCGCTGAGAGAACCATGACGCCGACACCACCCCAGATCCAGGCATTGTACTGCACACAGCAGCATGCAGCCCTGCTCAGCTTAGCAACAGCAACACTGCAGAACACATCCAGTCATTGAGCACTGGCAGCAGAGCTGAGGTAGTCAGGATACCTCCTTAAGGTTGCTCACATGCGACAGCGGGAAGTTGTACTCCTGCAGCAGCCTGTCTCCCCGGGTGATGCCCGGCACCACATCGTCAGGCACCTGCCACCTTGGTGCCGTGAACTCCTGCAGTTGCAGGACACCGCATTCAGGTGCCACCTCACATCACCCTTCGCAAACATATTCCAAGATGTGTATCACCATTCACAGGGGTGATGAGGAAGCGCACATTGATAGTCAGAGCGCGCTGACCCCTGCGTTGCAACATCAACGTTGTTGATATGACATGCGAACACTGGGCTGATGACCGACACGCAAGCACAGGTAAGCGTGTGGAGCAACACACCCACCAGGCGAGGGGCGAAATCCAGTAGAACCATATCCTGCAGGGTATGGCAGCAGGGCAAGTTTGACGATGCACTGTTGCAGGGCTATAAAAATGATGGCACACAAGGTTGGTGACACGCACCACCAGGGCCAAATCTGGGACTTTGGGATGACGAAGCCGCCCAGCTGCAGCATGACCAGCGTGATGATGACCCTGCGCAGGGTTGTCAGGAGCTTGCCATATCAGAAGCGAGCGGGTATGTGTGAGATGTGTGGGGATGTGTGTGTGTGACAGAGCTCATGCACACCTTCAACAAGCTTCGAGGTTGCAGCGGGTGCAAGGAACTGCAGGCAGTTGATAGTGGCGTACGCTGTGGCATTTGCATAGCTGGCTGTCTGTGAGAACGCCCCCATGACACGAAACAGCGCCACCGAGTTGTAGTGCATGAGCGAGTTGACCAGCCAATAGATGAAGAATCTGCACAGAAGGCAGATGGTAGGTTGAGCAAATGCAAATGCTGCCGCATGTGTCCATTGCCAACAGTGGTCCGTTCACGCAACCACGGCATGTCCATGCAAGCATCACCTGCCAGTATTAGGGGCAAAGCCAACAAGCCAGTAGGTGATGATCGACCAGACCATGGCTTCAACGAGTGCCTGGGGCACTGACAGGATAGCACGTGGCAGGTGGAACTGCCAGGCGCGAAAGAAAAGGTTGTCGCGCTGCTTGAAGAAGACGGGCAGCTGGTCTGCAGTGGACAAGAACACGTGTAAGCAGCCAAGGGTAGTTAACCAAGTGTCTGCACGACATAGTGAGCATTGCAGTGCTCTGCGGCCCACCAACGATGATGGAGAACTCAGCCCTGCACAGCCACATATGCTGTCAGTAGTGTCAGTACGGTTGTGAGCAGCACAAGGCATCAACACATGCAGAGCCGACTTGAGTATATGACACAAGAGAAGCCGCTTTAGAGAAGAAGAGCGCTTGCCAGTTGTTGAACTGCATGTCAAGAGCAACATGGTGTCGATTGCAACGTCTGGATGTGAATACTCAATTGTTACAAGTGTTGTGCATGTGCAACACGGCAGATGGACAATTGACATGCACCGGTGATCCTCCGTGTTCGCACCATCATCTGCATCAGAACAAACATGCTGATAAGCAGGAGATGTGGACTGTTTCTGAGGAGGATTAGCATCTCAAGTGGCATTGCTCTGACGTCATTCATATATTCAGATGAAGCAATAGTGACTGTTGCAGATGTGGTTTCCACATACCGAGTTGAGAGAGAAGTACAGGGCGCCTGCACATCAGTGAAATGAACACCTCTGAGACAGTAGTATCGATCTGCTTGGTCTTTGCGACCTGCACTTCATGTTGGTTTCGCTTATGCTGTACAAGTCGCACGCACCGAGGTAGAGTTCTGCCTCCTCAACACTGGTCGGGTGACGAGTTGTCCGAAAGAACAGCGCTGACGTGAGCAGCGCATTGATCATGATTTGACTGCTCTGGAACAGGTAGATGAAGCTGCAAAGCAGTCACGATAGTTGGGAGGCAGAACCCTCACATCAACTTGGACACATTACTTGAGGCAAACGAAGGGGTCATGCACTCACGGTGCATGTCCACCTGTTTCGATGTGTGAGCATGACCTCGCGCTGCATCATGGCCCTCAGTCCCTTCAGCACGCCAAGGCCATACCGCTCCTTGACCTGTGTACCACATGCATGGCCTCATAACTAGCTGAAGCGGGGCCAACAGTCCAGACTGACAAGCCTGGCCATATCATGGCAGCAACACGTTGACTTGCAAAGCTGCACCAGCTCACCAAGGTGCCCGGCAGCGACGCAGCTTTGTCAAAGGGCATGGCCAGCTGGTCTGCGGTTTCACGGGCCGCTGCAGTCTTGGCAAACGCCACAGCAATTGTTGGCACATCGACGAAGCGCTCTGCCGTGCCGGCGGCGCAGTACTTGTGCTGGTCCTTCGCAGAGGTGACCTCCTGCAGGAAGTCGGCGATGCCCTTGCGCTCTGGCAGCCTGAAGCCCAGCGACTCGAAGAACGGCAGCGCCTGCGGGACGAACGTAAGATCGGTCGCAGACCGCAGGCTGCCAGGGTGGGAGTGTTCCTGCTTTTCAGACTATTGCCAAACCTGACGAACACGCTATCAAGCAGATTCAATGCCATGGGCTACTTACGTGCCCTGTTGGGCCCATGAAGACGATGCGGCCCTCTGACAGGAGGCACACGTCGTCAAAGAGCTCGAAAACTTCAGGCGCTGGCTGAAGCAGCGCCATGAACACAGTTGCCTGTGGGGAGAAACACAGGCAGATGAGTCTCTGCGGGCAGCCCTGCGTGACTGTCCACTCAAAGCACAGACTCCGACCCACCTGACGGAAGTGGACGAAGTTGCGCATACAGCGAACAAGAAAGTATGTTGTGCTGGAGTCCAAGCCATTTGACACCTCATCTGCACACATAGCAGTCGCTGAGGTGAGGATCGTGCCTTTGTCAGCAAATACAGGACGACCCGCATGACCACCCCCATGTGACTACCATGTACACTTATTTGCAGGGTGCTCACCGCACAAAAGCGTTGTCTTCGGCCTGCATTCATGGAACAAGTTGTCAGAGTCTCTGTTGTGTGTCGTAAGGCAAGGTGAGGGTGCACAAGGTGTAATAAGCACGTACCCAACTGTCATCTCGCCAGTCGTCAGGCGTTTGCGCTGTCCGCCGCTGATGCCTCGCACGAAGGGGCCACCTGCAGGTCACTTGGCAGACTTGCCTCGCATGGTCCTGTCGCACAGCTGACCGCTCAGATGCAACAGCACAGTTTGCCACATGCATCACGTCATGTGCATGTCTGCACTGCACTCACCGACAGGGGTGTCAGCTGCATGCTCAAGCTGCAGCAGCCGCAGCATCATCTCGGTCGCCACGCTGAAGCGCCCCCCCACAACAGCTTCAGCCTGCACAGATGCAGCAGCTACCAGATGTTAAATGACATGCACACCTGCTGGATGTGGCACGCCATGGGTGTGCCCTGTCCCTTCGTATTGTCGAGCCCTCGTGTGCGGATATCAATTCGTCACCTTCATGAAGGCATCGATCTCAGGGTCAGGCAGGAAGCCGGCAGTGGCCTCTAATTCCTGCAGCTGCCTCAGCTCCTGCGGCCGCCGCCCCGCGCCCTGCACCCGTGCCGCAAAGTCCAGTGTCTCCCGCACCTGCGCAGGTTCGGCACACTTGTTGAGCCGCCGCTTAATGCGACAAGCAGCAGCTGGACCCATGGTGGTCATAGGTTGTGTCATGCACCAGAGCAGCGCTGATTGGCAATGGCCAGTGTCCAGCAGGTGCCCAGCAGAATAGCTTCTGTGCACCATGCCATCACAGCTTTCAGCTCCAGCCGCACCGTGAGCTCTGCTATGTGCACATCGCGCTGCTCGATGAATGCGGACGTCCGTTGGCAGACGAACTCGTCCAGCCTGCCAACCAGCACGACGTGTGATATCATGTGCTGCAATGGTCTGGAAGCGAGGCCCCCTTGCGCTCACTGTGGGTCTGCGTGCACAGCCTGGAGTGCCCACCTGTGGCCATTGTACGTGATGTCGCCATCCAGGTGCAGGCCGCGGTCCAGCTTGCCACTCAGCGCTTTCAGCAGCGTGCTCTTGCCTGAGCCTGGGGGCCCCAGCAGCAGCGTCAGCCGGCCCTGCAGATTTTGCAACAAAAGCTCAGCAACTGCTGTACGCCTGATAATTCACCAACAGCATCAGCGTCGGCACTGCAATTCTGCAATGACAGCGAGCGAGCAGCACCGGGTGCAAAATGCCGGTGCAGCCCTTCAGGATGGGCATCGTCTGCCGTCGTCCAAACCGGATGCCAAGCGCTGACAGCGGTGACTGCAGGAAGCAACAGCACCAACATCAAGGCCCAGCGCCCCTTTTCACAGTCAGCTACACGTGCCGACCTGCATGAAGCAGGCTACGCACCAGCACATAGTCGAGCATGGCGCCAGGCACAGAGGGCAGCGCGGCCTTGCCAACACGGACATCTGTGTTGATGGAAACATCCTCGAAGCGGACCTCGACAGAGCTGAGCTTTAGCCCGACCCTATAGCAGGACAATAGATGGCGCCTTTCTGAGAGCTACATGGCCATTGTGCTGCATGTTGCTGGCTGTGTTCAAGCAATACGTACATTTCATGGGTGCACCATCCACAAGCCAGGGGCATGCGGCCCGCATAGTCGCAGAAGCACAGTCACCTGTCAATGCGCTCACGCACTCGCCGGAAGAAGGGCTCGTTATCCACGTCCTGTGTTGCCAGCGCGCTGGCCACCAGAATGCTGCGCTCGGAGCGGCTGAGCTTCTTCACATCAACCTCCTCGTAGATGGTCACCTGCAGTTCCAGGTGCAGCCGTGTGCTTTCTGAGAGACAAGACTGGTGTAAGCGGCACGCATCCCAGTCAGCGATGGCAAGATGTGCTGAATGCTCATGTCCATCAAGCTGGCTGTGCCCACCGTGTCATGTCTGCGGGACAACAGCGCATGGCGGTGCGACTTTGCTGACATAAGTTGCCGTGCCCGCAGCCTCTCCAGGGCTGCTTGCCTGCAGCCAGGCCACTGCCCACGTGAGCATACGCTATCTCGGTTAGCTCATCCAGCACGATGCGTAATTTGGCATGGAACGCCAGTTCTCCAGGCGCCGGCATGCATCAGCCAGCATGCATGTGACTGCGTGACATGCACAGTGCACCTGAGGTCATCCTCGTCATCCTCGGCGTTGCTGCCATGGTGCGAGGGCGTTGCATCGAAGCTGCCGCGCGACAACCGCCTGATGCTGCCGGCGTCTGGGTCAAAGCGGGTGCCTTGCGGCGCATTCAGGTTAACTGCCATGGCCTTGTACGTGCCTTCGCAGCAGCGCACACGGCTGGGGAAGCGCTGTCAAATGCAGCGAGTTGACGTCAGCTAAGATTTGCGGTGCACCCCGCTGGACCCTTTTGCATGAGTCAGGGGCGCAGTCGCCATGCGTCATTGCCGCCCAGCAAATCTGGGATCCGCATATGCTACAGAAACGCCTAATATAGCCAGTCTGTGAATGATGCGTGACGAGCAGCACGTCACATCAGATGCCAGCATGCTGTCAGGGCTGCAGACTTGCTGGCTGCGGCAACCGGGATGAAGTGGCATGCATGTATGTGCTCCCGCAGCCACCGGTCATGATGTTGCTACACCACCTTGTAAGTCAGGACGTAACCTTGCACACCCAATATACAGTCGCAAACCGGCGTGTGGCACAGTGTGGGAGGTTCTTCGACGATTTTACGCAATGTCGCACTGCTACAGGGCTGTTTTCCCCAGAAGACCTGCAGCATTAGCTTCAGTCCAGGCTGGGCACGGCGTTGCACGGTGAATCGATTTGCATTGCAGCATTTACAACTTTGTTGGCTAGGGCATGCTAGCAGGGTGTCTGTGTAATGTTGAGGACTTGATTCTCTTTGTGGGCTGCTTGAGAAGGGCTCCTGCCTGCTTCATGTGTTGGACCGTTTGATCCGAGCATGTCCCCACTTAGATCGTGATTCGCAGGCATGGTAGCAGCAGATGACCCGCCCATATCGCCTGAGCTTGAAGGTATGGGTGTAGCCTGCGCACTTGAAAGCTTCAAGTTGACACTGCCTACGGTGGATGAGCCACCGCCAAGCTGGCAACTTTGTCAGCGCATGTCAATCAACACACGAGTGCCTCACTGCACACTTGGTGTACCGCAATATCCTACACACATAATATCAGTTTGAGCGTCAGGACGACTGATATCTGATGCATTTTGCCACACAGCACAACTGCAGGATGTGCCGAGGTGAGGCGCCATGCTGAAGTATGCCTGTGCCCGGCGTGAGGGTTCACGTCCCGTTGTGTCAGTACCCACGCCGCACAAAGCTGTGTGGTCCTGTCCCAGGTGGTGCAAGTGGCTGCGCCTGCTCTGGTGCGATGCCGCCGGGGTGCGCAGGTGCCGCATCATTCCCGCGTCCCGGATCAGGGATGCAGCGCAGCACGGCCTGGGCCTCACCCAGGGCTGCATGGCCGTGGCCGCCTTCTCCGACTCGCCACTCCCTGGCACGGGGCTCAGCTCCGACGGCGAGACGAGCATCGTGCCGGACCTGACCACCCTGAAGCAGGTCCCGTGGCGCGAGTCGCACTACATCACTCACGTTGACATGCGCACGGCATCAGGTAAGGGCGACTGTCGGCGGGCCTGCTTGTTGCTACTCTGCACGCTGACGGCAAGCAGAGGAGCCCTCTATTCCTGATCAGTGCAGCGTGTGGCTGTCACAGGGGAGCCATGGGACTACTGCCCTCGCAATGCACTGCGGCGCACATTGGCAGCTCTGCAGTCCGAGTTCGGCATCACCATGAAGGTGTATGGGTGTGCAGAAGAAGCGTCCGCGATATCTGAAAGCACGTCATGCACTACGGTGCCTGGTCATAGCTCACCTGGCCTCGATACAGTGATAACAGTACAACCGCACCCACAACACGCAGGTGGGCTGTGAGCTGGAGTTCTACCTGCTGGCGAAGGCGCCAGACAGAGCAGGGGGCGAGGAACTGTTGCCGCTGGATGACTCGCAGTATTGTCAGTCTGCCTCTGCTGATGCCGCGGCTGAAGGTGGCTGAGAACTTGCAACAGATGCCATCCTGGACAGCACCAGCTGGTATGCTCAATCAGAGCAACTGAGTGTGTGACCCAGTGTGCACCTGACTATGTGTCGTGCTCAAAAGTTAGCATTTCCTGGCGCATGTAGATCTGGAGGCCATCATCACGGCAGTGCAGCTCCTCAGGTGAGTCATGGGAAGCTGTCATGTGCTCAGATGCACACAGCTTCACTGATCAGCAACCTTGTGTCAGTGTTTGGCACCACGCCTATGACAACTCCGTGTCCTCCCTTGGCAGCGGCCTCACAGTGCAGCAGTACCATGCCGAGAGCGGCGGCGGGCAGTTCGAGCTGGCGATGGCGCACACGGGCGCGTTCGAGGCGGCGGATGCGCTGGTGCTGCAGCGGGAGGCGGTGGTGGACACAGCGGCTCAGCGGGAGCACCCTGCGTCCTTTTTGCCGAAGCTCTGGGAGCATCGTGGCGGCAGCGGCGCCCACATCCACTTCAGCGTCTGGAAGGTTGTGCTTGGACATTGACACGGACCTGGGACTTTGCTGCCTGCTGATCCTGCACGCACTCAAAACGCAGACTTTTGCTGACCTGGCAGAGATCACGTACCCGCAGGACGATGCAAACCTGATGTCGGGCGGACCGGAGGAGTCCCACGGCCTGCAGGTCCGCCGCTCCTGCGCTCATCTGCGCTCTGCACTCTGTCAGCCTGTTTGCAGTGACTCCAGCACAACCGGGGCACAGTGAGCCTACCCTCGGCAACAAATGTGTCACCCATTGAGCGCAGGAGGCAGGAGAGCATTTCATTGCAGGCGTGCTGCAGCACCTGCCCGGCATCGCACCCTTTCTTGCCGCCAGCCCAAACAGCTACCGCCGCATCGAGCCCAGCGCCTGGGCAGGCGCCTTCCAGGTGCAGAGCATTGGACCTTTTGCAGGGCAGCACAGGTCGGCAAAACTCACTGTGGTGGGTGACGCATTTCATAGAAACACTGCCGTCAGGGAGGCTGTGCTGCTGTAATGGTTCTGGTGAACTGTGCTGCAGGTGTGGGGGCTCAACAACAGGGAGGCAACCCTGCGCTTCATACAGGACGCAGGCAGCCGTGCGAACTGCGAGATGAAGGTGGGGAGCAGCACGAAAACTGCATCTGCCCGCCACCTTGCTGTTGTGGCAGCACGTGGACAGGAGCTCCAGGGAAAGAGGGAAAAGGCTTCAGTGTGCTGCACAGAAGTGTGTCTGAACTGTTGGCACTGCTGCATCGCACAGATGATGGATGGCACGGCCAATCCGCACCTTGCAGTTGCGGCCATTGCGACCGCTGGGCTGCTGGGCCTCCGACGCGGCAGCAGGTTGCCATCACCCATGCGTGGCGACCCCGCGATGCTGTCAGAGGAAGAGCAACAGCAGGTGTGCGGAGCACTGTGTAGCACGCTGAATCACCAATGCAAACTTATGATGACTGGTGGGACATGATCACCACAGCCTGCCTACAGCGCTGACATCGACTCACTATGCACACAGAGACACATTCGTCGACTGCCAGCCAACCTGGACGCGGCAGTCGAGTCTATGTTCACTAATACAGGTATGGTCAGCTGCAGCAGTGGCCCCAAGCCCTGCATCATGCTTGAGAAGCTCCTGACAGCATTGCACGCCTGGACAATCCTGGCAGTGTACTGCAGCATCCCTGCATTGCAGGTCTGGTTGCGGGGTTGCATGAGACCATTGGCGAGCCGCTCGTCACGGCATACACAGTTCTCAAGCGACACGAGGCAGAGCACTTCAAATATGCCACGCTGGCTACAGAGCGGCAGATGCTGTGGAACCGCTATTGAGCATCGTGTGACCTTGCAGTATGATGGGCGGTCACCAGCAGAGGTCACTGCTGTGAGGGGTCCCACCCCAGTGACCAAAGCGCCAGAATGTAGGCGGTTACAATACCTTCAGGTGGATGTGTATCCATTTAGAGTGACCAGCACTTACACCAGTCGAGGTAATCTACGACCTGTAGGTACTCGATTTGCACACAGATGGTGCACAGTAATGTGGCAGCCACAGCGTGACGAAAGGGCAGACGTGGAGCACCCCAATGGAGATGTCGATGCCCAAAACCTCCTTACCATGACTACGAGTACCTTCCTGGTGGTGCATCGGAAGCTACACCTGGCAACACTTTCGATCTGTTGCGCCCGGCGGCACGGGCAGGGCAGAAGACGATGTGAGAGCAAGACCATAGAGGCGGGTGACTGACAGAATGCAGATCATGCCGCCGTTGCCGGGTGCCCAGGTGGCGCCGGAGATCTGTGAGATGCGGTCGCGAGACATTGCGTTGGGATGAGTAAACTTTGGTGGCATTACGCCCTGTTGCTGCCTGGGAGCCCTCATTGCATTCTCACACCACCGGACCGGCACGGCCCGCTTCGACCCACCACCCACGCGGCAAGGACCCCGCAGCAGCAGCAGCCCGCCGATGATGCCGCCGTGAGGCCGCACTACTAAAAGGACAGGAGGGGACGTGTTGGCCAGGGCGTGGGATCCCGGCCCCCAGGTGCCCCCCGCCCAACGAAACTCCTGAGACTGCCCGCGTGGCCTACTGGCTGGCCTGGTTGCGGCGGCGTCGGCGGTCCCCGGCCGGGGCACCCCATGCCGTGCCAGGAGGATGTACGACGAGCCAGGGCCTGTGCTCGCGGTCCAGGTGGCCAGCTTGCAACGGTGCTGGGCAAACGACAGCACATGTAGTCCGCCGCGCCTGCGTCAACGTGCCTTCGTGAATGCGCAATCGATTCCAACCTGCGGGCTGTCATGTCGGTTTCCTGGCCGGCAGGCAGCACGGGAACCCTCCAGTCCTGTGCGCCCTCCGCTTGCTGGGCATGTTGTCGCGCGACAGAGCAGACCCACCCTGACGATCATCCCACTTCGCGAGGGAACACGCGCAGCGGTAGGTGGCAGGGTGCGGCACCGGTGGGGCGCAGCAGCACTCTGAGTCACTACACTGCTTCGTGGCAGTACGCCCGCCGTGGGGCGTCTCGTTAGAACAGCGTTCAACGCGTCGGAGGACTCACCTCCTGCTGCTCTTGACGCATGCTGGCTTGCAACAGCATGATGAGGCGTCAGCACGCGCGCTCCTGCCGGCGACATTGCTCATGCTCCTGCTGGCGAGTCTCACAGGCCGTGTTGGCAGCGTGTGTCAGCCCGCAACAGCGGTCAGAGAGCTGAACCTGTTGCCCATGCTGCCTGCAGAGACGACACTTTCACAAGGAGCCCGCTTGATGCCCGCCATGGCGACTTTTGATGACTCCGCTGGGTATGCGGACCCGCTGCCAGTCGCCCACCGCCATCCAGGTGCGCTGCGGCCCAGGTTGCATTGCGGGTGCAGGTCACACACCGTGTGCGCAGCCGTCTCATCTGAGTGGTGTGTATGTACGACCAGGGTCCTGACAGTTGTTCCAGCGAGTAAACTTGGGCACAATTTCCAGCGGGTTGACCGTCCTGGGTGCACATGCCCACATTGTAGTTTACATGCCTGCACACAGGTGCAAGAGTTGCACGCAGGGCAGACAAGCGTCCAGGTGTGTCACTGTTGACCGCAGTACACAATGCTCGACTGCTTCCTATCACCGGTGTCCCCAGTTGATGCTCTGAGCTTTCTGACGTGTGATGGTGTTCGTGCCTGCAGCTGCTGCTTTCCTCCCTGAGAGCCGGAAGAAGTGCGGGCATTGCCAGGTATGGTGATGGAACTGGATGATGTGCTTGGCTTGTAGCATCAGACTGCAGGACTTTCTCTGAAGCCCTGGCATCACAATGGCGTCATGTTGAACGTCCATCATCATTCTGCCTGCACGCTGCACAGGACATGAAGCCGTGTGTAGAGTTTTCAGCAGATGTATCACGCGGCGATGGCCTTCGTGGCTGGTGCAAGGTCAGTCTTTGCAATGAGCTGCATTGGTTAATGCAGTATGCTGTGCATATTGGTTGTTCTAGCAGACTGCCAACTGTCATTAACACTGCAGACGCACTGCGTTGACGACTATTCATATCCTTCAATCGGCCGCTCAGGATGTGAGCCCCTTCTTGTCATGTAGATGTGCGAGGCGGAGGCACGCAGCAACCGGTACAAGAAGCGCAAAGCGGCGGCCATCGAGCACTCCGTGTCCCGCCGCAGGCAAGTCGATTCTGCTCTCCTGGACTTGTGCAGTCAACTTTCGTCTGCCGCATCATGCAGCCAGATATATGACGCCACCCGCAAGGCGTCCTGCATGCGGGGTCCAACCATGCCCCTTGCTTGGTGCACATATGTTGAGAGGTCCCTGACGAAGGTCCCTTGTCCCCTACCAACAGGCTGGAGCAGCCGCTGGGTGGGCTGCCGGCGTACCACCAGCCGCAGCAGCCCCAGCAGCAGGCGCAGGCTCCGTTGTCAGGCTTCCAGCAGCAGGCACTGCAGCATGCGTTGGAGCTGTACCACCAGCAGAACCCGGGGCTGGCGCTGCCGCCGCAGCTCCACCAGCTGCTGCAGCAGGCGCAGCTGCAGCAGCACACCGCCTCGCAGGAGCAGCAACAGCAGCAGCCGCCGCCGCCGCTGCCGCTGCTGCAGCAGCAGATGGCGACGTGGCAGGCGCAGAAGGCTGCGTCCGCAGCCGCTGCTGCTGCAGTCGCCGCTGGGGAGCAGCGTGTGGCGACGGAGCAAGCGCCCCAGCAACACCGCTCAGCCTTCCACCCTGTGTCGCCGGCCGCCCACGGGGGCCACCAGCAGCCGGCACCCGCCGCAGCAGTTTCCGGCGCGTTCAGCGTGCTAGCGGGCGCTGGCGTGCCCACCACGCTGCAGGGCAGGCCCCAGCACCGGCAGCAGCAGCCCGTCGCCCTGCCGAGTGGCGAGGCGCTGGCGGCATACCTCGCGTCAGAGGCGGCTGCAGGCGGGTTCGGTGGCCACACCGCACAGACGCTGGCGTCTATTGTGCCGCGATTGATGCCCGGCTTCAATGCTGCCATGATCCACGACCAGGCCACCGCTGCCAAGGCGGCAGCGGCCGCGGCTGTGGCGGCTGCGCACCGCCCACCGTCGCCAGCCACCTCAGACAGCGAGCTGTCCGCGGGGGAGATCCTGACGGGCATGAAGCACGACGGCGGCAGCGGCGGCACGGGCTTCTCACCCTGGAACGGCTCGCCCGCCAAGCGCGACTCTCAGGCGCGGGAGCCGGCCCTGTGGCGGGGTTCAGCCGGCTCCGAGGACTCGGGCTGCGTGAGCATGCCGATGGCCGCCCACGCCAAGCCGCCCTCGGAGCTGCAGGTGCCCCGCCGCAGCCGCACCCGCCCGCAGGCCGCTGCTGTGGCCAAGCTGGACCGTTCTGCAGCTGCAGCGCCAGCAGCTGCACCGGTAGCCACACCTCCTGCCATTCCACCGGCATCGCCGCCACACCAGGCCGAACGCCGAGCGGCTGAGGCGCCCCAGTCTGGGGTCAGCCACTTCAGCTCGCAGTTCCTGGCCCTGCTGCTCACGATGCGAGCAGTTGCCTTCAACAGCGGGCGGCGCGGCGCATGAAGGGCAACTGCCCTATGGCAGGACAGCATGCGTCAATGGGCATTCTTGCTTGGTATAGTATCATGCCGCCATGGGCAGTACGGCATAGCAGAACTGATGATAGCATAGTAGTCGGACAATAGGCTTGACTGTCTCCTTTAACAACACTGGTCTGGTAGGGTCATTCTTGCCACATGCTGTGGCTGCTGCCTGATTTGTCTGGATCAGATATGCTAATAGTTTTTCGCAGGTTGAGTGTGATGATATACTGCGGTTTGCAAATCGGTTGGCCCCCGTCGGTTCTGAAAACGCTGATTTTCAGAAGTTTTGATCGGTAATCGAAAGGGCCGATGTCGGTTGCAGAAAGCACGACGCCCGTTACTGACCTTTCCAACTTAAGCAGGGTTTAAGCGATGGCCATCAGTCTACAGACGTTGACGACTGTAAACCTGTGAAGCACTTAGACGATTTTCAAGCACACAGCTCTGCACAAGTGCACATGTGCACATCCAATGCAGTCTGCAGCCAACTTGGTGCGGTCTTAGCACCCGGCATGGGGACGGTTGCTGATATCAGCCGTCAAGTGCAGTCGCCTGACCAGTCGAACGCCGAAGTCCACCAGCAGGTGCCCACTGCAGCACTTCTTCCGGTGTGATCCCGCGGGTAAGAAACGGTTTGCCCGCCGGTGGCCTGAAAGGATGCGATGCGGTCAGGTATACGAGTATCATGTTCAACGAAATGCAATCTGCTGTTGCATGCAGGCGAGCCCACTGGGGTGCCTGCCGCAGCGCTACGAGGAGTACCGGCGCTTACTGCAGGGCAGTGCAGCATGGCACCAGGCCAGGAAGTACCGCCTGACTGCGTCAGATTCAGCTGTAGTCTGCAGCCCAGCCAGCGACGGTCTGCAGAAGCGGCAGGCCAGGCTTGCAGCCAAGCTTGCCGGCGGAAGCATACCCACAGCGGCAATGCAGCATGGCATTGCCAGCGAGCCGCTTGCAGCTGAGGCTTACAGGCAGCATTTGCTGGGTACGCTTCCAACGGGCAGCAGCGTCACACTGCACACAGAGGGACTGTGGCTGCATGCTGCAGAGGATTGGCTGGGTGCGTCCCCAGATGCCCTCGTTTCAGTCACGGTGCCAGGCCATGGTCCATCGGTGCACCTGCTGGAGATCAAATGCCCGCACAGTCGTCAGCCAGCTGACTTCCAGCAGCTGCCGCAGCACATCGAGGCTCAGGTGCTGACACAGCTGGCGGTGATAGGCAGCCACAACCTCCCGCTGTTCCGGAACCCGCACGCCAAGGTGTTCATCTGGTTCGCTGACCAGGCCCCTGTCGTACACCACGTGGACTGGGCTGGTGGTGGGCAGCGGCAGTGGCAGAGCAGCATTCTTCCCCGCCTGCAGCGCTGCTGGAAGCAGGAATGGGGGCCTGCCATGCGGACGGCAGGGCATGCACCCGCGGTGCAACCATTGCAGGAGCAGCCTCAGCCCACGGCGTCTCAACAATGCATCGCAGAGGACCTGTCAGCTTCAGACAGCGACGATGCTGATGAGCCTGCTGCAGCGGATGCCAAGCTACACCTGGCACTGGGCGACCCTGCAGCCAGCGATGCGCAGCGGCTGGCAGCCGCACGGACAGCCGCTGCAAGCCTGGTGCAACTGCTGGACCAGCAGGCGCTCAAGGTCGGCAGCCGTGTGCAGCACATCAAAACATCCAGCTTCGGCACCATCACAGCCGCGGTGCCCGCCGGATTTGGGGTGGCATGGGAGGGCAAAGCTGGCCAGCGGCAGCGTTCAACAGGCACGCACAACCTCAGGGCGGTCGTCGAAACAGCCAGCAGTCAATGGCAGCAGCTCGTGGGCGCCTGCGCACATGTGCCGGTGTTGGTGGCGAGCGGCACACATGCCGGCAGATGCGGCGTGGCGTTGCGGCAGACGGGACCTTGGTGGCACGTGGAGCTGTCCGAAGGGCAGGTCGAGTACTTGCCGCAAACAGCGTTGTTCCAGCGGGCTGGGCCTTCAGCAACCCCTTCAGATTGTGCTGGCCCTCAGGTAATGTTCATTATCACACTCGCCAAGGTTCGCAAGCCTTGACAGCTTCGATCTTGTCACTGGCAGAACTCCAGTTACCCATCACCCAGTGACACTCGAGCATATCAACAGCGTTTTCTCTGCGGAATGCTATCCAGGTCGTGGCCACCAACGTGCCACTACGAGAGCTGCCAGACCGCCTCACAAGCTATGCCAACAGCCAAGGCGTCGACCTGATTCTGCTCAAGCCTCACTCGCGTAGTGAGTACGAGGCCTTCTGCCAAGGTGTGGAGATGCTATGCTGTCAATGCCAACATATGACGTCATGATATCAAGTGCATTGGTGCTTATGCTACCTTCGACCAGCAGCACCGTGACAAGCGTCTAGAGCATCCTGTATGGTGTGAGCGTAATTCTGATTGCTATCACAATTCACCTTGACAACAGGCGCAGCCGACGAGGATACGTCCTCCCCACAGCAGCTGGCCCCGCCTGCACCGCCGCTGTCAGAGCAGCAGCAGAAGCAGCCCCC
This sequence comes from Diplosphaera chodatii, assembly GCA_032358165.1. Lineage (NCBI taxonomy): Eukaryota > Viridiplantae > Chlorophyta > Trebouxiophyceae > Prasiolales > Stichococcaceae > Diplosphaera > Diplosphaera chodatii. The sequence goes on along the minus strand of JAALGY010000001.1, from coordinate 1,298,413 downwards.
GCTGCAGCAGCAGCAGCAGCAGCAGCAGCAGCAACCAAGCCTTGCTCAGCAGGAGCACAGCACCGGCACGAGCACAAAGCATGCCCGCCAGCGCCGTGTGGCTGCCGTGTTCGGCTGCCGCCGAGGCCGCAGCACCAAACCCAGCCGGCAGCCGGGTCACAAACAGAGCATCTCTAGCGTGAAGTGCGGCTGTCCATTTCAGCTGGCAGTAATTGTGGACCGCAGCCGTGCTGGCGTTGTTGATCTCGTTGTCACGGCGCCGCATCAGTTTCACGTGCCTGGCAGCCCTGAGGATCAGCGGCAGCTGCGTGTCGACCGGCGCCTGGAGCAGCGGGCTGTCGAACTGTTCGGCCTGGGGCTGCCGCCGCGCCGCGTCCTGCGTCTGCTGGACAAGGAAAGCGATCAGCTTTTGTCGCAAGCCCTTGGCGGCGACAAAGCAGCATATGATGCCAGCTTCCAGTCTTCGCGTTGGTGGGCATCACAGCGTGCCTCTGAATGTCGCAGCATTCAGAAGCGCGTCATCAACAGCCAGCGCATCGCCGGCTCAGATCTGACTGCAGTGGAAGCAATGCTTGGCGCCTTGGAGGCGGCAGGCGACGACAGCGTGCTGCTATACCAGCCACAGCTCAGCGACGGCGGCGTCATCAAGCAGCGGCTGGTCATCGTCGTCTGCACACCCTTCCAGCGCGCCCTGCTCCAGGCTTTTGGGAGGGAGTTGGTGTGCATGGATGCAACAGGTGTCAACTCGTCTACTCGTCATGTCAGATGCCTGTCGGTGATGTTTCTGACAACCTGTGTATGATGGCGCATGCATATATGTAGGCGTCTGTGATTTGGAACTTCTGACACATACCATCGTTCATGTTGACATGCATTGTGTTGGCAGGTGGCATCTGCAAGTATGGATACATGCTCACAGCCATCTTCGTCGTCAACGACTTCATGTCGGCCGACGCGGCTGCATGGATGATCAGCGATAGTGAAGGCACAGCAGAGCTGAAGACATTCATTCAGGTGGTGGAGCGCGCCGTCAACCAGGACATCCACACAGGTACCCTTTCAACCTCCTGCCTGGGTCATAACTGTGCACAACGGCTGCTATGCAGTTGCAGCTGCTGTCACGTATATACTTACTGGCTTTCGGCTATAGGACAGCATTCCGGTTCTCAGCAGTCGCATCGAATGTGTGTTACGCAGGGCGGATTGGCGGACAGCAGGCGGACGTAGTGTTGGGCCATGTCACGCACTCATCCCAGCTGACCCCGCAGCCGGCACACGCGCATGTCATCGAGCAGCCATCAGCCGTACCCAAGACTCCGCAGGTGATTGAAGCACAGTAATAGACAATGGTTCTATGTGCAATGAACAACAACAGCACTTTGAAAGCGTTGGCATGAGCTGTATTTTGACAGGTGGGAGTCGACAAGCCAAGAGGCCATGATAACTGTGTCATCGTAGAGAGTGTGCAAACGTGGCATTGTACCTCGTGTAGGCGTTGGTGGCGCTGCCGCCACCGCCACGCTTGCCGCCAGTGGTGATCCAGGGGCATCCGGCGGGTCCCCTGCGGCAGCCGCCTGTGTCCTCGCAACTCGAGGCTGCTCTGCGGCAGCATCGGACACCGCCTTCAGTGCTGCAGCCGCTGGCGACTTCGCCAGGAGTAGTGCCTCAGGTGAACCTGGTTGCTGAGCAGAGTTCAAACCAGAGAGACTCGAGCAACGGTCCTTTGAGTGCTAACTATATGAACTGTTGGCACTGCAGACGCCCGAGACACAACTGCCGCCGGCGGCAGCGCATCCTGCATGGGACATGCTGCAGCAGGGGTGTGTGACGCCGCAAGCAGAAGCCCTGCAGCAGCTGCTGCCGGTGTCGCCACCACAACAGCCTTCTCCAGTGCTGGCTGTGACACCGCAGGTAAACATCTGCAACTGACGTGTGTTGGACTGTGAGTGTAGCTTATGATATTGCTAGGCATCAGGACTGCAAGACATCCCGCTCTTGTCAGCCCCTGACCCTGGACTGTGGGCTGTTTCACAGGTGTCTGCAGCGCTGCCACTGCCATCTGTGCCTGAGACGCAATTTGCCACGGGCACGGTGCCACCGAAAGGAAGAGAGGCTGCCGTGCAGCAGGAGCAATCAGTGCAGCTGAGCCCTGCAGAGCTACAGCCGCTGCCATCATTGGTCGAGCCTCGGCTGCAGCCACAGCCGCTGTTGCAAGAGCCAAGTCAGCAGTCAGCCCAGCAGCAGCAGCAGCAGCAGCAGCCCCCGCCGCCACCGCCATGCCTTCCCACATTCAGGATGCAGCGCTTCATGATCGACAAGTCCAAAGCGGAGATGAGCGCATGCAACCAGCTCCAGCGCCAGTATCTGCTATGCTGGTTCCACGTCTTACAAGAGTGGGACCGGTTCCTGAAGTCAGCAGCCAGCGGCGTCAAAGCTGCGGCCGACCGCACCAGCATCATCCGGCGGGTGCAGGCATTGCTACGCCTGGCTGATGAGCGCAGCTTTTGGCACCACAGCAAGCAGTTTGAGGCCGACCTGGTCAGCCGCTTCCCATCGGTGGTGCAACAGTACAGGACATACTGGGCGACGCTTGCGCAGCACTGGGCAGCCTTCGGCAGATCAGCAGTCAGCCACTTGCGCACCGACACCAACAACTTTGCGGAGCGCGGCTTTGGCGTCCTCAAGTACACGTGGATGGATGGACGGAAAGGCGTGCAGCTGGTCGACTTCCTCAGGCTGTTGCTCAATGAGATCGCGGCGGACATGGTGGTACAGCGGCGCAAGCTGGTTGCTGGTGTGGCAGCGGGGAGGTATGAAGCCGCGCATGCCAAGCACCAGTTCGACATCAAGTACCTCGTCGACAGCGGCTCCGTGCAGGTCAGGGACCAGCTTCTAATACGCAGGCCTAGACAGCAGCCACAATGTAGCGTCCTGTTGTTCACTTGAAGTATAACTACAAGACCAAATTACCATACGGTTTTATGTTGTTCTTACTCCTATGTGTCTCTACTGGGCGCAGGTAACAATCCCTGAGCTGGGGGCGGTGCTCGTGAACAGCCAGACGAAGCCGGGCGTTGTGTACAGCTGCATGTTGGGCGATTGCAGCTGCGAGTGCCCAGATCGACAGCGTAGCGGCGCAGTCTGCAAACACCTTGAGGCGGCAGCACAGCGGGTCAGCTTCACGGCAGCGATGCGGATGGCAGCTGCACAAACCATCGTGATAGAGAAGCTTCTGCAGCCTGTGGACGCAAAGGCAGGCATGTGGCACTGCCCAGCACTCGTTCCCGCAGCCGCCATCACCTACCAGCTGAATGTGCACAGCAGCTTTTGCAGCTGCCCAGACTGGGCAGAGCATCAGGTGTGCTGCCACTTGCTGGCGGCCGCACAGTACCAGCAGATCTTGGCGCTGCCGCATGGGCTGGCGGTAACTGCGACGGGCAGCAGTGGCAGCGGCTTGCGCAACCCCATCTCAGTGAGCCGCCGGTTGCCACAGCAGGTCAAGCCGCTGCAGCACCTCGAGCCACTGCTGGTGGTCGATGCTACGGCTGGCAGCGTGCAGGGCTGCACCAGCACTGCAGCGGCGCGGCAGCATGCCACAGTGCGCTCGGAGCCAGCCAAGGAGCTGGTGCGGCTTGGTGCACAGCTGCAGTCGTTGGCCAACCATGGGCTGCCGGATGAGGCGATCAGCGACCAGCTGACAGCGCTGCGGCAGATAGCTGACAACCTGCAGCAGGCGACTCCCCGCTTCCAGTTCCGGCGGCGACCAGCGCAGCCGGGAGACCGCCGCACAGATGGGCAGAGGCGAGTCGTGCCGCTCTTTGTCAGGCGTGTACGACCATCCCCTGCTTCGGCAGCCAATGGCAAGGAGAACAGACAGCCAGAGCAGGCAAGCTCGCTCATAGGTAGCATTGCATCAGCCACTGACGGCAGCGGAAGCAGGATTGCTGGAGAGCCGCCGTTAGCCAAGCGGCGGCGCACGGCTGGTGGTGGCGGCAGCGACGGCGGCAGCAAGGGCGACACCGGCAGCTGCCCCCCACAGTTTGCAACTGTCGTTGCGAGCGGCAGGCCTCGCAAGCCGGTGGGTCGTGCTTGCCAGTATGCAGAATGTGTGCACGTCTGTAGTTGGGCAGTTTAACCACCATCACAACGTCGCCCTGGCGACTCGCTGTCGCAGCAAGCTTTAGCATGGTGCATGGCATGCGTATGGTAAGCATGGCTAGTTAGCTTTCAGTCGCCTTCTGGGTGCATCTGCAGAGGACTGCATTGACGACGCTGCATGGCACCCAGCCTGGCCAGCAGGCGAAGCCTGCCAAGATAGCGAAGCCCCGCATGACGGCCGCAAACACGCAAACGATGCCGCTTTGAAATTGGGCATCAGGGAGAACACCTGCTGTGGTGTTGACTACGATGGCTGCACCATGTGTGTAAACCAGATTTTCATCGGCAACGTGACATGTCTACCTGACTCCGCCCCTCCTCTCTGATGCAATTGATGAGCATGTTTCACCTTGTTGGCACAATGTTTGGCAGCACGGCCGCTGCTTGCATACCTTGGCATCACTGGCAATCACTCATGCACAATCACTGGTTGTGGGCAGCGCGCATGTCTCCGACGAGGCACGAACAATATGAACTTGCATCTGATGACATCCAGATCGCTATCGCAAGCTGTCATACAAGAACGCCGCGGTCAGAGCGGCAGCTAGTGAGGGGCTCACAGTCGTCAACGTCTGTAGACTGATGGCCATCGCTTAAACCCTGCTTAAGTTGGAAAGGTCAGTAACGGGCGTCGTGCTTTCAGCAAAGCTGCTGTGAAATTCTGGCTTTTCGCAGCACTCCCCTGCAACACCCTCAGCACTCGGCGCAGAGCCTGCCATGGCACATGAGTAGTGTTTTCATGTTTGCATGGGCCCGCGCCGTTGTGCTGCACACGCGAGGCAGGCTGCCAAGCAAGCGGGCTGTGTAGCGTTAGGATGAACGACTGGCAGCAGGCCGAGCTGGCCAACAGGAGGCCTGGTGATGACACTGAAGCACAGCATCCTTTGCGCTGACACCCTCAAACAGCCAAGTTTCAAGCAGCAGCTCCTTAAAGTCGGCCTTGTAGCCAGCAGGTCCAAGCTGATGTAGGATGGGTGGCATCTGCACTCGCGCAGCGGTGTCACGCAAGCGCAAGCGCGCGGCACTCAGCAACGCCGCAGGTCACGCAAGCCTGCTCGTCAACATGTAGGCGGCGTTTGTGGCGCAATGTTGGCGTGCGATGCGGCAAAATTCGAGTCTCGTGACCCCCGTGAGGGGTGAGGGGGCGCTGGCGATTTGTAAATGCAATCGGTAGCTGGGCGGGCCGACGTCGGTTTCCGAAGCCCACTTTCAGAAATTCTGGTCGGCTTTTCAGAACCGACGGGGGCCAACCGATTTGCAAACCGCAGTAGTGCATCATCTGCATGCATGCATTTTGGTTTTGCATCGGCTTCCGTCATTCTATATTGGCATGGTTCAGATGGTATAGCTGGACGGTCAGACTGACGAGCATTGCGATGGGCTTTTGCATGGATGCAACTGTAAGTGGACAACCCTACAGTACCTTCAGGCCTCATCCAATCTCAGGCATTGCCGCGCAGCAAGCACGTTCACCAACCAAAGGTACGACACCTTGACAGTAGGACCGCCCCTTCCGTCATGCATGGCTGCGCAACTGCTTTATGAAGTCAACTGTGCTGACGATGAAGATGCCTGATAGGGCGAGCACTACGACAACTGCCAGACACACCGGGCCATTCTGATCATCGATGTACCCCACCTGCAACAGAGCAGATGGCTTGTCATCCAATGTCAGGCACCAATGCTGCACTACTGCCGTGCAGCTGGCGAGCCTTCCTCATGTGTAGAGCACAGAAAAGCAACTCGCTGCATGAGCAACCTGCTTGCGCGCGATCTGCCCACTCCGCCACAGGAACACGACCAGTGCGTATGCGCACATCAGCACCGCGACCGGCAGCAGGATCATGGCAATGATCTCCGTCGTGTCGTCCACACCCTGCAGGCGAATGGCTCCTGCTGTGTGTTGAGCGTTCACGACATAGCTTCGTGTATGTGCAAGCTCACTGCAGTCAGACCAGTAAACGTCTAGGGCATCTGGCGCCAGCGTGGCAGTTGACTACCCGGGCCAAACATCGACTGGCGGGATGACAGGCCAGGCACCAGGGTGTCGGAGGAGTGCACGCATGTGAGGTGCAAGGCACGATGTCAGGTGGGCCCAGCAGCGCGACTGGCTGTGGCAGCTGGAAGCATCTGCAGGGGAGGTGTCAGCAGGCTCACGGTGCTGGGGGCGTGTGGGTCGCGGGGGGGCGGTGCCCGAGAAGCCCAGCAGCGCAGCGCCGATGGAGCCGATGGTCACCGCCATGTGCAGCCAGGACAGGAAGGTGCGCTCGTTGGCGAAGAAGGTCTTGGGCTCGATGCGCTGCGGGATGGTCGTCGACAGCCGCTGCTCCGCCTGCGACGGAGTGCATGCACCGGTCACTGATTGAGGGACTGTGTGACGCATATGCTCCAGATCTACAGATCTTGATTGCAGAAGAGCTGCTGATCGGGCAGCAGTGCTGGCAACATCCATGAGAGAAGCATTGCAGCCAAGTCAGAGGGTGCAGTCGGGCAGCGTGTGGAGGGGGCCGCACCTTTGGCTGCCCGCGGGACAGGAACCAGCGGCTGAGGAAGCCGCCCCGCTTCCTGGCCGCATCCGGCCCCAGGCCTGCGGGATGTCGCGCAGCAACACTGTCAGCAGGGTGGCGTGTGCCACTTTTGGAGCAGGGCGGCAAAAACCCTGCTTTCGTACTGCGAGTTCAGGTCATAGCCACTGTGTACAGCAATTGGTTGCTGTACAACATCTGGCGCAAGTACAGGCAGACTCCCGTGATCGTGGAGCAGCCTTGCACCGTCACAAAACCATGTTCATTGCAGGCGACATCCATGGGTGAAATCCTGGTAGGCAGCCAGAGCAGGGTGCAGGGCGGCAGCGGTGAAGGGTGGGCGCCGCCGCACCCGCGACCTCGGAGCGGTCGGGCAGCAGCTGCAGGGTGGGCTCGTCGCCCAGCAGCGGGTGGTGCAGCTCCTCGAGGTTGCCGGTGCGCTTGCGCGGCTTGCGGGGGCCCGCCGCCGCCGCCACCGCGCTGGCCGTCGTCGTCGACGGCGCCGGCAGCGCCTGCATACATGAGTGATAGTGTGAGAATGGCGGGCCGCCAGAGTGCGCACTTCAGTCATGCAGCGGCTGTTCGTGTGGCAGGCGTTGCAGCATGCGGCGCACGATCGGCTACACTACTGCAGGAGGGGCTGCAGAATCCCGAGCTGCCATGCGTGTATTACGGAGGAGGCCATATTGACCCTCACCTTTGGCGCGGGCGCCGACATGAGCATGGACGGCCGCACCGACTCGTCATCCACCCAGTAGGGCACGGCCTGCATGCCAAGACAGCATCGCATCATCTTGGGTGCGTCGGCTGGTCTGAGGCAGGCCACACTTTGGCAGCATGACTGTTGCTGTGTTGCACTCTGCGGCCTGACGATCCTATGCATGCCCGCACCTGGACCATGTCGGGCATCAGCGTGGCGCTGCCGTGGATGAACTTGCTGAACTTGTGCACCTCTGTGAGGTAGCCGCTCTCCAGCAGCTCCTGTGTGCAATACTCAGGCACAATGAAGCCAAGAAGCATCTCATAAGTGCATAGCAGTGCAGAGGACATGCATGCATGCTGTCTCGGGTGGGTAGCGCTGAGGAAAGGACCGCAGCAGGCCGGCAGCAAGTGCAGCGTGCCTTGATCCAGTCGGGCGCCTCCTCGCCCTGGTGCAGGCTGAGCTTGACCTCCAGCACGGCGTGCGGGAAGCGCGTGATTTCTGTGCGCGGCGTCGGCAGCGCCGGGTCCCGCCGCCACCTGCATGATCAAACCACACACTGAGCCGGCTGCAAGTCTGGTCCAATTCGACAGACAACCGCTGGGGCATGCCGCCTGCTGACAGGGCCGCCGCCTGGGTGGGCGAAGGTTCAGAGAAGGGTCAGCAGTCAGCATTCCGCATCAGGTACTGCCACGCCACGGGGCACAGGGACTCACCGACCAGACTCGTGACAGGAGGGCGCGTCCTCCGGGTTCTCCTTGATCATGCACAGGTTGGTGTCCAGGCTGATGCGCACAGTGGAGTCGAAGGGAATCTGCAGGCGTCCAACGTCGGGTGTTCAAATGGGGGTGCACGGACAGTTCTTTTGCAACACTGCAGCTGGCCGTGGCACCATGCGCAGCATGCACACAGCTTGTGCAAGGTCGCAGACGCCCACGAACGTTCACCTGGAAGGCGGTGCGCATGTACTGGGTGCGGATCATTGGCCGCAGCTGCTTGCTGTCCACCGCCTTCTGCACCTCCGAGAAGAACTCCGCAAACTTCTTCTTCTCGGCCTCGTTCTTGCCCTGCAGCATTCCATGGCCTGTGTGAGGACCTAGCACGAGCATGTATGCAGACGGCTGAAGGGGTTGGAGGTTGCGCCTGCCGCTGCAGTGCCCAGGCGTCATGCGAGGCCAGGTGTCACGACACGTGCATGAGCTGCATGCAGTGCCCATGAACAGGCGGCGCCGGACCTTCTTGTCGAGGTTGGCCAGCGCCTGCTCCAGGGTGTAGCTGCCCTCCAGGAAGGGCACCACCTGTGGCTCCTCCAGCACGACGCGGTCCTTCACACTCTCCTCGCCCTTCCAGCCTGGGGGAGTTGCATGCTGCGTTATTAAATAAGGAGAAGAAGATGTACCTTTTGAAGTGAGCTGCTTATGGCAACGCAGCGCACATGCAGGCGGAGACTGCAGGCAGAAGGGGGGCGCTGCAGCTGATGTCAGCGGCTGGATACAGCCAAAGTAGGCTTTGATGACTGCAAGCGCTCCCCAGGGGGGATGGGCACACTCACTCTCGCGGTGCGTCTTGCGCTCCATGAACACGATCTTGGGCTGGGGCCCGTACCAGCGCAGGCGCAGCGCCAGCGCCCCCGGCTTCTTGTCCAGCCGCCCGTGATACAGCTCCAGCGAGTCGTTGTCCAGATACACGCTGTTGATCAGCTGCGCATCGCCCACGTCCTTGTCCTCCTGTCGTAAGCAAGCAAGCGTGGGAAAGGAAGGAGGAAAGACAACACATGGGCTGTGCAAGCTTTGAGTCATCCGACTGCAGAATCATGTTTGTATGCAGTGGCCTGCAGCAAGCAGTCACCATGCTACCATGCGAACCATGTGCCTACCGACTTCTCGAACTGGAAGACGGGCAGGTGCTGCAGCACGTGGTTCTTGACGGCCGACACGTCCGTCGTGCGCACCCAGTACTTTGTCGTCGACCGCACAAAGCCCTGCATGGTGTCACATCGCACACCGGTATGTTGCGTGGGCGCGACTTGGACGCATGATGCAACTTGAAGGCAGACTGCACCTCAGCATGCTCATGACATGCACGACACATTGCGGGCTGCTCCCCGCCGGCTGCGCAGCAGCTGCACCTGTGCAGAGTCCTCGTTCTTGATGCCGCTGGTGTCACCCCGCAACTGCGAGTACACATTGGACAGCCGGACCAGGATGTTGCTGCTGGTGCCCTGCATATTTCATCAAGCAAGGTATCAGCCGTTCTTCCTGCCAAAACAGCGCCTCAGGGAGAAGCCCCTCTGTGGTCTACCTGCACTGAGCGTCTGCAGGCACAAGGATGAAGACCTTACGGGACGAGATGCTACAATGGCCCAGCAAACCCACCTGGACCCACTTCTGCTGGTGCAGGTGCGCAACATAGAACTGTTGGCACGGCGCATGCGGCAGCATCTTGTCGTGCTTCTTCAGGATCTTGTGGAAGCCCTGCAATGATGACAACAAACAAGTATGGAGAAACGTGTGTAGCCAGAGGTGTGCATGATCCACCGGCACCATGTGGCCGAAGGTCTGCCGAAGTCTTGCGCCCAGTATGAGCCTCGCACCATGTAGTTCAGGTTGACAAACTTCTCCAGCGCCAGGTACTCATCGCCCAACTTGTGCGCCTCCTGCGCATGCCAGCCTGTGCCTTCAGCTTTGTCGCGGCACACATGAGCAGAGCAACAGATGTAGGGTGCGTCGGCTGCCTGTTGATGTGTCAAGCCAGGGCGGGCAGAGGTCTCGCCTGCTCCAGGGCGTCCCGCTGGTTGCTGCCGCGGTCGGCCTTCACCTTGGCGTCCAGGCGGTCCAGCGAGGCCACCAGCCCCTTGACGCGCTCCTCCGTGAAGTCGCCCACCTTCTTGACCTGCGCGGGGGAACAGTCGCCACCAGCCGATTGAGCACGTGCTCTGGCAGCTGTACTGTTGCTACAGACAGCACCCGCCAGAACAGCGCCTTGTCGCAGTTCTACGTGCAGTCTCTCACCACACATGCACAACTCCTGGGTGAGGCCCTCGTATGTGTCACAGGGATCTCATGCCAGCTGTGGGTTGCACCTTCTATGCACACATCATACTGCTGCTCGCACAGGAAGTACCCGTGTTGAGCGGTCCAAGACCGTGCCAAAGCCCTAGCAAAACACAGAAGCCAGCCCGCACAGCACCCCTGGTGCGCACCTCGCCATCCAGCGCCTTGAAGAAGCGCTCTTCTGCGGCGTCCCGCTGCGTCTGGGCACGCGCGACTGACAGGGAGGTGGTGCGCGGGGAGTAGCTGATCATGTCGCCGCCCGCCTCCGCCTCCCGCACGCTCTCCTTGATCAGGTCCTTCAGCTGGATTGCCACAGAAGCAACGGTGATAAAGGAAGTGAAAGCAGCCTGGGCTGGACGATGTTGTGCCATTGTGCCAGCAATCCAGCGTGAGCCTGGGTCAAACATGTGCGCTGGACGGCGACGCCCAGGGGTGCCTCACCTTTTTGTAGTCCAGGTATTGGGTCGCCCATTCTGGCCGGGCCTGCAAGCATGGACGGGCAGCACGGCATCGTGTGAAGGTCTCCCGTCTTACCAGCTTCTGCAGCTGCGCCGCTTGAGCACTACATGCCCGTGCTGAATAGGCATGCCCACCTTGTCGCCCAGGTACTTGCCGAACTTCATGGCCGCCTAGCTGTGCCTGCGCTCACACCCAGTGATGCGCTGCTAGCAGCGGCTGCCCGTACGAACAATCAGCTGGCGTTGCGGCTGCATGCAGCCCCTATCAAATGTCCAGCTGCACGACCTGCACACGTGCCAGGGTGGCAAAGTCAGGGCTGCGGCATGCCCACCGTCCTCGAAGCCAGACCTCAGCACCGCGAATGCTATCCACAATCCTCAGCACGCCTACTGGCTGCTTGTTTCCAGCCACCAAACATATGTGGATGCAAAGGAGCAAGCATGCAGGAAGTGAGACTGCTGCGCATCACCATGCCAGAAGTACCTTGTGTCTCTGCAACATCTTAGCCAACACTCACCACCATTTGGATTCCAAGAGATGGCAGGCTGCATGCTTCAGGCAATGTGGGCACCCCCGAGATTTTATTGTTGAGAGGCTTGCTGTGCAGACTTTCAGTTACGTCCAGCAGTGCTCAGTGGGCCATCCGCTGCCACCGCATGCAAACAGACCCGAATGTGCTGATCAAAAGATCAAGTGTAGCGTTGCTCTGTTGCGAGAAGCCGCTGGCAACACTATCTATGGCCGCTGGCGCATAGTTTGCAGAAATGACCTATGGAGCAGCTGCACTGACGGCCAGCAGATAGAGATAAGTGCCCGTGCCCAGAAACGCCTCTGTCGCTTGCTATTGTCCTATGCATGCAAAGCAGCAGACAACCCGCAAACTGGGCGCAGCGGCTGATCGCGAGAGATTCCTCCTGCCATGCAGCCAAGATCGGAGATTAGTGACTGATGAAGGTTTATCAATAGAAGGAAGCTGGCCTTTCGTGACATTGGGAAGTCAGCAAGCTTACTTGAGGTTGTTCAGCATGGTTGTGCACAGCCCGCAAAACGAATGTGACGTTGACGGAATCAAGACCAGGTCGTTGAAGCATGGTCAACGACCTGGCTGTCATAGAAACATGGGTCAACCAGGCATGCATGCGGCATACTTCCCTGCTGCCCACTCAACCACAGCGGGGTGCAGACATGCCGGATACAATGTCATTAAGAGAATTGTTGCTGCGCATGTGCTGTGAACAGCACCATGCTGCGCAGTCACCGTGCACCAGCTTGCGCTTGTGCAGCTGCCTGCTGTCATCGCCGCTGCTGCGGAGTCGCCGCTGCTGCCTCCTGCATGTTGTACTCTGCCTCGTACTTGGCCAGCCGCGCTGACACACTGAAGCTCAGTGCGGTCCTCAGCAGCTCAACCGGCGAGCGGCTGAATGCTGGGAACCATTTTGCATTCACCACGCTGAGAATCTGCGCAACACTGCAGAGTGTCAGGATGGCATCGCAGCAAATTGTGTGGTCTACTGCACGCTGGCCTTTGTTGCACTGAATGCGAAAAGGTAATGCCAGACATGCAGGCAGCCTGCCAAGCGCCACGGTTCGCAAATGTGTGCCCACTCAGATTGTGAATCTGCGACCAGGGGTTCACCTGCTCAAAGTCGGCGGTCAGCAGTTCCCGCTCAACTCCCGTCAGCAGCGCCAGTCCCACCCGGAAGGTCGTCTGCAAGGGAAACGATCGGACGTGCAAACTGCGGTTCGTTGTGAAAACAATCAACACCGCTCAACGGATCTGACCATTGTGGCACAGCCAGCTACTGCCGGATCTGGAGGCTGAGGCACAGCAGCAGCAGCACCTTGATGCCCTCCAGCAGGAAGACGTCCCAGACGCGCAGCAGGTGGTCAAAGGGCAGCGCGTATGCAAATGCGGTCATAAACCAGTGGCTGCAATACATGCTGGGCGCCACGCCCTCGTCCGCGAGGTGGCGCCCCAGCTCCGGGAGCTCGTCCTCCACCAGCCTCTGGAACTGCACAGCAGGCGGGAAAGCCTCGAGGCCATGAACTTGCACGGCCAGCAAAACGCTCGTGTGCTGTGGCACGCACCATCGCCGTCAGCATGTCATGTGCAAGCCGCCGCAGCCCACAGTGTGGAAATTGGTGAAGGTGGCAAAGTTTGACGGGAGCTTGTGCCAGCTGAGCTGCAGACTGACATGGCCACTGCAGCAGATGATGCAGCAGCGGCGGGCCCTGCTGCCGGGGCTCTCCACCCTCAGCTGCTCACACGATCAGGCTGCTGAGAGTTAACATAGCAGTTCTGCCTTGCACCTCACCTGGTACAGACAGAGCTGCAGCAGTGGCAAGCCCTGATGAAAGAGGCCTTCCAGAGGGGGCCGCCGGCTGCCGTGCAGCAGTGCCACCAGCGTCCAGAATGCGTCCTCCTCGCTCATGTATAGGAGCAGAAGCCCTGCCATGAACCCCATACCCTGCACATACCCCACCTGCACAGGCAGCAGAACGCACATATGCTGCCTATGCATCGCTGGTCCAAAAGCATTGCTGTCAACAAAAGCATGCGCTAACTGGTGGACTGACATCTGCATGTCCAGGCGTCCCTTGCTGCACGGGGCGCACCTTGGTATCGTACAGGCTGAAGGCCTTCAGCACGTTGTACAGAGACAGTTGCCCAGGGCCCTGCCGCTGCTGGTAGTACACGTGCGAGGGGTAGGTGCGATTCAGGTCGCGCACGATCTCCGCATCCTTTGCTGGCGCCTCCGCCGCCACCAGTCCGCGGTACACACCTGAGCAGAACACACATGCTTACCTCCGTCAGGTCTGTTGTGGCCAGCTCAAGCGGCCTCTTGTAATACCATTGGCACAAGTTCGTGGCAGGTAAGAAGCATGACACCGATATAGTGTCCAGTCTACCCTCCACGAAGAAAGCCTGCAGTCTGTTCGGTGCACACCTTCATTACGCAGCGCAAGGTCACGACCACCCGACAGCAGCTGCCACACCAAGCCACGAAGCTGATCGGGGATGCCCTTGCGGACGCGCTTTTGCACTTTGCGCGGGTTCGCCTTCATATAAGCCTTCCAGTCTGTCCCACCAGAGCCTGCAAGCAGACAGCAACAAGCATACAACATATGTATGCACGTCGATGTTCCTGCTCCAGAGAAGAGGATGTCTAAATGCACCATAGACAGCAACATGAATACGGCCATTGCCCCGCGCTGCAGGAGTGCAAAGGGTGTACTAAGCAGCGGTTGGATATGAGCTGCAGCAGGTGTTACCCAGCATTCGGCGCCACTTATGCAGCCGCCTGATGTTGCGTTCGGAAGTTGCTGCCGCCTTGGAGTCTGTTTGGGGATTCCAGAGCGGTGCGGGCAGCTGCGGCTTGTCTGGCGGCAGGCCCCCTGCAACCATGAGGACACCAGATGGCAGGTGGTGCTTAGAGGTTCTGGACCTTTGCAAGCTCGCAAAATAAACATCAGGACATTGCCTCTGTGCAGCTCATCAACTAACCACTGCTTGCAGGTGCGTGCAGACCGCTGCTGTTGCCGCTGGGACGCCGCCGATGCCGCACCACAGGCACCAGAGTCTTGCTCAGACGGGAGATGCCACGTCGGGTATCCTTGCTAGCCGATGGCTGCGACTGCTGCGGCGCTGCACTTGCTGGCATCTGCAAGCAGGGCATTGCCTAAGTGCAACCCACGCCCTTGCCACATAGACCTCGACAAGTTCATACAGCTGCCAAACAGAAGCTGTTCGTGGCCCCAACCTGGTCGTTGCTCTGCCTCGTGATGAAGCCAAAACGGTCCACATTGAGCATACCGCCTGACTTCTGCTTCATCAGCTCGTAAACCTGTGTCTCCGTCATGAGGCCTGCCATGAAGCAAGCAGCAGGGCGTCAGAGGTGCTGCAAAATTGCTGGCATGCGGTGCACCTCAAAAGGGCCGATCATGTGGTGGAGCCATGTGGCGGCCGCCATGGCCAGGCGAGGCACACCCAGAGGCCTCTGGCCGTCGACCAGCTCGCTCTCGTCCTGCAGCCCTGCCGCCCCATTGGCAGCTGCACGCTCCTCGGCAGGCGCCATCGCTGCTGGGGGTCCATCATCTGCGCCATCGCCATCCTGCCGTGCTGAACGCTCCGGCTGGTCTGCGGCATCCATAGGGTGGCCGCCCCGGGCCGGGCTGACGGCCTCCCCTGATGGCTGCGCTGGATCTGAGGGCTGTGTATGGAGGCGCTCCAGCACAGCTGCAGGGGCCGCCTCTGACCCCGACCGGCTGTCGAGCTGCAGGCCAGCAAAGCAGGCCACTTTTACACAACCCCGCCTTTCGTCTTGCTCTAGTCCAGGTGACATCGAAAGTTGCCATGACTACTGTCACCTTCAGGTTGTTAAGGCTGCTGCCGATGGAACTTCGGCTCCAAACCTCCTGGCTGTGGCTGCCGCTGCTGGTCAGGCTGGACCTCCGACTGCACGTAATGGTCACCACTCAATTGATGCCCCCATGATGGGCTGCGTGCTTTCATGGCTTATCAGTTACAGGAGATTCGCCTGCAGCCTACTCGACGCAGTCAGAAGTGCATGCGTAACCGCCATAGCGGCCACAGAGGTTCACCTGCCAGGTGCAGAGCTGCTGTCAAGCGTGCCAAATGACAGGTTTGAGGATGGCGTGTCACGCCGCAGGTCGACAGCCTGCGCAGACAGGTGCTGCGCTGCCACGCCATCTTCTGCAGCTGTGCTGGCGTTGTCTGATGCACCATCTGCGGCGACTGGACGGACTGTTTGGACCGCAGGGCTTTGCTCTGCACCTGCGAATCCGGTGAGTTGCGCTCTAGCATCGGGATCTGGGTGCGTAACAGCATCGTCTGGCGCTGGAGCACTGCTTCTGACACCATCAGGTCCGCCTGGCAGGGGCTGTGCTCCGGTGCTGCCTTGCCCGCTGCTGCTGTGGTTCTGCACGGGCGCCGAAGCAGCGTCCAGGGCGCGTACGCCATTCTGTGCAGTCCGACCCGGTGACGCCAGGCCGCGCACTGCGACGTCTTCCACTGTAGATACATCAGGCGGCGATGTGGACACCCTGTGACTGACCACCGGCTTGCCGCGGCCTGAGCGTGCAGCCTGCGGTGCTGGACGCATGCTCAACCTGAAACAGGCAGCGACGGCACAGGGCGAGGACGCCAAGCTGATCTGCAGAGCTGTAGTTATCCGGCAGAGCTGCTGGCAAACCCAATCTCAGCAGATCCCTACAAGGTGCAGGTCTCAACGCCTTTGGAGGTGCTGCGATTTCAGCGGATGCGCCAGAAGTGGCTCTGTAGGTTTATTTGCATGCACTTTCCGAGCAGCAGGTCGGTAGTCTCGCTGGCTCGACTGGGCGTGCTTTCTACCAGGCTACGTCATCGACACAGCCAAAAGCAACCGAAAGGCTCTCTATATCCATTTTGAGTGGTACATACGGCGCGGCCTGTGTTGTGAGGTCGCTGAGAGCATTGTTGCCCGCATGGTATCGTGTCCCTTTGCACCGGTCCTATCGTCTAATCGGCAAATACTTCCTATCTCCAACACTGATGCCGGTGTTCCGGTCGAGGAGTTCCTGCTCCAGACAGGCTTCTGCGGCTTTCCATCTTGCTTGTGACCTGTCGCAGACGGTACTACTGGGTATACAGCCAGCCGGACACGCGGCGCAGGGCGTGGCGGTGTACTTTGGGCCGGAAGCTTTGTGACCAGGCGACGAGGGTGCAGGCGCTACCAACCTCGTGGTCTATCTTGGCAGCGGCAGCCCCCTGAAGCTGTTACTATACTCACAGGTGTGTTGCATTCCCCAACGGCGGTCTGTTATGCAGAGCGACAGCGATCAAGGGACAGTTGTCTGACTGACAGTCAAGGTCGAACGATGCCGGTGCCGGCTGTGCGGGCGATAGCAATGCGCTTGCTGCGCTTCAGAGATGTCCTGAACGCCTTTCAACAGCCCCTAGACGCCCATGGCTAGGCGTTTTGGGCAAGCAGGGTGGCACACTCGATCATGATAGTCGTGCAAAAGCAGTGGCTGCTGTGCCACCTCGCATTGTGTCGCGAGATTGCGCTTGTGTTCAGCGTGACAGGCACACTCATAGACTATCTTTGCACTTGCAAGTCGTTCAACGTAGAAACCACACTCAGTTGTCGGCCTGCCTTCGAACAAAGCAGCCTGATGAGAAGCTGAAGCAGCTGACAATAGGTATACAGAACCATCTGGGGCCATGTGCCTGCTACAGCAGCACTCGAACAGTATGTCAATCTGCACTAAAGGTAGCTTGCAACAAACTGCCCCCAGGCGTCGAGTAACCTCGATCGCCATTTCCCAACAAGGGCGTGGCGCATAGCACATGTCGGCTTAAGACATTCCAATGCCCGATGTTTGTGAGGAGCTGCTGTGCTCAGTCGCTTTCGACGTTCTTGTTTAGGCAGGCAGGGCGACGCAGCGCTTGCTCCTGCTGGGGAGGCGACCCGCTGCATGGCGTGAGAAGGGCAACAACGAGCAGTGGGATGCAGGCCGAAGGGGCGATGCCCCAGCGGACGGTGCAAAGTGGCGCCGGGCAGGAGCCGCGCAAGCGGCAGCGTCAGACACTTGCGGTGAGCTTTCGGGCCAGGGCCCGCATGTCTTTGAAGGCCGTCAACATGCCTGCACCGCCTTTGGTCCAATGCAGCTGGCTGCTATCATGATTGGTTCGGGTGCAGTGACACTAGTCGCTGGCTAGCAGCGTGCTTGCTGTGGCGCATCATCTGGGACGGCCTAGGCGCGTCATCTGGGATGCCAGGCATCAGAGCCAGAACTCACTGAGCCGCCGTGTTCAGCGCAACGCGCTACAGGGCCGCTTCTCGGGCCGCCTGGCGCGCAAGGAGGACGAGGCGCAGCTGGTGGTGGAGTGCGCGCTGCTGGGCCCGCTGCTGGGCGATACGCAGCCCGCCACGTGAGCCCTTGTAGCGATGTTTCTGGTATTCCAGGTGGCCTGGTGCCAAGCAAGCCGGGAGGTAGGTTGTCAGCTTGAATGCTGCTCAAATCACATCGACAGCAGCCGACGCGCAGGAGTCGTGCCTGTGTCACAGCTGCGCTCAGCTCCTGCTGGCTGCGCGCTGTGATGAGGGCGTGGAATGGCTGACGCATGTGACCTGTGCCCATTGGCTGCAGGCTGTCCACCATCGTGCGTTCCATCGCGTCGGGCCGCGTGCGCAAGTACCTGGAGGAGCACCTGCCCCGGGGCGGGCCGGGCGGCGGCGGCCACGCTGCAGCCGACCTGCAGGCACGCTGGATCGCTAGTTTGCAACAGAACTGCACCGCTGGCATTGACTCCATGCGGAGCCCACCCATGCCGGGGGTCCTTGGGCATGTTGAAGGTAGACCGACAATGGACTGGTTTATATTGTGCGTGGCTGGCGCTGTGCAGGCTGCCTGGCAGTCGCGGGCGGCCATAGCGGCGGCGGAGGCGCAGAGCCAGCAGCTGGCGCAGGCGCAGGCGGAGCTCAACGCGCTCAAGGCGCGGCTGTGGGACAGCGCTGCCCGCACTGCCGAGCTCGAAAAGTGGGCCACTCCACCGGCCACCATGCCGTTCCTGCCACATCGTCGGCATATATTTGCATTACTCGGATGTGTGGCTTCCCCGGTGGGAGTCGAGGTTGTACACATGCGCGACTGGGCATTTGCAGCGTTTGGTTCAGCACATGAGCAGTGCATGCTGCCCAGCGCTCTGTCGTGACCCTGCATCCTGGCAGGGTGCCATCCAACAGACCCTTGTCTTTCGTGGCCGTATAGGCAAGGTGCAATCCAGCAGCGTATGCTGCAGATGCTGACGGGGGGCCAAAGCATGCCACCTACCTCACTTGCCGAGGCTGCTGCAGCAGATGTGGCAGCTGCTGCGGCGCAACAGCAGCTCCAGCAACCACAACAGCAAGTGCAGGTCGGTTGACAGACGCGCAAGCAGTTGTGTCGTGTTTCTGCCGCAGCTGCCAACTATGCCATATATGTAAGGACAGTTCGTAATGACCATCGCGCACCTGCTGCAGCAGCCCCCAGCAACACAGCAGCTGGGCAGCGGCGGCGGTGGTGGCTTTGCCCACGCGCAGACCTCGGGGTTCGCGGAGCTGCTGAACCCCTCGCCACATTGGGGCACCGGTGCTTCCGGCAGCGCGTCTGGGGCCACCGCGTCCGCCACAGCACCCGCCCCACGGCCGACCCTGTCCCCTGTCGGGCCCCTGCTGGCGCCTGCGACCGCCACTGCGCTCACGGGCATGGCCCCCCTGCAGCAGCTGCGCTTCAACAGCGCCGGCGCCGAGTTGCTCGGCGGTCACGGCGGGAGCCTGGGCATGCCTGGCGGCGCGCAGCTGCCGTCATTCTCGGCAGCACCGTCTCCAGCTAACATTGGCCAGGTAGCTGATGTGAATTGGTGTGATCAGGTGCTCATCAGAGCCATGTGGAAATGTCAGGTTGCATGTGCAACAGACGCTGTGGGTGCAGTTAGTGACTCATGGCAGAATGCATGTTTGTCTATGTTCAGGGCGCGTCCGGCTTCCCACGGCCAAAGTCGAGCGATGGCTGGGCACCAATACGGCCTTCAAACGGCACGAGTGCATTCATTGCGCCGGCCGCTGGCTCAGCCTTCTCGCCAGCACTGCCACGCACGCCACCAGCCGCACGCCTGGCGCCTGTCGTTGGGAGCCAGGGCGATGCTGGCGGCACACCCAGAGCATTGCAGCCGGGTATCAATGTCACGAGCGGCGCCAATGCAGCACATGAGGCATTGCAGGTACCTGATCAATAGTGATACGATGTTGAGCGGCAGATGAAAAAGGTGTGAGGGCACATTACTGAGCTGCATGCATGTGGTTGCTGGGCGTGCGGCTGCTATAGTGTAAACTTTTCTACACGCAGGCAGCAGACAAGGCAATCACTGCCATGAAAGCTGACGCTGAACCAGTGCTCCAAGGCCATTTTGGCGAGGCGGGCGAAGCAGCTGGTGCAGATGCACAGGCACTGCAGCATCAACAGCAGCATGCTGGGGCCACTGCACCAGGAGGAGCCGGCAACGATGCAGATGCAGCAGCGGGGACATAACCGATTTTGACAGCGCATGGTGCTGCTTGGGCTCGGGTTGGGGTGCAGGGCTGGCAGCGCATGTTGCTGCTTGGGCTCGGATTGGGGTGCAGGACAGGCAGGAGGTACTGACTGGTTTTGCATCATCTTTGCTTTTGCACCTGCAAGTGTTCTGTCCTAATGCCTAGTGGGGTGAACGGGTCATTGTGCAGCACGGAGTTTCCAGCCGTCAGCTGCAATGGTGCTTGCATGGAGTGACAGATGGACATAGTGCATCCAGATCCTGAAGCAGAGGGTGCGGCAGTGGGAAACATGTTACAAGCCCTTCTTACTGATGCTCCCATCACAACTTCTGGCAGCAATTGACAAAGTGCGCGAGTTCCGGGTGCCTGCAGCCCGGACCTGAACGAGGTGCCTCAACAATCGGGGTGCAGTGAACAGCTGTGTGCTGCATTTCGTACAAGCAAAACAGATGCTGACAAAAAGGATCCGACCTGAGCGCTCTGCTACATGGCTCTGTGCGGGCTACAAGTTCGCTTCATCTTCCATCTTCCAGAAGGCCGACCTTGGGCACTAGCCCACGGCAGTACTGAACGCACCGACCAGGCCAACAGCAATGCGGAGGCAGCGTCAGGAATGCCAACCCAGTGAAGGCTCAGCGTTTCTGCATCCATGCATATAAGACTATTAATCGAAGCGGCAAGATGTAGTGATACTGCAGACATTGGTTGGAAAACCAGGCAGTGAACTCAGTGCTTTTGCAGCAGGCCAACCGTTTGGAGGTGCGCACCTGGAAGTTCATGTACTTGAGGGAGACGACTGCCAGGGCTGCAGTACAGAGACACACTTGATGTTATACACAGCGAGAGTCAAAACTGCAGGACATGTGCAGGCGTGCTATATGGGGGTTTTGCTAGCAGGTAACAGTCTGTATGCACCCCAGGAGTGCTGGGTCACATCACCTGCAAAGAACACGGTGAAGGCAAGTAGGATGCCCACGACCGGCCCCATGAAGCTGTATCTGTATCCAAAGGACTGCTGCAAGTAGTCTGCCACCGTGATCGGCGGCTGGCCTGATCCCTCCAGCTCGATCTGCATCAGCATTGGGCGAACTGTTGATGACCCGGGCAGATGCCTGACACACTGGTCAGTCCTACGCGCAGCACACCTTGTACAGGAAGCAACCCAACTGGCAGTAGAAACATCGGGACTGCAGCGGGGTGGGGTCCACAGCAAGTCAAGGTAGGCAGCTGATGGTAGCACTCACCTGTATCCTCGTGTCGACAGTGTAGCCAAGCTGCGTGACAATGATACCGTACAAGGCCCATGCAATGGGGTTGACCTGTTTGCAATGAGCAAGCAGTGAGGTATAAGTGAGCTGTACAAAGCGCACGCATACAGCACCATGCCTGCCAGTCCTCAAATGCATCAGGCAGCAGCTGCCGAGCCAGGCACACTGGGTAGACAGTGTATGTGCTTGTGGAACACTCGACTCACATAGTAGTACCTGCAGCCAGGTGACAGCAGATGGTGATGGTGAGACAGTATCATGCACTCACACAGCCTGCTGACACTTTAAAAAGCAAATTTCTCAATGCAGCGATGCACACTCACCAGCGCCACCACCAGGGCATGTTGTAGAGCGGGATGATGAACCCTGCATAGAAAACAGCATCTTCAACATATTGGGATCACAACTGTTGCACTGGGGCCAGTAGAAGCAACGGATGATGACAGGTTTCTGCACAGAACACAAAAGTGCCGACAGCGCATGCTGATGGACTGCCGTGATCAGCACCACATCCAGCGCACCCGCAAACAGATTCCAGAAGCCTGCAGCATGACAGTGTGCAGATCAGCATTGAAGTTCCCAGAAACTTACGACTGTGGGTGTACATCACATGAGGGCAGTCTGAAGGAACGTGGAGAGACACGATTTGCATGTCTTCGCCGCACCGTAGAAGAAGCCGGACAGGACAGATGCGACGACCAGATTTGGCGTCACATACACGCCCATGATGCCATAGAATGCCATCAGGTTCAGCGTCAGGTAGATGATGAACAAGAACCTGCTCAACAGCAATAGCCTTTCAGGATGTAGCCCAAGGTGATTATTACAGTACTCGCTGTGACGATATGAGTGACGCTGTGAGTATGTGGTCGTTGAATGGCTGTGAACAACTCACCAGAAGAACTTCCCAGCATTGTTCTCGAAGCCCATCATCTACACCAGAACGACAGCACAGTCGAACGACATGAATAGGGTGCAGCATCTACCACAAGTGGCAGGCGGCATGGTTGCGACACCAGGCAATGAGAGCTGCAGGTGCCTAAGCACTCTGTCCAGCTGTGACTTACCCAGTACGCCACACAGGAGAATAGCACCGCCTGCAGCAGGTTGTACGGCAGCTCCTGCAGCCAGCGCAGCAGGACGTGGTTAGCACTTGCCCGGGTGACCGAGGCAACAGAACACTACAGGAGGCAAGTATTGTCCATGGCAGGGAGGACAGAAGGGAATCAAAGTAGGCACTCACAATGACGCACTGCGCCAGAGCAAATGGCAGCTCATTGTACCTGCAAACCACGACAGCAGATAAGTACTGCAACTGCTCATCGACCCCATCGAGGATCATGGAGCCAATGCAAAAGCAGGGACGCCAGATAGACCCCACTGGGTCATGATGTGGTCAAGAGGCACCAACCCCAGCACTGGTAAGCATCCGAATGTGAGGAGGCAGACAGGCAGCAGTTGAGAAGCGGCTGTGGTGAGACGACCAGAAGTGACGCACATGCCCGCCGCACGCTCGCGGTACATGACGGTGCGCTCATATGCGCACGGCGGCTGCACAGTGCGGGAGTTGATGATGCCCAGGAACAGAACTGCCAGGTACAGCGCTCCCAGAATGTTGCCGATATCCTGACCGTTCTCCCTGTTGCAGTTGCAGGTCGTTTCTCAGAGAATGTGTCAACAGCCTCGGGCACAATCGCAGTCTGCTGCTCGTTTGTAGGAGTACCATGCAAGAGGCCTGAACACCGCAATATACTTTAGCGTCAACACCGTGCAGCAAGCATACATCGCTGTGCCCAGGGTCGATGCCACTCACTTTGACTTGCCGACCTTGTACAGAATGGTGCCTACCAGGAACGCCAGCACAGTGGCAAACAGGAAGCGCGTCGCATTGTCTGCAAGGGGCCAGATGCCAGGTCATTGCATGGTCTAGCAATGACGTATGATTGGCTGTGTTTGCCGTCAGGCTGGGACTTATGCTGTGAGTCGGCCCATCTTATGCAGACACACTCACATGGCGCGTCGCGCCAGTAGCTGAGCCAGAACTTCCACAAGCACTGGTTGAACTGCGACAGGTAGCCCTGCGGGTAGGCTGTGTCAAAGTGCAGCGGCTGTGCGTCCTTTGGTGGCACCGACAGCTTCTCGATCAGCTCTTCGTTGCGCCTGCAGGGATACAGCAGGATATATGAACTAGGCAGCGACCAGTGCAAGCACGAAAGGATTCAGCGTCAAGAGCAGGTGGCGTGATGCTGCCAATTCCAACAAGCATGATGCACATCAGTTGCTGTATGTTTGAGCCCAGGTCTGGTGACAGTCGGATGAGCACGTCGAGCGAGCAACGCAACGCACTGGTACAGCTTGCTCTTGCGGTACTCCTCAGCAAAGTCCGTGCCAAGGTTGGCCTCCATGCCAGGCGTGCTGATCTGCAGCATCCACGTTGCTGGGTTGAGACCCTCGTCCAGCTTGGGCACACCCCGGATCGCCTGTGCAAGCAACAGGCAGGGCTTAGGACCACATGTGCATAGTAGCAATCAGTTGCAGGCGCAGCAGTATGCAGGTGAGCTTGCCGTGCACATGGTGTAGCAGCTGTACAGCACCGTGCCAAGTGTGTCTGGTCCCCTGCAACATGTGGTGCGGGTCTGGCGCCCACCTCGAAGTATGTGACGAGGGAGTGGGATCGCTTCCCCAGGTGCCCGTGGTATGTGATCATGCCGCCCGCCTTCATCAGCAGCAGGTCATCGAAGGCCTGCGCTCAAAACAGCAACCCATCGCATACTTAAACACCTTCAGGCTGCACCCTGCACACGCTTGCGAAGGCCCCTATGGTGCGCTGCCTTCCAGCACACTGAATCACCTCGAAGATGTCGATCGACGGCTGGTGTATGGTGCACACCACCGTACGCCCTGTGTTCACGGTGTTGCGCACAGTACGCATGACGATGGCGGCTGCTCGTGCATCCAACCCTGATCGCAAGACAGAAGGGTATTGAGAGTGGATGCAGAAAGACCATGGGACACGAGGCCTGTGGTGGCATGCAAGCCATCAAGCCCAACTTAAGAGGACCCAAGGCACAGGCACGCTGAGGAACGGCATGCACCTGAGGTGGGCTCGTCCATGAACACAATGGAGGGGTTGGCCACCAGCTCTACCGCAATGGTCAGCCGCTTGCGCTGCTCAACCGACAGGCCGCTTTCGCCCGGCTTGCCAACAATGTTGCCCCGAATCGGCTCCAGCTCCACCAGTTGCAGCACCTGCATGGAATGTTGCAGACTCCCTCCTGTCGTCAATGGGTCAGACGCACCTGCACATGCTGCAGCAGCTGCAGCTGGCATGACGAGCATATGCCACGCCAATGTGGGCTAAACAGTGTCACCTCCTCCACGAAGGCGTCCACAATATCCCGCTCCACGGACTTGGTGAACCGCAGCCGCGCCGAGAAGAGGAGCGACTCGTGCACCGTGACGTTCGGGCTGTGGATGTCGTTCTGCGAACAGCAACGAAGGTGAGCTGTCCTGGCAGGCGTTGTCACCTCTGCAGCCTTGCAATGTCGAGGTGCGCAACATAAGGTTGCCTTCCAAGGCCCATGATGCACATCAAGTGGAGCAAGTCGGAAGAGGGCCTTGTCAAGCCTACCTGCTCACAGTACCTGCAGTGCTGGCAAGTGCATGTCAGCATCATCACGGAGGTGAATCAATATTTCTGTGCGGGACGAGCCGTGCACATACATTTGAACGCAATGCAGTCAGCAACAGTGACAGCGCACCCCATGACGCGGGCAAATGTCTTCTGCTCCTTAGGGAAGCCAGACACCCGAATGTCGCCACTAATGATACCAGCTGCACAGCCAATCAAAGCTCGAGCTTGTCAGTGGTCCGGTACGCCGAGGTCGTGCTTTGACTTTTCAAATCAGTAGCATTGATGAGGTGCTATAGGTGACAGCTCACTTGTCTTGCGGCCGGCAAGCACATCCATGAGCGTGGTCTTGCCGGCGCCTGAGGAGCCCACTAGGGCCGTCAGGATGCCGGGGCGGAAGGCCCCGCTGCAGTCCCGCAGGAGCTGCAGCATGTCCTTGCCATCATGCTGCCCGATGCGGGAGTTGGACTTCTTACCCTCCGCCTGTGCCACCTCCTGTTGACACCAGGTGTGCATGTATTTGAGCACCACAGCAGCGCAAGTGCCAGCTGTGCTTCCCCGGGATCATTGAATGTTAGCAGAAAATAGACATACACTTTTGAGGGGCCACTTTGCACACCTTGGTGAGAGGCACATAGTAGTTGAGGTGGTGGAATGTGAGGTTGAGGGGGTCGAAGGGCAGCACCTGCAGGAGACAGCAGCTTGCTTTTACCGACATGCAGCTGGCAACACCGCGGTTTTCCTGCACCAGGCACAGTCTACTGCGCCACAGCCAAACTCACCATGCCCTTGCCGCCCTGGGGGACGACCTCGCCACTGGCTGTCGAATCCACACCTAACGAGTGTGCGGTGCCATTGGGGTTGACAGAGCGCCTGCTGTCTGGGAAGCCGCCAAGGCTGCGGCGGCTCTCCATCAGCTGATTCAGGGTGGGCGTCGCTGGTCCATCGCCTGTGCTCAAGCGCCGCGCACTGGGTGACATCGACCCCGTCTCAACATCCCCTGTACGCACGCCAAACGGAGAAATGCTACATAAGACGATCCGCTTCAGCAGCTCTACTTTTTCACTCACGTAGGAACTGCTGCTTACTGACAAGTCATCGCAGACCGTGTGTTACATCTAGCTGAAGCAAGCACACCATTGGTGACAGTGCCATTGGTGGCTGTGCCATTAGCCAGTGTGCCATTGGCTGTGGGGGTGCTCCCATCACTCTCATTGACAGTGTCCAGTGGCTCAATGGCGGGTCCCCGCCTGCTCTTGTCCTTCTTCAGCATCAGGTCCTCGGCCTGCTCTGGCCGCAGGGTGGCTTTTTGCGCCTCCAGCGCTGCGAGCCGATGCCCATCGACTCAGTGAGCCAATGACAGGTCTACATCGCCAGGTAGGCTCCCAATAGAAGTAGTACACACGCGGCAGTACATGATCATCATGGAGGCTTTGCAGTGTAGGGCCTGCAAGAAGCTTACGGTCGAGGTAAGCGTGCGCTAACCAGCAGCCAATATTGAACACCACCCAGCCAATAACTGCAGCACCAACACCCTGAAGCAGCAAAAAGCAGGACATTGCATCAAGGCAATAACAGAAACCAGGATATCAGTCGAGGCAGGGCAATCATACATTTTGAAGGCCTCAGTGACTTACCAGCCAGATCCACCACTCATCAGTGTGGACACCACGCTGGATCAGGATGGCCTCGCCGGCATTCGCATAGCCTGGCGCAGGAATGTTTTGCCAGCGCGGCGCTTTGAACTCGTTGATGGCAATGGCCTGCTGGATGTATGACACTGGGTTTGCCCAATCTGCAAGGGACAGTGCGCACATCAGGGTCAGTATCTAGGGTCATGATGTGACTGGCATGCGTAGCACCAGACACAGTACAGTGCACAAGTTATCAGGTGAGCATATGACCGGGATGCTCACAGAACCAGATCCACCACGGCGGGATGTCTGCAAGGCGGCAACCAAAGCTGTTTAACTTCAGTTGGGGAGCAGCAGCCAATTGGGCGCAGCATATGATCAGCAACGACAGCAGCATGCTTGTACACCAGATGTCCACGCTAGGGGGTTGGGTGATTGCAAGCAGCAGAGGTGCACCTCCACGTGCAAGCAGGAAGCCTCCCAGCAGCAGCAGGACCAGGAAAAAGAATGCGCCGCCTGTGGATGCCACTGTCTCATTCCGGCATATTGATGCGATACATCGGAACATTGCAATGCCCTGCATAGCAAGCAACGTACACGTCAGTTTGTCAACGGAAACACAAGCCTTCTGCTAGCAGATGCCAGGCAGCCGAGCGTGGTTTGGATGGACCCACCATCGAGTGCACGACGAACAGGATGAGGACGAATGTGAAGAAGCGAGATGCCTCTGGGGCGAGCCCCACGGGGTAGTAGGTGATGCACGCCCAGAGGATAGCGGCCACAAGACTGTCTGCAGGGTGCAGAACAAGGGAAGTCAGCTTCTTCCAGACACAGTCTGCCGCAAGGCAGGCATGTGCTGCAGCTCGCACGCTGAACAGGGTGCTACACGCAGCAGTGCAGCCTTACAGGGCAGCCGCAGGATGGTAGTGGGGAACACATAGGCCCAGGCGGGGTACATCAGGTTGTCACGCTGCTTGAAGTAACCTGGCAACCGCTGCACCTGCAGACAGATGAACAGCAAACGTCCGCCTGCTGAGTCAGGTGTGCACTGTGGTATTTCCACAACACATGTGGTCATGTGGTGTGTGCTCCACATGGTCAGGATGTCACACCGTCAGCGTCTCCTCTGCAAAGCCGTCAAACATCAACCTGCGGCAAGAAGATATACTTCAGAATCATTCATCATATATATGCTGACACATTGATGCTTACACACTCTCCCAAACACTATGTATGCAACAGGACGCCGTGGCTCACATGATCATCGAGAAGAAGATCATGCCAAAATCTGCAGCACAGCAAGATGACACAGTCACCAAGAAATGAGGTTGCACCTGCAAATCAAGACTGGTTAAGCCCAGGAGCAACAACACCAGCATGCTGCAGCCAACACTCACAAAGATTGCCGCTGGCAACTGAGTCGGGTTTGAGGTTGGTGCGCAGGAACAGTGTTGCCGTGACGACCGCCATTATATTGGTGACAAAAAAACGGAAGCCTGTGCACGGTTCACTCACATAAGCTCAGAATGGGATGCTCGATGAAAGTCAACAGCAGAAGAACTTGCAGTTGGAACTACACAGCAAAGCAGCTACACATCCACTGCAGCCTGACGCACCATACACGAACAGGTTACGCTTGACAAGCGTGTTTTCCCGCTGCAGGTGTCAATGCATGTCCAAAATCAGTTGAGCTTCTGCAGCAGGGTGTGCTGTTATATGTCTAGCAAAGCGGGCGTGCAAATCTGGAATGCAGTGCGCACCTCCCAGCAGATCCAAAACAAGTCCCGGCCGCGCAGGGGGTATTTGTTCTTGTGCAGCAGCTGTGAATGTGCAGAATCGCAGAGTGTCACAGCTGTCGTATGCAGGTGGCTTGCCCACTGCAGATGTAAGCAGCTGGTTGGAAGGACAACGTGTTCATATCAGGTGGGTACATGTGCAGCATCCTTACCAGATCCTTGCCGTGGTGTTTGTCCCCGACCTCAGACTGTTCCAGGGGAGCCGCCAGGTCGGCAGCAATTGCCTGCCCAAACTTGGATGCCTTGAAGCGGTCTGCCATCTCAGCAACGCTCATGAACTTGTACGCCGTGTTGGTCTCGCCCCAGTATTGCTGCAGGTCGTCACCGCGTTGATGTGAGCGCATACACAGGTGCATAGACAGAACCAGTTGCCTGTCGGCATGTGGCGCATTGCGCTTCGTCTTGATGCGCAATGTATCACAATGCAAGTTTTCACGCAATGCGCTCACCGCCTGGTCCTTTGACGAGGTGACCTCCTGCAGGAAATCTGCAACGCCCTTGCGCTCAGGGCAATGGAAGCCCATATTAGCAAAGTACTGCGCGACCTCCGTGACCGGGCCATGATAGACCAGGTAACCCTCACTGCATATGAATATGGGTGTAGGTTGCCTCCCAATGCTGGAATATGCACATGAGCTACCACGGTGCCATGTGAAACTTCGCATGACTATGCTGTGAGCAGAGCAAACATCCACACCTGAGCAGGAGCACGTCATCAAACAGCTCGAATGTCTCAGGCGCTGGCTGCAGCAGTGCAATGATCGTCGTGTTGTTCAGCGCGTGCGTGGTGTCGGCCATCCACTTCACGATTTCATAGGTCGTGGACGAGTCCAGCCCAGTGCTGATCTCGTCCGCAAAGATGACCTTCTTCGGCTGCGATCAGCAGGAAGATAAACGTCAGGTACCGCAGCTTGTTGAGGGCGGCAAACAGGATAATAAGCCACTTACACCACAATCAGTGAGTTGCAGTGAAGCATCCTATCAGCTCACCCCGACGACTTGCTCTCCTGTCGTGACACGCTTCTTCTGACCACCAGATACACCCCTGCAGCATCACGGACACCACTGAGGACAACGTTGGGATTGAACATTGGGCACAAGTCTACGTGCAGGATAGCACACACTGGATAAACAGCAGCAGGAGGTGCTGCAACCAGGATGTGCTGACCTGATGACCTGGTTGCCAACCACGGTGGCGGCAGCCTGCTCCAGGCCCAGCATGCGCAGCGTGTAGTCTGTAGCAATGCTGTGCTTCTGCAGCTCCTTGGCATCCGTCTGTTTGAAGCAACAGAAGCGGGATTTAGCAGAAGCAGACTGCTACAGATGCGCTGCATATGTGTAATGTGCACGCAGATGATGCATGTGAGCAGAGGTGGTCATTGCTGGTCAATGCAGCCAGCCGCGTGCACCTTCATGAAGGCGTGGATCTGTGGGTCGGGCTGGATGTTCTGCTCCTTCTCACGTCGCCGCAACTCCTCCAGCTCAACTGCAGCAAGCAGCTGACGCAGTGTTGCCCTTCGCTTATCAGTGTTGAAGCTGCCGCCTATTCTGATGTGTTGCACACTAGCCCCACGACCTCTCCCAGCCGCAGACTATGTCAGTCCATCAGGTACCAAAGTGACATGTCTACCATGCGTACCCGACCGGGTGCCAACGCCCTGGCAGCGGCCCGAAAAGTCAAACGTCTCCCTCACAGTGAGCTCTGGCAGATGGTTGTCTTCCTGCGCATAGGGATCAAGGACCCGATCATCAACTGACATCTGCAGTCATTCTAATGACATCTGCAGTCATTCCAACCTGCTGTGACATATGTAAGTGGTGCCATGGCACATTTCCCACACCTGCTCGATGTAAATCGACGCGGTTTGTGGCAGGAACTCGTTGAAGTCCCGGCCGTTGTATGTGACCTTCCCGCTGTACTGCAGCACCGCAGCCAGACAAAGTGTGAGCCGATGTATGAAAGCATAGAGCTATGGTGCTGCTGATGTGCGGAGCATGGCGGTAGGGGCAGTTAGTTGGTAGGACAGTATGCAATTTGCACCTTGATTGTGCTGATGTGCTGCATCTTGCCAGCCAGGCTCTTCAGCAACGTTGACTTGCCTGAGATGATAGCATACAGCCGTCACAGCACCTTATGGTGCAACATTCAATAGAGTGCAGTGTGCGAGATCTGTATACAGACGGCGCAGTGCCTATCAGAGATCAGGCCTTACCAGCAGCTGGTGGGCCCAACAGCAGGGTTGTGCGTCCGGGCTTGAGCACAGAGGACAGGTGGTTGAGGATGACCATCTTTGTCTTGGCTGGACGGTAAATGCCAGCCTGCAACACACAATGCTTCAGAAACCGGTTGCTGTTTTCAGGAAACTACCTTGGTGCGGCAATTCTGTCGGGCGAACAGGCCTCGTACCTTCAGGAAGGCATACTCAAAGATGTCTCGGTAGGCGTTCAGCACATTTGGCACATTGCGCCCACTCTCGGCAAACACGCTGGTTTCGATGTGCAGGTCCTCAAACCGGACTTCGACTGAAGGCAGCTCCAGCTGCACCCTGATGCATGCCAAGCAAGCACAAGCATCAAGATCACGACCTAATTGTGCCACAGCAGCTGGCGGCAGCAGTCAGCTGGGTGCCGTAAAATCACCAGCTACTGACCGGCTGCATGCATGCAGGCACAGACCTGTCGAAGCGCTCGCGGATCATCTGCAGCATGTACTCTGCATCTGCCTGCTCCGTGTTGAGCGCCCGCCGCACGATGAGCTTGCGCTCCTCATTGCTGAGCGGTTTGTCAAGGTCGACAGCCTTCGCATCCTTGCCATCATGCTGCAGCGCACCACAGAAGCCAGTTGCTGAGAGTCCTTTGGCGTCTCCTGTGTGGTGTGCAGAAGTGTGGGACGCGTGCTCCACGGAATACCGTGCATGCGCCGCACATGCACAGGCTGACCTCATCATAAATGACGCGTCGGGAGGATGGCAGCTCCTGCGACATGTGCATGAGCGTCGCAGCTGCACGCGAGGAGGTCGACGCGCGGCGGGCGGTGTTGTCAGGCGCATGTGCGCTATGTGCGCCGTCCCGCATGTCGGCGCCTGACGTTGCGCCACCAGAGTGCACATTGGGCTCAGCAGCAGCCTCCTCTGCTTGCATCCCTTGCTGAGCGGCGCTACCGCCCGCAAAGGGGGGTGCGTTCATCGCGGCCCGCAGCAGCTGGCCGTGCTGAGGGTGCAGCTCCTCCTAGACAGCCCCTGCAGGGTGCGGCAGAAGGAGGAGTCATCTTCAGCAGTGTGGCACTGCCACAGCACTGCCTCAGCAGGCTGGCTGAGTGACAACACATGCAGGTACACGGCGACACTCTGGCAGAACGTTAGGAGCCTGATGCAACTGCTGGCCGCAAACTTTCAGGCAGTGACCAGACACAGACAACCTGCACGTGTACCATCCTACAACAGGCTTGCAGGTCGCACGTCTTTACACAGGAGACTTCGAGGACTCGACACAGACAGTCAGCTACACCAACAAGCTCAACAGCATCACTTGTGAGTGGACCTCGCAGATTGAGCGTTGAGGTTCCACGACCTGTCATACTATATACACGGAGCGGACGGCACTACACGGAAGGGCTGGCGCCTCATGGCCCGGATCTGCAAGTGAGATGGATTGGCAGCACAGACCGAGCTCACCTGTCGGCAGATGTGGTCGTCCGCGATGCGTTTCGCGCTGCCTGGAAAGTGCTTGTGGGTCCTGCTCGCAACACCAATGTACGCCAGCGGTCTCGACTGCACTGGGTGCAGCGCCCCGAGCAGATGGCAATAGATGGTCTGTTCCTGCACTCACCCGTTGTCGACGCCTGCCTAACGCGGGTGCCGCCTGAAGGTCGCACATGGTGTCTAAGGGTTAGTCACTCCAAGTCACGATTTCTGTGTTCACGTGTCCGGGATGAGTCACTGATTGATAATGCCTTTCCAATGTTTCCATAGCCTCTCATTTCATGTGCCTAACTGCCTATTATCGCGCCCTTCACTTATTCCACGACCATGTATGGAGAAATCGTGAGCACCGGGAACATGCGTCACGTTGCTGGCATCGAGGAGTCGTAATCTACGACGTCACCAATCCTGCTGAATCAGTTCCGAATAAGTTCTAGCTCAAAACTGCTTGTCCAAAATCGATCGAGGTATTTGCAGTTTGCTGCAGCAGTGCTCAGGTTGCATTCGCTTTGTTCCGCCAGAGCCTGTGTCCTGGCCTCATTTCGGTGCAAATCCCGCCAACAGGTCGTGCTTGTAATGGGCCATTGGCCTGTCGTCACCGCTGGCGCCTGTGCCGAAGCACCCAACATCCTGCCGAACCAATGTCTGCAGCAGCGTCTGTGGGTTGTAACACAGCCGTCGCCCTGCAGCACAGCAACCCTCATCTAGCTCCTGAGGTTTCTGCCGGTGTAACAGCGGCACGTGTGCAATGTAATGCGACAGCTTGCTGTGCAGAGGATGCAAAGCACACCAACGTCTGGGCTCAGCATGGCATTGCCAAATGCGTCGGCACGGGCCTCATAATCGCTTTCGCGGCTGTCAATAGCTGTCAGAACTTGCTGTTCTGGTCTGTCCGCTGCCACTGGGTGATCTTGCAAGCGGTATCGCCTGCAGCGGACGGCAAAAGCTGCATCATGGAGAAACATCGCTATGGCTCATCTGCTGCTGGTCTTGCTGCTCCAGAATGTTAGTGATGTGGTTAAGACATCAATAGTTGACCAGCTTGCGGATGCACACCTTCCGTACACATGCACATCAATGCAGTGGCCCAGCTCATGCATCAGCATGGCCTGCCATACATCATCCTGTACCAACAGTAATGCAGCTTGACCACCAGTAGCGATGAAGTTCGTAGTGCTCATTGACACATTTTCAAGGTGCATGCACCGCAGTTCGCACCGGTAGCTTGCTTAGCCGCGGTGAGATCACGACCGTGCTAACCCTGCTCCGTTCTGCGCGCGCTGAACTGCAGTGCAAAGTGAGCAACACTTCCGTGGTCATGATCAGGCGCGTTGCCAGTAAGACGGCGCAACCTGTGAAGCACATTGAGGCGGGGCTTCACACCAGGGCATGCATCTCACGGGCTATAGGGGACCAGGTACGCAAAGTGCCGGCAGCACAGCTGCGCAGCCTCGTCCGCGGCTGCGCAGCCTGGCGCTGGGCAGATCTCATATGGGATGTCATCACCTACAAAGGTCACACCAATGAGACGTCGGGAATGTTGAGAGCTTGCGCACGGTACATAGTATAGCCGTCATTCTTTGCAACTCAAGCCACAGAATGCCATGTCATCACCTGGTCTGAAGGTGCCGCAGTGCCCATCCCCAAATCTGCCAGATGACTTGAAGTCTTTAGCTGGATCGCCGATCTCCGCAGCTGGTAGCACTGCATTTGGCACATACCATGCAAGCCGGGCATCGAAGCCACTTAAGGATTGCTGCAGATGATCCACTTGCTGTTGGAAGAATGCTTCAATCGTCTCGGCGTTTGGTGGAAGCTGAGCATCCTGTAGCACCAGAGCAGCCACTGGTGCGTCGGCGTGGTTAAAACGTTGATGCATCTTATAATTCGGACCGATACACGATCTCACCGGTCCAGAAGCTGCACTACGCTCTGGATTGAAGAGATGCGCAACACATCCTGCAGCCGAAAGAATGCTCGCCCTGCATGCCACGCAAGTGTGAAGTTTGGAGCGCGGTACCATGCATCAGTGTGAACATTCTTTCCGGTTTTCAAAGATGTATGACCTTCTAGACAACGTGAATGTGCGCGCGACAATTGCTGGATGTGCGCTGCAGATGGCGTGTCGTTTGCCAGGCTGTATATTGCTGCGGCATGGACCGGGACAGAAAGTCAGAACCTGATGGGTCAAATGACAGTCAGTCAGGCCTGGTCGTGACGCAGAAGGGAACATCGGCAAAGGGCGTCAAGTCACGTCACATAGCAGTGCCAAGTGCATACTGCAGGCAGACATCCCGAGCCAGGTGCATGGCGGCAGCAGCAGAGGCTGGAAGGACCAGCGCTTGCACGTCGTGAGTCAGCCAAGCAATGCAACTCAAAGAGCTTACGACGCCACGACGCCGACAAGACAACATGCAGAAGATACGCTTGCAAGATGAAGACACGGCGGCACGGCGGATACCATGCGGAGCATGCGCTACAAAACCACCATCCTATGTACCAACGCTGTTGCACATAGCAATAGACGTGTGTCAGAATATGAGTATGTGTTGAGACATTCGACCTCGCATCTGGCTCACTCCATCGTATGCGGCATGTTATGATGCTTGTCCATCATGCGTGCTGATTTCAGTCAAGGGCTGCTTGGCTGCTGTCCATCCTGCCGCAGGGCATGTGCGCCAGCTGCCAGCACCGTTGGCAACGCGGCTTCGCTGATACATGTGGACCCTGCCTGAGCCAGCGAGCCGACATTGCTGGCAGAAGCGGCGCCCTCCTCACATATGACGCCCAGCCCGCTGACTGGGCCGCTGCGTCGGTCCTCTGCGCTGCGCCGCATGGTTGTGTTGGTCCGAGCGGCGGCGGCGAGCTCAGCAGTGGCCTCAGAAGGCCGATGAAGATTGGAGCTCGCCGCCGCTGCGGGGCCCTGGACCTCGCCAGTGTCGCGGTCCGGCCCACCGGGTGACCATGTTGATGGGTCACCGTCATCCGAATTGTCGGGGTCCGATGGTTCGCTGGCACCGCCGCGCAGCGACAGCGTGCCCGTGGCATCGGACACGCTGCTGCTGCGGGAGCTGCCAGGGCTGGCGGAGGGGCTGCGGGCGCCGCTGCCCCGGGGCTGCCAACTGCAGTGCTGGCTGCTGGCCCCGCCGAAAGCGTCGCTGCGGCTGCTGTCGCTGCCACGCCTGTCAGCCGCCGCCTTGAGCCGCTCGAACTGTGCACCAACACCCCCAGCTCAGGCAGCCGCATTTGCAATTAACAGCGGTTGTCCACGTTGCGCACATGCAGAAACAGCACACCGTACACTGGCTGCTGACAAAGACAGGCAACACTACTGGAACGACACACGGCAGCTGACCTGAGCGGCCTTCAGGTCACGCAGCCGCTCAGCAAGCTGCCGCTTCGACAGGCTGGAGGCGGAGGAGCCAGAGGCCATGCCCTCACGCTCGTGGCCAGATGCATAGCTGCTGGCAGGGGCGCTGGGCTGGCTGCTGGGCAGGCTGCTCAGGCTACGTGCGTTGCTGACGTTGCCGCTGTCGCTCGGCTGTGACAGCACGCGGGACGCTGCGGCAGACGGCGCTGCCGAGGGCGGGAGGCTGCCCCCGCCGCCGTGCACTGATGGCAGCCGAGTGCCATCCTCTGTCTTGCCTGAAGGCTCGTCGGCGGTGGCGTCGTGGCCGCTGCCTTGCCTATAATCTTGTGGCTCTGCTGCCTGGTGCTGCTGCTTCGGGGCTTCTGCTGCGGCTGCAGCCTCGCCGTTGCCGTGCTGCTGCTCCTCTTTTCGTGGCACCAAAGGCGCAAGGCTGAACGCCGGCTGCAGCTCTGCTGCAGTCTCGAACGGGCTTCTGTAGCCAGGGGCAGCGGGCGGCGCTGACTCTGCCACATGTGGGACTGTCTTAACCTGCTGCTGTGCAGGCAGTTTGTCTGAGTCTGCAGCAGCTGCAGTCTCGCTGCCTGGCTGCAGTGTGTCCAGCAGGTCTGGCCGCGGTGGGGCGCTGTCGTGATTCAGCTCTGGGCTCTTGCCGCTGGCTGCAAGAGCCTGGTGCTGCGGTTCGATGCCGGGTGCTGAGGCTGCATGGACCGGATCCGCAGGACTGGCGGCAGCCGCTGAGAATGGCGAGCCCTGGGCTGCCATCTCGAATGGCGTCAGTATCTTCGGCGGCGGTGGTGAGCGGGGAGATGAGGGCGCTGCTGCACCGCCACCTGCGCCTATGGCCTCTGGCTCGGCGGGCTCGACAGCGTTGCCCTGAGCAGCGCTGCCCTGCCTGCCAGCTGCGGCGCCGATGGCCCTGTCTGACGCACCGGCTGCATTGCTCACTGCAGTTGCAGATGACGGAGCGGGCGTGGGCCTGGTGCTGGCCGCAGGCACAGGGCGCATACTGTCTGCTGCTGTGGCACGCATCCCGGTGACAGGCACGGCGGCGGACGACTGGTGAGTCAGCGCTTGCGGCGGCACGGACATCTGCCGCAGCGGTAGCCACTGCTGCTGCGAGGCGTGCACAACCTGCGAGTCCTCCGATGATGACTGCCCTTGCTGCCTGCTGTTGGCCTGCGAACTGCTGCGCTCAGTTTCGGACGAGGTTTGCCCCTGAAACAGCTGCATGGCGGAGTCCTCGCATGCCCTGCGCAACAGCCTGTTTGTTCATCGGCCAGCAGGTCACCAGTCCTGTGCAACTGATTGTGGCCATGCACAAAGGAGAAGCAATGCCTAGAGCAGCGAAAAGGAGCAGAGCACACCTTTGCAAGCCAAAGCCAGCTGGCATAGTCTTTGGCTGCGCGATGGCACGCAAGTTGCAAACAGATGCTGGCATCCTCAGCTGCGCCGTGCCATTGGCATCTACAGCAAGAAACATGCACGACACTCACTGCAGGCAGCACGAACTTCGACGTTGTGGACCCTTGGCAACAATGTTACGATATTTATATGTGTGGTCGGTTGGCAGCAAGCGACCATACCCTCAGCAGAATCGGATCTGATAGGCGTGGGCTCGGACATCGTCTTGACGCTTGCATTAGTGGCCTCCTGATCTAGTGCGGGCTCTGCCAGCTTCTCCAGCAGGGGTGGGGGCAGCGCCAGCCTGTATTTTTGGTGAACGCATGCATGAAGTGTTGCCACTCTCTGTTGGCATGCCCCTTGTTCCGGGTTGCACATCCAAAACAACGTGGGCCAGCCCTGACTGTAGCACCATACCTTGCGGCCGCGGGATTGCTTGCCATCGACTGCGAGAGGGTTTTGACCTCCGGCCCATGTGGCGCATACTGCTGTTCCAACTCCTCCAGGATCTGTGTCAAACATCACACTCTGTGTCCGTCAACGGTTGTGGCAACTGCACTGTGCATGCCAGCCGGCAGATCGTCCTCGTCAGGGGCCTGCTACATTATGGACACCTGAGCAAAGTCGGGGCGCTCGCTCGCATTGGGCGACATGCAGCGCTTGGCCATGTCGACCAGGAATGCCTCGCCAGACACCTCATCAGGCCACGGCAGCTGCTTTTGCTGGAAGCCGACCGCGCCCACCACTTGCATGGGGTGCATGCAGTCCCACGGGGCCTCGCCGGTGAGTACCTCCCAAAGGACTACACCAAAACTGTACACCTGCAGACACACATGATGCGGATGCATGAATCTGAAGCTGCTGGCTGTCAACTGTTCGCAATGCGGAGCAGAGGCTGCATCATGATCATTCTTGTTGCATGAACCACGACCCACGTCGGACTTGTCGGAGCTGCCCTCTGTGCGCAGGACCTCTGGAGCCATCCACTCAGGCGTGCCGCTCTCCACATTGGCAGTCACGAACTTCTTGCCGCCCTTGAGCAGGCGGCTGAGCCCGAAGTCCCCAATCTTGATGCGCCACTGGTTGTCGATCAGGATGTTGGGCGACTTCAGATCCTGCGCATGCAATGACCAATGTGAGCCACAATATGACGGCGGATCATCGACATGAGGAATTTGCTTGGATCACAAGCTGCGCCATTGCCATAGCCACGCATGCAAAACCCACCAGGTGCAGGATGGGCGGGCTGCGGCTGTGCAGGTGTGCCATGCCACGCGCCACCGAGGTGGCTATGGACCGCTGCAACTTGGGCTCCAGTAACCTGCACATGGCTGCAATAACTTCAGTGTCTGTTGGCGCACCTGCACTTGGACAACTGCTGACTACAATTGTATATCCTGCTCACATATGATTCCAACCAGTGCAGAGCTGCACACGCACCTGCCCTCCCGCTTGCGCAAGACCTTGAACAACGACCCTCGATGCATATACCTACAAAGCATAACAAGGTCATGTCACAATGCGCATGACAAGTGCATGATGACAGACATGCTGGAGCTACAACAGAGGTCTTGGATAAGGCCTAGCACCCAGCAGCAGGTCCAGACTCACTCTGAGACCATGGCCAGCGCAGGCGAGCGTGTGTAGCCCATGAACAGCAGCAGGTTCGGGTGACGCAGGGCCGCCAGAATGGAGACCTCTTGAAAAAAGCGCTCCAGTACCCCAGCGTCCACATTCAGCAGCAGCTTGATGGCCACTACAGTGCCGTCCAGTTTCCCAACAAACACCTGCAGACACCATCATGGTATGTTCATGTGCTGGCGAACTGGTGACTCTTAGACAACAGCGTTCTGGCTGCCCAAAGCTATGATGCCAGCACAGCAAGGCAAAGCACAGCCTACCTCCGCACAGCCGCCCACAGCAATGCGGTCACCAATCAGAAGCTTGTCGGGATCCAGCTCCCACTGCGACGCCTGCAGCGCCTGCATGGCCAGCGCTGTCGTGTCCACCGGCGGTGCAGACACCGGCTGCCGAGAGTGGCCCCTGCAGCGCAGTTGCATCGCTGTAAATGAAGCACTGTCACAAAAGGACACCGTATCGCAGGCGCATGGCAGCCGGCGACGCACCCAGCCATGTTGCGGTAGAGGGAGTCGTTGACGCTGGCCAGTGCCGGCTGGCTCAGCTGCTGCTGCACTGGCGCTGCACAGCTGCCGTCATCATCGCCCCAGTCGGTCTGAGTCGGCGCATCTGAGCCCTGATGCACCAGCCTGCTGCGCTGCGCACGTGGGGTTGCTGCGTCTGACAGCGCGAAGCTGTGCTGCGGCGCCACATGAGACATCAGGCGCGCGGGCGCTGTTGCTCTCGGCGTGCCGTCGCTGATGTCGCCCGAGTCCGGTCGTCCCATCTCCTCAATGTGTAGGGGCGCAGGCGCCGAGGGGCTGCTGTGGGTCGCGGCATCAAAATGCGCATCAAAAGAGTGCACCACGCGCAGGGAGCTTTCGCCGATTGGGCGGACATCCACCTGTGGATGCACAAAGGAGCACGACTTGGCAATCTGCACAGCTGCTTGACTTATCATGTGCGCTGCAAGCGACTGACCGAGTTCGATCCGCAGCTGATGCATGCAGCCAAACACCGAGTGCAGCACCTGGTGGTTGTCGACACGTGACGGACGGCGTGTGAGCCGGCAGCCATCACTCAGCGTCTTGTGTAGCGTGCTGAGCACATTTTGTGACAAGTCCTGTGAGATGCTTGCGGCATCCACCAGAGTGTTATCAGCGGCCTCCCGTGCCTGCACATGCACGACTTCCTGCTTGTGGCATGGGGCACATAGGCGTAGCTGTTCCTGCAGTATGCACACCAGGCTCAACAGCTAGTGCAGCTGCAACGCGCTCACCATGCGCCCTGCACACTGAAAGCGGTCTCAGAGGCCACTGCCTTAGGAGCACCCGCAGATTGAGAGACGTGACAGCCTGCGGCGTGCAGAGTGCGGCTGGGCGGAACATGCCAATGTTATGAGAGCCATGCGACAGGGACGGCAGGACGCAGCAGCATGCAGACCGCAAACAAGTACAGAGCCAAGCACGATGTGCTGAGACTCTGCAAAACAGCCGCAGGAGCACCGGTGCACTGCACCAAACCGAACTTGCCTGATTAATGTCAGCTGACAACTAACATTTGAGGTGTCGAGAAGCGAGGGCTGACTATGTGCCTAGCATACAACCACAACTGCTGATGAGATTAGCTGCGCATGCGCATGCACTCTGTAGATGGCCGTGATGTCTGGCAACAGAAGCTCGCGAGCCCTTGGTTCACAGCAAACCACATTCAGCAGCAATCTACGCCATGTCCAAAACTATCCTGCTAGACGCGCAGTAGCTTGTGTTTCACGGGTGTTGTGTCCCTGATTACGAAGGCAAGCTGTGGCCAGGCCGACTCGGCCAGGCACATTTGTGTAGCTGCTGCACGATGTAGCTTTACGATGACCACAAGGGTACTTTACGAACAGGCTCCAGTGCCCTCTGTAGCAGCCGGGATAGCAGCAACGCGCAGTCGACCATTGCACAACCTCCTCGACATACTTGTGAGCTTGGTACGGCTTACGTTGATTGGCAGCACATGTGACCAGCTGAAACATACAGCAGCCAACCAGCAGCATGCATGCGCTCGGCTTCCCGCAGCGGCATGCAGCAGCACAGGCAATAGCGTCGACCAGGCAAGCGTGTTCAGAAAGCGCGGTACCGGCGACTCATTTTGCTTCTAGGTAAACGTCTTGAGATTGTCGCCGCGCACATGGCAGGCCCTGCGGACACCGCACCGTGATCATGCTCACAAAATTCGCAGCATGCACACCATGCTTACCTGATGCCATCACAGCATGTTGGAGCAGGGCACCTGCATCATCAGTGCCGCGGCAGCGGCAGTGCGCTGCAGCTCCGCATCTGTCACAAGCGCCGCGGCAGCATGCCAGGCTGCGACCACTGCAGGTGAGCTTGTGTATTCCTGCAAGCTATGATACGACTGATGCATTGTGTGCGCAGCATGTGCAAATGCGGCGATGAGTTTTGCCGGACGTGCCTCCTGCAGGCCGCGCCCCAGCCGGATTTGCAGGCCGTGCCCCGCGAGGTGGTGGAGAAGGAGACCGATCACGGAGAGCAAACTTACGATGTGTACGTGCACGACGCGCAACCGCTGGCCGCTGGCGAGGAGAAGCACATGCTGTCCGTCTTCGTGGCAGATGAGAAGGGTCTCATCAACCGCGTGGCCGGTGTCTTTGCTCGGAGAGGTGCAACTGACGTGGTGCAACCGCTGCTGATAGCCATGGAGGTGACGCAGCAGATCAATGCTCCGCTGCAATCGCTGGTAGGGTCGTGACGCCGACGACCCTCCTGCAGGTGCCAACATTGAGTCGCTGGCAGTCGGGTTGAATATCGACAAGGCGCTCTTCACGATCGTGGTGACCGGCAACAAGTCAGCAGTGGCCAACCTAGTCAAGCAACTGGGCAAGCTGGTCAAGGTGACTGCATGGGAACCTCCCACAGCGTTTTCACCAGGCTGTGACTTGGGTGGAGACACTAGCGACATGCACTCTCAGTGCTGGACATCCACACCCATGCTGGCACATCTGCGCCAAAAGGTGCGCTATGTGGAGGATGTCACGATGAGCCAGAGGGTGGAGCGGGAGCTGGCGCTGTTCAAGGTGTCTGCATCGCCGGGCGCCGCTCGCACCGAGGTGGTGCAGCTGGCGGACATGTTCCGCGCACGCATCGTGGACGTCTCAGGCACGGTGCAGCAGAGTTGGCTGGCATGGAGAAGGAGGGCATTCCTTGCTGCAGTGTCTGGGCTTCTGTGCGACGACATCAAGCATGGCTAAGTCATGAGGGGTGATGCACCACCGTGTAACTGGTCTATTTGCAGAGCAAACGGTGACACTGTCGGTGACGGGCGATGCGGGCAAGGTGATGGCGCTGCAGCTGAAATTGGCCAAGTTCGGCATCGTCGAGCTGGTGCGCACGGGCAAGATTGCTCTCAAGCGCGGGCGGCAGCTGCTGGAGATGGGCGGGTGGGGAGACAGCGCGCTGCGCCGGCGCCAGCAGCAGCGGCAGAAGCAGGTCCTTTCACGCTGCATGTGCAGGCCGGCGGGCAGTCGCTGTGCACGAGAGGTTATACCGCTTGCTTGTTGGTCAAGCCACCATGTGCAGCGGAGGACCTTTGGTATACTCCTGGCTGTGCAGGCAGCAGATGCGCCCGGCTCAGCAGCTCATGCTGACAGAGCGTCAAACGAGGGCGAGGGCGATGTGTACATGGTGGACGAAGAGGAAGGGCCCGGTGTATGGGAGGTAGATTTGAGCATTTGAGCATTTGAGCAAAATGCCATGGGATGTCGCGTGTGACGCTGTCGCAGGGCAGTGACAATTGCTGCACAATTTATCCGTCAAGATGCGCGGTGTTTCGGGTCTTCGCATTGCCGGTGTGAAGCCGGCTGATGTTGCAAGGGTTTTGGGTGGACTGCTGTATGTCATGATGCAGGTGGAGCATGTCCTGGACGCCAGCTACGGTGACGCCAGCATCTCCGAGGCACAGACACTGTCCATTGAGGTAACTCGTGCTCACTCTGGGATGATGCATTTGCCGTACACTTAGATGCATAATTCAGACTCTACTTCCGCCCCATACATGCTCCCCAGCGATTGGTTTGCGCCCAGCTAAGGCTGATGTTCACTCCCATATGTCCATCACAGGTTGAGGACCGGCCCGGCTGCTTGAATGAGGTCACGGGGGTGTTTGCTCGCCGTGGCTTTAATGTGCAGTCGCTAGCGGTGGGCACCAGCGAAACCGAAGGCCGGTCACGCATCACCATGGTCGTACCTGGTGGCTCTGACAGCCTGCAGAACCTGATCAAGCAGGTGCGTCTGTGTAATTGGTGTGACCATGGCACCTGCTTCCTTGACTTACTTGGGCAGATCCAAGCGCAGCTTGTAAAGGGCAGCTGCTGCAGCCACCGGTGACGTGTGGAGTTGTTGCTGATTTGTGCTGTCACTGCTGCTGTCAGGTGTACAAGGTCATCTTCGTTGCAAAGATCACCAACCTGACGGACGTGCCGCACATTGCACGCGAGTTGATGATGATCAAGGTACAGTCTTGACTCAACCAGGCAGCAGCACTGGACATGGCTTGAGCATTTCATGGTGTGCAAGCTGCCAAGTAACATTTGCACTCCTGTGACTCTGTGCAATCCTAGCAACCCCTGGATCTGGGCATAGGTGCGGTGCAGCGCAGCTCAGCGGCGAGAGGTCCGGGACCTGGCAGAAATCTTCCACGGCAACGTGGGTTCTATACTTGACAGGACTCCCGTCTTGCCTGCTGCCTTGATGCTGGCAGATGGGATGTGGTCGTATGTGTTGCCACGATGTTGTAGGTGTGCGATGTGTCGTTAGACACAATGACGCTCGAGCTCCAGGGCAAGGCGCCCAAGATGGCAGCGTTCCAGACACTGCTGCAGGTACGTGGGATTGCAGGGTGTGGACTGTGTGGTGGCATTTGTGCGGCCTTGCCTCAACACACCTCGCTGTTGAGCTTCCTTTGTGACCGTATGTGTGTGTTTGTGCAGCCATACGGCATCCTGGAGATT
Source organism: Diplosphaera chodatii (assembly GCA_032358165.1). NCBI lineage: Eukaryota > Viridiplantae > Chlorophyta > Trebouxiophyceae > Prasiolales > Stichococcaceae > Diplosphaera > Diplosphaera chodatii. The sequence continues at coordinate 1,255,012 of JAALGY010000001.1, read as the reverse complement.
GCACGCACTGGTCGCATCGCGCTGTCACGCGACTCAGGCATCAACACGAAGCTGCTCAATTCCAGGAAAACTGGGCGAGTGTACTGACCATAGTCAGGGTTGGTCACGTTGTCAGTGTGGTTACCGTATAGCATTTTGAGCATGCTGCACATGTAGCATGTGGTTTGCAATGCCTGCAGTCCTAGCCAATACAGAGGCTGGGGTCGCTTGCCCAAGGCATACAGTCAATGGCCGCATGTTGCCATGTGACGCATCTTTAGAAGGTTCCACACCACCACACGGCGACTCCCCCTCACTGGTCACCCTTGCCTGTCATGAGACAAAGGCGGGGCCGTCAGCGGGCAGGTCAGCAGCATAACGCTCTCGTCAGGCTTCCCGCATGATAACAAGGTGCCGCAGTGTCGCAGTTTGCGCACCTTGGCCTGTGTAAAGGTTGTGAAGCGCGCGGATTGCCATGAACCCGCCGACTGTCGCCATGGCCAGTGGAATTGCCACGCTCGTCACGCGGTCAGTCCTGGCACGTCAAAGGGAAAAGAGTCGCTGTTGTTATGCAGGCAGAGCGGACATGTGAGTCATGTGTTGCTGTATGGGTCCAAGATCATCCCGACGTACTCACTTGCCCGTCAGATGCACAAAACCCCGCTGCGCCTGCTGTGTCTGCCACCACTTTTGCTGGCCCTGGAATTTTTGCAGGACGTCTGTTGAGGGCTTTGGCTGGTTGAAGTTCCCGCCCGCATCCATCGCGACGGTGTTGATGGGAGCCGCACCTGCACCCAAACTGTCAGCATGAGACTTGCAATCCCAATGTATGGGCCTCCGAATGTGCACGCAGACACCGGGCAGCCGCCTGCTGGCGATCATACTGATTTACTGATGCTCATCACAGATGAGCTGCGCCTGGCGCCACTCGGCTTCGTCACGTCGAGCAAGACACCTGCTCGGGTCTCACCTCAGGGTTTGTAATGCTAACACCCAACCACTTGGCCTGTGGCACAAGCACCCCTTGCTGCGCAGTGTACGCTAACACGATCAGCTGAATGGGTGCGAGGTAATGCGAGTATGCGACAACGGTTTTAGGTGCGCATCTTGACATCTTTCATACGGTGTGCATACGGTGCTGCAGGGCCACTGCACTGCATCCCCTTCCCGGCTTCCAGCCGACCTAAGAAGTCGGAGTGCATGTGTGCATCCTTCCAGCACTTCAAGCACACCATACTTCACGCTGTAGTTGCACTTGGATTCGCTGACCGCAGTGTCACTGTTGCACTGACCACTGGCACAATCTGTGCAGCGACACAGCCTCCTTGCCGCGCCGTAGTCACGACTGCTATTGTAAAGGAAGTCTTACTCAGGCTGGACTGAGCAAACGGCAGCTCTGGCTCTCGGAATCATGCGGGGCGTCAACCGCGTGTTCCATCGACATGTTCCGGCACCATCGCATGGTGCGCCATGGCACCTTAGGCTCCCTGAAATGATGGCTGCGCTGTCCAAGTGGCACACGGTTGGACCTTGGCTGACACATGCTCTGCGTCTTGGAGGCACCTCGGCGCTTGCAGACTTCACAACGAGCATGGCTTGGCCTGGGAGTCCAGCACAGCTGGCAGGGTGCGACCAGCATGGACATGCGACATCACGGCACTGTATTCTGCAGCTGGCAGCCGCCGGTATGTGCCGTGCACAATCCTCTCCACACCAACATGGGAAGCATGCAACTAAGGTTGTTGCACCCTCGTGCAGGCCACAGCAGCTCAGGAGCAGCCATGATTTTGTGCCGCTGAATGTGCTGCAGCGCACCGCTGTCGCAATCTTTTCTGCCGTCGAAGCAGCACGCAAGTAAGACATGCCGCTCAGTGGAGTCGGTGTCGCCGACACCACCATGTTGACCTGCTGATGAACAGCTTGATATGCCGAATGCATCGCTTCCGACTGGTGTTTCACATGGTCCAGCCCGGCCCGAGCGGACCTGGTCGCTGCACTGGGGGAGACAACCGGCGAGGCGGCATTCCGCGCCGTGCGAGACCGCATGCGGCGCACAGAGTCGGGCCGTGAGCTGCTGCGCCTGCGGCCGCGCATGACTGTGAGCCTCCGGGGTGGCAGCGATGAATGGAGCATCTGCCGCTGCTGCACATCGCAACTGAGTGCCTACATACGATATTTTATTCTAGATGCTTATCCCAGTCGTTTTGACGATCATGTCACCCGCGCAGGACGACTCGCTACAGCACCTACATGATCTGCCTCCCACCACCTTTGGCGGTGCATATGCCAAGTTCATGGACAAACGCCACTTTCATGCAGATGACAGGTCGGGTTGGCTATTGTCACCCAGCAAAGCCCAGCTTCACCTGCATGAATGCAACGAATGGAATGGAGGCATTACCACTGATCGTCTGGAAGCTTGGGCAGAGGCTTGACCATAACTTGATTCGTGCATCCGCAGGCCGCCGGTGCGCTTCATAGCAGATGTGGAGGTGGCATACGCAGCGCAGCGGTCGCGGGAGGTGCACGACCTGTGGCATGTGCTCTTCGGCTGCCACACCAACGTGTTTGGCGAGCTGGCGCTGAAAGCTGTGGAGTACGTCCAGGTACGCAGCTTGCATCCGCCAAAGCATTTAGGGATGCTTGTGATTGGTCAAAGCATCTATCGCCTGACAGATTGGCATGCCCTCAAAGCCTGTGAAGTCAGTGTACGGTATGTAGTGGGCTGCCCTTGCATATGCCACAGCTGGTCTGCAGACAGCAGCACACTTGTTCCGACCTGCCCCAGAGGTATTAGTGCCATCAGGAGGCATGCAGGAGGCATGCATCCACCACAGACCAAGACCTCTGACTACACCCGCCATGCAGACGGGGGTGCCCATGACAGCGCTGTCAGTGGTGGGCGCACAGTGGCGGCTGCGGCCGCAGGACCGCCGGTTGCTGTGGGGCACCTTCATGCCCTGGGCGCTACGCGCAGGGTCACGCTGCCCCGACCTGCTGACTGTATACTACGAGAAGCACTTCGAGGTGTGCTTGTGCTGCTCTGACCTCAGCTTGCTGATGCAGGGCATCCTCCCGGTGATGGCAGTGTTATCAGTTCCACAACGAAACGTTGCTCTGCTGGTGCAGGACGACCTGCTGAAACTGCGCAGGAAGTGGAACATTATCCCAGCACCTAAGCCGCCGCGCGGATTTATCATGCCGTGAATGTGCCTCTTGGTCGCTGAGGCTGGTCGTCAGTTCGTTGAGAGATCCGACCACTGCCAACACAATGAGGTGTGTTTTACACTGGTCAAATGTGTATCAGTTCCAATATGCTGATTCTCTGTCTGGTTTGCCGAGCTTCAGCTTGGCTGTCTCAATAGCGATCATCGTCTGGCACCCCTGCCCACGCAAACAATGAAGTCAGCGTTGGTTTGGCTGCTCTGCAGGTGCAAACACCAGGCAATGTGCAGCAGCAGGAATGCACATATGCATGCAGTGCCAACCGGTGGGACATGGTACTCCATCAGCTGCCTGTCGTCTGCCATGTGCTGCCCAGCGTAGATGAGAGTCTGCATGCAGGGTGCTGCTTCTCACAACCTGAAAGTCTGATGGAGCAGGCACCTCAATCATACAAGCCGAACCAGCTGCGACGCTCACCAGGTCATTCCACTGCTGGACGCCTGGCGTGTTTCTGACGTCCTCCGGCTTGTTCGACCTGGATATGCCGCCGTCAAACAATGCCTGCTTGACCCTGTGCACTGGCCAGTCTGGGTGTGCTGTCACCCTGTAGCGGCAACCGCTGCAAAAAAACACCTGCGCAGCACAATGTCCTGTTCGAAGGGCAACAACGTAACGTCAGGTCCTCGCGGAACATACTTAACACAACAGCCACCATATGTGTCATGTCCTTGCGTGGCGGCACCGTTGGAATGCCCTCGAAGGGGCACTCCATTGTGGCAATCTCCTCGAACACCTCCGCCTATGATGATCACAAGCAATCACCAACAATCTTGCGCTGCCAGGCAGGAGTGCATCACATCTTTGGAGTGTCGACCGCACAGCAATGCAGATGCTGCACTGCAATTCTGCGGCACGTGGGCAAGCAGGTCCAGCCGTGCATGGCACACGGCGCTCTTGTGCGACAAAGCAAAATGATCTTCTCGAGTCGCTTGCCTCCTTTTCTGGCGGTATCTTGCACCGACGGTCGCAGTCCCAGGCCCCCTTGCCAATGGACACACCGCCGCTGGCGTCACCCGCTGCAGGGGCGGAGGTATCTGCGGTCATCGTTGTGAAGGCTGTGGCTGGCTTCTACCTCAATTCAAGCCTCAGTCTCTGAGCTGAGGACCATGTTGCATCAGATTGCGCAATTGCATGAGGGGGAGCTGGACGGACTGCTCCAAGACTTCGCTACAGGGCAGCGTCGCCATTGCTGCGAAAATGTCGGTCATGTTCGACACTTGATCGACAGTGCCTACAGGATTGACCTTGTTCACGGTCATAGATCGGCTCATCGGCAACGCGCACAGGCACAATACATCCACACATCTGCAGGCAAGCTGTGGGTGGCAAAGGCCCGGCCGCATCCCCGACAGCGTCGCCGCGGTGCAGCAATGCAGATCGATCCCGACAAGGCCCGGGAGCTGGCGCAGCGCGGCGCCAGCATCCTGTTGCTGGATGTGCCGGAGGGTACACGCGTTGGGTTGGACCATCAGGTGGGGCCTGCGGCTTGTTGCTGCTGTGCCGCATATTACAGCCTGTGTAGCTGCCGCTGCACATTTGCCGGTGCGCCGCCACTTGGCCAGCGTCTGACAGCTGTCGCCTCACGGTGCATGGTATGTTTGGGAGTGCCGAGCAAAGTTTGCTGATACCATGAGCATGACACACAGAGCTTCGTGGCAGCGGGTGGCTTCAAGGGCTTCAAGATGGTGCCGCCTGGGCCCCACTTTCTGTCCTACAATGCTGCGAGCCGTTCCGGAGACTTCGCACCCACCATTGCACAGCTGCTGCATCTGGCGGGGCGCCAGGTGCTTGTGTGCCGCTGGTCGCCGCAGCAGGAGATGCTGCTGCCACTCAGCGATGAGGACGAGGTGGGTGGTTCATGGTCTCCTGCAGCACATGTCAGGCTCTGGCATTGCATGGCAGACGTTTATGGTCAGACAGTACTTGCTGTGTGTGCCATAGCGTCATGGCTGTGAAGCGATATAGCAGATGTTGTCACTGTGCTGCACCAATGCGCAGGCAGAGCGGTATGCAGAAGGCGTACGACGCTTCGACTTCGACGGCGGCCTGGTGCCATACCAGCTCAACACGTACAGTGTCTGGCAGCAGCTGACGTCGTATGTCAGTGCGCAGACAATCTCGCGCATTGCACCAGCCCAGGTACCGACTCACTCCCGCATGTCAGTCGACCATGAGCTGTGGCACCGTACATCATGCGTCTCAAAATATGTGCAGTTCATACATGGTGCGCAATCGGAATTGTGTGCGATTTCTGTGCTGCAGGGCAGCACCAGCATCATGGCGGAGGCAGACCCCGCACAACTGCGACAGCCAACCGCAGCAGAGCAGCACCTGGATGCACAGCTGGAGGAGCAGCGCTCAGACGGTGCCACATCCCCACTGCCTCTCTTCAGCGCTGCCCTAGGGACTCTCAGTCAGGGTTGTCAGACTATTGGCCTCTGCTGCCAACAGTCGGGTGCTGAGTGCCCACATGCGTCCAACAGCAGGCACTGGAGGCACAGCACAGCCGAAGGCCGACAGGGATGCACTTGTGGGACGCTGTCGCTACACGCCCGTGCCCCGCCTCCAGAAAGGCAGTGGTGGGATCTGCTCAATGGCCTCACGGCAGGCAGTTCATGAGCTAACTGGCGATGAAGGTGTCCTTGCATACACAGTGCTCTACAGCTGGCTGCGTGGCATCGTCCGCAGGCTTGACCGCGGCAGAGCTGACAGCGCAAAACTTGGACAAGTCGGCACTGCTGGACGAGCTCTTGCAGCAATTCGGTGGTGACGACCACGAGCTTTTGGCGGAGTTCCAGCTCGCGTTTGTGATGTTTCTGTATGGACAGTCTCTCGAAGGTGATCATATCATTACTTGCCCTGTGTCTCATGTACCTCGAGCTTGCTGTTGTTCACTCGTTGGCCTGACACAACGACGTGACGCTGTGTTGTGGCGACCTGCATTGAGACAGGCTTTGCACAGTGGAAGACGATACTGCAGCTGGCGCTGGCGTGCGAGCGTGCTGCACTGCAAACTCATACCCGCTTCTTCAAAAGCCTGTTGGCCTTGCTCCGGATGCAGCTGGAGTACGGCATCAGCGGCAAGGTGCCAATGGCCCACCCATTCGTAGGCTGTGCTATCTTGCGCTTGACAAGCATCAGTCCGAGGCTTGCCTGTTAAAATGATTCGACACCATCCCTTCTGGTGCTTGCACCAACGCTTTGAGAGACTGATATGAACTTGAATTGTGCAGACGCCACCATCAGCTAACGGACAGCCGGCTGTGGGAGACACAGGCATGGCAGAGCTGATTGACGAGCTCTTGCCGGACAGCTTCCTGCAGCACTGCATCGGTGGCTTCCTCGAGATGCTGTCGGACAATGCTGGAGCGGTGAGCACAATGCTGGCATGCATGACGTCAAGCAGCTGAGGGTGTACAGGCTACCTCGGAACGCGGCCTGTGACACCAGCACAGATGATACTCTGGCCAGCAAGGTTGCATTGCCTGCAGGTGCCGCAAACGCTGCTGGAGGAGGCAGACAAGCTGAAGCACACCCTGCAGCAGCGGATGGGCATCCAACTCGACATTGCCGAGCTAGGCCAGCATTCGAGTGACGAGGATGCGCCGGTGGTAGTTGAACTATGATTTGCGCTGTTGTCTGCCGAAGGCCGGGACAATCAGCATGTTGACTGGACATACTGGAGGAGATGTTTAAACCCAAACCCTCGAGTCCGAACTCAAACTCGCAGCCGCGATCAATTGCGGCCAGGGTTTAGGCCCCTTCAGTACACCCGAACCCCTTCTCGAGCAAGCGGCGGGGGAGTGTGAATTTCATGAGGAACGGGGCGGTTCTTATTCACCGGGTCGCAACCAGGCGTCGACCTCTAGTTATGGGTCTGATTTCGTTTCTGTCGACGGAATTCTATTTTCGAATTCGTCAAGTCAACAATTGGCGTTCGCACGGGCGAGACGCGAGTTTGTCCCCCACCGGCATAGGAAAGTGGCAGGGAAGAAGGGCGTGCACTCTGAAAGGCATCGTCATAACTCCCCGTCATCAGCAAACACTTAATTTCTGCCCCTTATTCAAGAGGGCATAACCATTCGCAAACCAAATTTCGCTCGCCGCGCACCGCAACTGGCTCCTCGCTGTGCGACGCCCGACAGCAACAATGCAGAAGATGGGCGAGGTGATTTCAGGCCACAAGCCTGCAACGCTGACGGCCGGACGGCACCATCAGCCATGCCGGAAATATCGGCTCTAGGGTTTTCGCTCGCTCCTAGCGGTGAACGCAAAGAGTTTGGCCCCTAAAGGGGGGCCAAACTAAAATTATACCCTAAAAGCCTCAGGTGGGGGGACTCATTCGAGAGCAGCTCGTGCAGTACAACAGGTTGTAGGGTTTGGGCCCAGATGTCTGTTGTAGCAGGCTGTACACTTGGCCCTGGGAGGTCGAAGACGGGACCGTCGAACGCAAGCGCCACAGCAACGTTTGCAACGTGTTGCGCATACGGCTATCGACCAGTGCCCAGGATGCTGGCTCAGAGCGGGTCCAGAAGCCTGCAGAGCGCCGGCAGCCTAGCACTGCCAGAAGCGAGATGTGCACGCCTGTCTGTACGTCAAGGCAGGACTCGCAGTCGAACACGCTCCGCTGTTCATGCGCATGCGGGGGGTGCAGACGCCACGCGGCGCGATCTCCTTGCTGCGACGGCGGCCGCGGCAGCGCTATGTGTCAGCCCAGGTGGGATGCCATTTTAGCTTTCCAGCCTAACCAGAACTCTGATTGCTGCAACTTCGATACTCTCATATTCGCTGACGTGCTGCGTGGCGCGATCGCACACAGGTGCGTGCCTAGCCGCTGAGAGCATCTATGTCTTCACGCCGCTGCAGTATGGTGAGCCTGTGGCACTAAGTAAGTACAGAGGGCGGGCGCTCTTTATTGTCAACATCGCGAGCGCCTGATCCCTGCAGGTGGGCGTCGGTCTTGTTATGAGGCCTGCATTCACGAGAGTCTCCTATATCGTTGTCATGCGGCGGACTGATGTTGTGTTGCTCACAATGCACAGAACTCGAATTATCCGGGACTGCGCATGCTGCTAGAAAAGTATGGCGGCGCTTCTGGAAAATTCGATGTTCTGGCATTCCCATGCAATCAATTTGGCGGACAGGTGTGCAATCTAGCAACATCGGCAGCATTGCAAGCTTCACGCCATTACTGTCCCTGATCCACACCGTGTCCATTTGCTTGTATCCAACGGATGCCATGTGTTATAGGCGCCACTGGGGTCAGAAGGTGAGAGGGCGAGTGCGTATCGTAAAATCGGCATCGACACGTTTCCTGTCTTTGTGAGTGCATTAGAGCCTTGCCGTGCCAAATGATGTACAGCATGATACCCTGCTGCAGTGGCGTCCTTTTCAATACAGATCGGCACCTGTTGCGCCCATGCAGGACACTCTTGAGGTGAATGGTGACAATGCGGATCCGTTGTACAAGTACCTCAAGCAGCAGCAACCGCGAGCTGTACCCGGATCCCGGTTTGCCCTGAATGCCGAGATCGGTTGGAACTATGAAAAGGTTCGACTCAGCTCAGTATGTTTGCACTTGTCGGACTGTCACGCTTGCGCATATTACTGTGTTTCCGCTTACGCTGTCCTGTTCTATTGTGCAGTTCCTGATCGATTGCAATGGCGTGCCGGTGAAGCGATACAACTCGCCATTCAATCCTGCGGGCGCTGAGGATGACGTGAGCTTCGTGCCGTTATCACTGTTCGCACCCATTCAGACCTCACCACCCCCCCTACATTCCATGATGTGCAGGTTTGTTGCCATTGCAGTTGCGGCTGGTGCTCGCCGGCAGGCCACCATTGCCGGAGGAGTGCATAATGCACCCAGGGCGCAGTGTGTGCAAGGTCAAAGACCTGCCGTGAAGGCAATCGGCAGTTTGACGCGCCGCATGCGGGCTGCGCGAGCACGGTGCCTGTAGTGCGCAATGACGGCTTGCCAGATCAAACCCACAGCGTGGGGGCTGGCGGCCCGAGACAATGAGCATCTATGGCAACCTGTTGTTCTTGCAGCATGCATGCGGACGTGTAGAGAAATCGAATGGTGCAGTACTCTGTTCGAAGAGCGTTTTACGACTTCATTCTTCCCATAGACTCGCAATTCAGAAGCGAGAGTCCTGCACCAATCCTCTGGCTGGGAGAGGTGTTGGGCAGTCGCTCAGTGCGTGCTTCTTACTGCCAGCACACTGCCTTGCCCAGCAACACACTTGCCGGAAATCGTCGATCGTATCCACTCGGCTTCAGTAAAGTACAGCGGCACGATGGCGTTCGCCATGGGCAGCAAGAGCAGCATGCTCCGCGGCCAGAGGTTGAGCACACCCACCTGCACACGGCCGCAGGCCCGCCGTGCAGTCACAACACACGCATCGTCCCGCGTGGATAAGTGAGTGAGCTGTGTGCGCGTGAGGCAGTCCCAGTGGGTGGTCGTTTGCGTGGTGATACGTTTCGGCACTTCCACTGTGCATGTGCAGCGGGCTGCCCTGCCATTGTGCAGATGCTTGCCACTGTCTCACGCGGTGATCCGCCTCATCGCGTGCGCTGTTGACAAACTGGGCGTACCAATGCAGGTTCTCCAAGAAGGACGTCATTGTGTCGCCCTCCATCCTGTCTGCAGACTTCGCCAGGCTCGGCGAGCAGGTCCGCAGCCCACACACGTTTCTCCTGCGCCAAGTGCAAACGTGTCAATCATTTCAGATTATGGAAACAGACAAGGCCGCGGAACGTGTTCATGCACGAGCTGCAGCCGACCGCCAAGTCTCTCCACCCCGCAGGTCAAGGCAGTTGAGGAGGCCGGCTGCGACTGGATCCACGTCGATGTCATGGTGAGACCATTCAGCAACCCAGTCTGCCGGCTGGAGTCCGTGCCGTGGGTGCCACATGCAGCGCATGCAGTGCAGATGCTCCCGCTGGCTGATGTGAGCGTGGCCACATTGGCAGGATGGGCGTTTCGTTCCCAACATCACCATCGGCCCGCTGGTGGTGGCAGCGCTGCGGCCTGTGACTGACCTGCCTCTGGACGTGCACCTCGTGAGTCAGCCGATTTCTACCTGTCATGCGGTAACAAACACAAACCCTCATATGGGCGGGTCTCTGGACGTCTGCAGTCAGTTTACCTAACCAGGTGCAACGAGCAGCCAGCAATCTCAGCCGCCCCGAAAAGTGTGCGTCAACGGTCACGTTGAAAACTGTCCTGCAGATGATCGTCGAGCCAGATCAGCGTGTGGCGGACTTCGCCAAGGCAGGTGCAGACATCATCAGCGTCCATGTCGAGTCGAAGGCAACCACTCATCTGGACCGCGTCATCCACCAGGTGAAGCCTAGTACTGGTGTCATACATGGATTGCCTAATGAATGAGGAGGTCAGTTTATGCCCTGTGCGCCCATGCTGCTTGCCCATTGCTTGCACCTGTGCTGCCTGCAGATCAAGGATCTGGGCTGCAAGGCTGGCGTGGTCCTGAACCCAGCCACCCCGCTGTCCTCCATCGAGCATGTGCTGAGCTTCGTCGGTGAGTCGGCGGCCACAGGCTCGTTACATGCCTGCTCTTGAATGAGCTTGCTGCCAGCATGACAAACAGCCTGTAGCATGAAACACACAAGTGTGACGGTGCGTGCGGTGCATGTGCAGACCTGGTCCTCCTCATGTCTGTGAACCCCGGCTTCGGCGGTCAGAAGTTCATCGACTACCAGGTGAGCCTGATCTGCAACGAGCGCATGCTTGCATGGCTGCCGACGTGACATGTATACACGCGCTTGCACAGCGTGGGCGTCAGCTGCTGACAGCGGTGGCACACAACCGCAGGTGGGCAAGGTGCGGCAGCTGCGGGAGATGTGCGATGCTGCTGGTGTTGATCCCTGGATCGAGGTCGACGGCGGCATTGGCCCCGACAACGCCTGGCAGGCAAGTGTCCATCGTTCGAAACGTAGTGCAGCCTCTCCCTTTACGACCATGATTTCTGGCATCTGCTTGACAGCACGCACCCTGAGGATGTCGTATCGGCTGTCAACCAGGTGATTGAGGCGGGTGCCAATGCGCTGGTGTCCGGCTCAGCAGTTTTCGGATCCAAGGACTATGCACAGGCGATCAAGGGAATCAAGACCAGCAAAGCACCTGCAGGAAAGCAGCTGCAGCATGCGTGAGGCGAGCAAAAACAGCACAGCATTTAATTTCGGGTCGATGGGAGTCAAGTTGCAAACATTGCTACAGTAACGCTTTTATCGGCATTCCATGCAATGGCTGATGCGAGATCAGCTGAGATGCCGCACAACAGTATTCCTGTGAGTATTGCCTGCATTTGCCAACATGCGCTCATTTGCCACGCTTTGCAGTGGCTTGCTTGCACTGCATGAGACCCGGTTGGACTTGGAAGCTTGTGTCTCCTGCTTGAGCACACGTTGTGCAAACAACCGTACATATACAAGGTGAATACTGCAGCTCACACACTCAGCAGTCGCAAACTCGCTCACAGTTGGTCGTCACATGCGTATGAAACTCGCAAACACACCAGGCTGAAATTGCTGCTGCAGCATGGATCAGCAGTTTCTAGCTCATGCTAGCGCCGCAGTCCGCCCAAGTGCATTGTCCTCCTTGATCATAGCCTCCACGAAAAACTCGCCAGCTCGGTAGGACGACCGCACCAACGGTCCAGATGCCACATATCTGTAGGTCCGATGGAGGACAATCTCAGGGTTCAGACTGCACTGAGGCACAGCCAGCCGAACAGGGCTTGTGCGCAGCCAATAGCGTACAACGACTCCCTGGACAGAGGCTGCACCTGAACCCGATGACCTGCTCGCCATACTTGCGCCAGTGTTCAAACTTCTCGGGTGTTACATAGTCCTTCACGGTAAGATGCTGAGGCGTCGGCTGCAGATACTGCCCGAAGGTCAGGATATCAACGCCCGCCTCTTTGAGGTCCACCATCGTGTCGATGATCTGCATCATGCATGAGGAATCTGAGATGGCATGAGGACGAAACCTACTGTGCCAGCGCCAACCACATTGTGCATGCCTCTGCGACTCAGAGTGGTGCAGGACTGGCATACCTCGTCGTCAGTTTCGCCGAGACCAAGCATGATGGACGACTTGGTGTACACACCCACAGCTTTGGCCTGACGCAGGACATCAAGCGACTGCATGTAGCCGGCGCGCGCGTCTCGTACCCGCCGCTGCAACAGAAACCAGATCTAAATTGTAAATCTGCCTGCGACTCGAACATTGCGACGCACACAAGCCCGATTAGGTGCAGGCCTGTCTGCTGAGCCGGCATCACGCCAGCAAAGCATCGGGATGCGTGCGTATGACACAAGCAACGATTGCCGTACCTGCAGCCTGTCGACCGTCTCAATGTTGTGCGCAAAGACGTCCAGGCCAGATGCAGCCAGATGGCGCACTGCTGCCATGTCGCCTCGGAAGTCTGGCGTCAGGCACTCCACCACTATATCCGGCCTGCATCGTAGAATCGACCCGTCTGTTGGTATGGCTGCAGGCAACCCTGGCATTGCAGCAAGCAAACCACAGTGCAATGTTCATCAGCAAGGGCATATGCACGCCATGCATATGCCGCTCACCTCAATGACTTCAGCGTTCGCACAGTACGAGCAAAGTGCTCAGAGCCGCCATCTGCGATGTCATCCCGGTCCACCGATGTGAGGACGATGTAGCCCACCCCCTGAGTAGGCGCAGCAACATACATTGCATAAACCAGGCTCTTCATGGAATCACCTGTATCTGCCAATGTGCAGCATGCAGAGCCGATCGCTGTCCACCACGTCTTGTGCATGAGCAGTCTGACACGCACCCAGGTTGCAATAGCAGCGGCCGTGTGCTCTGGCTCCTCGGGGTCTGGTGGCGGCGGTGTGCGCGCTGTGTTGACTGCGCAGAAGCGGCAGCCGCGTGTGCATGTGTCGCCTGCTTGCAAAGGCTATCGCACTTATTCGTCGATAACAATGATGAAGCGTGTGTGCAACATTGGAACACCAGCCATGCATACCCTTTGGCAGCACTATCGTGGGGATCTATGTCATATCACGCACTGCAACAGATGTCAGGTGCACCCACCCAGCAGCATGATGGTGGCGGTGCCGCTGCCCTCATTCCAGCATTCGCCAATGTTGGGGCACTGCGCCTCCTCGCACACCGTGTTCAGCTTCAGCGAGCGCAAGGAGTCTGACAGATACTCATACCGCTCCTGGAAGGAAGGAGTCTTGCATGTGACTATGTGCTGACCTGGTGCGAGTGCACAGCTGACACCATACATCTGCGCATGTCAGCGTCCGACACGTGCCACCTCAAAGCTGGAGTGTTTAACTCACTCCCTGAGGCGCACGCTGGCGCAGCCATGCTGGCTTCTTGGCATCTGTTGGCAATGGCGGTACCACACCATGCGCCGCTGGTGTGTCTGCCAGCGACGGGTCTGCAGCCACAGCCAGCCGCACCAGCTCCGCAAAGGCGTCGCTGCCGGGCAGCTCGTCCAACAGGTCATCTGCCGCATGCTCCGCCTGCAGTGGCCCGTCAAGAGATAGGCTGCAAGCATCGTGGATGTCCTCAACCAGCATTAAGGTTGTGGCATGCACGCGATCCAGCCCTTGAGGGGATTGAACAGGGTGCGGCTCACTGTGGGTCCGAGAGATGCGTGCGGCATCGCAGTGCAGGCGACTGGATAGCGCTGCTGCGGCCGCTGCTGGCAAGTCTGTGGTGGCGTAGCAAGCGTCGCAACATCAAGACCGCTTCTGCAGCTCGCTGTATTCATATGCCGCATGGCAATGACGCTTGCCATGCTGGGTTGTCACTGCGCACGCCCGGTCACGCAACCGCGTCTGGTGCTGTTGCCCGGTCGCCGACCAGATGCAGAGGTCTTGTGCAATACCACAGGCAGATGTGCGACGACGATAGCTTGGAAAGCTGTCGGGCGTCAGCCGCTCTATTGAAGCGTTTCTGGGTGCACATGTCAATTTTGTGAACGCACAGCCGCTCATCGGGGGCCTCCTATGGCCATGAGGAGGAGCGAGGGCAAACCGCAAGGGCATTGAGTTACGCAGCCTTTCCGTACACCCCGTCACAATCTGAAGATCTGAACCTTGTGGCAAGTTTGCACACTGACCGAACCGCTGCTCACAGCGTCACTCTAGCAAATGAATGGGTGCCATGTGCAAGGTGTCTTAATAAGATCGTTCGCCGGCTCCAGCCTTGACAAATCATCACGCTCCCTTTGTACCTGTTGTGAGCAAACAAGTGAACCCTTGACCAGACCGTGCGGAAGCCTACATCAGCTTAGCTTCTTTCAAACAGCGCCAGCAATCAGTAGGCTCAATGCTCATTGCCCTCGATGGAACGGCCAGCTCGTTGCCATGGCATTGTGATGAGCATTCAAACACGAATTTGTAACATGCAGTGCAAGCAAGAAGGCCGTGCAGCTACATAGCGCCAACATACGGTGCGATGCAGTGCGACGACCTTTCTGATGCAATGGACGTTGCTGTGAAGGACGAAACTGAAGGAACAGCGCATGTACTGCAATCAGGGTTCTCCGTGCCACGCCAGGCCCGGTGCCCGACGTCCAGGCAGCCATGGGCGGCTCAGCAAGTCAGAGTGGGCCCGCCGACGCCTCAGCTGGGGGATGGTCTGGTCATGGGCTTGATCGGGGCGGCAAGCCTTTCCCTGTAACAGCTGCTGGCCTTGCAGAGTCAGCGGCATCACTGGGAGGTGATCAGTTGGCACATGCAGCAGGCACCGCTGACGTAGCCTCAGCAGATTCGGCGGTCGTTGATGACTGTTCCGCTGCTGCTCCGGCGGCAGATCAGCGCAGCCTCCAGACCGCGGCCGACTGTGAGGCGTACTTGCGCTCGCTGCCGGGTGGCGACGTGGCGCTGGAACAGGCGTCCGCGGTGACTGCCAGCCTAAACGCTCGCCACGACGTGCTGCACCAGGAGGAGCTCGCCTACCTGCTGCAGGTCAGGCAACGCTCCAAGACGTGCAAGGGCCTGCAGCGCCTGCCTGACAATTGTAGCTGGAGAGGATGAGATGCAGCATCTGGACCCTGCGGGCTTTGCCCTGCAGGCCTGGCACTCGTCGATCAGTGCGCAGCTGCAAAAGGCAGTGGCGTCGGGTCCAAAGAGTGCAGAGGGCCAAAGCGCCAGGATCGAGCTTGCTGTGGAGTCCTGCCTGGGTGCGGCAGTGCGGCGGCGTGTGACAGACACCCTGTGGCAGCAGCATGCCGCGGCAGACCGCTTGCTGTTGAACACCGCCAGGGGCCTTGCAGACGGGAGCGGCAAGTTTCTGCCGCGCTCCTCCTCAATGGCCGAGGCAAACATGCTGGTGAGGCATTGTGGACCACCAGACTTGTCAGCATGTACAACCTGCCCAGCTGCAGGCGCGGCAATTGCCTGCCAGCCCATGGGCATTGCATTTTGTGTTGATGGGAGGCCGGCCACGTATCCCTACTGTTTGATGTCAACAGGCAGAGACATCGTCAGCTCCGCCGGACGGCAGGCTACAGTCTGAGGTGCTGGCGATGTGCGGCGTGGCTGCACCGCTGCGTGACCTGGATCTGACAGAACCGGCGGCGGCGCTGACCCGCTTGGATGACATCGACTGCCCAATCGAGGGCATCACCTGCCTGCAGGTCCGGCCCAAACCCGTGCACCATGCTACAAGCACACTGCAGGTAGCACTTTGGACATTGCTGTGACAGGTTATGCCAGGCGTCAGCAGACTTCTGTCGTGTTGGCTGCAGTGCGTCACAGACACCCTGGTGGCAGAGGCACACCGCTGCCAAAGTCCGGCTGGCAGTGGGGATCCCATTTCAAGCGATGATCTGCTGCCGCTCCTTATAGCGACCCTGATACAGGTGAAGCTTGGCACACTTGCTTCTTGCGCAGCCATCCGATGCCTCCATCCAACTTTGCGCGGTGCCTGCTTTCATGTGCTGCCTCCGACATGTGCAGGCACAGCTGCCGCACCTCTACAGCTGCCTGCAGTATCTGGCGAACTTCCATTCGTCTGGCGACTGGAATGGTGCTGCCGGCTTTCAGGTGCCTTCTGTGAACTTGCTGCATGACGGCCTGCAGTACTGAATCCGTGGTATGCCCTCAGGCTGCATGTTACGCGACCCTGCATATGCAGCTCGCAACACTGGAGGCTGCCATCACGTTCCTGCAGCAGCAGACTCTGCAGAATCCGTCGACACCCCAGCCCGGCTTTGATGTGCCGGATGACACCGATGATGCAGCTCCGACACCAGGTTTGCCTCATGTGTGCTGCATGTGTGAACTGGTGCAGCGGCTATATCCATCCAACTGCTGCATCAGTCTATCATCTGTGCACAGGCAAGTCTAGCGGCCTGGAGCGGCAGAACACCGGCCAGCGCCGGCTGCTGGCCGCACTCGACTCAGAGGCGCCGCTCAGCTTTGCTCAGACATCTCCATCCAGGTGCCAGACAGCAATTCGTACAGCCGATGAGTGGTGCTTGCTGTGTGTAGGGCATGCTTGCGACCATTTATCAGCAGATATAGCTTGCTGAAGGGTGGTCCACAGGTATATTTGTGTCGCATGATTTCGCCCACACGAGCCACCGATAATAGGTCAGTGCGCAGGCCAGCCGAGAGCCGGCAGCGGCAGCGTGTGCGGGCCGTCTGGCCGCCGAAGGCCTGCGAATGCCACGGCTGCCTGCCCGAGGTGTCCCAGAAGTCAGTGGCTGCAATGGTGCAGCTGTGGGAAGCTGGCCAGAACGCTGCGCCACCCGCCTGCACAGGCCCGCTGCCCACCTCTGCGTCCATCGTCACGGCACTCTCCGAGCTGGTATGGCCTTGCTGCACAGCTGCCGGATACTGACATAATGATAGTGCTCAGGTTCATGGTCTGCTTTCAAATGTCTGACAACGAGGGATGCCTGCAGGAGGAGGTGTCACATGCCAAGCGGGCAGCGCAGCAGCAGTGGCCAGCGCCGTCAGCCACGACCACCAGCACCCCGACTTCGGTGGAGGCAGCCTGCAGGACGAACGTGGCTGCTGCCGCGCCCGGCAGTGCACAGCTGGTGAAGGCGCCCCTGGTCGTGCACATGGAGCCGCTGCCGCTGCCCACGCCATCAGTGGTGCCCCCAGCGCTCAGCGGGTGCAGCGGCCCGCCACCTGTGCTGTCCCAGCTCTTCCAGCCGTCCAGTCCCACGGACAGCCTGGGCACCGTCAGCTTCTTACAGCCCGCAAGCGCACAGAGCACCCCAACTGCCTCGCCTGCGGAGCCTGCAAAGCCCGCAGAGGCAGGCGCCCTGCGGCCGGCGCTGTCGCCCGCGACGGCGCTCACAATGCTGCCGCGCGCCCCGCCGGCCTCCCTGCAGCGAGTGGCGCCGCTGGTGACATCGCCGCCCGGCGGCCAGGGGGCGGCTGCGGCAGCGGCACCACCGAAGACGCCTGAGGCCGCTGCGGAGGGGGTCGGCATCGCGGTGCTGCTCTCGCCGCAGCTGCATGCGCCGCCCGGCAGCGGCAGCGGCTGCGGGGTGCTGCCCGCCAGGCGCCCCGCCAGCCGCCCTCGCCCCTCGGCGCGGCCGTGCCCCATCCCCAGGCGCAGAAACCTGTCCCCGGCCCGGCTCCTGGACTTTGACGCTGCTGCAGATGAGCCCACAGGCATGCAGCCCTGCAGCCAACTGTATGCCAGGAACGGCGTCGCAGCCTGCATGGCAGGCATCAGCCTGCTGCAGACAGCATGGCAGGTCCCTGTTCTCACGCCACAGGCCACTGCCGCACTGCCCTGCATCGTTCCGTCACACCCGCAGAGACCAGCGTTTCAGCCCGGCAGCAAGCCGCTTCAGCATGCCAACCTCAGCCCGGTCATGGCCGCCAGCTTGGCAGAAGAGGCCGCAGCGGCATCGCAGGTTGGTCAATTACCGGAAGTCGCACCAGTCTGCCCATTAATTGCATCTGTTTGTCGGAAGCCTACCGTTTCGGCCAGCTGGCAACTGCTGCACATCTTGAAACCGTTGTGATGGGCTTCTGGCACCTTGCACAACACTATCACCATGATGTTTCTACAGGCTGCCGCCCTGCGGTATCGGGCGCTGGGGCGCAAGAAACACAGCCACAGCAGCACAGGCGGCCCTTGGCGACCCTCCAATGCCAGGCTGCGCCATGCCCTATTCCAGGATGAGAACTATGGTCGACTCACGACAGACAGCAGCAGCAAGCCCAGCCGGCACGTCAAAGGTGTCAGTGGCAGCGGTGTGTCAGCACGCGCACCCCTCCAGGTGCTGCAGCGCAATGCACGGGCGATTGCGCCCCTTGCGTCTCAGCGCAGTGTGATGCCCATCAGGCGAGATTGGGCACCTGAAGTGGATCAGCTATTTGCCGAGGAGTGGCCAGTCGTGGCAACGTCCCAGGCAGGCAGCCCTCCAGTTTCAGCGCTTCAGTCGAGTGTTCCTGCAGTGGCACGCGCTGACTTCCCAGAGGGCATCGATGGCCCTGCAGCAGGCTCTCAGCTGGTCGCCGCAAACCAGGACCTAAGAGCCCTGATCCTGCAGGAGTACTTTTGACAACATGTCAACTGCCATGCCACTACCGACATGCTCCTCAAGCTTCGAACGATTCCCCTCCGTCATTTGAATGTCATCATTGCCTTGTTTCAGTTGTGCGAGTGCATGTGGGTCGTGGGTTATGTCGTGGGCAGTGTGCAAGCGTGTTCGAGTTGTGGTGTATGGTGTCGTTGCATTAATTACCGTGAGATGTACCGCCAGTTCTGTCCTTTGGTAGGGTGCACCCTGCGGTATGTGCCAGCCAGCAGCAGCTGACCTACATTGACGTCAACCCGAGTGCGGTTGTCAAGAAATGCCAGCACTGGCCGGTTGTAAGACTTGATTGCTCACATTGCCAAATGTCAGCAGCTTTTGCGCAACATGTCTCGCAGGATGGCACCATGATTGATGACTATCTCATCTGCAGCCTGTCATTGCATCCGCACGAGCTGCTGTATATGGCAAATGGTCTTCTCCAGCGTTCGGCGTCATTGACAGTGTCCTCCAGCAGTCTTCAGAGGCCTGACCGGCCCCAGACCACAAAGGCCAGCGATGCCGAGAAGCTCACGCAGAGGGCAGCCCAGGCGACCTGCACGATGGGCGCCTCGCCCTCTGCGACCATCATGGCCTCCTGGGCGGCCATCGCAGCTGGTGCCAGCGTGACGCTGAGGGCAGACACGCCCGCCACAAGCGCAGCCTTGCGCTGCTGAACGTGCTCCTGTGTCTGCTGTGCCGCTGGCCGCACCACGGCGCGGCAGGCAGACGAGAGACGCGCCGGCTGCCTGTGCTGGATGCGGAGGCTAGGCCGCACCGCCGGACCCGCTGTAGCCATCACGGACGCCATGATCGATCGCTGCTGTCACGATGGATGTGCAGAAGATTGAGATGTGCTTGCCGCGAGTGCCAGAGGTGCACAACAAGCGCAACTCAGTACACTTTATCCTGCTGTGTTACTTGTCAACGACATCGCCTTATTGACAGCACGGCACAGTGACTGACTACTAAACAGAACTTGCAAGCATGTGCAGACAACGGAAGTTCGCAGATTTGGTTGATGCATGATGATGCGCACATCGGAAGGTGCAGCTGACATACACCTATCTGATCGAGCTTGACAGCGTCTGTCGACACGACACTTGATACTGTGATCCGATCACTGGCTGACCATCTGGACGGACGAACGGACGTTGGCCTTCACTATCACAACGCATGGTGCTGTGTGAAGGCAGTCTGCAGCATGACGATGGGAGGCGGATAATGCCTTTTCAGTGAGTCAGCTCGGCATGGCTGATGCATCGCCAGCATATGATGGGCCGCTGCCACCCAAGGCAGCAGGTAATTCCAGCAAGCGGGGCACCAGGCTGGGTCGCAGGGCGGCTCCGGTGGTACCTGTGCCACGTGCAGCAGCTGCAGATGTGGTCGCGCCCCAGCAGCAGTCTGTGGCACAGCCTGGCGCGGCACCGCTGCAGACCTTCATCCCGCGGCTGAACCGTTATGTGCAGGCGAAAATCAGCAAAAGCTCGGGCGAGGTGCGGCCTGTCCATGCGCATGGCCTATGCGCGATGCTCTGCATTGCCTGTCGTCTGGTCAAGATATTACCAGACATCCATCCTGCGATGCATCATGGCGCCACCCCTCGTGCGCACAGGTGGGCAGCTACATCGAAGCAGCATCGTTGCTAGGCCCGAACGGTAGGAGCTTCACATCTACTGTGTGTGCACAACGATGCATGGAGCATGCGCATTTGTGCTGGCATGCCCGAGGCACCCAGCACGGCAAGGCTGTCGGCGTGCGTCATTCGCAGCCTCCGCACGGCAGCTGGCCACCAGCGTGCTGCCGCGGCTGGCGCTGTACGGCACGCTCCCGCCCAGCCTGGTGCCCCAGCTGCTGCCGGTGCTGGCCAGCGAGGACCGCCGCGCGGCACGCCTGGCCGCCTACCTGCTGCAGGTGCAGCTGGGCTGCGGCACCGCCGGCACCCCCACGCTGCCCCCCACCCGAGGTCCGTTGAGGCCGTCGCGGTGTTTGCTCGGGGGTCTGGCATTCTTGCAAGCAGCACCGCGCTCTGCCATGAGCCCGACAGTCCTCTGCTTCGACCTGCAGGCGGCGAGGTGCTCGTGCCGGCTCCGGTGCCGGTGGAGATCATGGCTCGCGCGTGGCACGACATCGTGCGTGAGGACGCAGACAATGCGGCGTTGCACGGCGCGCTGCGCAATCTGGTGAGCCACGGCAGCAATCTGTTTGTGCGTTCACATGTCACTGCAGGGTCCTGCACACTGGGTCATTGACCCGTTGTGGCTTTGCTCAGGTGGCTGGGGCACGAGGGTACCCAAAGCTGCTGCAGAAGGACCTGGCGACAGGCATCGAGATTGTGCTGGACCGCGCTGGGCAGGTCAACCCGCTGCAGGCAGCAGGTGTGCATCCATGCTTGCTGACAGCCTGGAGCGCCATACTGCAGAGTGTCAGATGGTTCCACAGTGGGCACTGACTGATAGCGGCAGCATTGTCAGATATACCGTGTCATGTGCAGGCAAGAAGACGCAAGACGAATCAGCCCTGCTGCGCCGCAGCGCAATGCTGTCGACCCGCGCAGGCATGGCAGGTGTGGCTGCCGGTCCTGA
Source organism: Diplosphaera chodatii (assembly GCA_032358165.1). Lineage (NCBI taxonomy): Eukaryota > Viridiplantae > Chlorophyta > Trebouxiophyceae > Prasiolales > Stichococcaceae > Diplosphaera > Diplosphaera chodatii. The sequence goes on along the minus strand of JAALGY010000001.1, from coordinate 1,233,654 downwards.
GGCTACCAGCATCATGCAGACAGCAGCGATGTGCTTTGAGACGCCTGTCTGCTTGATGATCGGGGACCCTCAGCTAGAAGCATCTTGCTGGCAGATGCCACGAAGCCGGCGGACCGCATCTCGCGGCGCATTCTCCGGCAAGTCATCAGCACAGACCCCATTGCGGCGCGTCATGCCTTGGCCTTAGCAGTGGAGGTGGCACGCAAGGTGTGCCCCGGCCCTGCACTACCTCCATCTGCCTGAGATGTCTCAATCTGCATGCTCCTGCGGTTGTCTGTGCCTCAAAACCTGGTGTACTGGCGGTGATGATGTGTTCATTGCTGGTGTTGCTGGTGAACGCACAGGATCCCCGCGGCGTGCTGGAGGGCCTCGGGCCCACCATTGCCGAGTCAGCAATCCTGTACGAGACCTCCGACCTGAAGAAGCTGCTGGACCCCAGCCGTCCTGCCGCCGCGCCGAAGGACGGCGCATCTGTGGAGACCCTCAACTTTGCAGACAAGTTCGGGCGGGTGCACCTGGCGCGCCTGTGCTCGGCGGTGTGCCACTCAGAGCGCACGGCGGCTGCGCTGGCGGGCGATGCACTCGAGTTTTTTCGCATGCTTGCGCTGCTGGCAACCAGGTCAGGCTACCAGCTGCTCAATCTACTCAGATCTACACATCGTACATCCGATGCTGCCCCTATTGCTCTTTTGTGGTCGATACAAAGTTTTCATGCCAACAGCATGCCTCCTGCTGATGCGCAAGCTTCGTGCACCCCAGGGACGAGTCTAGCTTGGTTGGCATCGAGGCGATCCGTGCCCTTGCGGGCCACTTCCCCCCGCGCAAGGCGTCGCTCGGGCTGGATGGCAAAGTGGTGGAGGTGTCAGCGCAGGACGTGCGCTGCCGCGGCCGCGCCTGGCAGGTAAGTTGCTGTGAACGGGGCCCTTGCTGTACGTCACAAGACAATGTTCATGCACATTCACTATGAACGTTCGGCATCTCTGCTGCGACAGTCAGTGGCCAGCCTCCATGTCGCCTGTCTGCAGGTCCTCCTGTCGCACAGTGAGACGGAGGCGCGCGGCAACAGCAGATCCAGCGGCACACAGGTTTGTCGCATTGAACGACTGCTGTGCCTGCATGCGTGCAAGATTATTCACCTAGTGACTAGGAACACATCACTATATACACGTCACCATATATAAGCGCTGGAGGTTGTTCTACAGGTCACACTCATTGGCGTGATTGGCGAGCGGCTGGTCATGGCAATGCAGTCAAACTCGCCAGCTTTGGTGTGCTCTGCCGCTCGTGCAGCTGGTGCGGTCATACTTATGCTGTAGTGTAGGCCTTGTGTGCCTCTGCCGCAGCCTCGTGCTGTTCAGACTCAGTGTGCAGGCCGCCTGTTGAAAGCAACATGACGCATTGCAGGGGCTCTTGGAGAGGCCAGGACGCGCAGCGGCATCCGCAGCCGAAAGCGGGGCCAGGAGGCAGCCGGCGTGATGCAGGAGCTGGCAGATGCGCTGACGCACATTGCTGAGGGTCCTGCGGGGCCAGCAATCCGCTGCGCGGCTCTGGAAGCGCTGTTCTGGTTCCAGGTGAGTGTGCAGTGAGCGTTCAGAGTTGACTCCTGCTTCCAATCAAACCACTGCTACTTGCATGCCGTGTCCCTCAGAGGGTGCTCGAGGAATGGTTACTCCCTTGGCAGGCTCCTGGGCAGCCGCCAAAGATCACGCCGCTGTCGCTGCTGCGCAACGTCACGTCCAGCGGCGCGGGGCAGGCCGCCTGGCCGCGCGACCTGCTCGAGTCTGTGATGGGCGTCATCGCGCAGGCGGAGCGCGCCATGCCCGCCTCCTCCCAGCTGCTCATGAGTGGGTCGTGGACAGGCTGACGTGGCACCCGCATGCTGACAGCACCTGAACAGGGTGGGGTGTGGTCCTCACGGGTGATGAGCCTGGACCATCGCTGCTGCTACTGGGGCGCAGGCTGCGCGGGCGCTGCAGCCGCGGCATCGCCCTCCGGCGTCAACCTGTCGCGCATCGTGGAGATGTGGACAATGGCGCTGCGTGCCGGGCGGACGGGCAAGGAGTCCGCACTGCATGCCGCGCTCGGCGTCCTGTCCAGCCCCTCGCCGCCCTCCGCCAGCGCACCCACAGGCATGTTCCTTGTGCTGAAAGGGACGGATGCAGCAGGTGCAGCCTGGGCCAGTGTTGCACAGCTCCACAGCCCTGCATCTGCTGCGCCCTTCACAACGAGGAGTTGGCGTCCCTGCAGGTGCTTCAGTAGAGGTGCTGGCAAGGGCAGCCAGCGAGGACGCCGCCTGGCTGGCATTCCAGCGCATGTCGGCCTGGTGGTTGGGCGAGCATGCCAATGTGGCTGCCAACGAGTTTGCGGGCACCAGCGGCATGGAGGCCAACACCTTCGAGGAGCAGGGGGTGATCCAGCCACCCAGCGGCCGCGTGGAGATCGCCACTCACAACAAGCCGCTGTCTGCTGGCGAGGTACGCTGCCTGCAAAGGCATCAGGCACACGCTAGTACATGGCCACTGCATCACTGCTGTGTGCTGCCTGGTCAGGCAATCTGCTGACCTCCAACCTCTACGTGTGCCTCGCCTGAAGCCGCTTGCTGTCGCAGGTGATTGCGCTGCAAGCCAGCGAGAACCCTGCAATGATGGCAGTGGTGTCACAGCTGCAGCACGCCGTACTGACCATGCCCTGGGAGGTCCGCATTGCAGCTGCCCAGGCTATTGCCAAGGTGAGGCTCGCTTTCCAACGGGTGCAAAGATCACGACCAACTCCTGTGACGTGACACTGTGCTCAGGGGTGTTGCAAGCAATGTCACTGAGTACTTGCGGGTCCCCTTATGCTCAGGTTGCAGTCCGGTCGGAGGAGCCCTACCGCATTCACTGCTACAGTATTCTGCGCTCGCTCGCAGCATCAGACCATGCGGCTGGCAATGATGCACTTGGTGGAATTATGTGCTGACAGTCCAGAGTCCTGCATTGGAAGCTTCTACCAATCTGCTTGCCTTGCTCAGTTGGGCACTGCCTCACGTCCACACATGTCCCTGCAGGTGTGGCCGCCGTTGTGGCGCCAGCTGTCAGGATACTCGACATGGTGTATGCAACACGCATCACACTGGAGGTGAGCCTGTGACGGTCGGGAGCACGATCAGCAGGAAGAGCACGCCCACGTGCAATCCCACATGCAACCCAGCAACTACCAGAGACGTCACTCACATGCAGGATCTTGCAAAGCGATATGGCGGCAAGCCGCTGCAATGGCCGGTCCATGTCATCGAGCAGCTGACAGCCCGCAACACAGCCATATTGACAGCTATCGAGGAGCAGATCGGCGCTATGCCGCCCAGCCAGTTTCATCCGCTGGGTGCAGTCCTCTGGCTACTGAGCCACCCTGCGTGCTGTGGTGTTCTCCTCTGGCTACTGAGCCATCCTGCGTGCTGTAGTGTTCTCCAGGCAGCTGAAGACTATCATCTGCAAGTCTGTGAGCTGTTATGTATCTCCACTTACTAATGCATTGGTCCTGGTCTGCAGGCCCAGTTGGCAAGGAACTGCTCAAGGCAGCCGCCACGGAGGGCCTGGAAGCTTTCAGGGGCGGTCTCGAGTGGCAGGCGGCAGCTGCCGAAGCAGAGCAGGCCGCACTCAGGGTGCATCACGCTCCAGATCATTTCATACTGCAAACTCGATAATATGCTGCTGACTCAAAAGTGTGCTAGTGGGTGCTGAGAATGCAACATCATGTGCAGGGTGAGCATGATGATGGCCGTGACGGAGCGGACATCACATTGGATCCTGAAGCCGAGGCGCAGGTGCGCATTGGCCTTTGGATCGACATCTCAGTGTCGGTGCCAAACCTCTGCATCACAGGCACTTGGACGGATCTTGATGTTGGTCGCAAATGCATGCAGCCGGCACTGGGCGCGGACGGCAAGCCGGTGTGGATGCAGCGGCTGCTGGGCCTCGACCCATCCCGGGACGGCGGCGCGGCTGGAGGCAGCAGCGATGAGGAGGGTCAGGTACTGAACTATGTACGAACGCAACAGTCAGTATCCGGTTTGCGCACCTCGTAATGTGGAGCGTATATGGCATACTCGTCAGGCTAATGGCTGTTGTTTGCATCCGCCAGACGCCGCAGGCGCAGCAGACCTCGACCTTCGTGCTGCCACAAGGCGGCGCCGACCCCCTGGCAGACATGGTGTCGCAGCTGGATCAGAAGCTTGCTGGGCCACACCGCCAGGTGTGATGTGACAAGACAGCCTGCTGGCTGGCTATGCATCTTTGACATTGTCATCACGGTCACCACCTGAACCTGCGTGCACCTACTGCAGCGTGCATCCTGGGAGCAACTGCCAACACCAGCTGAAACGTATGCAAGCGGCGGGTGGCAGCAGCCGCCCTCACCGCAACAGTCAGCCACGCTGCAGTGGCCGCCGGCAGCACGTGCTGTGACGCCGACTTCTGCGCACGGGCGGCGCGCCTCGCACAGCCGCAACAGCTCTTGGGCAGGTGCGTGGTCCACGAGCGTGTTGTCGTAGGTCACTCCAACGTCTGGACGGCGCTTGCATACCAGTTTTACAGTGCCTGCACACCCTGGCTCGGTGCGTGTGCTCCTCGCGCACTTGCTGACCGTGCAGCCATGAAAGGGGTTCCAACGTGTCTGCAGATGTGACGCCGCGCAAGCCAATGGAAGGCAAGGCCCAGGTCCTGCACGACTTCCAGGCCGCTGATGATCAGGAGCTCACCGTGTTCAGGAACCAGGAGGTGAGCAAGCAGCTTACGCGCCTGCAACTGTGGCCAGTCCAAGCATTCAGTAACGCAGTGCATTTTGCATGCCGTCACCTCTTGTGTGATGCGGTTGCAAGGAGGTGGATACTTGATGGAACTAGACATGTGTGATGTGGATTGAGCAGGTGACGCTGCAGTACGAGACAGATGGCTGGGTCATGGCGACTACGGAGTCGGGGCGCTCTGGCCTCATCCCCAACACCTACTTGAGATTCCTCAGTACCCAGACGCCATTTCAGGACGACCCCTTCGGCAGCACTCAGCAAACTGATCCATTTGCTGGCGGTGACCCATTTGCAGGTGGAGTTGCGCATGGTCGATTTGTAGCATCCTCTGCTTGGCACTGAAGTTCGTGCTCAATATTCCGTAGCTACTTGAAGGCCATGATGCAAGTCTCCTTGCAACGTAGGCCCCTCCAATGGCCAGTCAGTCGCCCATGACGATCCTTTCGCGGGTGCGCCGGCAGATGATCCCTTTGGAGACCCAGCCGCTGCTCGAGACCCCTTCGCAGGTTTGCCCCATTCAGATGTCCAATGTCCGCAGTGTTGTGCACCAGGGGCCCAGTGCAGTGCCTTGTGCTTCATGCAAGCTGTGTATGAGCATATCTGTTGACCTCGTGCAGAGGAGCAGTCTGGTGTCAAAATCCGCCATGCTCCGCGCCCCAGTCTGCTCAACTTCGACACCTCGCAGTTTGAGGGCGCTGAACACAGCCAGGTGTCCCTATCAATCTCACGTGCTTCCCTGAGTTCGTGTGGCAACTGCACACCTGGTGTCATCACCTGTATGGAGAAGTTTGATGCCTACATCTACGGATATTGCAGGGTGCAAGAGTATGCCAACCAACGGTCGTCATTGCAAACCTCTGTCGTGTGCACAATAGGGCGCAAGCTTGAGGAGCAGCTTCGACGATGCGGCTGTTGCAGAGCCCTCCTTCAGCGATAACTTGCGGCCGCAGCTGGTCCGCAGCGGCACAGCAGTTCACAGCTTCAAGCCTGAGAGCGAAGAGGAGGTGCACCTGCTTTGCAGCCTGCATGCTGAGACGGCAACGCGAGTCTGCTTCGTCTGCTGTATAGCAGTGCACTGTGATGTCATGTGAGGCTCAGTCAGAAGGGTCCCCTCAATGCAGCTGGAGCTTGCGAAGGGCGACGTGGTGGAAGTTGAGGGCGAGGAGATTGAAGGGTGGTTGCAGGTCTGTTGCGCCATTGTTAGGCACCTCACTGTTGGCCACCCGTGCATGATGGTCTCTTGTGGATCCCGTTGCACTCGAAAACATGCTTCGTTGCCAATGCAGGTGACGAATCTCAGAGACGGCAGCCGTGGGCTTGTCCCCAACTGGGCTGTTGCTGTGGATTCATGATCGTTGAGCGCCCTGCAGAACACCATGTGATTCTAGGACCACCTGTAAAACCAGTATTATAAAGATGAATGCAAACATCTGCAGATGGTGCATACGATGAGTTTCCGCAGCAGGACACCAGGTTACATCACGTCATACGCTAGATATAGTAGAGGATTCGCTCCAGCCGAAACCTAGACCTACATGTATGCCAGAGGAGCCAGCAGGGGTCCTAAAACCCAACTTCTTGGAAGCCGCCCTAAGCCGAAAAGTGATGATGCGTTGCATGCCACTGCCAGACCTTGTGAAGTATTCTCCACGCGAAACCTACATGATAGAGTTTGCTGCTGCTTGAAAGCAGTGAGCATGCTGCATGCTGTGGTCGGCAACAGGCACCTCAACTTGCTGGCACCTAGTCGAACCCGAAACGTTGTCTTGGACCAGCTAGATCAATGCGCGATCAGCCGGTCATCCCAATGTTGCGCATCAGTGCGCCTCCGCCATGTTCAAATATGCCGTCGGCAAGGCCGGAAGCACATGCACGCCGTGACAGCATCTTCAACTTTGCTTTGGACGGTGCGCGCATGTGCTGCAGCACATCACGAGGCCAACCAGCGCAGATGCAAACGTCCCTACACAGTCTCACCTGCTTACAGTGCTGCAGGAGATTGCAAAGGAGCAATCGCAGCGGCCAGATCTGCCACGGTCGGGACATTGCTCCGCCACATTGCCCAAAGAGCATTCTGCAGATGTGCTGATATTTGGCGGCTACACGGAGACGGCAGATAAGCAGCGGCGGGCTTGCAATGACACATGGGTGTTGGACATTACCAGTGGCTGGAGCCAACTACAGACGGGTGGCAGCCTACCGCGGGTGCGCACCATGAGAATAACTGGCCCTCGCAATGCATAGATTTGGCCTGCGCATATGATGTGGTAGAATGCGGTGCTTCCTGTGGTGGTGCAGGCGCGCATTGCTGGGCAGGCGGTCCGTCTCGGCAGCCAAGTATACATCATAGGTGGATGGGACCCGGGTCTGAAGCGTGACGGTGGCGAGATCCTTAATGATGTTTGGGCACTGGACTTGGAAACGCTAGAATGGCAGCAGCAACAGCTAAGCAGCGAGGTGAGCACGCTGACCGTGACATATTATTGATGGCTCACCAAAGAATGCCTTGTCGCCGGCAAGATCTTGCAGCTTTCCTTACGTCACATGCTTGAACCTGCGCACATGTGCAGGGGGAGGTGTTGCAGCCTATTTCACGTTTTCAGGCTGCTGTAGTTGGTGAAGACATCTACTTGCACACCCACCGCAACACTGGAGACATCTTGCGCCTCAGCAGAGTGGACGATGGCATGCTCCGGTGTGCCTGCTGCTCATATCGAGTAGTGTTTCCGTTGCGCAACACCAACGTCGCCTCAGTCAAACGCACCCGACCCCGTTGGTGTAGGATCAATGACAACTCGGCTGACCAAAGCTCATAGGTTGACCGCTGTGCCCGTGAGCACACCTGAAGGCGGGCCATCTTCACGTGGCCTACATAATGACATAATGACTGCTGTGGGCTCAAGTTTATATGTCTTTGCAGGTATGATATCCGATGTCATCTCCTGAGTGCATGAATATGAAAAGCCTTCACACAACCGTTTAGTACATGCAGAGACTTGTCTTGCAGGCGCACCCAAGCAGGGTGACATGCTGGACGACTTATGGCGACTGGATCTGTCCAAAACCCCGACATGGCAGCCCATGTCGCCTAGTGGGCGCAAGCCAGGTCGCAGATGCTCACATACTGCTGTCGCAGTGGGCAGCGAGATCATCTTCCATGGCGGTGCAGGTACTAACCACTCTATTGCTGGGGATTTCCGACAGGCAAAAGGGTAGAGAGTCTTTGTGGCAGTTTGTTGGTGCAAACTTGTTGTCGACCAAATTGGTACCAGTTCATGGTGCAATACCTGCACTGCAGCGCTCTGTGATGACAACCCAACTTGGCAACAAGGTCGTGCTTTCTGTTGCAGTCTATCGTGAAGGAGGGGGTCTACAGCCTCTGGGCGACACGTTTGTGCTTGACACAGCAAGCGGGCGATGGTGTTGGCCTGAGCACAGTGGTGGCAATGAGCCGCAGCCGCGCAATGCAGCCACCATGGATTTTGCAAATGGCCGCATGATTTTGTATGGCGGTTGGGAAGCCTTTGTGGCGACATATAACGATACTTGGCTGTTGCGGATCTGAAGCCTACATTGAGCACAGTAGATCACGTGTTAGCACCTCACATAGAAACGATTCAATCATCGACGTTGACGATGGCAATTGGCATCGCCGTTAGTATGTACGTTTGATGCTAGTTGGCCAAGACTAGCCTTGCCTGGTTTTGTATACCGAGTCGTTGATTTTTGCCACACAGACAGCCGTCAGGTTAGAGCTTCTCCATTCCTTTTTGCCTGTCTGCAAGTCCCCTAAGCGTCCAGAGTAGTTCGCTCGTCTCAAACGACGGGGTTCCAGACCATGGGCAAGCAGTGACATCGACGATGACATACTGGTGGTGGGCCATTTTGGCCTAGCCACAGGCTCTGGCGGAAAAACCCAGAGCAACGTGCACAACGAGTCGTGTTAAATAGTTTTCACGGGAATTTCCTAGTGAGTGGTTTGGTACTCGGAACCAGCACAGTGCGCCACGTCAGCACTTGCCGGAGAGCAGCCCCCAACATCGACCCTCCAGGTGTGTAATCAGTGCGAGAAGTTTTGTGTGCTATGGCCATAACCAGATGGCACCTGCGACAGATCCATGCCACATGGCGCCTTTATCAGATGGCACCTATGCCACATAGCATCTGTACGAAATGGCACCTATGCCACATGGCGCCTACGATATATCAAATGGCGCCTATACCAAATTGCATCTACAACACAGCGCCTGTACCAGATGGCACCCATAAACACATGGCGACTATACCAAATGGCACCTATGCCAGAAGCCGCCAGATCATCGGATGGTACCCATGCCAAATGACACTTGCGTGGATCAGATGGCATCTACCGGTCTAGCATATGACAGGAGCTATAACCATACCATCTCACGACTCCTGAACCCTCAAGCCAGCATGATTGCTCTAGCTAAATTCCCGTCACCCCTAGTTCCGTTTTTTACACGCAGGAAAAACAAAAGAAAACAAAACCCGCAGAAAGGCTGCCAGTGGTTGTCGTAGGGTGCTGTGCTGAACCTTTTGAGGACAGCAATATCACCACCATGGCAGCCTGTATGCAGCATTATGCCGAGCCACTGGCAGCCACTGTGCGGGTTTATTTCGTGATCTGTGTGCAGAGGTAAAGGGAAGGAGGGAAGGAAGACATTGACATTGATTACATACTGGTGGTGCGCCATTTTAGTCTAGCCACAGATTCTGGCGGAATAACCCAGAGCAACATGCACACCGATTCGCATCCACTCCCCGCTGTTTGTTTGTTTGTTTGTTTGTTTGTTTGTTTGTTTGTTTGTTTGTTTGTTTGTTTGTTTGTTTGTTTGTTTGTTTGTTTGTTTGTTTGTTTATTACAAAGGGCGTCCAGACCAGAACCAAGCTCAAGAACAAGGCTCCACTCCCCGCTGACAGGAAGAGTACATTGGCAAAGCTGTATGCTTGCATGCTTAACGAAAAGCTTATGAGGTGGACCGAGCAGCACCAGCTGCGCGCACGCGGACAGGCGGGCTTCCGCAAGGACCACCGCACCACCGATCAGACCTTCGTCGTTCGCACCCTCATCGAGAAGGCCAAGGCAGATAAGCAGCCTCTGTACTATTGCTTTGTCGATTTCAAGAAAGCATACGACACTGTACCTCGTGATTTGCTTTGGGAGAAGCTGCAGCGGAATGGGGTGCATGGGGAGTTTCTGAGGGGCGTGCAGGCACTGTATGCTTTGTTTGTTTGTTTGTTTGTTTTTTTACAAAGGGCGTCCAGACCAGAACCAAGCTCAAGAACAAGGCTCTGCGGCACAATGCGGCTTCTCACGTGTGAACGTGAGGGCGGCTGAGTATGTCATCAAAACGTCATGTTCGAAATATGCCGATGGAGGACACTGAAACCACACGGGAATGCAGGGCCCATGAGACCAGCGAAAGGCAATAGTCCCGATGAGGATGTCTAAGCTACATGGATGCAAACGTGCTGCAAAGGCTAAGAAGCGCGAGCGCGACACCTAGCAGCGGCCACCCGCGGGACCCGCGCGGATGGGAGCACCTGCCTCAGAAGACCCTGGTGCCCGGTGTTGTGCATATCGGACAGCTTGCGGCGTCAGCCGCCAGCCCTCTGATGTTTGCCAGCGCCAGCCCTCAGTCTACTTTGGGTTTGGTTGCTTTCACCAGCATGCAGGGCGCCTCGCGGCGTATCCGGTCCCAGCGGGCCCAGAGCTCGGCGTACTTGTACGCAACCGGTCCCTGCATGTCTGCGCGGGGTTTTCTGGGTTTACCCGCGGGTGCCGTGGCACGTGGACACACAGACGTTTGACATTTCTAGAGTGACAGACCCGCAGCGGTGCGACTTCGCCGCGAGTGCGTGGCATTGCTGCCGCCGCCGCTAGGTCCCCGCACTTGTACGACCATTAGGTAGCCTTCCTCATCGGGACTATTGCCTTTCGCTGGTCTCATGGGCCCTGCATTCCCTTGCGGTTTCAGTGTCCTCCATCTGCACAGTTCGACACTTGATGTGTGACATGCAACATCACCTCAGTGGCGGGCTTTATGCAGCAAGATGCCGAGCAACTGGCAGCCTTTTTGCGGGTTTGTCATGATCATTGTGCAGAGTTGGAGGGGTGTACATCCAATCGGGATTGAGTGGAACCATTCTGTCAGCGGGGAGTGAACGGTTTCGGACACGACTCGTTGTGCATGTTGCTCTGGGTTTGTTTGTTTGTTTGTTTGTTTGTTTGTTTGTTTGTTTTTTACAAAGGGCGTCCAGACCAGAACCAAGCTCAAGAACAAGGCTCTGCGGCACAATGCGGCTTCTCACGTGTGAACGTGAGGGCGGCTGAGTATGTCATCAAAACGTCATGTTCGAAATATGTCGATGGAGGACACTGAAACCACAAGGGAATGCAGGGCCCATGAGACCAGCGAAAGGCAATAGTCCCGATGAGGAAGGCTACCTAATGGTGGAATGGAGAGCGGTAAGGGAAGTGCAAATAGCGATGGAAAAGGACCTTTGACCGGAAGGCTGTTTGTGTATTGCGTTTTTTCAACGACTTATATACACAAACCATGGAGGGCAGATTGCCGAAGCAACCACTTGCATAGGGTGGGGTGGGTTGGTCCCACACGGAATTAGACCCGAAACTTCCGCCACCGCCAGGGATCGAACTCGGTCCCTGAACGGTGTCCAATGAATGGATAGCGGTAAGGGAAGTGCAAATAGCGATGGAAAAGGACCTTTGACCGGAAGGCTGTTTGTGTATTGCGTTTTTTCAACGACTTATATACACAAACCATGGTCGTACAAGTGCGGGGACCTAGCGGCGGCGGCAGCAATGCCACGCACTCGCGGCTAAGTCGCACCGCTGCGGGTCTATCACTCTAGAAATGTCGTAACGTCTGTCTGTCCACGTGCCACGGCACCCGCGGGTAAACCCAGAAAACCCCGCGCAGACATGCAGGGACCGGTTGCGTACAAGTACGCCGAGCTCTGGGCCCGCTGGGACCGGATACGCCGCGAGGCGCCCTGCATGCTGGTGAAAGCAACCAAACCCAAAGGGACTGAGGGCTGGCGCTGGCAAACAACAGAGGGCTGGCGGCTGACGCCGCAAGCTGTCCGATATGCACAACACCGGGCACCAGGGTCTTCTGAGGCAGGTGCTCCCATCCGCGCGGGCTCCGCGGGTGGCCGCTGCTAGGTGTTGTCATGCTACTAAGGTCTTGATCTTGCTCTTGCTCTTGTTCTTGATCTTGGCCCAGTGCTGACTGGGCAGATGAGGTACGGGCGTATAGGTGAGGTTGAATGGTGGTGGGAGTCCAGGATGGGACTGAGAGTGAAGGTGAAGGCGACGGCGGGCTCGCAGGCGAGGTGCGAGGGTGTAGGTGAAGGCGAGTGGTGGTGGGAGTCCAAGATGGGACCGAAGGTGAAGGTGAGGGCGACGGCGGGTGCTGGCAGGTGAGGTTGCTCTGGGTTAATCCGCCAGAGCCTGTGGCTAGGCCAAAATGGCCCACCACCAGTATGTAATCAATGTCAATGTCAATGACATGACATTCTTTCGCCGCCCTCACGTTCACACGTGAGACGCCGCATTGTGCCGCAGAGCCTTGTTCTTGGGCTTGGTTCTGGTCTGGACGCCCTTTGTAAAAAACAAACAAACAAACAAACAAACAAACAAACAAACAAACAAACAAACAAACAAACAAACAAACAAACAAACAAACAAACAAACAAACAAACAAACAAACAAACAAGTTGAAGGTGAGTGGTGGTGGGAGTCCAAGATGGGACCGAAAGTGAAGGTGGAGGCGACGGCGGGTGGTGGCAGGTGAGGTGTGAGGGTGTAGGCGATGTGCGTCGGAGTGTGGTGGGCATTCACCGTAGTCGTGCGAGACAGTGCTTCAGATGAGTTGGAGGCGCGGTGGAGAGGCAGCCGTCGGGGGTGGTTGCTGCGATGTTTGCGGCGGGGTCCAGGGCGGGACTCAGGCTGGGGCTGAGGTTGGCGCTGAGGGTGTGGATGTGAGTGTGGCTGTGGCTGTGGACGTATTGCTGGCAGCGGCACTGGGTGAGAGGCCGTCCAGCGGACGACAAGGTCTCGGCCGTTCATGCTGCAGAGGCCGCTCGCGACCCAGATCCTTTTGAAGTCAGTCATGGGGTTGTTGTCGTCGTCAATCTGTTGGCCTCGCTGAGCTCCAGTCATGTGCGCGTCGCACTGCTGTGCTAGCTCCGTGGGGGACGTGTAGGCGGCAGTGAACTCGGTGCGCATCGACTGGACGGCGGAGTGGAGAGTGGCGGCGGCGATAGATGTAGATGAGGGTGTGGGGCCACCATGGTGGACAGCACAGTGGGCGTCCCAGGCCTTCTGTAGGTAGGTGACCCGAAGCCGGGTCCGCAGCTCAAGGTCTAGGCGGCCAGGGTGCCAGGCAGTGGGGTCGCCGGCGATGATGACGTCAGGAGTGGTTGGGGGTGTGTGGCCGCCGTCGATGGCAGCCCACAAGTCGCAGAGCCACTGGAGGGCAGGGCGTGTGAGCGGGCAGTGGAGGAGGACGTGGGTGGTGTTGGCGACGGTGGTGGGCTGCAGGGTGGCGGGGTTGTTGACGAGTGGGATACGGCAAGCCGGCCAGCGGCAGCAGGCCCTCTGCATGGGGGTGTCACCTGACATGTCGACAGCGGCGTGCTTATAGCGGCAGTAGGTGAGGAACGATGGTGTGCGAAGTTGGCAGTGAAGGGCTCGCCAGGCGACGGCGACATCGGCCTTGCGGATGTTGGTGCCGCAGAGCTGTTCCCAGCAGCGGCGGTACATGGAGGCGTCGGCAGGGGTGGTGTTGTCCTGAAGAGGATGGCGTTGTTGGTGGGGCCGGCGAGCGTGTGCTTGGGGCCGCTGCTGTGGGTCGCGGGCCCGTGTCGCCATAGCGTGCACGCTTGGTTGGGGCCCTGTGATGGCGATGAAGCATGGGAGACGGTGTGGAGCTGCTGTTGGCGAGGGCGAGTCAGGGTGTGGGGAACTAGTTGTGGGCTGGTCGGCAGGGGGTGGGGAGTCCGGCTGAGTCGGCTGAGTGGGCGTCGGAGAAGTGGAGTGGGGTGCAGCAGCTGCTGTTATCGCCAGTGGTGCCTGCGGGGAGGTGCGTGTAACCCAGGCTGGGTGGTCGATGTGGTCCCGCTGAGCCGTGCGGTGCTGCTGGGCCTCGGTGATGACGGCATGCTCGGCGGCCTCAACGTAGGCGTAGCCTGGGGCGAACCAGCGAGGGATTGCTGTGGGCTGCGTGGTGGCCAAGGTGATGCGGCCTTGCTGGAGAAGCTCCGACTCCAGGAGGTGCGCCGTTCCAAGGGAGACCTCGTACTCCATGAGGTTGCGGTCTTCTTCGCCGTAGCCGTAGATGTCGGGAACGATGGTCAGATCGGCGAGCTCGGCAAGGAAGTAGGGGCGATCTATCTTCTTGTGAGCGGGCACGTCACTATCGCTCCCGTCGGCCGATGGCGCCGTGTTTGTTTGTTTGTTTGTTTGTTTGTTTGTTTTTTACAGAGGGCGTCCAGACCAGAACCAAGCTCAAGAACAAGGCTCTGCGGCACAATGCGGCTTCTCACGTGTGAACGTGAGGGCGGCTGAGTATGTCATCAAAACGTCATGTTCGAAATATGTCGATGGAGGACACTGAAACCACAAGGGAATGCAGGGCCCATGAGACCAGCGAAAGGCAATAGTCCCGATGAGGAAGGCTACCTAATGGTCGTACAAGTGCGGGGACCTAGCGGCGGCGGCAGCAATGCCACGCACTCGCGGCTAAGTCGCACCGCTGCGGGTCTATCACTCTAGAAATGTCGTAACGTCTGTCTGTCCACGTGCCACGGCACCCGCGGGTAAACCCAGAAAACCCCGCGCAGACATGCAGGGACCGGTTGCGTACAAGTACGCCGAGCTCTGGGCCCGCTGGGACCGGATACGCCGCGAGGCGCCCTGCATGCTGGTGAAAGCAACCAAACCCAAAGGGACTGAGGGCTGGCGCTGGCAAACAACAGAGGGCTGGCGGCTGACGCCGCAAGCTGTCCGATATGCACAACACCGGGCACCAGGGTCTTCTGAGGCAGGTGCTCCCATCCGCGCGGGCTCCGCGGGTGGCCGCTGCTAGGTGTTGTCATGCTACTGGAATGGATAGCGGTAAGGGAAGTGCAAATAGCGATGGAAAAGGACCTTTGGGGTACTAAGGTCTACTACTAAGGTCTTGATCTTGCTCTTGCTCTTGTTCTTGATCTTGGCCCAGTGCTGACTGGGCAGATGAGGTACGGGCGTATAGGTGAGGTTGAATGGTGGTGGGAGTCCAGGATGGGACTGAGAGTGAAGGTGAAGGCGACGGCGGGCTCGCAGGCGAGGTGCGAGGGTGTAGGTGAAGGCGAGTGGTGGTGGGAGTCCAAGATGGGACCGAAGGTGAAGGTGAGGGCGACGGCGGGTGCTGGCAGGTGAGGTTGCTCTGGGTTAATCCGCCAGAGCCTGTGGCTAGGCCAAAATGGCCCACCACCAGTATGTAATCAATGTCAATGTCAATGACATGACATTCTTTCGCCGCCCTCACGTTCACACGTGAGACGCCGCATTGTGCCGCAGAGCCTTGTTCTTGGGCTTGGTTCTGGTCTGGACGCCCTTTGTAAAAAACAAACAAACAAACAAACAAACAAACAAACAAACAAACAAACAAACAAACAAACAAACAAACAAACAAACAAACAAACAAGTTGAAGGTGAGTGGTGGTGGGAGTCCAAGATGGGACCGAAAGTGAAGGTGGAGGCGACGGCGGGTGGTGGCAGGTGAGGTGTGAGGGTGTAGGCGATGTGCGTCGGAGTGTGGTGGGCCTTCACCGTAGTCGTGCGAGACAGTGCTTCAGATGAGTTGGAGGCGCGGTGGAGAGGCAGCCGTCGGGGGTGGTTGCTGCGATGTTTGCGGCGGGGTCCAGGGCGGGACTCAGGCTGGGGCTGAGGTTGGCGCTGAGGGTGTGGATGTGAGTGTGGCTGTGGCTGTGGACGTATTGCTGGCAGCGGCACTCGGTGAGAGGCCGTCCAGCGGACGACAAGGTCTCGGCCGTTCATGCTGCAGAGGCCGCTCGCGACCCAGATCCTTTTGAAGTCAGTCATGGGGTTGTTGTCGTCGTCAATCTGTTGGCCTCGCTGAGCTCCAGTCATGTGCGCGTCGCACTGCTGTGCTAGCTCCGTGGGGGACGTGTAGGCGGCAGTGAACTCGGTGCGCATCGACTGGACGGCGGAGTGGAGAGTGGCGGCGGCGATAGATGTAGATGAGGGTGTGGGGCCACCATGGTGGACAGCACAGTGGGCGTCCCAGGCCTTCTGTAGGTAGGTGACCCGAAGCCGGGTCCGCAGCTCAAGGTCTAGGCGGCCAGGGTGCCAGGCAGTGGGGTCGCCGGCGATGATGACGTCAGGAGTGGTTGGGGGTGTGTGGCCGCCGTCGATGGCAGCCCACAAGTCGCAGAGCCACTGGAGGGCAGGGCGTGTGAGCGGGCAGTGGAGGAGGACGTGGGTGGTGTTGGCGACGGTGGTGGGCTGCAGGGTGGCGGGGTTGTTGACGAGTGGGATACGGCAAGCCGGCCAGCGGCAGCAGGCCCTCTGCATGGGGGTGTCACCTGACATGTCGACAGCGGCGTGCTTATAGCGGCAGTAGGTGAGGAACGATGGTGTGCGAAGTTGGCAGTGAAGGGCTCGCCAGGCGACGGCGACATCGGCCTTGCGGATGTTGGTGCCGCAGAGCTGTTCCCAGCAGCGGCGGTACATGGAGGCGTCGGCAGGGGTGGTGTTGTCCTGAAGAGGATGGCGTTGTTGGTGGGGCCGGCGAGCGTGTGCTTGGGGCCGCTGCTGTGGGTCGCGGGCCCGTGTCGCCATAGCGTGCACGCTTGGTTGGGGCCCTGTGATGGCGATGAAGCATGGGAGACGGTGTGGAGCTGCTGTTGGCGAGGGCGAGTCAGGGTGTGGGGAACTAGTTGTGGGCTGGTCGGCAGGGGGTGGGGAGTCCGGCTGAGTCGGCTGAGTGGGCGTCGGAGAAGTGGAGTGGGGTGCAGCAGCTGCTGTTATCGCCAGTGGTGCCTGCGGGGAGGTGCGTGTAACCCAGGCTGGGTGGTCGATGTGGTCCCGCTGAGCCGTGCGGTGCTGCTGGGCCTCGGTGATGACGGCATGCTCGGCGGCCTCAACGTAGGCGTAGCCTGGGGCGAACCAGCGAGGGATTGCTGTGGGCTGCGTGGTGGCCAAGGTGATGCGGCCTTGCTGGAGAAGCTCCGACTCCAGGAGGTGCGCCGTTCCAAGGGAGACCTCGTACTCCATGAGGTTGCGGTCTTCTTCGCCGTAGCCGTAGATGTCGGGAACGATGGTCAGATCGGCGAGCTCGGCAAGGAAGTAGGGGCGATCTATCTTCTTGTGAGCGGGCACGTCACTATCGCTCCCGTCGGCCGATGGCGCCGTGTTTGTTTGTTTGTTTGTTTGTTTGTTTGTTTTTTACAGAGGGCGTCCAGACCAGAACCAAGCTCAAGAACAAGGCTCTGCGGCACAATGCGGCTTCTCACGTGTGAACGTGAGGGCGGCTGAGTATGTCATCAAAACGTCATGTTCGAAATATGTCGATGGAGGACACTGAAACCACAAGGGAATGCAGGGCCCATGAGACCAGCGAAAGGCAATAGTCCCGATGAGGAAGGCTACCTAATGGTCGTTCAAGTGCGGGGACCTAGCGGCGGCGGCAGCAATGCCACGCACTCGCGGCTAAGTCGCACCGCTGCGGGTCTATCACTCTAGAAATGTCGTAACGTCTGTCTGTCCACGTGCCACGGCACCCGCGGGTAAACCCAGAAAACCCCGCGCAGACATGCAGGGACCGGTTGCGTACAAGTACGCCGAGCTCTGGGCCCGCTGGGACCGGATACGCCGCGAGGCGCCCTGCATGCTGGTGAAAGCAACCAAACCCAAAGGGACTGGATGGAAAGCGGTAAGGGAAGTTGCAAATAGCGATGGAAAAGAGAACCTTTGACCGGAAGGCTGTTTGTGTATTGCGTTTTTCAACGACTTATATACACAAACAATGGAGGGCAGATTGCCGAGGCAACCACTTGCATAGGGTGGGGTGGGTTGGTCCCGCACGGAACTAGGCCCGAAACTTCCGCCACCGTCAGGGATCGAACCGAGTCCCTCACGATGTCCAATGAATGGGTTTGGACTGAGGGCTGGCGCTGGCAAACAACAGAGGGCTGGCGGCTGACGCCGCAAGCTGTCCGATATGCACAACACCGGGCACCAGGGTCTTCTGAGGCAGGTGCTCCCATCCGCGCGGGCTCCGCGGGTGGCCGCTGCTAGGTGTTGTCATGCTACTAAGGTCTTGGTCTTGCTCTTGCTCTTGTTCTTGATCTTGGCCCAGTGCTGACTGGGCAGATGAGGTACGGGCGTATAGGTGAGGTTGAATGGTGGTGGGAGTCCAGGATGGGACTGAGAGTGAAGGTGAAGGCGACGGCGGGCTCGCAGGCGAGGTGCGAGGGTGTAGGTGAAGGCGAGTGGTGGTGGGAGTCCAAGATGGGACCGAAGGTGAAGGTGAGGGCGACGGCGAGTGCTGGCAGGTGAGGTTGCTCTGGGTTAATCCGCCAGAGCCTGTGGCTAGGCCAAAATGGCCCACCACCAGTATGTAATCAATGTCAATGTCAATGACATGACATTCTTTCGCCGCCCTCACGTTCACACGTGAGACGCCGCATTGTGCCGCAGAGCCTTGTTCTTGGGCTTGGTTCTGGTCTGGACGCCCTTTGTAAAAAACAAACAAACAAACAAACAAACAAACAAACAAACAAACAAACAAACAAACAAACAAACAAACAAACAAGTTGAAGGTGAGTGGTGGTGGGAGTCCAAGATGGGACCGAAAGTGAAGGTGGAGGCGACGGCGGGTGGTGGCAGGTGAGGTGTGAGGGTGTAGGCGATGTGCGTCGGAGTGTGGTGGGCATTCACCGTAGTCGTGCGAGACAGTGCTTCAGATGAGTTGGAGGCGCGGTGGAGAGGCAGCCGTCGGGGGTGGTTGCTGCGATGTTTGCGGCGGGGTCCAGGGCGGGACTCAGGCTGGGGCTGAGGTTGGCGCTGAGGGTGTGGATGTGAGTGTGGCTGTGGCTGTGGACGTATTGCTGGCAGCGGCACTGGGTGAGAGGCCGTCCAGCGGACGACAAGGTCTCGGCCGTTCATGCTGCAGAGGCCGCTCGCGACCCAGATCCTTTTGAAGTCAGTCATGGGGTTGTTGTCGTCGTCAATCTGTTGGCCTCGCTGAGCTCCAGTCATGTGCGCGTCGCACTGCTGTGCTAGCTCCGTGGGGGACGTGTAGGCGGCAGTGAACTCGGTGCGCATCGACTGGACGGCGGAGTGGAGAGTGGCGGCGGCGATAGATGTAGATGAGGGTGTGGGGCCACCATGGTGGACAGCACAGTGGGCGTCCCAGGCCTTCTGTAGGTAGGTGACCCGAAGCCGGGTCCGCAGCTCAAGGTCTAGGCGGCCAGGGTGCCAGGCAGTGGGGTCGCCGGCGATGATGACGTCAGGAGTGGTTGGGGGTGTGTGGCCGCCGTCGATGGCAGCCCACAAGTCGCAGAGCCACTGGAGGGCAGGGCGTGTGAGCGGGCAGTGGAGGAGGACGTGGGTGGTGTTGGCGACGGTGGTGGGCTGCAGGGTGGCGGGGTTGTTGACGAGTGGGATACGGCAAGCCGGCCAGCGGCAGCAGGCCCTCTGCATGGGGGTGTCACCTGACATGTCGACAGCGGCGTGCTTATAGCGGCAGTAGGTGAGGAACGATGGTGTGCGAAGTTGGCAGTGAAGGGCTCGCCAGGCGACGGCGACATCGGCCTTGCGGATGTTGGTGCCGCAGAGCTGTTCCCAGCAGCGGCGGTACATGGAGGCGTCGGCAGGGGTGGTGTTGTCCTGAAGAGGATGGCGTTGTTGGTGGGGCCGGCGAGCGTGTGCTTGGGGCCGCTGCTGTGGGTCGCGGGCCCGTGTCGCCATAGCGTGCACGCTTGGTTGGGGCCCTGTGATGGCGATGAAGCATGGGAGACGGTGTGGAGCTGCTGTTGGCGAGGGCGAGTCAGGGTGTGGGGAACTAGTTGTGGGCTGGTCGGCAGGGGGTGGGGAGTCCGGCTGAGTCGGCTGAGTGGGCGTCGGAGAAGTGGAGTGGGGTGCAGCAGCTGCTGTTATCGCCAGTGGTGCCTGCGGGGAGGTGCGTGTAACCCAGGCTGGATGGATAGCGGTAAGGGAAGTGCAAATAGCGATGGAAAAGGACCTTTGACCGGAAGGCTGTTTGTGTATTGCGTTTTTCAACGACTTATATACACAAACCATGGAGGGCAGATTGCCGAAGCAACCACTTGCATAGGGTGGGGTGGGTTGGTCCCACACGGAACTAGACCCGAAACTTCCGCCACCGCCAGGGATCGAACCCGGTCCCTGAACGGTGTCCAATGAATGGATAGCGGTAAGGGAAGTGCAAATAGCTGGGTGGTCGATGTGGTCCCGCTGAGCCGTGCGGTGCTGCTGGGCCTCGGTGATGACGGCATGCTCGGCGGCCTCAACGTAGGCGTAGCCTGGGGCGAACCAGCGAGGGATTGCTGTGGGCTGCGTGGTGGCCAAGGTGATGCGGCCTTGCTGGAGAAGCTCCGACTCCAGGAGGTGCGCCGTTCCAAGGGAGACCTCGTACTCCATGAGGTTGCGGTCTTCTTCGCCGTAGCCGTAGATGTCGGGAACGATGGTCAGATCGGCGAGCTCGGCAAGGAAGTAGGGGCGATCCATCTTCTTGTGAGCGGGCACGTCACTATCGCTCCCGTCGGCCGATGGCGCCGTGTTTGTTTGTTTTTTACAGAGGGCGTCCAGACCAGAACCAAGCTCAAGAACAAGGCTCTGCGGCACAATGCGGCTTCTCACGTGTGAACGTGAGGGCGGCTGAGTATGTCATCAAAACGTCATGTTCGAAATATGTCGATGGAGGACACTGAAACCACAAGGGAATGCAGGGCCCATGAGACCAGCGAAAGGCAATAGTCCCGATGAGGAAGGCTACCTAATGGTCGTTCAAGTGCGGGGACCTAGCGGCGGCGGCAGCAATGCCACGCACTCGCGGCTAAGTCGCACCGCTGCGGGTCTATCACTCTAGAAATGTCGTAACGTCTGTCTGTCCACGTGCCACGGCACCCGCGGGTAAACCCAGAAAACCCCGCGCAGACATGCAGGGACCGGTTGCGTACAAGTACGCCGAGCTCTGGGCCCGCTGGGACCGGATACGCCGCGAGGCGCCCTGCATGCTGGTGAAAGCAACCAAACCCAAAGGGACTGAGGGCTGGCGCTGGCAAACAACAGAGGGCTGGCGGCTGACGCCGCAAGCTGTCCGATATGCACAACACCGGGCACCAGGGTCTTCTGAGGCAGGTGCTCCCATCCGCGCGGGCTCCGCGGGTGGCCGCTGCTAGGTGTTGTCATGCTACTAAGGTCTTGGTCTTGTTCTTGCTCTTGTTCTTGATCTTGGCCCAGTGCTGACTGGGCAGACGAGGTACGGGCGTATAGGTGACGGTGAGCGGTGGTGGGAGTCCAGGATGGGACCGAAAGTGAAGGTGAAGGCGACGGCGGGTGCTGGCAGGTGAGGTGTGAGGGTGTAGGTGGCGGTGAGCGGCGGTGGGAGTCCAGGATGGGACCGAAAGTGAAGGTGAAGGCGACGGCGGGTGCTGGAAGGTGAGGTGTGAGGGTGCAGGTGAAGGTGAGCGGCGGTGGGAGTCCAGGATGGGACCAAAAGTGAAGGTGAAGGCGACGGCGGGTGCTGGCAGGTGAGGTGTGAGGGTGTAGGTGAAGGTGAGTGGTGGCGGGAGTCCAGGATGGGACCGAAAGTGAAGGTGAAGGCGACGGCGGGTGCTGGCAGGTGAGGTGTGAGGGTGTGGCGCCGTGTCAGTGATGGTGCAGCGTGTGGGAGGTGACCACATGACGAGATGGCAGGGTCTCCAGGGGGGCTGGGCGTCGAGGAGTGAGGCAACGTCGTCATGAGCAGCGAGGCTGTGGTCGAGGCGCACGCGGTAGAGTCGACCATCGCCCTGGCGGCGCACGAAGCGGTGGGCAGAGTCAACCTCCCACTGCTCCGAGACGTCGACAGACGGAGGAGGCCCTGTGCCTGGCGCATCACACGGGTGCGGGGGCGGCGGGTGGTATGGCGGGAGCCAGACACCAGCCGCACGCAGGCACACTTCCCACGCTGGGGGTTGTGGTGGCCGTGGCGCATGGTCTGGGGCAAGGGCCAAGGCTGTGGTGGAGGGCGTGACGTCCGGCTGCTGAAGTGGGGTAGGCGGCAGAGGCGGGGGTGGCGGCAGAGGTGGGGGTGGCGGAAGCACTTGGCTTAGTGGGGAGGCGTGTGTACGAGGCGGACTGCGGTTGCGACGTCGGCTGCGGGTGGCAGCGGCGGTGGTGATGGCGGTGCTGGGCCAAGGAGCGGCCGCCTCAGCAGCCGCCCCAGCCCCTACTGGCTACCCTCGCTGCCCCGTTGGGCTGCAGGCCGGGCCTCCACCGCCACCGGCTTCGACCCACAGACTGGCCGCGGCGCCGCAGGGCGCCGCGGCGGGGCGCCATGAGCGCCCACGCCGACCGCCCCCGCCTGCGCCTGCTGTCACTGAACGTCAACGGGCTCGCCGACTTGGACAAGCGCCGCGCTCTCTTCGCGACGCTGACCAACGGGCCCTGGGACGTCATCTGCCTCCAGGAGACACATCAACGTGCCTCTGACGACGGCAACCAGTGGGCGCAAACGGGGGCGGCCCCGGGCCAGCCCTGGCCAGGCTGGTCCTTCTGGCGGCGGGGCCCCGCCGCCACTACTGACCCCGGCGAACGGCGCCGACGCGCCACCGCCGGGGTGGCCATCCTCATCCGCGAGTCCTGCGGCTGCACTGCCGTCGACGAAGTCGGCCCCAGCACAGACGACGGCCGCCGACTTCGCGTCGACTTCGCACTCCATGGTCACCTATACTCCGTCATCACCGCCTACACGCCATGCGATCAACACCCACGCCTCGCCTTCATTCCCACCCTTGCCGGAGACCTGCCGTCCGCCGACAGCCACCGCACGGTCCTCTTGTGCGGCGACTTCAACTGCATCGACACCGTCCATGATGCCACCCCCACCGCCACCCAGCGATCCGGTCGACTGGTCGGCGCCCCTGAGCTGCAACACCTCGCCACCTCCGCCGGCCTGGCTGATGCCTGGCGGCACTGCCACCCCCACCCTGCCACCGACTTCTCCTTCGTCTCTCGCAACGCCGACCACGGCGCCTCTCGACTCGACAAGTGGCTGGTCGCTGAGGCCCTCCTCCACCATCAACCACACGCCACCATCGTCGACGACTTCCACAGCGACCACCGCGGCGTCACCTTCGCCTTCACGCTCCCCGGTTCGGTGCTGCGGGCTCGCCCACCATGGCGCTTCCCCCTCCCCCTCCTCGCAGACGCCGACTTCGTCACTGATTCCATTCATTGGACACCGTTCAGGGACCGGGTTCGATCCCTGGCGGTGGCGGAAGTTTCGGGTCTAGTTCCGTGTGGGACCAACCCACCCCACCCTATGCAAGTGGTTGCTTCGGCAATCTGCCCTCCATGGTTTGTGTATATAAGTCGTTGAAAAAACGCAATACACAAACAGCCTTCCGGTCAAAGGTCCTTTTCCATCGCTATTTGCACTTCCCTTACCGCTATCCACTGAGCTGGAAAATGCCCTCGACCGCCTTATGGCCGACAGGCTCCATCAGCAAGACTCCTCGCGCCGGGCCGCCGACTTCCTCCGCCTCCTGGCCGCCGCAAGCCAGCACGCCTCGCCCTCTCCCGACGACGGCGCCGCCCCCCCGGAGCTGCGCGACACCGACCCGCAAGGGCTGTTGGAGGACATGCTCTCCTGCATCCGCCTGCTCGCCCAGCGGCGCACTGCCGCCGACACACGTCGCAGACGCCTGGAGCTTCGGCACCTGCAAGAGGCCGTCGCCTTTGCAGCTTCTCAGCTGCCCATCGCTGCGACAGACAATGCTCGCGACGCCGCACGCGCCGCCTTCCACACCGTTGCCGCTGTAAAAAACAAACAAACAAACAAACAAAAACCGCTGCCGACGCCCTGCAAGCCCACCACGACCGCCACGCCCAGCTTGCACTCGATCGCGCCCGGGCGTTGGAGCTCATGTTCTTCGAGAAGCCCACTCACATGTTTCCGTTTGCATACTCGGAAGGGTTTCCTGCGCACGTTCTATACACGCTCTCTGGCCACATACAGGCTCTCTACAACAACCGCGAAGGATCCCGCGCTGCCCGGTGTCCGGCAGCGCGCTCACAGGAGGCCAACCGCACCCAACCAACCAACCCCGTCAAACCACGCAACCCTGCGCTCTACACCCCTCAACCTGCTTGCAAACCTTGCAAACAGACTCATCTCACACACATCATCCTTCTGCTGCAATTTCGCAGCCACCGCACCTCATTTGAGGCCATTGCACCTCGTTTGAGGCGTCCCATACTGACTCCAACCGCTCATATCGCGTCACACACACCCAGCACCTGCATCACAAGCTGCAACCATCCATCTACCTCCTATACATCATAACATGACGATCTGCACGCGTTCGTTCTCTGACGTTGTCTCCTCAACAGATGCGGCGATGGACTGGGCGACGGTTGCGTCACTGAGTGACCTGGCTGCACTCCGGAAGATCGCCAAACGGTACAACGTGTCTGTGCGCAGGGGCGCCAACGCAGAAACGGTTCGTCGGCAGCTACACGCCGTCATGGAGCCAATGGACGGCATTGCGGACGCTGCACTTGCAGAGTTTTCGGTGTCGGACTCCAGCGCCGATTTGAGTCAGCAGTCCTGCACGCACAACGCGGCACCCATCAGCGAGGCCTATACGGCGCCTGCTGCTCAGCAGCGGCCACCCAGGGGCCCCCTGCGTGGACTTGCATGCGTGCATGCAACTGCAGATGATGCTGACTTGGATCACGTGACTGCCCAGACTGCTCAGGGTGATTCCAGTGCAGGCTGTGCAGTCCCACAGCCCTCGTCCAACGCTGCCATTGCGCCATACTTGCGCAGGATTGCGTCTCTTGAGGCCGAGGTGCAGCAGCTGAAGCTTGAGGCAGCAGCACATCAGCAAGCGGCACTGCAGCAGCAATGCTTGGACATCGTGAGGGACTCGGTTCGATCCCTGACGGTGGCGGAAGTTTCGGGTCTAGTTCCGTGCGGGACCAACCCACCCCACCCTATGCAAGTGGTTGCCTCGGCAATCTGCCCTCCATTGTTTGTGTATATAAGTCGTTGAAAAAACGCAATACACAAACATCCTTCCGGTCAAAGGTTCTCTTTTCCATCGCTATTTGCAACTTCCCTTACCGCTTTCCATTCCAATGCCAGCCAGTCAAGCTTGTCATACATGTGCAGCAGCCACAGCCCAACAGCAGCAGCCAGGAGCAGCAGATGGCACCGGACAGGCAGCATGAAGCTTCAGAGCAGCATGCAGCACCCGCGCCAGCAGCTCCCAGCAGCCAGCCTGCAACATCAGCAATGGCATCAGCAGCAGCATTGCCACAGCAGCCAACAGCAACCAGCCGGCCCAGCATTGATCCAAAACAGCAGCCGCGGCTCCCAGCACGCAGCAGCAGCACTGGTTCAGCAGCATGGGTCTTCAGCGGCTTGGATTTTGCAGCAGGCAGCAGCAGCGATGTTGCCGCAGCGGCAGTACAGGGTTTCTGCACCAGCAAGCTTTGCTTGCAAGATGCTGCCTATAGATGCTATCCATTCATTGGACACCGTTCAGGGACCGGGTTCGATCCCTGGCGGTGGCGGAAGTTTCGGGTCTAGTTCCGTGTGGGACCAACCCACCCCACCCTATGCAAGTGGTTGCTTCGGCAATCTGCCCTCCATGGTTTGTGTATATAAGTCGTTGAAAAACGCAATACACAAACAGCCTTCCGGTCAAAGGTCCTTTTCCATCGCTATTTGCACTTCCCTTACCGCTATCCATCCACAGCACATCACCGTGATGCGTGTCAGCAAGCAGAAGACCGGTCTGGCTGTTGTCAGCATTGACGATGGTGCTTTTGTGCGCAGGATGTGCAGCGCGAAAGCGCGCCTTCCCCGCACTTGCGGTGTTTCAGTTTTTGAGAGTGTGGCACCGCAGCGTCGGGACGCAGCGGCACAGCTGCGCAGGAGCCAGCACCATGCAGCCCAGGACGCAGCTCCGGTGGCGAACGCACGCCGCGCAGCCGCAGATGCTATGCAATTTGCACAGCATCACCTCGCGCCGCGCCGGCAGCGGCGGCCAAGCGCTCTTGGCCCTCACCCTGCTGTTGCTCCCCTTGGCATTGCATCACGCTTTGCTGTGCTGCCCGTTGAGCCCACTTCTCACACATCACCTGGTGGCCCCACTTTGGCTGAGGGAACATCACCCTCTCCAGCAAAGGCGCCAGCCACCCCCAAACCCACCCCCAACCATGTCTGCTAGGGGTGTTGGGGCCGGGCTGCGCCCGGCGCAATCCGGTCCCCTAACAGCGCCCTGTCTGTGCTGAGCCTGAACGTCCAGGGGTGGCTGACCAGAGATGCATCTGCGCTATCGCAGGTCATCAAGGCGGCTGACTTCGACGTGCTGGCCTTCAGCGAGACGTGGGCGCGGGAGGGGACCGACGTGCCGGAGCTGGACGGCTTCACATCCGTCCTTCACCTGCCGCGGAGCCGGCGTCAGCAGCGTGGCGGTGCACGTGGCGGCCTCGCTGTCTACGTCGCCGACAAGCTTGCATCATCGGTGACACACTTGTCAACTGGACCCCAAAACTGCTATGCTGTTTTGAGGTTTGACAAGGCTGCCGGTCAGGAGGAGGATGCTTACATGATTCCATGCTACATACCACCCGAGGGAAGCCCATCCTTTGATGGCAAGGGCCCTGCGGTCTGGGAGGCGTTACGTGAGGAGGTGAGCGCCACCTGCCGCATGGGGCATGTGTTTGTTGTTGGAGACTTGAACGCACGCACCAGCACCTGCCCGGACTTTCCGGGATCTGTCGATCACCCTGTCACAGAGGAGTTCCTGCCCTCCACCGCCCCTCCTGTGCAGTCACAGCGGCACAGCCGCGACAGCAGGGAGCGGCCCAACAGGTGGGGCAGGGCTCTGCTTGACATGTGTGTTGAGACATCCGTCAGGATTGCTAACGGTCGTGTCTCAGGAGATGAGGAGGGACAGGTCACTTTTGTTAGCCAAAGTCAGGTGGGCAGCAGCCTGATTGACTATGTGCTTGCAAGTGCTGATGCATTCCCTTTGATTCATTCCCTAACAGTACTCCCCGCTCCTGAGTCGGACCATGCAGCCTTGCATCTGCTCATCAAGAGGACCGCCGCCGCTCAGCAGCCGCTCCCACGTCGCCAGCGCCGCCGCCATCAGCAGCAGCAACCGCAGCAGCCCACGACCCAGCAGCCCCTGCGCCTCGGCGCAGCGCAGCTGGAAGTGTGGCAGCAGCGCCTGCAGCAGCCTGATGCGGCAGCCCAACTGGTCGACATTGCAGCGGCAGCAGATGCCGCCCAGGTACCCGATGACATGCATGCTGTGGGCATGCAGTTCGATCAGCTCATTGAGACCACGCAGGCTGAGGTGGCTGCAACGGCGCCGGCCGCCAAGGGGCGGCGGCGGGACCGCAACGCTGTGCCTCGCTGGTGGGATGCTGACCTGGCCCGCGGACGCCGCGCAGCGCGGCAAGCCGCGCGGCGCGACCCGCAGTCACCGGCTGCTCGTGCGCTCCGCCAGCAGTACCAGCACCTGCTACGCCGCACACAGCGCCAGTGGACCCGCAGTCAGGCTCTTGCCCTCACTGAACTGGCTCGATCAACCAACTCCAAAAAGTTCTGGCAAAAGTTCAAACCTGCTAAGAAGCGGGCGTGTCCCATAGCAGATGATGTGATGCTTGACTCCTTCCGGAAACTGCTGGATGCCCCCACAGTTTCATCAAGCACTGCAGGTACCTCGGGTAGTGGTGCTGCGCCACCTTTTGCCGACGGGAGCGAGCTCAACTCGCCCTTCACAGCCGGCGCCGTGCAACAGGCTATAGGAGCCCTGCGCGGAGGCAAAGCAACGGTGGGCCTGCTCAAATTGGATGCTTTATCTGTTGCAGCGGCGCAGCTTGCACCTTGTCTTGCATCTGTTTTTAACGCTTGTCAAAGGGTGGCAGCGTTGCCAAGGGGCTGGGCTCTGTGCGGCATCACGCCGATTCACAAGGGGGGCGACACATCCGATCCGGGTAATTACCGTGGCATTGCTGTTGGCTCTTTATTGGCAAAGCTGTATGCTTGCATGCTTAACGAAAAGCTTATGAGGTGGACCGAGCAGCACCAGCTGCGCGCACGCGGACAAGCGGGCTTCCGCAAGGACCACCGCACCACCGATCAGACCTTCGTCGTTCGCACCCTCATTGAGAAGGCCAAGGCAGATAAGCAGCCGGGTTCGATCCCTGGCGGTGGCGGAAGTTTCGGGTCTAGTTCCGTGTGGGACCAACCCACCCCACCCTATGCAAGTGGTTGCTTCGGCAATCTGCCCTCCATGGTTTGTGTATATAAGTCGTTGAAAAACGCAATACACAAACAGCCTTCCGGTCAAAGGTCCTTTTCCATCGCTATTTGCACTTCCCTTACCGCTATCCATTCTATACTCTTGCTTTGTCGATTTCAAGAAAGCATACGACACTGTACCTCGTGATTTGCTTTGGGAGAAGCTGCAGCGGATTGGGGTGCATGGGGAGTTTCTGAGGGGCGTGCAGGCACTGTATGCTGATGTGCCCATGGCACTGCAGTTTGAGGGGGGAATGTCCGACACATTTCAGAGCACTCTGGGGGTTAAGCAGGGATGTCCACTATCTCCAACCCTTTTCGGGATTTACATTGACGATTTCCAAGCGGAGCTGGAGGCTGCCGGCGCGGACCTGGACCTGCCCACCCTGTGTGGTGTGCAGGCACCTGCCCTCTTCTATGCAGATGATCTGGACCTGGTGTCCACATCCGTACGCGGCCTGCAGGCGCAGCTCGACCTGCTGGAGTCGTACTGCAAACGCTGGCGCCTCACCGTCAACGTGAAGAAGACTAAGGTCGTGGTGTACGCAGCCCAGGCTGCGGCACCACCGGTTCTCACCTACATGCATGCTCCCATCGAAGTGCTGGACTCGTTTACATATTTGGGGGTTGACATCTCCAGTCGTAGTTCTTTTTCATTGGACACCGTTCAGGGACCGGGTTCGATCCCTGGCGGTGGCGGAAGTTTCGGGTCTAGTTCCGTGTGGGACCAACCCACCCCACCCTATGCAAGTGGTTGCTTCGGCAATCTGCCCTCCATGGTTTGTGTATATAAGTCGTTGAAAAACGCAATACACAAACAGCCTTCCGGTCAAAGGTCCTTTTCCATCGCTATTTGCACTTCCCTTACCGCTATCCATTCCTTTTGCTGCCGCTAGCATCGGCAGAGCGGCCTCCGCCCAGCGCGCCGCACTTGCATTGCAGCATCGTTGCCATGACCTGAGCTTGCATGACCCAGCATTGCAGCTGCACTTGTTCGATGCACTAGTACGTCCTGTTATGCTTTATGGTGTCGAAACATGGGGACCGGGGGCGCTATGCGGTAGTGGCATGGACACTTGTGAGCTTGTCCATCGGAAGTTTCTTCGGTCTGTTCTTGGAGTGCGTACAGGCACTCCCAACGTGGCGGTGTTGGGGGAGCTTGGGCGATTCCCGGTGGCACACACGGCAACGCTGGCCATCTGCCGGTTCTGGAATCGGCTGGTCGCGATGCCGGACACACGCCTCACCAAGCAGGCATTCCTGGAGAACTGTGCTCTGGCCACCCGGCCGGGGCGCAGCAAGACCAGCTCAGCATGCTGGGCTGCCCAGGTGTGCTCGTTCCTGCACTTCATGTCACCCATCGTTGACGGCGTGCCGCAGCGCATTGACACTTCGGTTGTCAGTGCACACCTGCAGCGCCGCACATTCGATGCTGTGAATGGCAGCGACCTGCGCAAAGTGCGTGAGTGGCTGGGAGTCAGGGGCCCTGTGAACGGTGACAACTACCAGTTGGCCGGCTACTTGCAGGCAGTCGCCTCCAAGACCGGTCGTCGGCGGTTAGCACAGTTTCGGATGGGCAGTCACATGCTGGGGGTGGAAACAGGGAGGTGGCAGCGTCTGCCGCGGGCAGAGCGGCTGTGTCAGCGGTGTAGCTGCGGCGTGGTGGATGATGAGGCGCATATGGTCTGGGGTTGTCCAGCTCTAGTAGATCAGAGGGTGCAGCATTCTGAGCTGTTTGAGGACAGCGACATCACCTCAGTGGCGGACTTTATGCAGCAAGATGCCGGGCAACTGGCAGCCTTTTTGCGGGTTTGTCATGATCATTGTGCGGAGTTGGAGGGGTGTACATCCAACCGGGCTTGAGTGGAACCATCCTGTCAGCGGGGAGTGAACGGTTTCGGACACGACTCGTTGTGCATGTTGCTCTGGGTTATTCCGCCAGAGCCTGTGGCTAGGCCAAAATGGCCCACCACCAGTATGTAATCAATGTCAATGTCACTACTTCCACGCTCGCTGCGACCCCCGCCACTTCAGCGACACCACCTTCACCTCGGTGCTGGACTCCAGCAATGGCATGTATGTCGGCCTTGACACAGCCGACGGCCTCGCCCACGCCCAACAGCTCATCGCCGACCACTACACCCGCCACTTCGCCGCCCGCCCAACATGCCGCGCCGCTCAGGACCAGCTCCTTGCCTCCCTCGACACCACCGTCGCTGCCGCCGATGCTGCCGCCTGTGACGAGCCACTCACACACAAGGAGCTCACGGCCGCCGCCCGCGCGGCACAACGCGGCAAGAGCCCTGGTCCGGACGGCCTGCCAGCTGAGCTGTACGTCCAACTCTGGGACAAGCTCGGCCTCCCTCTCACACGAGCCTTCAATGCCTGCCACAGGGCTGGTGCCCGGCCCACCATGTCGCCTCGTCAGCGCACCTCCGACTACACCGTCCCAAAGCGAGGCGATGCCCGCGACCTCGCCAACCGCCGACCTATCGCAGGCATCAACGCCGACGTCAAGATCGCCTCCCGCGCCTTTGCCACCCGCCTCGCCCACGCCCTTGGACCCGTCATCGACCCCACACAGACTGGCTTCCTCCCCGGCCGCTGGATTGGCGACAACATCCTCAACCACACCGAGCTCGCCGACCTCCTCACCACCCATGACACCGATGGAGCCATGCTCTTCCTCGACTTCGCCAAGGCCTTCGACTGGATGGACCGAGCCTGGACCTTGAGGATCATGGAGGCCATGCGGTTTGGAGAGGGCGCCCAGCGCTGGGCTGCCCTCTTTATGACCGACACCCTTGGGCGCATCCGCG
Organism: Diplosphaera chodatii; assembly: GCA_032358165.1. Classification (NCBI taxonomy): domain Eukaryota; kingdom Viridiplantae; phylum Chlorophyta; class Trebouxiophyceae; order Prasiolales; family Stichococcaceae; genus Diplosphaera; species Diplosphaera chodatii. The sequence continues at coordinate 1,202,443 of JAALGY010000001.1, read as the reverse complement.
TCAACGGCGCCCCCACCGACCCCATTCCCATCAACAGCGGCGCCGCTCACCGTCACTTACACCCTCACACCTCACCTGCCAGCACCCGTCGTCGCCTTCACCTTCACTTTCGGTCCCATCCTGGACTCCCACCGCCGCTCACCGCCACCTACACCCTCACACCTCGCCTGCCAGCACCCGCCGTCGCCTTCACCTTCACCTTCAGTCCCGTCCTGGACTCCCACCGCCGCTCACCGTCACCTGCACCCTCACACCTCACCTGCCAGCACCCGTCGTCGCCTTCACCTTCACCTTCGGTCCCCACTTGCACTCCCACCGCCGCTCACCTCCGCCTACATCCTCACACCTCACCTACCAGCACCCGCCGTCGCCTTCACCTTCACCTTCAGTCCCATCCTGGACTCCCACCACCGCTCACCGTCACTTACACCCTCACACCTCGCCTGCCAGCACCCGTCGTCGCCTTCACCTTCACCTATGGCATGACATTGACATTGATTACATACTGGTGGTGGGCCATTTTGGCCTAGCCACAGGCTCTGGCGGAAAAACCCAGAGCAACATGCACAACGAGTCGTGTACGAAACCGTTCACTCCCCGCTGACAGAATGGTTCCACTCAATCCCGGTTGGATGCACACCCCTCCAACTCTGCACATTGATCATGACAACCCCGCAAAAAGGCTGCCAGTTGCCCGGCATCCTGCTGCATAAAGTCCGCCACTGATGTGATGTTGCTGTCCTCAAACAGCTCCGAATGCTGCACCCTCTGATCTACTAGGGCTGGACACCCCCAGACCATATGCGCCTCATCATCCACCACGCCGCAGTTACACCGCTGACACAGCCGCTCTGCCCGCGGCAGCCGCTGCCACCTCCCTGTTTCCACCCCCAGCATGTGACTGCCCATGCGAAACTGTGCTAACCGCCGACGACCGGTCTTGGAGGCGACTGCCTGCAAGTAGCCGGCCATCTGGTAGTTGTCACTGTTCACAGGGCCCCTGACTCCCAGCCACTCACGCACTTTGCGCAAGTCGCTGCCATTCACAGCATCGAAGGTGCGGCGCTGCAGGTGTGCAGTGACAACAGATGTGTCAATGCGCTGCGGCACGCCGTCAACGATGGGTGACATGAAGTGCAGGAACGAACACACCTGGGCAGCCCAGCATGCTGAGCTGCTGGTGCTGCGCCCCGGCCGTGTGGCCAGAGCACAGTTCTCCAGGAATGCCTGCTTGGTGAGGCGGGTGTCCGGGATTGCGACCAGCCGGTTCCAGAACCGGCAGATGGCCAGCGTTGCCGTGTGCGCCACTGGGAACCGCCCAAGCTCCCCCAACACCGCCACGTTGGGAGTGCCTGTGCGCACGCCAAGAACAGACCGAAGGAACTTCCGATGGACAAGCTCACAAGTATCCATGCCAGTACCACATAACGCCCCAGGTCCCCATGTTTCGACACCATATAGCATAACAGGACGTACTAGTGCATCAAACAAATGCAGCTGCAATGCTGGGTCATGCAGGCTCAGGTCGTGGCAACGATGCTGCAATGCAAGTGCGGCGCGCTGGGCGGAGGCCGCTCTGCCGATGCTAGCGGCAGCAAAAGAACTACGAGTAGAGATATCAACCCCCAGATAGGTAAACGAGTCCGCCAGAGCCTGTGGCTAGGCCAAAATGGCCCACCACCAGTATGTAATCAATGTCAATGTCAAAATGCCAGCACTTCGATGGGAGCATGCATGTAGGTGAGAACCGGTGGTGCAGCAGCCTGGGCTGCATACACCACGACCTTTGTCTTCTTCACGTTGACGGTGAGGCGCCAGCGCTTGCAGTACGACTCCAGCAGGTCGAGCTGCGCCTGCAGGCCGCGTACGGACGTGGACACCAGGTCCAGGTCATCTGCATAGAAGAGGGCAGGTGCCTGCACACCACACAGGGTGGGCAGGTCCAGGTCCCCGCCGGCGGCCTCCAGTTCCGCTTGGAAATCGTCAATGTAGATCCCGAAAAGGGTTGGAGATAGTGGACATCCCTGCTTAACGCCCAAAGTGCTCTGGAATGTATCGGACATTCCCCCCTCAAACTGCAATGCCATTGGCACATCAGCATACAGTGCCTGAACCCCCCTCAGAAACTCCCCATGCACCCCAATCCGCTGCAGCTTCTCCCAAAGCAAATCACGAGGTACAGTATCGTATGCCTTCTTGAAATCGACAAAGCAAGAGTACAGAGGCTGCTTATCTGCCTTGGCCTTCTCGATGAGGGTGCGAACGACGAAGGTTTGATCGGTGGTGCGGTGGTCCTTGCGGAAGCCCGCCTGTCCGCGTGCGCGCAGCTGGTGCTGCTCGGTCCACCTCATAAGCTTTTCGTTAAGCATGCAAGCATATAGTTTTGCCAGCAGAGACCCAACAGCAATGCCACGGTAATTACCCGGATCAGATGTGTCGCCCC